>OZ030009.1:77447613-78047613 GCA_964023405.1 Apodemus agrarius
CTCAACTTTCGTGTAATATTTTACAATGTCAGGTTATATGTGTGCTCTGTTCATAGTCTTAAAAACAAAACCCTTCCCACTGTTTGTCTGTGTGCCATCTCATTTGAAAAGAAAAGGCAGGAGGGAGGGCCTATAGAAACATAATGGTCTTTTGAAAAATGCTAGGAAAGATTTGAGCCTATCCTGTCACTTAGACGACTAATTACACCATTACATGCTGCAATTACAATTAAGGATTTCAGCTGATGGAAGGCATGTGTGCTGCACTCTCATTACCGGATATTCCCTTGCCAACACTCAAGAGTATCGTGGTTTTGATGAAACGAAAACAACTCAACGAGCTATATTTGCTCAGTAACATCAACAGAGCGGTTCAGGGAGCCCACTGCAGTTCCCTCTTGCCCCATTCCATCTCCCACTGAGCTATTTAAAGACACAGCTTTCCTTATTTCCTCACGGAGCTAGCTGGCTGCCAAAGTCATTAGTAAATTCTGCTGACCCAGCATTGTCTATGTGAAATATTACAACCTGTTGGGCATGTAGAGAGCTATTTTGGCAGTGAGCCAGTTGGATTTGAGCTTACATTGACTCAGAAAAGATCACTCAATTCCAATCACTTAGTGTCTGCAAAGCTTGGCAAGCATTCCATACTTATATTTTATTTACAACAACCTCTCAGAAGACAGATGGCCTCAGGCCAAAGCACAACCCCTTAAGATGCCTTTTTGTTTGACAGAGGGCTACTTGCAATCTCCTCTTAACATCCGGCTTCCTAGCTCCCTAGATATTATCAATGACGGTTGCCATTTTTATAGTTAGACTGCCATTTCAACTATTTGTCTAATGGTAGCATATAATTTCTTGTAGTGATTAGCAATGTAATAATTCTTAGTGGATAACTTTTATGTGTATAAATCTAATAATTAAAAGGTCCTTCCTCTTGGTATAAGTTAAGCCTCAATTACAAGGTGACAGAAACCTAATCCAAAATGCTTTAAGCAAAAGTGATGATTTATTGCCCCTCCTAAAAGAAAGTGTAGAGACTTCCGGCCCTCACAGAGTAGAGACCGAATATCAGTTCACTGGGCCCTTGTTCCTCCATTATGATCATTTGGTTCTGCTATATTGCTTTCAGACAGGTTTTCACACTAAGTATATTTAATGACAGAACCATCCCTACATGCCCTGTCTCTGCTTCAAAAACTGTAGAAATAAGAAGCTTTCACTGCATGAAAATTAGCAGGAAGAGAAAAAAAATATCAAGACTCACCTCCTGATAACATTCTCATCACCTGCTTGCCACCAAGCACATGGCTTGGGTCAGAAGGTCCAGCATGCTTGAACTTCTTTGCAATGAGGCTGCAAAGTTGCCTTTGCTTCAGGACTTTCTCAAGCTCATCTTATGCTGCATTAGAAGAAATTGCTGCCATGACCATCAAGGAACAATACAGTTTCAGATACTGAGAAGAGACAAAATAATGTAGAAAATATCTTTGCACTTGCAGTTAAATGAGTTGTTTTGGTCCTGTTCTATTGCTGTGAAGAGGTACTAGGACTAAGGCAAATTATTAAAAAAAAACATTTGATTAGGGATTACTTACAGTCTTATAGGGTGAACACATCGCTATCATGGGCAGGGCATGGTGGAGGGCAGACAGGCATGACACGGGGACCATAGCTGAGAGCGTACATCTATTCTGTAAGTTGAAGGCAGACAGCAGAGAGAGATTGTGCCTGACCTGGGCTTTTAAATCCTGGATCCCACTCCTCCTTCAACAAAGGTCTGCCTCGTCCAAGGCCACACTTCCCAAACCATACCCAGACTAGAACTAATTATACTAATATATGAGCCTATGGGGCCATTCTCAGTCAAACTACCACAGGATTAATTACCTAAAGCTTCCCGTCATTATTGCATTCCCATACCCTACAAAACAGAACTTAGTTTTGATAAGTTGATATCAACATGTCTAATTTCATACTAATCATGATGCCTTTTTCCTCTCAACCTATAAAAAATTTGGGAGGAAGCATTGTTGTTATAGATACGTCAAAGTACTAATGCAGACTTAAGCTACACTGACAGAAAGGAACTGTGTTTAGAGTACTGAGCAGTAAAACACCTATACACCCACCATATAAAGCCCTCCACAATTTGGAGAAGTGTATGTAACTTTCAAAGCCCCACAGCAATTCTCATATGTATTCCATTAGAAAACACTGATCTTTATAGAATGGAAGAAATCTGTGTACTCTTCTCTCTTGATCAGAAAATAGGTAATGAAATTTGACAAGTACTAGATGTCAAACTTTAAGGAACAGAGACAAAGTCTGCATATTGTGTGATGGACAGAGCTAAATGACCTTTAGAAAGCCACCTAATAAGAATGATCAAGAATGAAACATGAAAGGAATTACCATCCCCAAATTTATTTCAGGAAATTCTTGTGAATCATCTGCTTTCCTTTAATTCAAAAAAGTATTATATGATCCCAAACCCCATAACAGTCACTGCACTGGGTTCTGGTACTTGAGGGGACAGCATCACCAGAAAATATCTCAGGAGGCATAGAGCTAACAGTTTTGAACTACATATTCTGAAAATGTAGATATCTTTCACTTTCTAAGCTGAAACTGGATTGATTACTAATGTTACCTGTAAAAATGTTAACACAGGTGCTGAAAAGTCTTTGAGATTTGCTATGACTTGAATAGTCCTCATATCTATATATTTCTAATTTAACCTTCATTGAAAAAATGTGAGGCCTTACAAGAAGCGTTTATAACCAAGGCCTTCCCTCTCACTAATGAAATAATTCTCAGAAGCTTTCACCATTGGACCTTTGCCTTTCTCAACCATGAAGAATTAATATTTATTACATATATTACATATCTACTAGTACACTGGTATTCGACCTACCAAACTACAGAAAGGTAAGAAAGGAATGTCTGTTCTTCACTAGGTACCTGCCCCTTACACTATGTTACAGTAACACTATATACTAAGGTGAAGTTAATTGACATTGCTGTCCACTTGGAACCTTTCTATCCTTCTATTTCCCAAGCTTTGGCATTAACTAGTTTTCGTCTTCTAATTGCACTTTATCTAAACACAACACATACTGAGTAAGTAGAGGTCTATATGTCATTCGTTTTCAAAGAAAAGGCACAATTACCTTAAGTCCTGCTTCAAATTACTTCTTGCATTTTGTTGGATATATTGAGAATATGTGTCTAATGTGTCTGGCTCTATAAACATATGCTTAAGTCTCTAAATCAGTTGGGAAGACAGAAGGAATTAATTATGCTGGTTGCCTTGAACTAATGACCTTTATCTATTGGAGCAAGCTAACCAAAACAACTGTCATAGGCATCAGTATGTTAAAGCAACAAATAAACATTATAAATGTGATGGCATTCATTCTATAGCATATGTTAAAGTGTCTGGTAGTTTCCAGAGGATCCTTGGCAGAGGTCAAGAGAGTGAGAAAGAGTTGAATGGGTAGAGTGGTTAGAAAAGTGAGTCACATAGAGACACAAGGATATGAAATATTCTAGTAGTAGGGAATACATGAAATAGAGTCTAGAAAATATAGTATGGCTTGAATTAGGAAAGAAAATACTACTTAACCTAAATTGGAAAAAGCCTTGCATGCCATTGTGAGGTAATTTATAACTTTTTTTGACACTGGAGAATCATAAATGTCACTCTTTCAGCTGTGAATTAGTAAGAATGGTGAAGAACTTTCCCATATAAAGATAAACTTTGACATGGCTTCCGATAATGAAAATAAAAAGAAATAGTTTGACAGGACATCAACTTAGAAGGAAACACATTTAAGAAAGAGATCCATATGGTTTAGGAAAGTGTTTCAAGGATAGACATGTGATTGATAATAGCTGACAATTGATGGGCTTTAGATTTGCTGAAGTAACTAACTTAGCACAAAGGCATCCTATGCTTAGAATATGGGAAGAAACAATGGAATACCAGAAAAGGAGTGGCAACTGGCCACCACAGTGCAAAACTACTAAGCTATGTTTGTTTTAGCTATCAATGCCTCCCAGATGTCAGGACTGTCCTCCCTCAAGGCAGAAGCATAACAGGAATAGCTTACCAAAGTCTCAGGAAGAGGATTGAAGTAGGCTATTTATTATGGTGTGATGAAACCAGTAAATATAGTTTAAGAACTGTTTCTCGCAAGGACCAGGTGGTTAAATTTGGGTTGTGACTGGGAATAATGAGGTAGCCTCATGTAGAATATAAGGGTTTTCACTGTTTACAAGACCCTTACAGTGTAAAATTTTTCAAAGGGAAAAGTAATATGTAACAGGTTCTCAGTAAACTTTAAAGCATAGAACTATTCCTAACTATAAGGAATATAGAAGTTCATACAATAAAATCATTGTATAGTGATTCCAGTATGTATAGCTGCAGACATCCTCAGTCACAACTGTTGGCTAGTCACACACACCCACACATGCAAAAAAACAAAGAAATATCAATTGCAAAAACAACACAACAAAATATATTGTATTACCAAGTAACCAAGTAAAATGTGTTATCTTGCTCAACCACCAATATCATTCACTCTGTATACCGTTAAACATCAAATTATTTCTAATCCATCCATTCATCTGTTTCTCATTTCCTCATTTCATCTTTAATCTCTTTTCTTCATCCTACAGCTTTACACACAAGTTTTACATCTCTAACAGGTTACCCCCACGGTGTAACTACCATTTGAAATCACACAAATACTCCACATAAAAGCAACTTATAATCCCTGCACTGTGGGAACTGTACTTAGATTTCCCATTAACACAGTGTGAAGTTATGTACTTAACTCTGCTCATTCAAATGAAAGTACATATGTAGAATGCACAGAAGTCTACTTGAATAAGATATCAGGATTTTTGAGCTTCTAGAATTGGCTGCCTCTTGGGTTACACCTCTTGATGAGAAACTACTGCTGTGAGAGACATCATTTTAGTGTTGCTCCATATTCTGGTGGTTGTGCTATGAAATATGAATATTACCTGGTAAGAATATTATCAGGCATTCTTTCCTCCTATGGTACATGTGAATTTAAATAGTTAAGACATTCAGATGTGTTAGAGATTGCTTAAGTTGTGAAAACAAAACACACAGCACATATCAGTATCTTCTTTTGTGATGTAATACATGATCAATATTTTTGTTACTAGTCAACTACTGCATTACTGTGGCTCTGCAGATAGTCATACCATTTACATTAATTTTAACAATGGTTCTTTATATATTTAGTCTCTTATAAGACATCAGTAAGTAAACACATTTACTAATGAACTATTATTTCCAAGATCCAGCAATAGGGGTTTTCAAGAACTTTATACTCCACTGTTATTATAGCATAATATGCCTGGGTTTTTGATACATTCAAAGTAGTTATTTCAAGTAGTTTAGATATGTGTAAATTGTAAAACTAGAAACACTTTTACTGTTATAATATAGACTTTTACCACATATTTGAAGTTCCTTTCACAAGATGAACATATAGGATACTTTATAATATATGCAACTTTTAACACCCAAAGTTAAAAATTTAATAAAAATATTAAGAGCAAATTTCATTCTTGGTCATAAAGCTTATATACAGGTAACAAGTTTTCTGTTTGCTTTGTAAGTAAGGGTGAGGGTTAACAAATAGTAGTATAATTTGGATTCATGCATGCACTTGTTTAGGAAGGATATGCTACATTAGCTGTATATATTCACACTGAGATGATAGGCAATAAAGAAGACAGTGGACTTTATCCTGACATGTTCATTAAGGAAATCAATTCTTTGAAGCGGAAATTGGTAGTTTCACTTTTAAATATCCATGAGTATTTTAAGATATGTGCTAGCAGTGACATTATTTAATCTGTGATTTTAATTAAGTGCACCTTAAGGAAACAATTGGTAATCTGTGAGAGGATGGCTGAAATATGACAATCAGAAAGCATTATAAATTTCATGTTTGGTAGTTATGTTACCCACCTTAATCTCTTTTTAAGATTACAATCTGGCAGCCAGCCTCCACCTCCCCTCGGGTCGGGTCACTGTGGACTGCCTGCTGGCAGCTGGGTTCAGGTGCGTGGACAGAGATTTGACCTAGCAACTAATACCTGGTCGGGCCCTTGCTGGCCCCCAGAGCCAGGGAATGTCGGCAGGAACTCTGTGCACCTGCAGCTCAGAGGCTGTCCCTGATCCCTGGGGACCGGCTAGCAGGCTTGCAGCTGGCCGCCATCTTCCCTGGGTCGCTGAGGACTGCCTGCTGGTGGCTGGGTTCAGGTGCTTGGACAGAGACCTAACCTGGCAAAGAACACCTGGTCAGGCTCTTGCTTGTGCCCAGAGCCAAAGGAGGTTGGAGATAGGTCTGTGCACCAACAGCTTGGCAGTGCACACAGAGCCAGATCAGCTTGGCAAGCGGTCTCTGCGCCAACCCAAGGGGGCACCAACCTGCTAGTGGGTCTGTGCCTGGAGTACAGCCAGAGGCTGACATCGTGCCTCAGGACACCACAGAGAGCTAACATGACAGAGCCCTGTGGACTGAGAATACTACCATCTAGGTTCTAGCAGCCCAACCAGGGAACCTCCAGTCCTGTAGGGAACCCAGTGGTTAGACAGAGCCCTGAGACCCACCACCATTTTGGAGCTGGTGGCCTGAACAGGTCACCATAGAGAACCAACAGAGGAACCCAGGACACCATAAAGATCTAACAGATTAGCCCAGATCGGTGGAGGAAAATAAAATCTGATTCTTAAGAGCTAGCAACTAGGCAGGCCAGGAGGAGACAGCGGGAGGCCAATTGCAGGTCCAGCAGCGAGCCTCTGGAAGACTTAGATCCAGCACAGCAGAGCTGAGGAGGTAACTGAGAGCCCAGAAACTGAAACCTCCCGGTCTTCACCTCCGGAGCTCGGACGCCCTCTACTACAGCAGCGCCAAACACCAGGCTCACAGGAGCCTCAAACACCAACCACTAAGAACAAGACCAACTAACTCCAGAGATAAACAGATGGCAAAAGGCAAACGTAGGAACATTGCAAACAAAAGTCAAGGCAATATGGCAGGATCTGAACCCAATTCGCCAACCACAGCAAGTCCTGGATACCCCAGCACACCAGAAAAACAAGAGTTAGATATAAAAACACTGGTGATGATGCTGCTAGAGGAACACAAAAAAGACATAAACAATTCTCTTCAAGAAATGCAGGGGAACATCAATAGGGTAGAAGCTCTTACAATGCAAACACAAAAATCACTTAAAGAACTCCAGGAGAATATGGGCCAACAGAGAGAAACCAATAAAGAGGAAATAAGAAAATCAGTTAAAGAAATGCAGGAGAACTTGAAACAACAGGCAGAAGTCACAAAAGAGAAAACACAAAAATCTCTTAAAGAATTACAAGAAAACACAAACAAACAAATGAAGGAACTGAGCAAAACCATCCAAGATCTGAACACAGAGGTACAAACAATTAAGAAATCACAAAAGGAGGCAACTTTGGAGATAGAAAACCTTAGGAAAAAATCAGGGGTTGTAGATCAACAACAGAATACAAGAGATAGAGATAAGAATCCCAGATGCTGAAGATAACATAGTAACCATTGACTCCACAGTCAAAGAAAACACAAAATCCAAAAGGCTTGCAACCGCAAACATCCAGGAAATCCAAGACACAGTGAGAAGACCAAACCTAAGGATTATAGGGATAGATGAGAGTGAAGATCTACAACTTAAAGGGCCAGCAAATATCTTTAACAAAATTATGGAAGAAAACTTCCCTAACTTAAAAAGAGAGATGGCCATGAATATATAAGAAGCCTATAGAACTCCAAACAGACTGGACCAGAACAGAAATACCTCCCGTCACATAATAATCAAAACCCCAAATATACTAAACAAAGAAAGAATATTAAAGGCAGTAAGAGAAAAAGGCCAAGTAACATATAAAGGAAGACCTATCAGAATCACACCAGACTTCTCTCCAGAAACCATGAAAGCTAGAAGAACCTGGGTGAATCTCATGCAGACCCTAAGAGAACACAAATGCCAGCCAAGATTACTATACCCAGCAAAACTCTCAATCAACATAGATGGAGAAATCAAAATATTCCATGAGAGGACCAAATTTACACAATATCTTTCCACTAACCCAGCTCTACAAAGGATAATAGGAGGAAATCTCCAAGACAAGGAGGGAAACTAGACCCAAGAAAAAGCAAGATAGTAACCTGCTTCCATCAAACTCAAAGGAAGATATCTACTCAAAAACAAAAATAACATCAAAAATGACAGGAACAAATAATCACTATTCCTTAATATCCCTTAACATCAATGCACTCAATTCCCCAATAAAAAGTAGAAAATAGGGTGGGGAAGCCGGAGGGTCAGGCCTGGAGTGGGAATTGGGCACAGAATAGCGGGTGCACTCTGCACTCGCTCGGCGGACCCCGAGCTCCCTGCAGGCAGCTGCCATATTGCCTGCAGCTTCCCGCCCAGCTGGTGGTGGGGAAGCCGGAGGGTCACCCAGCGTGCCAGGTGCTCAGAACCATCCGGCGGCGGCGGCAGAACCAGGTACCAGAGACAGCCCAAGCTTAAGACCTTCGGGGACTCAGGCCTGGAGTGGGAATTGGGCACAAAATAGCGGGTGCACTCTGCACTCGCGCGCGGGGCGGACCCCGAGCTCCCTGCAGGCAGCTGCCATATTGCCTGCAGCTTCCCGTCCAGCTGGTGGTGAGGAAGCCAGAGTCAGCCAGTGTGCCAGGTACCCAGACCCAGCCGGAGGCCGAACCAGCCTCCCATCCAGCCAGTGGCAGGGAAGCTGGAAACCGGACCCAGTGAGCTTCCCAGCAGCTTGGGACCAGCAGGCGGAACCAGATAACTGAGATATCCCATCTTTAAGACCCCTGGGGAAACAGGATATCAGACAGCGAACCCTGAGCAGGAGCAGTGCAGAGCAGCCGCCCAACAGGCGGAACCAAATACCTGGGATATCCTGAGGTTAAGACCTCGGGGGACTCAGGCCACCCGTCAGCAATCTGTGAGCAAGACCCCCGCAGGACAGTGATTCAGGTATCCCAGTCACTGGGAAATAGCCTTACAACCCCACAGGAGGGTCAAGCACCAGCTAGTATCTGCAGGACCAACTAACACCAGAGTTAACCAGATGGCAAAAGGCAAACGTAAGATCGCTACTAACAAAAATCAAGGCAATATGGCGGCATCCGAACCCAGTTCCCCAACAGCAATAAATATTGGATACCCCGAAACACCAGAAAAACAAGACTCAGATCTAAAATCACTGGTCAGGATGCTGATAGAGGAACACTTAGATAAATCTCTTAAAGTAATACATGAGAAAATAGATCAAAAGCTAGAAGCCATTGCAAGACAAACACAATTAAATCCCAGATATCTCAACACACCAGAAAAACAAGACTCAGATCTAAAATCACTGGTAAAGATGCAGATTGAGGATCACTTAGATAAATTTCTTAAAGTAATAGAGGAGAAAATAGATCAAAAACTAGAAGCCCATACAAGGCAGACACAAAAATCACTTAAAGAAATCCAGGAGAATATAGAGCAAAAAGTGAATCCCAATACGGGGGAGAAACAAAAATCACCCAAAGAAATACAAGAGAACATGGGTCAACGAGTAGAAGTCATAAAGGAGGAAACACAAAAATCCCTTAAAGAATTACAGGAAAACACAAACAAGCAACTGAAAGATCTGAGCAAAACCATACAAAATCTAAAAACAGAAGTAGAAACAACTAAGCAATCGCAAAGGGAGACAATGTTGGAGATAGAAAACCTTGGGAAGAAATCAGGAGTCATAGATGCAAATATCAACAATAGAATACAAGAGATAGAAGACAGAATCTCAGATGCTGAAGATACCATAGGAACCATGGATTCAACAATTAAAGAAAATGCAAAATGCAAAAAGCTGGTAACCCAAAACATTCAGGAAATCCAGGACACAATGAGAAGACCAAACCTAAGGATTATAGGGATAGATGAGAATGAAGATCTACAACTTAAAGGGCCAGCAAATATCTTCTACAAAATTATGGAAGAAAATTTCCCCAACCTAAAGAGAGAGATGCCCATGAATATACAAGAAGCCTATAGAACCCCAAATAGACTGGACCAGAACAGAAATACTTCCCGTCACATAATAGTCAAAACCCCAAATGTACTAAACAAAGAAAGAATATTAAAAGCAGTAAGAGAAAAAGGACAAGTAACATACAAAGGAAGACCTATCAGAATTACACCAGACTTCTCACCTGAGACCATGAAAGCTAGAAGATCCTGGGCAGACCTTATGCAGACCCTAAGAGAACACAAACTTCAGCCAAGACTACTATACCCAGCGAAACTCTCAATTGCCATAGATGGGGAAACCAAGATATTCCACGACAAAACCAAATTTGCAAGATACTTATCTACAAACCCAGCCCTACAAAGGATAATAGGGGAAAAATACCAACACAAGGGGGGAAACAACACCCCAGAAGAAACAAGATAGAAACCCCATCTCATCCAACCCAAAAGAAGAGAACCACTCAAATACAAATAATAATAACAATTCCCAAAATGTCAGGAAGTAATAATTACTATTCCTTAATATCTCTTAATATCAATGGACTCAATTCCCCAATCAAAAGACACAGACTAACAGACTGGATACGGAAACAGGACCCTACATTTTGCTGCATACAGGAAACACATCTCAGTGTCAAAGACAAACACCACCTTAGAGTAAAAGGCTGGAAGACAGTTCTACAAGCAAATGGTCCCAGGAAACAAGCTGGAGTAGCCATTCTAATATCAGATAAAATCGACTTTCAACCTAAAGTCATCAAAAGAGACACAGAAGGTCACTTCCTGCTTGTCAAAGGGAAAATCCACCAAGAAGAATTCTCAATACTGAACATCTATGCACCAAATGCAAGGGCACCCTCATTCATAAAAGAAACTTTACTAAAGCTTAAAGCACACATTGCACCTAACACAATGATTGTAGGTGACTTCAACACTCCACTCTCCACAATGGACCGATCAGGAAAGCAGAAACTAAACAGGGACACAGTGAAACTAATTGAAACTCTGGACCAATTGGATTTAACAGATATATATAGAACATTCCATCCTAAAACAAAAGAGTATACCTTTTTCTCAGCACCGCACGGTACCTTCTCAAAAATTGATCATATAATTGGTCACAAGACAGACCTCAACAAATACAAGAAGACCGAACTAATCCCATGTCTCCTATCGGATCACTATGGAGTAAAAGTGGTCTTCAATAGCAAGAAGAACTACAGAAAGCCCACATACACATGGAAACTGAACAATACTCTACTCAATGACACCCTGGTCAAGGAAGAAATAAAGAAAGAAATCAAAGACTTTTTAGACTTCAATGAAAATGAAGGTACGACCTACCCAAATCTCTGGGATACAATGAAAGCAGTGCTAAGAGGAAAACTCATAGCCCTGAGTGCCTCCAAAAAGAAACTGGAAAGAGCATACACTAGCAACTTAACAGCACACCTGAAGGCGCTGGAACAAAAAGAAGCTAACTCACCCAGGAGGAGTAGAAGAGAGGAAATCATCAAACTAAGGGCTGAAATCAATCAAGCAGAAACAAAGAGAACCATACAAAGAATCAACAAAACCAAGAGCTGGTTCTTCGAGAAAATCAACAAGATAGATAAACCCTTAGCTAGACTAACCAAAGGGCACAGAGATAGTATCCAAATTAACAAAATTAAAAATGAAAAGGGGGATATAACAACAGAAACAGAGGAAATTCAAAAGATCATCAGATCCTACTACAAAGGCCTATACTCAAAACAACTGGAGAATCTGGAGGAAATGGACAATTTCCTAGACAGATACCAAATACCAAAATTAAATCAGCATCAAGTAGACCAGCTAAACAGTCCCATAACCCTTAAAGAAATAGAAGGGGTTATAGAAAGCCTCCCAACCAAAAAAAGTACGGGACCAGATGGTTTTAGTGCAGAATTCTACCAGACCTTCAAAGAAGACTTAACACCAATACTCTTCAAACTATTCCACAAAATAGAGACAGAAGGGACACTGCCCAACTCATTCTTCGAAACCACAATTACGCTGATACCTAAACCACAAAAAGATCCAACAAAGAAAGAGAACTACAGGCCAATTTCTCTTATGAATATAGATGCAAAAATACTAAATAAAATTCTTGCCAACCGAATCCAAGAGCATATCAAAACGATCATTCACCATGATCAAGTAGGCTTCATTCCAGGAATGCAGGGATGGTTCAATATACGGAAATCCATCAATGTAATCCACTACATAAACAAACTAAAAGAAAAAAACCACATGGTCATCTCATTAGATGCTGAAAAAGCATTTGACAAAATTCAGCATCCTTTCATGCTAAAAGTCTTGGAAAGAGCAGGATTTCAAGGCCCATACCTAAACATAGTAAAAGCAATCTACAGCAAACCAGTAGCCAACATCAAAATAAATGGAGAGAAACTTGAAGCAATCCCACTAAAATCAGGGACTAGACAAGGCTGTCCTCTCTCTCCATATCTTTTCAATATAGTACTTGAAGTTCTAGCGAGAGCAATCAGACAACATAAGGAAGTCAAAGGGATACAAATTGGAAAGGAAGAAGTCAAACTATCATTATTTGCAGACGATATGATAGTTTACCTAAGCGACCCAAAAAACTCCACCAGAGAACTTCTACAGCTGATAAACAACTTCAGCAAAGTGGCAGGTTATAAAATTAACTCAAGCAAGTCAGTGGCCTTCTTGTACTCAAAGGACAAGCAGGCTGAGAAAGAAATTAGGGAAATAACACCCTTCACAATAGCCACAAACAACATAAAGTACCTTGGCGTAACTCTAACCAAACAAGTGAAAGATCTGTATGACAGGAACTTCAAGTCCCTGAAGAAAGAAATCGAAGAAGACCTCAGGAGATGGAAAAATATTTCTTGCTCCTGGATTGGCAGGATCAATATAGTAAAAATGGCCATCTTGCCAAAAGCAATCTACAGATTCAATGCAATCCCCATCAAAATCCCAAATCAATTCTTCATAGATCTAGAAAGAGCAATTCTCAAATTCATCTGGAGCAACAAAAAACCTAGGATAGCTAAAACTATTCTCAACAATAAAAGGACTTCTGGGGGAATCAATATCCCTGACCTCAAGCAGTACTACAGAGCAATTGTGTTAAAAACTGCATGGTATTGGTACAGCAACAGGCAGGTAGATCAATGGAATAGGATTGAAGACCCAGAAATTAACCCACAGACTTATGGTAACTTGATCTTTGATAAAGGAGCCACAACCATCCGGTGGAAAAAAGATAGCCTTTTCAACAAATGGTGCTGGTTCAACTGGAGGTCAACATGCAGAAGAATGCGAATTGACCCACTCTTATCTCCTTGTACTAAGATCAACTCCAAATGGATCAAGGACCTCCACATAAAACCAGACACACTGAAACTATTAGAAAAGAAACTTGGGAAGACCCTGGAGGACATGGGCACAGGGGTAAAGTTCCTGAACAGAACACCAATAGCTTATGCTCTAAGATCAAGAATGGACAAATGGGACCTCATAAAATTACAAAGTTTCTGTAAGGCAAAGGACACTGTCAGAAAGACAAAACGGCAACCAACAACGTGGGAAATGATCTTCACCAACCCCACATCCGACAGAGGGCTAATATCCAATATATACAAAGAACTCAAGAAGTTAGACCCCAAAGAACCAAATAACCCTATCAAAAAATGGGGCACAGAGCTAAACAAAGAATTTTCACCAGAAGAAATTCGGATGGCCGAGAAACACCTTAAGAGATGTTCAACATCATTAGTCATCAGGGAAATGCAAATCAAAACAACCCTGAGATTCCACCTCACTCCAGTCAGAATGGCTAAGATTAAAAACTCGAGAGACAACAAGTGCTGGCGAGGATGTGGAGAAAGAGGAACACTCCTCCACTGTTGGTGGGATTGCAAAATGGTAAAACCACTCTGGAAATCAGTGTGGCGGTTCCTCAGAAAATTGGGCATGCCACTCCCAGAGGACCCTGGCATACCACTCCTGGGCATATACCCAGAGGATTCCCCTGCATACAACAAAGACACATGCTCCACTATGTTTATAGCAGCCTTGTTTATAATAGCCAGAAATTGGAAGGAGCCCAGATATCCCTCAAAGGAGGAATGGATACAGAAAATGTGGTATATTTATACAATGGAGTACTACTCAGCAATTAAAAATAATGAATTCATGCAATTTGTAGGTAAATGGTTAGATCTGGAAACTATCATCCTAAGTGAGCTAACCCAATCACAAAAGAATACACACGAAATGCAATCACTGATAAGTGGACATTAATGAGCCCAGAAGCCCTAAATACTCAAGGCACAATTAGCAAGTCAAATGACTCTCAAGAAGAAAAAAAGGAGAGAACCCTGGGCCTGTAAAGATTGGATCCAGTATTGTAGACCCAGAACAGAGAAATCGTGGGGGGGGGGGAAGAGTGGGGAATAGCATGGGGGGGGAGAGGAATTATGGGACATATGGTGGGGGGTACCTGGGAAAGGGGAAAGCCTTTGGAATGTAAACAAAGAATATAGAAAATAAAAAAAAATGATAAAAAAAAAAGTAGAAAATAAAAATAAAAAAAATAACAATTTTAGTTACAACAGCTTTAAGAAATGCTAATTTTAAAAAAAGACATAGACTAACAGACTGGATACGGAAACAGAACCCTACATTTTGCTGTATACAGGAAACACACCTCAGAGTTAAAGACAAACACTACCTTAGAGTAAAAGTCTGGAGGACAATCTTGCAAGCAAATGGTCGCAGGAAGCGAGCTGAAACAGCCATTCTAATATCAGATAAAATTGACTTTCAACCCAAAGTCATCAAAAGAGACACAGAAGGTCACTTCTTGCTAGTCAAAGGAAGAATACACCAAGAAGACCTCACAATTCTAAACATTTGCACTCCAAATACAAGGGCACCCTCATTTGTAAAAGAAACTTTATAAAGCTCAAAGCACACATTGCACCAAACACAATAATTGTGGGGGACCTCAACACTCCACTATCCTCAATGGACCAATCAGGAAAACAGAAACTAAACAGGGACACAGGGAAACTCATTGAAACGTTGGACCAATTGGATTTAACAGATATATATAAAGAACATTTCATCCTAAAGCAAAAGACTATACCTTTTTCTCAGCGCCTCATGGTACCTTCTCCAAAATCGACCAAATAATTGGTCACAAGACATACCTCAACAAATATAAAAAGATTGAACTAATCCCATGCCTCCTATTGGATCACCATGGAGTAAGAGTGTTCTTCAATAGCAACAAAAACAACAGAAAATCCTCATACATGTGGAGGCTGAACTATATTCTACTCAATGATACCTTAGTCAAGGAAGAAATAAAGAAAGAAATCAAAGACTTTTTAGAATTTAATGAAAATGAAGGTACAACACACCCAAATCTATGGGGCACAATGAAAGCAGTGCTACGAGGAAAACTCATAGCCCTGAGTGTCTCCAAAAAGAAACAGGAGAGAGGATACACTAGCAACTTAATGGCGCACCTGAAAGCCCTAGAACAAAAAGAAGCTATTTCACCCAGGAGGAGTAGAAGACAGGAAATCATCAAACCCAGGGCTGAAATCAATCAAGTTGAAACAAAGAGAACCATACAAAGAATCAACAAAACCAGGAGCTGGTTCTTTGAGAAAATCAACAAGATAAATAAACCCCTAGCCAGACTTACCAAAGGGCACAGAGACAGTAATCAAATTAAAAAAAAAATTAGAAATGAAAAGGGAGATATAACAACAGAAACTGAAGAAATTCAAAAAATCATCAGATCCTACTACAAAAGCCTATAATCAACACAATTGGAGAATCTGGAGGAAATGGACAATTTCCTAGACAGAAACCAAATACCAAAATTAAATCAGGATCAAATAGATCATCTAAACAGACCCATAACCCCCAAAGAAATAGAAGGGGTCATAGAAAGTCTTCCAACGAGAAAAGCACAGGACCAGATGGTTTTAGTGCAGAATTCTATCAGATTTTCAAAGAAGTCCTAATACCAATACTCTTCAAACTATTCCAGAAAATAGAAACAAAAGGAACACTACCCAATTCATTCTATGAAGCCACAATTACCCTGATACCAAAACCACAGAAAGATCCAACTAAGAAAGAGAACTACAGGCCAAACTCCCTTATGAATATTGATGCAAAAATACTAAATAAAATACTTGCCAAAAGAATCCAAGAACACGTCAAAACGATCATTCACCATGATCATGTTGGCTTCATCCCAGGGATGCAGGGATGGTTCAATATATGGAAATCCATCAACATAATCCACTACATAAACAAACTCAAAGAAAAAAACCACATGGTCATCTCATTGGATGCTGAAAAAGCATTTGACAAAGTTCACCATCCTTTCATGCTTAAAGTCTTGGAAAGAACAGGAATTCAAGGCCCATATCTAAACATAGTAAAAGCAATTTACAGCAGACCGATAGCCAACATCAAAGTAAATGGAGAGAAACTTAAAGCAATCCCACTGAAATCAGGGACTAGACAACATAAGAAATTCAAAGGGATACAAATTGGAAAGGAAGAAGTCAAACTATCACTATTCACAGATGATATGATAGTATACTTAAGTGTCCCAAAAAACTCCACCAGAGAACTCCTACAACTGATAATCAACTTCAGCAAAGTGGCTGGTTATAAAGTAACTCAAGCAAAGCAATAGCCTTCCTATACACAAAGGATAAGCAGGCCGAGAAAGAAATCAGGAAATTGACACCCTTCACAATAGCCACAAACAATATAAAGTATCTTGGTGTGACTCTAACCAAACAAGTGAAAGATTTATATGACAAAAACTTCAGGTCTCTGAAGAAGGAAATTGAAGAAAACCTCAGAAAATGGAAAAATCTTCCATGCTCGTGGGTTGGCAGGATTAATATAGTTAAAATGGCAATCTTGCCAAAAGCAATATACAGATTCAATTTAATCCCCATCAAAATTCCAACTCAGTTCTTTATAGAGTTAGAAAGAGCAATTCTCAAATTCATCTGCAATAACAAAAAACCCAGGATAGCTAAAACTATCATCAACAGTAAATGAACTTCTGGGGGAATCAATATCCCGGACCTCAAGCAATACTACAGAGCCGTAGTGTTAAAAACTGCATTGTATTGGTACAGTGACAGGGAAGTAGATCAATGACATAGGATTGAAGACCCAGAATTGAACCCACACATATATGGCCAATTGGTATTCGACAAAGGAGCTGAAAACATCCAGTGGAAAAAAGATAGCCTTTTCAACAAATGGTGCTGGCTCAACTGGAGGTCAGCATGCAGAAGAATGAGAATTGATCCACTCTTATCTCCTTGCACTAAGCTCAACTCCAAGTGGATCAAGGACCTCCACATAAAACCAGACACACTAAAACTAATAGAAAAGAAACTGGAGAAGACCCTTGAGGACATTGGATCAGGGGGAAAATTCCTGAACAGAACACCAATCGCTTATGCTCTAAGATCAAGAATAGACAAATGGGACCTCATAAAGTTACAAAGTTTCTGTAAGGCAAAAGACACTGTCAAAAGGACAAATTGGTAACAAGCAAATTAGGAAAAGACCTTCACCAACCCCACATCCGACAGAGGGCTAATATCCAATGTATATAAAGAACTCGAGAAGTTCGACCCCAGAATTCCAAATAACCCTATCCAAAAAGGGGGTACAGAGCTAAACAAAGACTTTTCACCTGAAGAAATTCGGATGGCTGAGAAACACCTTAAAAAAATGTTCAACATCATTAGTCATTAGAGAAATGCAAATCAAAACAAACCTGAGATTTCACCTCACACCAGTCAGAATGGCTAGGAAAATATTATCCTGAGTGAGCTAACCCAATCACAAAAGAATACACATGAAATGCAATCACTGATAAGTGGATATTAATGAGCCCAGAAGCCCTAAATACTCAAGGCACAATTAGCAAGTCAAATGATTCCCAAGAAGAAAGGAGAGGACCCTGGGCCTGTAAAGATTGGACCCAGTTTTGTAGAGAAACCGTGGGGGGAGGGGGAATGATTGGGGAATAGTTGGGGGGGAGAGGAATTATGGGACATAGGGAGGGGGGAACTGGGAAAGGGGAAAGCCTTTGGAAAGTAAACATAGAATATAAAAAATAAAAATTAAAAAAAAAACTCAGAAGACCTTAGGTGTTGGCGAGGATGTGGAGAAAGAGGAACACTTTTCCACTGCTGGTGGGACTGCAAGCTGGTACAACCACCCTGGAAATCAGTCTGGCGTTTCCTCAGAAAACTGGACATGATACTTCCTGAGGATCCAGCCATACCACTCCTGGGAATATACCCAGAAGACTCCCCAGCTTGCAATAAGGATACATGCTCCACTATGTTCATAGCAGCCTTATTTATAATAGCCAGAAGCTGGAAAGAACCCAGGTGTCCCTCAACGGAGGAATGGATAAAAAAAATGTGGTATATATACACAATGGAATACTATTCAGCCATTAGAAACAATGAATTCATTAAAATCTTAGAGAAATGGATGGAGCTGGAGAACATCATATTCAGTGAGGTAACCCAGTCTCAAAAGAATACCCATGGTATGCAGTCACTGATAAGTGGATATTAGCCTAGAATCTTGGGACACCAAAGACACAATTCACATACCAAATGATGTCTGACAAGAAGAAAGGAATGGACACTAGTGCTGGAAAGGATCAAAGCATCAGTGTAGGGGAATACCAGAACCGGGAAGTGGGAAGGGGTGGATGAGGGAGCAAGGGGAGGGAAAAGGGCATGTGGGACCTTAGGGGGGTGGGGAAACAAAAAAAAGGGAAATGAAATGTAAATATAGAATATATCCAATAAAAAAAGAAAAAAAGATTATAATCTATACACAAGAAATTAATGACTATATTGTTTTTATATAATTCATAAAGACTTATTTTTGGAGAATTTGAATTATATTTTGATGTGATAGTTGCAGATTTCTGGTATCTAAAAAGAAAATTTCAAATCTCTCTTCAATTGTAATTTACTTACCCACCTGTTGTAACTCAACTTTGTATATTTTATATTTTGTCTATTTTGTTGCATTTTCTATAATATTTCACAGGGACATTCTCAGATTATTAACTCTTCCTCTTCTTGAAATATTTTTATTGAAAGTTAATACTCATTGTGATTAGTATCTTTCTGTATAACTATCATCTATATCTGTCTTTCTATCTTCAATTATGCATGTATATGATCTATGTATATCTACTGTAATATAAAATCTTAATAGCTATTATATATTTTACAAGCTGATCTTAAAAAATATCTTGAAAGACACATTGAAGAATAGACAATGATTTTAATAAATGTTGTAGGAAAAACCAAATATTCAATGATATTTAGACATTTGTTTCTCATCCTGTACAAATTAAACTCAAACAGATCAAATAATTAGAATTAGGACTAGAAATTATGAAAATAGTACAATGGAAAATGTTTCAGGAGGTAGCAATGGGGAAGAATTTGTTTAAATATGGTTACTGGAATAGCATAAAACAAAAATAGACAAATGTTATTATATCATACACCAAAACAACTTGTATTACTTAGGGCTTTCATACACACATGTAGTGAATGTTATTTTTTTTTATCCTTTCCCTTTCATCCTCTTCTCCATTCCTCTTTTCCTGCATCCTTCTTACCAACAAACTCAATCTTTCATGTTGTTTTGTGTCTGATACACTGAGTTAAACTTTTCTTGCCTAAGTATGGTTATAAAGCTACTTTCTGGAGCAAGGGCAATTTATCATTGACTACACTCCTGAGGATAATAAGAAGCTCTCTCCTAACAAACTTAATTGTAGAGATCAAAGTGGGTATTATAACTAACATACCTGAACTTGATAGCCCTTTCTGATTGTCATATTTCAGCCATGCTCTAACTGATTTCCAAATGTTTCCTTAAGGTGCACACAATCAAAAATCATAGATTAAATAATGTCATTGCTAGCACCTATCTTAAAATACCCATGGATATTTGAAAGTGAAACCTCCAATTTCAGATTTAGAGAATTGGTTTCCTTAATGAACATGTCAGGATAAAGTCCACTGTCTACTTTTTGGCACATCATTTGCATTCTCCTTCAGGAAGAGACTTCATTCCATGTGTGATAAAATGCAAAGGGGTGCAATCTTGAGAGCATACATGGATGCACCTGCCATGGCATACATGAGTGGTGTTTTTTGGCCATATATTTCCCTCTCTTCAAGCTAACAGATTCTTACTGTCCTCTCTTATGCAATGTTTCCTGAACCTTGGATGGTATAACCTATCTGTTTAGTCAATATAGATACAAAGGCTAGAATGGGAGAAATATTTGTAAACTATATCTGATTAGGCATGAGAAGTAACAATCTCTACTTTTGCACCATTTTGATGATATGCTTTCTGAGAGATTGTACTTTCATGACGGTAATGATTTGTCTTTTCCAATTACTTATATTTTCCAATAATTAAAGTCTACTCTAACTACCCAGCAAATGACTGAATCTGGCTGTTTGTTTTCATGCTACAAACGAGGCTCTGATTGTTTTTCTACTGTGGAATGATGCTCCCTGCTAGTTTTAAAGGATTGCTTTTTATGCTTCGCTGTGCTTGTGTCATCAACACAGATGGGAGGAGATGCACTTGGAATACAGGGATGACAGTGTGCTTCTTTAATATGACCTGGCCTTTGCACTGGGGTAGGAATGAGGTCAATTCTCCTCACCCTATCTGCGCATAAATCCCAAAGGATGTTGAAACAAATGACATTTAGAAAATCAGAATAAAGTGCATGGGTCACTCAAGGAAGCACAGGAGACTGTTGCAGTTTACAATTATCTAGGCAAGTCAAGTTTATAAGATATATTGGGGGTGAAGATCTAGAATAACAGAAATTGAATGGTTAAATAATAGAGATTTTGTTTCATTGACTGATGTTTTTCCTTATGCTCTACCTTGCTTCATAATTCATGGTTTGGTAAATTTTATGCCTGTGAGTAAAATGGGAGACTAAAATTGATGCTTTGAAAACAAGTGAATGAAGTAACTCTTCTAGAAGCACAGAGCCAATGTGAGGGATAGGCTATGGAGTAGAAGATCTAGTAATGGACATCCTTGGGCATATATGCATGTCTTAACTGTACACATCAGGGATTTTTCTTTTTGGTCTTCTTTTACTTTTAAATAGAGGAAGAGCTGTTTCTGTTATTCTTTCCTTGACAACATTGAAAGCAGAGGGAATCTGTGGACTCCACTCCATTTATAGTCTTATATTTTATTTTCTTATTTTCATATTTACTTATATTTAATGTTTATTTTTAATTGACAACCTAATGCTTTATACATTGACACACACTAGTGGTTGTATATAAGCATCATTTTTCAGGGTTTTAATATCTAACCTTATAATACTTTATACAATTTTTTACTGAGTTTATAGTCTTCTGTAGGCAAAAAACATGATTTAGCATGAGAACATTATAAAAGCAATAAATGAAAAAAACTTCTGAATTGTGAGTAAGACCGTGATGTGTTTGTATGCCACAGTAACTCACTCCCTATTTTTCAATTGTGTTTTGGATTTTGGTTTGTGGCTTCAGTTTTAATGGAATTTTGCTCAGATGTATTACAATGTCCTCAATCTAGCTTACTACAGTTTTATTTTTTAAATCCAAATAGTTATGTTCGGTCCCTGTTCACTTAAAACTTTGATGCCCATTTGTATCATTACATTCTTTGTTCTCATCACAGATAGGGGTTAGCACTTACAGTTACTGATTGGACAACATGTGGAAGGAATGACAGGGTTTCTCTGTATAGCCCTTGGCTGTCCTGGAACTCACTCTGTAGACCAGGCTGTCCTTGAACTCAGAAATCTGCCTGCCTCTGCCTCCCAAGTGCTGGGATTAAAGGCATGAGCCACCACCACCGCCCTGGTCCCATCTTATAAACCATCTCTCTTCTGTCTTCTCATCTAGGTTCATTGAGGAAGGAAGCTTCATCAAAAGAACTTAGAATCAGGAATGAATTATTCTCCTTTTCTATCTAGAAAAATGATGGCATGTCAACTGTCCCCACCCCCAAAAAAATGATGGGAGTCTACAACCTAGACCCTTGAAGAAGAGTTACCTCCTAGCCATTCTCAAATTTTCAGTAATTGTAACCTCTTAAAAGACCTGCCTCTGATTCACCTACTATTTCTACTAATATGTATTCTCATTTTCGTCACTGCTCTGACCTTAGAAACACTGTATCCCCAGTCCCTAGCTTCTTCTATACCCTCCCTCAGGGTACATTTGAGAGCAGCATTTCTTACAGGAAATAGGAACAAAGAAGAACGTTAATGTACCTTCCTATTTTTCTAGAAGTGCTTCATTTTGTGAGGTCTGACACATTGAAATTTCCCCCATCTTTTGGTTATATGACAAGTTAAGACAATTCATTCTTTACTCAGAACCCAATCGGGGAAAATTTACTTTCTGTTTCATTTAAGCCTCCAGTGTCATCCTGCAAGATTCTCTTAAACATTTATGTCTAACAAAGAGTATGAATTGAAGTAATTCATTCTTTTTTATTGGATATTTTCTTTATTTACACTTCAAATATTATACGCTTTCCAGGTCTCCCCACTCTGAAACCCTCTATTCCATCCCCCTCTCCATGCTTCTATGTAGAAAACCATATTGGGGTGTCATGCCACCTGATAGGAACTCGACATTGATCAAGGTAAACTTCCTCTCCCAGCCTTTGATGAGTTGGGATTCCAGTGCTAGCCAGAATCCTGCTCCAAGTAGGGTAGAGTGCTCAGAGTGAAGGTGAAGTTCATTGTTCCTCCAGGTTTATGAATTCCTGAATTAAGCAGGTGACCGCCCAGCTGCCAAAGTGGTGGAGCCAATTCCCAATAAACAGCCAGACCAGATGGCCAGAACACATTCTGGAATTTGGGGAGGGTCTTGCCTGAAAACTTAAAACACTGGCTACCCCAATAAACCACAAAACTTTGAACAGCTGGTGTTGTCTTGGTCACTGTTCCTTTTGCTGTCCCCCCCCATTTATCCCCAGCTTCTCTTTGAGGGACCCAGTTCGCTGAGGGCAGTTGCACTTCTATGAGGGAGTTCTCCTACCCACCCACTCCCACCTTACCACCTTGGCATTCCCCTACACTGGAACATCAAGATTTCACAGGACTAAGGGCCTCTCCTCCAATTGATGACCAACAAGGTCATCCTCTGCTACATATGCAGCTGGAGACATGGACTCTTTGGTTAGTGGTTTAGTCCGTGGGAGCTCTGGGTGATCTGGGGAATTAGGTTTAAAGATAACCCCAACAAACAACCTATTCCCCATGCCAGCTGACACAAAAGTATATGGGAAAGGAAAGTGGTTTGGTTTGATATTGTTGTTGGTTGGTTGATATTATTGTTTTTCCTATGGGGTCTCAAACACCTTCAGCTCCTTCAGTCTTTTGTCTAACTCCTCCATTGGGGATTCTGACCTCCAATGGCTGACTGTGAGCATCTAACTCTGTATTTGTCAGGCTCTTGTAGAGCCTCTCAGGAGACAGCTATAACAAGCTGCTGTCAGCAAGTCCTTCTTGGCATGCACAATAGCATCTGGGTTTGGTGACTGGATATGGGATGGATCCCCAGGGCGGGCAGTCTCTGGATGGCCTTTCCTTCAGTCTCTGCTCCACACTTAGGCTCAATATTTTGTCCAGTGAGTATCACCCCCCCCCCCTGATCTGAGAAGGATCCACATGTCCACACGTTGGTCACCCTTCTTCTTTAGCTTCATGTGGTCTGTGAATTAAATATTTGGTATTCTAAGCTTTTGGACTAATATCCACTCACTAGTGAGTGCATACCATGTGTGTTCTTTTGTGATTGGGTTACTTCATTCAGGATAATATTTTCTAATTCCATCCATTTGTCTAAGAATTTCTTGTGGTCATTGTTTTTAATAGTTGAGTAGTACTCCATTGTGTAAATGTCCCACATTTGCTGTTTCCATTCCTTTACTGAAGAACATCAGGGTTCTTTCTAACTTCTGGCTATTATACCATTTTCTTTTCCCATATACTGTTATTTTTTGTCAGCTGGCATGGGAAATAGGTTGTTTGTTGGGGCTATCTTTAAATCTAATTCCCCAGTTTATTCCTTCTCTACAAATTGTGTGCACATTGGTTGAACCTCAAGGACAGAGTATATTAGAAGTTAAAATGCAATGGACTACATGATTCTAATCTCTCAGCCATGGGGCTTAGCTTCAAGTCTGAGAGCCCTTCCTAATTTCAAGGACCACTCTGTTTTATGGGTAATCTTACATATTCTAGGAGTAGTCTTCAAAAGGAAGTGGCAAGAGGTACACTTATTATAGTTAAGACAGCCACCCTCGTATAAAGAATAGAATATGTGAAGTTTTCTCAAAATTCTATGCCAAGGAACAGCCTTGTCTTTGAAATGGATTCTGAGGAAGTAGTATCTGGGAGGAGTGAATAGAATGACTAGAAGTCAAATTGTTGGACCAAGCTGGTATCCTGTGTTCTGCTGGAGATAGCTTTCCAGCCTGCTTCCTCTCTGTTTTGCTCTCGTTGTCTCTGATCTGATATTCTCTTTCTTTTTATTCTGCTTTGAGATGGTTCTCCAAATAGTACTCTTTTACTATTCTAAAAAAAAATCCTCTGGATAGCTTATTCCTTGCCAATCATAAGCCCAGTCTTTTATTGTACATATCAATGCAGTCATTTACTTCAGGTTTCCTTATGATTAATCTATAAATCAGCACCTCCTGACCCCAGCTTCTCATTTCTTAGGTGACAGTAAGTTATTTTAACATTGCAAAAGTCAGAGATCTGCCTGCCTCTATTTTATCTTTTATTGGATATTTTATGTATTTACATTTCAAATGATATTCCCTTTCCTAGTTTTCCCCTCAGAAACGCCTATCCCATATCCCTTACCTCTGCTTCTATGAGGGTACTCCCTGTTCCACCCACCCAGTCCCACCTCATTGCCCTGGCATTTCCCTACACTAGGGCATTGAGACTTCACAGATCTAAGGGTCTCTCCTCCCATTGATGTCCAACAAGGCCATCCTCTGCTACATATGAGGCTGGAACCATGGATCCCTCCATGTACTCTTTAGTTGGTGGTTTAGTCCCTGGGAGCTCTGAGAAGGTCTAGTTGGTTGATATTTTTGTTTTTCCTATGGGGTTGCAAACCCCTTCAGCTCCTTCAATTCTTTCTCCAGCTCCTCCATTGGAGACTCTAAACTCAGACCAATAGTTGGCTGTGAGCATCCACCTCTGTATTCCTCAGGCTCTGGCAGAGCCTCTCAGGAGATAGCTATAACAGGCTTCTGTCAGCAAGCACTTCTTGGCATTTGCAACAGTGTCTGTGTTTGGGTTTATAGTTCTTTTCAGTGGACTTAGGTGCTGTCCTGAAGGTCCCACAATTTACCATTTTGCTAAAGCATTAGCCACACCTTCACCTTCCAGACTCCTGCTGTCTCAGATCATCATGGAGTCATTAACATTAACAGGGAGGACATTCCTTGAAGGAGGAGTATAAAATATGTACATTATTATAAAACTCCTGGGGGCCCACATACACTGTTCTTGCCCCAAGGGCATGAACTACATCATTTGTCCCCACCAAGGCCTTGCCAGACTTGACAATGCTGTGCTCACTTAAAATGAGCTAACTAAATTGTATGCACAGTTAAGTTAAATAAACTCAAATAGTTACATATACAAAGTGGGTGTGTGCACATACATTTCTAGGCCTCTATGTGCTTGTGTGTGCATATTTGTAGGACTAGAACTATTATATATAAACATATTATACACAGAAACTCATTATATATGTAAAATTTCTTAATTTTTATAAAATAAAAACTTTAATAGAGAAATTTGGAATATATAAAAATGGGGAAAGATAGGATGGGTAGTGAATAGATACTAATATATTCTTCTGATTACAAAGAAGGTGTCAAGGATTGTCACAGTTGCTTTAGTATCTTTTCTGAGGGATAATTATAAGTTTTAATTTACAATTTATTTAAAAAATATTTTTACTCTAGAATATTTTTGGTGTAATAAGTAAGGGTTTTACCAAGAAGAGGCAGGTTTAATCCCACCACCAGAGGGCACTTTCTTCTTCCTCTTTTTTTTTTTTATAAAAGATTTATATATTTCATGTATACGAATACACTGTCACTGTCTTCAGACACATCAGAAGAGATCATTGGATCCCATTACAGATGGTGTGAGCCACCATGCAGTTGCTGGGAGTTGATCTCAAGACCTCTGGAAGAGCAGTCAGTTCTCTTAATCTCTGAGCCATCACTCCAGCCCCGGTTTTACCAAGAAGAATAAAAGAATTCCAACTGAAATTTTGTGTGTGTCCTCTGTTAATGTCTCAAAGCTTAAAGACAACTCGATGGGGAGGAACTTCATACACAATTGCAGAGATCATCAGAACTGCTTCTCAGGATAGTCCATAATAATGAAGGTCAAAGGTGGGAAGCAGGGAGGAGAACTGTGGCCTGTAATACTGGCTACCAAGAGACGAACTAGCATCTGGGAGAATACTCAGAGTTGTCCTAGGATGAGGACGTGATATTAAAATACATGTCCTAGGTTAAGTTCTTGAGGTTGCTAAGAGGGTCTGCATGAGGAAAGAATAAAGATAGAGTGACAGCTCTGGCCTGTATGTATTTAGTAATTCAATAAGGATGACTAATGGTTGGGGTTTTGCTTAATAACTAGTGAAAAATAACTGTGAAAACTAGCAAGAATATTTTCTTCTTAAAGGCAGATATCATATTCTGTGCTCTTTGGATAACCTATTCTAATATTTTAGCAGGCCAACTTCACATTGTCATTCTATGTTAATTTTCTGTTTTAAATCCACTTAATTTATGTTATGTGCATATTAATGCTTTCTTCATGTATATATGTACATTGTGGGATTATGTGGTACAAATAGAGGCCAGACAA
The DNA here is from genome assembly GCA_964023405.1 of Apodemus agrarius. Lineage (NCBI taxonomy): Eukaryota > Metazoa > Chordata > Mammalia > Rodentia > Muridae > Apodemus > Apodemus agrarius. Next base: position 77,474,834 of record OZ030009.1, read on the forward strand.
GGATGCTTAATCTCATGGAACAGGAATTACAGACGATTGTAAGCCAACATATGAGTCCTGAGAACCAAATTTGTGACTCTACAGTAGCAAGAAGTGTTCTTAATCAGAGCAATCCCAGCCCTAAGTCCATTTTCTTACACCCTTTGAGGGTTTTGGTCAGGACTACTCTCCTTTGCAAAGGTTCATTGGGCATGATTTGATTTGTCATTGTTGGTTGACTTCTCCTCAGCATGTCTTTCTGCCTTATCTCTCCTACTCTCTTATATGTGCTATTTGGGTCATCTGCCATAATACCTAACACACTCAGGGTCTCCAATTAAGTTTGTAACGAAAGAGAGCCTTAATACATAGAAAAATTGCATTCAATAGACTAACTGGGGGAGAACTTATTTCAATGGCTTTTTAATAATGAAACTAACCTTTCTGGAAAATCTTCCTCACTTTTCCCATAGTCTCCACTGGAAGAGAGAGAAGGAGTCCAGCCAGCAAATAAACATATGAGCTGATCCAAGTGTTACTAGACAGTAGAGCCTTCTACTTCACTGTTACCTCACCCTCCAGACTCATCTTACTGAACAGAGTTGAATAAGTTATAAAATCCTATTATTATAAAATAAGGAAACATCAAATTGATTCATTTATTTCCAGCTCTCTCATCTCATCAGCTAAGTAATAAATGAACACAAATGTCGAAAAATTGAATAAAAACAAATCAAGCAAAAAAAAATGGCCTAAGAAACAACTCTCTGTGATGTTGCCTCACTCGAATGTCATTCTTTGGCTGCCTTATGGCATTCTTAAATTCTATTTAAATAATATTTATTTCATATTTAATGTTTAATTTTATTCTTCCCCCAAATTCCTCTTTCTCTTTTATACTGCACATCAGTATAGTTATGATTTCCTCCGTGAGGGAATTATATTTTAGTTAAAAAATATTTCAGTAGTTAAATGAAAACATTTAATTTAGGACTTCTTTTTATTTTGTCCTGATCTCTACAATGGGAATCCCAGTTTCTGTTATGTTGAGCTAACTTCAGCTTTCCATTAAATATCATAGGTAAAGTGTTCATTTGCCATGCACCTTTGACTGTGAACACTGAGTTTTAAGTACTTTTAGGTCAATGTCCTTTCTTACTAATTTTTTTTCTTGCTCTTTTATATGTCTTCTCTTTACTTCTACACATTCTCTCTGCCCTGTTTTCCTTTTTCCTTTTTTTGTATTTTATGCTCTTATAATCAAATAATTTAATTAAAGCCAATAAAACAGATTATTTTAAACCATTTGAGGTAATGCACAGCAGTAATAAACTACAAATTTGTATTCAACTGGCTCTCATACTATAAATTTACTAAAGTCCCTAAGTTGTTAGGAGCTGTGCTAGGTGATAAGAAATCACAAGATGGAGTAACAGACCCCTGGTTTTTTTTATCTGCTTTTCATGCATCATTATAGAGCCAGCATAACACCAGCATCCTGTGTACATTCAAGCATGGCATTGCCACAGGCTGCTGTTTTCTGAGTTACACAGAAGAAAATGACAAATTCAGCTATCCCCACAGGCTTAGGTAGAGTGAGAGTTTTCACTTTGTGAATTTTGTATTCTCAATCACAAATAGATCAACTATGGCTCACAGGTCTAATCCAGGTCTGACTGCTTTGGTCTTAGAACATACTCATATTCACATGATTTATTTTCTTGCCCTCAATAACACTCTGTTCAGTGTAAATATCTCTAGACCAGTATCCATCCAGTGTTACCTCTCTAAAAATGTAGAAGCATATAAAGTATGCTCCTTTCTCTACATAGTTAACTGTTCTTCTTTGATTCAATGATCCACTTCTTACTGGCTTGATCCCCGTGTCTTGCTCAATCTGCTTTCATAAAGGATCCAGAACGAAGGCCAGCACAGGGATAGTCCCATCCACAATGGTGTGGCACTCCCAGTCAATCACTCGTTAAGAAAGCTGACTGGAAAATATCATCCTGAGTGAATTAACCCAATCACAAAAGAATGCACATGAAATGCAATCACTGATAAGTGGATATTAATGAGCCCAGAAGCCCTAAATACTCAAGACACAAATAGCAAGTCAAATGATTCCCAAGAAGAAGAAAGGAGAGGACCCTGGGCCTGTAAAGATTGCATCCAGTTTAGTAAAGAAACCGAGGGGGGAGGGGGAATTATTGGGGAACAGATGGGGGGAGAGGAACTATGGGAACTATGGTGGGTGGGAACTGGGAAAGGGGAAAGCCTTTGGAATGTAAACATAGAATATAGAAAATAAAATAAAATAAAATAAAATAAAATAAAATAAAATAAAATAAAATAAAATAAAATAAAATAAAATAAAATAAAAAAAAAGAAAGCTGACAACTGGCTTTCGTGCCTACAGCCAGATCTTATGGAGGCATTTTCTCAATTCAGGTTGCTTCCTCTCAGATGACATTCAGCTTGTGTCAAGTTGAAATAAAACTATCCAATAAAACAGGTTTATCCTGTCTTCCCTGAGGGATGTTTTGTCTATGCTCCAGTTGCCTGTGTACTTCCACACTCCCCTGTTTTGTGTCTCTATTTAATTTATACTTCCATGAACTTGTTAGGCCAAACATATTAACAGTGAACTGCAATGTCTGGTTATATTAATTAGCAGCCACAAAGGAGATATGGCACAGCTTCTTTTGAGTGTAATATCCTTATTTACAAACAGATCATTGTTCTCTTGACAGCTGACCCTAAGAATACTTAGCCAGATATTTGGGAGTAGAGACTGCTAACAGACTTCCAAATGTGATTACTTTTTTTATTGGATATTTTCTTTATTTACATTTCAAATGGTTTACCCTTTCCAGATCTCCTCTTCGAAAAATCCCTATCCCATCTCCCCTCCCCCTGCCTCTATGATGATGCTCCCCCACTTACCTACCACTCCCTTATTCCTGCCCTGGTGTCCCCTTCCACTGGGGCATTGAGCACCCTCAGGCTCAAGGACCTCCCCTCCCACTGATGCCAACAAGGCCATCCTCTGCTACACGTGCTGCTGGAGCCAGGGGTCCCTCCATGTGTACTCTTTGGTTGGTGATCCAGTCCCCATGAGCTCCCGGGGGTCCGGTTTGTGGTACTGTTGCTTGCTCCATGGGGCTGCAAACCCCCTCAGCTCCTTCAGTCCCTTTCCCAACTCCTCCATCAGAGACCCCGTGCTCATCTGCCTCTGTACTTGTCAGGCTCTGGCAGAGCCTTTCAGGAGACAGCCTACCAGGCTCCTGTCTTCAAGCACTTCCAGACATCCACAATAGCTAGTGTTCAGGTTTGGTGACTCTCTATGTGAGGCTAATATTTACTTATCAGTGAATGCAAACCCTGTGTTCTTTTGTGACTGAGTTAGCTAACTCAGGATGATATTTTCAAGTTGTATCAATTAGCCTGTGAATTTCATAAAGTCATTGTTTTTAATAGCTGAGTAGTATGCAATTGTATAAAAGTACCACATTTTCTGTATCCATTTCTCTGATGAGGGACATGTAGGTTGTATACAGCTTCTGTCTATTATAAATATTGCTTGCTATGAAAATAGTGGAGCATGTATTTTTAATTACATGTTGGAGAATCTTCTGGGTATATGCTCAGGAGAAGTATAGCTGGGTCCTCAGGTAGTACTATTTCCAATTTTCTGAGGAAATGCCAGAATGATTTCCAGAGTGGTTGTGTCAGCTTGCAATCCCTCCAGCAATGGGAAGTGATCCTCTTCTCCACATCCCCATAAGCATCTGCTGCCACCTGAGTTTTTGATCTTAGCCATTCTGACTTGTGTGAGGTAGAATCTCAAGGTGGTTTTGATTTGCATTTCCCTGATGACTAAGGATGTTGAGCATTTCTTTAGGTGCTTCTTAGCCATTTCAGTTTCCTCAGTTGAATTCTCTGTTGTGTTTTGTTCACATTTTTAATAGGGTTATTTGGTTCTCTGGAGTCTAACTTCTTTGTATATATTAGACCAACATCAGATTTTGATAATCTTCTGTTTTTTGATCTGTTCTATAAAGACACCAACAATGCAAAATATAAAATAGATTTTCTTCCAAATATCCATTATATCAATTGTGTTATATACATTTTCTTGGATAGCATCTATTCAAGCAGTGGTGTTTATGAATCTCCTTCTGGCCTCATTTGGCATGGCTTAGCATATGATTGGCTTTCCACCCTTCTTTTGTTACCTCTTAAATGTGCATAGAACTCTACATCCATCTATGAAATCTGTTCTATCAAAACTTTAAACAAAGTGTATTCTGGGTATGATATCAGAGTCTTCTTTAAACTTCAACCCCACCTAAGAATTGAGAGAGCTGTTTGGAATGATTAATGCATCCATACTGAGAGGCATGAGCAAGGTTGTTCCCTTTCCCAACATGTGAGGTCTATTCTGAAGTGATTTGACAGAAAAAGATCCCAAACTAATTTACCAAAGTTTTTTAGTTACTTAAAATACATTTTACTAATATTAAATGGTCTAAATAAATTTTAAATGATACCCCAACAAATTTCTTGGTTTTCTGAAGCATGTAGTGGACACAGGTTTTGTACTAAGCATCAAAGAAAATTCTACATATGAGAAAGGCAGGGAAAAGTTGTGAGGTGATTTGCCTGACAAATCGCAGATAGTTTTCTACTTAGTTTTACAATCCAGGGACTTTTGTGGTTATGGATTATGAAAATGATTTAAAAGGTAATAAGGAAAGGGAATAAATTTTAATTTTGTGCACAGCAACCAAAGGTCCTTCAGACTGCTCCTTGAGAAACATCTAGACTGGCAGTCTCTGCACAGGATGCTAGTTTTCCAATTGCTGCTTGATTGCTGGGCATATGCAACTCCATGGGAAAAATACAGAAATCAGAAAGTAAACCTATTGGTCCTGGCAGCCAATACCAGCATTTTGTTTTAACTGGGTGTTAAACATGGAAAACCAGAGCCCAGTGTCTCAGCCTTAACAATCTCATTTAAAAACATTAGTTCTTTTTTTTCCTGTTCTGTAAACATGTCCTATACAATTATTCTCATTCCCTAAGAATCTCTATGTGCACTCTGCATTTTGAGACATTTCTTTTGAATAGATGCTTGGGGAAACATTACGGGGAATGTATGCTGACATTATAACCCAAAGACAGCATATAATCAGACCTCATCGAAACAGTCAGCAGGACAGGAAGCTCCTTCTCACCGAGGTTTGGATGAAGCGGCTTCTGCTTGACAGGGGTGCTGTGTCTTTTCACCCCACAAAGGCATGCTCCACTTCACACTTTAACTAAATGTATTGAAAAATAGAATGCCTCTCAACGCAGATTGCACCTTATAGCCTTTGTCAAGGGTTTAAAAATGTCTTAAGAACCGGGACTGCCTGCTTAGGATTTATGATTATTACCCGTAGGCTTTATTGTGCATCTTGCTCTCACACTGAGCTTCCACATCCCATCTGCAGGGAAGCATCAGGGGCGAGCTCATCACTTAAAGTTGTTTTGGTAATAATTTATCTCTGAGTCTGACTCCATTGTTCTGCATGTATTACATAGAACTTCCATGGAACATCAAGCAACTTTATTGATAGGAGAAAACTGTGTGGTTATGAGTGTTTCTATAATGAAATGGGATGAGGGATGGTCGTTTCTGTTCAAGTGGTACTCTTCGGGAAGAGAAAAATGGGAATGTTATTTAGAACATGAAATAAAACTCTAAAAATAGATGAGATATGTTTCTATTATCAATGATTGGATAAGATATAGACATATTGTCCTTCGGGAATGAAGAGGACGTTACAGCTTCTTTGCTGTCACTAAGCATGTTCTTAGAAAAATGGGGTATATGCCTCCTGATTCTTATCCTTACAGACTGAACAATGAATGTTTCCACTGGACTTAAGACAGCTCCTGCCCCACTAAGCTGTTAATGAAGAATACTGATAATTATTTCAGGCCTTAGATTTCTTTATCTCCTCTCCTATCCTTACTCCTGACCTTTACAGATAACAGTAAGATACAGATATCAAGCTAGGTCTTAAGTTCTCCACTCTTTATAAGATAACCCTGGATATGAAAGCTTGGCTTGCAATAGAGGCCATTACCTTGCTGGCTATGTACCATATCATTTTGCTGTCGGCTAATGCGTTGTTCTTCCCTTTTTTCCTTTTAATTTGCATTTAGAAGAGATATCAACCTCACTTGGCAAAGCTAACTGCTGATGTAGCCAACAACAAAGCACTCTCTCATCACTTGAGTCATTAAAATTAGAAAGAAGCAAAGAGCTAAAATATATTATGTTTTTCAAGCAAGAACTTCGTTTAATTTTGTCAAAATAGAAGGGAAAATGACCCCCAGTGTAAGCCTCAGTCATAGAATTCAAGCTTATGTTGAAAGGTCAAATGAAAATTACAGAGAGTGGGAAGGATTTGACTAATAGAATATGAAAGCTATAAAAACTAGGCAATAATATGGTGCTTAGAATACTTCACAGTGAGGAAGGATTTGATTTAGTGTTTTGTTCTGTATAGCATTTAAAAAAATTCATTCATATGGCTGTAGCTTACACAGAAAATGCTGTGATGGAAGATACATGCTCAGAATGAACATGGTTGTCAATTTCTGTGGCTACTGCCGAGGTAGAAAACAGGTCAGTTAGGAGAAAGGAGAATGCTGTCATAGCAATCTTAGTTTAGAAGGCATAGAAAAAAATACAATAATCCAAATTTGTTTTTTATGAAAATATCTTTCATTCTCTGTAACTTTGAATTGTAGACTGTACTACCATAGATGTATCTACATATGCATCACCCTCTGAGATGTGGGGTAACTGGGTAACATAGACTGAATTGACTCAGGCATTTGAAACAACAAATTTATGACTCATGTTGAAGTGTAATCTTTATATAAAATCACTCTAATATCGAGGAATGCTATACAAAGTGCATAATGGCAGCTCCACATGCAGATGGCAAATTGTATCTACTACTCTCTCTGAGTGCATACAGACACACACTAAAGAGCATGTCCATGCACACACACACACACACACACACACACACACACAGACACAAACTCACACACACACACACACACATATTTACACATTCTTTCTCTCCCCACATGTGTCTATGTGTATGCCATATACATTCATATAGATGAATCTTTACACATTGTTTCATTTCATAATTTCATAAGTCAAATATGGTCACTGTCAAAGCCATTACATTTCAACCTAGCACATAGTAATATTTAAATGCATAGCTATAAGGAACAGTGATGAGATGTCTAATTTTGCTAAGTGCATATAAAGTGAAAATCGAAGGGAGATATTTTGGTAAGATGAGCCAGTGAAGATGAAGTTGGCCCAGGCAGGACAATGGAAGTAAAGGCAGTCAAGTACATGATGTACTTCAAAAAAAAGTGTTATCAAACCCAAATGCTCTATAAAATAAATAGATGGTCATATAGATTTTTAAGAACACCAATGAGTTAAATGTTTAGTAAGTAGATATTGAGTGAGTAAACATGTAATTAAAAATATAGCTGTTATATTAAATATGAATTAAAAATTTTCCATTCTTTTAAGAATCATTTCAACTATTCCATAATTTTTTTCAATTATTTTTAGCTTTCTGTATACTTGAGGATTTTGTTTTATCAACTATTTTTTCCCTGTGCCTTCAAACTCTCTAAATTCCCCAGCTGAATTTCAACCTTTTCAGGTCTTTCTACTTAGCAAATCATCAAATAACCTCTTAGCCCTTTATATCTGCACCTTTGCTTTAAGTGTTTTAAGATTTTAGTTATTTTTATTTCATGTGTTTGAGTATTTACCTGAGTGCATGTTTGTGCATGCAGTGCTCCAGAAGATGCCAGAATCCATGGGACTGAAGGTACTGACAGTTGTGAGCATCCATGAGGGTGCTGGTAATTGAATTTGTCTTCTGGAAGGCCTATCTGTACTGTCCACCACTGAACCACCTCTCCAGCTTCCTTTCTTTTATCAACAATCATCATAAAATAGTTGTTAGACTCGACATTTGTACACTCTTATTGTTTGGTCAATTCACATTATTGTAACATAAAACTTATCTCCATCATTTCATTCTTCTATGATTAAGTTTCATGTTGCTGAATGAAGCAAAAATATACAGTTTCTTTGATTCTGCTTTGCTTTGTGACATCTCTTTCCAGGACACTGCTTTCCCCTGTATTATCTTACTTGCCTGTATACATTTGTAGTTTATTAAATAGTAGCTCCTTATAACCTGTTTTATTTTGACAAATTTTATTTTTTACTGTTTCTGAGTAGTGTCTGTGTGGTGTGTGTGTGTGTGTGTGTGTGTGTGTGTGTGTGTGTTTGTGTGTGTGTATTTTGTGCACATTTGTACAGTTGGCCATGGAGGTCAGATGCTCCAGAACCTCAATGTGGACCAACAAGGAACTGAACTTGATTTTTCTAAAAGAACAGTGAGTGCTCTTTACCACTGAGGCACATCTCCAGCACTTATTTTTGTTATTTTTCTGTTTGTACATTATCTTTGGTCATCTCACGACATCCATATCTCTCATAACCATCTTTAAAGCAATGACTTTGTATTATTCGATATTCCCTTTCTATAGCAGTGTACCTTAGCTAAATAACATATACAAATGGCTCATTCAGCTTGTTTCATGGAAACTGAAATTCTAAACAGAATGGAGCTGGCACCTGTTGGGGTCTTATATTATTAATAGTGGTGCATGTTATCATAGCAGAGCTACATGGCAGATCACAAGGTAAAAAACAATGCCAGAAGCAAATCAAGAAACAATCTTCCTATTGACCCTATATGTGTAACCTATGTGAATAAAGGCTCATTCTTTTATATTAATTTGCTTTTGCAGGAAGTCATTGGAATCTCACAACCAAATTTATTTCTCCTGAACATGTCATCTGCAATATCCTACCTATGTTACTGCTGCTGAACATCTTTAACATGAGGATAAGTTTCCAATGTACATTCAAATCTTTGGGGTACATCCTCAAACAAATTACAGACCACAACATGTGAAAATCTGTATCAGCTACTTATATGTTTCACCGGAACACCAGAAATATATTACCAAACTGGGTGTTTCCCTTTGACACATTGCAAAGAAGACTTAGTCTTTCCTATTTATTCTTCTAGTTCCTCCTTCACAACACTTTCTACACACTAGGATGTTTTCTCTTTCCACTATCACCACATGAAGATCGGTTGCTCTACTTCTCTGATGCGCATCTGTTCTGTCCCCATGGCCTCACTGGCACCATTCATGTTCTCAGCTGGATTACAGAGCAGAGCTAATTGTTGACACAGCTAATAATAAAATGCCACCTGTTATTGGTTGAATTTTATGAACCCATAGGTATGCAGAAAACACAACCTGTGCTTAGCATCTCATAACTGCTTATTTTGGTAAATGTCAACCTGAAGTGGTAATGTTATAACACCACTTTTCTCTCTAAAGATGGTGTGATGGTGACCAAGGAGATATAAATAACTGTGACAAGACAAACTGGTGGAATTTTGTTTCATCCTTAGGAAATAGTTTCTCTCTTTGAGAGATATAAGAACTTTAATTTCTCACTATTTTTCAATCTTGTTAATTTCAGAAAGACAAAAGTAATGAAACTTTTAGATAAGGCATTTTATCTATATCCTTGTTGATTAAGCTTAATTTTTCAAGTAAGTATAGCATGATTATCTCAGACTCAGGAAAATGAATTTATTTGATTCTCATAGGAAAAGTTACCTTAGAAAACCCTTCTGAAGAGCATTGTGTAGAGGCCATAGTCCACAGCATCCTATCCTGATTTCCTATGTATGAAGTACAACATGCTTCATAAGCTGTTCAAAAAAGCACACAGGCTTCAGGTGTTGCTTCTTCATATCATCCAGGAAGAGGAAAGCAACAAGAATATCCTCTTATATCTTTAGGTTACTTCCCTTACATTCCACTGGGCAAATTGTAGTTTATCATATTATGTAAAAATCTTACTTGACTCTAATTCTCTTGCTTTCTACTGAATCTAGAGCCATTCAGGATAAGCAAGTACTCTCTATATAACTGAACTATATCTCTAGCCCAGATACAGACTTCTTAGAGCATGAGCATATACTATCCGGAGTGATATGGTAGACCTAATATCATGCTAGCAGTCCAGTCCAGATGGGATGACAGGACTAGTGTAATATGTCTATGGCTAACAGCGGTTGCCACAGAAGCCTGACAAGCTGTGTTTGATCCCCGGAACTCATGTAAAATGTGGAAGGACAGTACCAAGTACACAGATCTGTTTATTAAACTTCATGTGCTAGTCATTGTTTGGTTGCATGTACAAGCATCTTTTGTTCCACATCAATAAAATAAGATAAAATAAAATAAAAGATTGAAGGCAGCATAGGCAGAGTAACAAAGGGAACTGTCTCTGTAACTATGCCATAGACAACATTTTTATCAGTCATCATTATTTTTGTTATTCCTACTAATGCATATGTTGTGGAATATGTGACATCCATTCTGTCCCTGAATCTTATGACTTTTAAAAATAATGGAGCTACACAATATAAACTTTTGAAAAGATACAAAGACTTTGGCCTGTAAGTACTACAGATATACCTCTCAAATATTTAATTTCAGTGTGATAATAAACTTATATAAACTATGATAATTACCAATTATTTTAGAAAATATGCTTTTTAAGGCAAATTCTTTTAGACATTGAGAAACTGTAAATAGAGGATTCATGAAAGTCAATTTTAATCCACAGTTAATCATTTGTCCTGAGTAAACTGTATTAGATTTATTTATTTATGTACTTATATATTTATTTATTTTGGTATGTGTAAACTATCTTATTATTTTTAGTGGATATATTCATTATTTACATTTCAAATGTTATTCCCATTCCTGGTTCTATCCCACAAAACCCCCTATCCCATACACTCTCCCACTGCTTCTATGAGGTTGTTCCCCCATCCACCTACCCACTCCTACCTCCTTGACCTTGCAATCTTACATGGCCATCAAACTTTCACAAGACAAAGGGCCTCTTCTCCCATTGTTGCCCAACAAGGTCATCCTCTGCTACACATGCTGCTGGAGCCATGGGTCCCTCCATGTGTACTCTTTGGTTAGTGATATTCCACCTCATACCAGTCAGAATGGCTAAGATCCAAAACACAGGTAACAGTAGATGCTGGCAAGAATGTAGAGAAAAAGGAACACTTCTCTATTTTTGGTGGGATTACAAGCCGGTACAAACACTTTGCAAAACAGTCTGTCAGTTCCTTAGACAATTGTACATAGTAATACCTGAGGACCCCTCTATACCACTCCTGGGTAAATACCAGAAAGATGCTCCAACTTATAACAAGGATCACATGCTCCACTACGTCCACCACAGCCTTATTTATAATTGCCAGAAGCTGAAAAGAACCCAGATGTCCTTTAATAGAGGAATGGATACAGCAAATGTGATACATTTACACAATGGACTTAGATATTAAAAACATTGACTTCATGAAATTCTCAGGCAAATGGCTGGAACTAGAAAATATCATCCTGAGTTAGGTAACCCAGTCACAAAAGAACATACATGTTATGCACTCACTGATAAGTAGAAATTAGGCTAGAAGCTTGGAATAACCAAGATACAATTCACAGACCAAATGAGGCTCAAGAAGATGGAAGACCAAATGTGGGTGCTTCAGTCCTTCATTAAAGGGGGAAACAAAATACTCATGGAAGCAAACAATGTATTATATTTAAATCTCAGAATGTTATCTGTAATATTTGGGTAATCATACTTATTTGGTAGGATATTTATTTAGATTAAATGGATAATATATATACTAAACCAGGCTCCTAGTTGGTGTACAATAAGTACATGGCCTTAATGAAATAAATGCTATGTAGGAAAAATTTTTTACTTCTTAGTGTAAGACGTCTGCGTACACTATATCATTCCAAGAAACAGTAATCACTCTGCTGTTAAAAAAAGAGTTTGTTTTTGAAACTATACAGATAAGCATTTTATATGTGGCAATACAATTAATCCTGATGAAAAGATGTACATAAGTGGATGGACACAAATATCTACTTTAGAGAAATGTGGTTTGGCTCGTGAAAGGCAAATCTGGTATTGCTACTTAAGGAACACGCCACCTTCCCTAATTCATGGCTGTAACGTTGTCCCCACACCACTAACTGTTCAGTCTTGGCTGCGCATTAAGGAAGTTGTCTCCTATGCTTTCTCTCCTCTAACCTCTACTAGGAATGTTTCATACATACTACAAAACAAGATAAGAAACATATCCAGACAAATACTCTTATTTTTCTTGCAGAAGCAGTGTTGGGAAGTAAGAACCCACAGATTGATGGTAACACTGACTCATGTTGACCTAGAAGTCACACCACTCCAGAGCAACATTCAAATATTGAGGTTTTTATAGCTTATTCAGTTCTTTTGTTTTAGATATGAAGATCAGCTTATTTAGGTATAAGGCAATTTTGATTCATAATTTAAATGTGAATAACCATTAGCATCATGAGGGCTGTACATATGATGAAAATAATTTGATGAATTACAAAATAGCCTATCAAAGAGATGTTGTGGTGTGTTGCATCAGAAATCAAGCTTAAAAACTCCCTAAGCATAAGTTACCTATTCAGTATCAGTTTAAAATTTGCACAATAGTCTCTAATGACTTCAAAGAACCTTGTGTAAATAATCATCAATTTAATATGTTTTTCAAAAATTGTAACTTAAAGAGTCTTTTATACCATTTTGATATATTGTAAGAGAGGACTCCTTTCCCCCACCATTACCTAAAAACACTTCTCAGAGAAAAATAAAAGTACAAATATTGTGCAGATCCTGATGCTGGGTGTGGCAGAAGTAGAAATCCTTGCAGATAAAAAAATTAGCTGAACTACAATGAATTACTTTATTGTTTCAAAATGAATTTGCGACAATAGCCATCAAGTCAATCATGATTAAAAGCTTCTACTACTCATACATTCTTCTATGACTACTCCCTCTAATTTGTCTGATATCTATCCTTCTCTGTAAACCATAGTCAATGCACAGTTCTATTTTTACTTCCATTCCACAGTCTGATGTGGAGATAGAATTTTCAGCATTCCAAAAATAAAGTGGGAAGAATTGTTGAATTATCCACAATAATTGCTGAATTATTTGAAGAGGTAAATATCTGACTACAAAGTTTCCAGCAATCTTTGACATGATTCTAACTTGAGGAAAAATGGAGACTGACCCTTCATTACCACATATGTATCAATCCAGAGCCCTGAAGCTCATTCTGTTATGTGTATACAAACCTCTTAAGAATCTGTATAAAATATTGGCTCTAACTTAGTAGGCCTAGGACAAGCCTGGAATTTCTACTTTGGAGCCAATCTATAAGCCAAAGGAATAAGAGAAAAAATGTGACTGGAAAATACAAAGACACTACTATATTTCTATGAGTTTTCAATAGCAGCTTATTAATTGTCCTAACAAGCAAAGTAAAAGCACTAACCTCAGAGTTGTACTATAAAAATCTGTTCTTTAAAAGCAAAAGGAAACAGAAGATTCCCACCCCTTAAAAGCATGTACCTCACAATATGGGGCAGCCATGCAACAGAGAGTTCTTTTTTTTCTTTCCTTTTTTAAAAAAATATTTTTATATCTTTTTTTCTATATTCTTTGTTTACATTCCGAATGCTTTCCCCTTTCCCGGTCCCCCCACCACCATATGTCCCATAAGTCTAAAGAAGAAAATATTGCTCACCTACCAACCATTGCTGCCACCATAAAGACAGCATTTACATAACTCTAGTCAACTGCCTTTTGAAGTTACTGGCATGCAACACAAGCATAAACTCTTAAAGTCGACAAACATCACTTTATTTGCTACTAATCTAATTGGCTGCACTTTTTGTCTATGAAATTCTAACCCTAACCATCTCAACCCTTAAGTTTTATTTGCCAAGTATTTCTTTTTGTTTACAAGATAATTTCTCCCATTTCACATGACAAAACTACAGATATACAACTTTTTATTTAAATGATAAACCCTCAACAAGCATCATGGGCAATGTTGTTATAAATGCAAAACTCTGTTGGGTGATTCTTATTGTGTAAATGTAGCAGTACCAACAGTGCTCCCAGATGCAGTCAAGCCCGAGGACCAGCGATTTCCAGAAGGCTTGATTGTTAAGCTGGAGTCAGCCATTAAATGATCCAAGAATAACTATAACTCAGCATTAAGTATATTTACAGTATGTTCAATTGAATGCTTTTTTAAAAACCAAAATGTTGCATATGTACTTAGTCAGTAGAACAGTTTGCACTTCTAGTAAAATGTTGAAGTAAACATGAATCCACACAGTCCAGGCAGAGGCTACCAGGCTACCATGGAGGATAATTTAGATAATTTTCTCTCTCTCTCTCTCTCTCTCTCTCTCTCTCTCTCTCTCTCTCTCTCTCTTTCTCTCTCTCTCTTCCTCACTTGCTCTCTCATTCTCTCTCTCTTGCTCTCACTTTCTTTTTTCACATGCATATTCTAATTTTCAAATATAATTGTAAAATTATGATAATTTACTCTCTTAGGGACATTGCTTGAAGCTAGCATTGGGTTGTTATCATGTCTCAGCATGAATATTGAGATAGAAGGAAAGGAAGAAACACACACAACAGATCATAGGAGAGGGAAAAATAAATTTTTAGTTTTGCAGTGGCTTGCCCTTTCCATTTTTATATTCACACCTGCACTCTGGTCTCAACAAAACAACAGGTGCAAGCTGCAGATGGATCCTATCTCAGCTGCAGACAGACACATCTGCCACTGCTTCCTTGAGTCTGAATTTGAAAGATGTCCAACAGCAACCAGATTTGTGTCATGGGGTGTCAGGGCAGAGGGCTTCTTTGAACAGAAAGGGTGGTGACAGGCTGGGTCATTGCCATCTGAGTACTCAATCAAGACTACTTTTCTAACTGTATTTCACAAGCTTAGTGTTTTCCTTCCCTTTTAAAATGAGGTAGAGTGAAGCACTATACACAAATTAAACAACAAACAACAAATTAAGAACTCACAGTCTATGTAAAACTTATTGAATACTTTTATTTGTACATTTACATGTTTATCATCATGGGTTTTATAGTTAGCAATACAGTATAGGTAACATACCACAGAACTGAGATTTAGAAAAAAAATTACAAAAAATTGTTTTTTCATTTGTTGATGTGGAACATTTAATATACTTAAGCAATTTTTTGTAATGACATTTTAAAAGTTTGCCTTATTATAATAAGTGTAATCATTAGAGAAGATTTTTTTCATAAGGTCAGAATGTATATTTTTGTGAGTGCTAGTGCTCTATGAACATACATGGCAAGAATAACTGGAAGTGTACAAAGGAGCATCATAAGACAGAAATAAGCAATGGTGTGAAATAGCATTTGATACTCTATATGGCTCTACTAGTTTTTATTTTGTCTGTATAAAATATTCTTATATTTGTCAGTAAATGCTTGTGTGATCATATACTTAATTGTATATTCCAGTACCAGAAAATAGATATGCATACACCTTTGAATCACTTATCTACAGAGAACTGTACAGTTGAATATATATGATTCCTAAGGTATAAGTGACCTAACATACTCTTAGTAATACAATTATTACTGTTCAACATATATCTCCATAATTATACACACTCACATGTACTACATTTCACACATATATTCAGTATTAAATTCCTGAATTTCTAGATTCATACTATGACAAATTTACTATATGTTAATAAATCTACAATGCTTTTTCCTCATAAAAAGTATAAAGTTTTATCATCTATGAGAAAATGAATTCAACTATAGAGTTATATCAATTAAGATAACTCAATCTCATAAAGAAAAATACGGTGCATTTTCTCTTACTTGTGGTTTTTAATCATTATATAGATACATAAAATCATATGAGTGCATGTGACATGAAAATAGAAACCAAAATATCAGGAGAGCAATATGAACCAGGTCTCTTTAAGGTATAATGTATACTTGATGACAAATTTAAAAATATAAAATTAAAAATAAAATATAAAGTACTAAATAAATCAAATAAGTAAATAAAAATACTAAAATAATAAGTGCCATCAGTAAGCAATTAATAAAAATCAAAACAATTGCATAATAATGCTTTCCTATTACATTCTAAAAAGTCAGGAAGGATGTGGAACGTTTTGTTCTTTTATCTAGTTTTTCTTTAATGTCATTTACATATGAATCTTATGCATGTGCAGAAATGTTCTCTAAATTGCTTTATTTGCTAGTTTATTAATTAATTTATTCATTTTTGTGTTAATGTACATTGGACTACAGGCACATATTTACCCTGTCATACTACAGAGAACAGAAAACTATTCTAGGGGATTGTTTCTCTCATGCAAAGTTTTGGGACAAGGGGAATCCAACTCAAGTTTTCATGCTTATATGTGAGCACCTATATTCACTGAGGCAGCTTGCCTTGCTGGCCTCTCTCAATTAACATTTTGGGGGGGGTGAAGAAAGGAAGGTTCACTTATTATATTTTCTTTTATTAGATATTTTCTTTATTTCCATTTCAAATGTTATCCCCTTTCCAGGGCTTCCCTCTAGAAACCCCCTAATCCATCCCTCCTCCCCTGCTCTATGACAGACTCCCCCACTCCCCCACCTACTCCAGCCTTCTCACGTTGGCATTACCCTATACTGAAGCATTGAGACCCCATGGAACCAAGGGCCACTATTCCCACTGATGTCCAACAAGGCCATTTTCTACCATATATGTGACCAGACCATATGCAGGTTTCTCCATGCATACTCCTTGGGAAAGAAATTTTGCAGAAATGGTCTACCTCCTCCAGAGTGGATACAATGGAATAGTATGTATCCATTTTAGGACAGAATTTTTAGAATATCAGAAAAATGTTTGCAACTTGATATTAAATAAAATCACTAATTTAGTGCAGTAAAATTCTAAATTTGTAAACCTACAATGCTTAGACGGAGCAGATGCTTTGGTTTTAAGAAATGCTACTCATATATTGTTATCTTCATGAGGAAAATGCAAAGCTCTAATGCTTGCTCTTAATTCCCTTTTAGCAAGACTAAGACATGTAACAAAAATCAGAACCTAATACTTAAAGTTTTGACAATAAAAATCATGTTTAAGTATGATAAAACATAATTTTCCTACTCAAAATTGTTCGTAATTGATAAAATATTTATGAGTCTGGTAACTATGATCTACAATTATGTTTAAGTATTCAACCATTCTTTCTAATCCTTAACTTCAGATGATACTCATAATAATTACTTCCTGCTCTATTCCAAAGAAACATGCTAGTCATTCTAATTTGTTCTGAAAATATTTTAATGAATGCATAATTAATTATAATTAATGTACAAATATTAATCTCTGGCCCTGGTATTGCTTTCCCTAGCACAATTTAGTGTACTAATTCTGAATGATTATCTATCCATTGACAATATTGCCTTGATAGTGCATTTATAGTTTAAATTCTTTTTGCATTATAAGTCAATCTTTATTTACCCACATCAGGGTGATATATCTGATTTTGTTATTGAACTAAATCATTTTTATTTGCATATGATGCTTTTTAAAATATATTTGATGGCTTCATAATGTTGCAGTTGTTCAAGAGCTAAGTGGGTAATTAGGCTCATTTGCATCATGGTTTATACTGAAACAGTGTAGAGCATAAAGCCATTTAAAGTATCCTAACTATACCTGCTGTTTGATACCCAGCCTGATGGTGTTTGTCACCTCCTCATCTACACAAAGTGGCACCTAACACAAGCACCTGCAGAGACTGCTGTAAAAGCTAGTTAAGTGGAGTGGCCAACAGGTGTAGAACTCAAGTAGTCTGTGAGTACAAGCCACAGCCAATGTTCATCTGCTTAATTTGCATATTGAGATGATTAACCTAAGCCTTGTAGTTGTTGAAGAATCAAAAATCTATTTAACTGTACATTTTCTCATTTATAATTGGTGATCTGAACAACATAACATGGATGTAAAATAGACTTGACCTTCTTACAGACAGTTCAAGCTTAAAAATCTTGTATTTCACCACTTGTTTTACTATCTGGCAACCTCCATTTGTTCTGGATTTTTGATTGTGTGAGGAAACATTTTTTAAGAGAGCCTTGATATTCAATATGTATACAGAAATGCCCTAAGCCTGAATTATTGTCAGGTTTATTGATGCTAAATTGTATCTTTTCATTTTAAGCTCATTATTTTAAGTACATGCTAGCTTTTAAAATCACTGAGCTTTTAAAACTTTCATTTTATAATGAATTAGTGTAGGTCCATAAAAGTCACGGATAATCATGTTGAGAATATAGGCATATTAAGTAAATGTGCACAAATCATGCACTCTTTCCCCTGCCTCCATCTTAAGGAATGAATGCTCATCAGTCGCAACTAGATTTTTTTATAAGAAGATACAATGCATAATAAATTTGAATTTAGGGGAATAAAGAGTCATAGCAAAAGGAAACTATTTTTATGGCAGCAATAAGCAGAAGGGAAGTCCTAGTGACTGTAAGGCAGCTGAGAAGGGAAAATTAATTATTAAGGACTGATGTATAGAATAATCTACCAAAGCATCAAGGGAATTCTAGTAGATATAATCTAAAGCTCTTATAAGCTCTGAGCAAGAAACCAGAGCAAGAAATTTCTGTCAGTGTTCGACAGCTTTCACCTGAGGACAGAGTTGCCTTCTTCTATGTGGAAAGGCAAAAAGATAAAATTCTCAGGTTTGCCTGATGCTATGTTTGATCATTTCAACAACATTATATTTCACTTGTCTATGTTGCATTCACTAGATACCAATGAAAGTTAAAGAACTATTAGTCTTCTAGTAGGAAGACCATTAGTCTAGTAGAAAGATTACTTCCTGCCCCAGACAGAAGCAATCATTCAGTATTTTATAGAAAAAATAAATGTTTTAAGCAAAAATGTTGAACATGTACACAGTTCAAGAATTAATCATAAAGTTCACCCAACTGAATGGCACAATTTAAGATGTTAAGTCCAATTTTTGGGACACAGTTTTAATGAGGAAGAAGTATCAAGAAGGCAAAACTCCAAGTTCCAGCTGCTTTAATGTGGACTATCACATATTTTTATAGGTTGGAATATAATGACAATATTGTGAAAATAAAAGTAATTAAGTCTTATGAGCAAAGAAATAGCAAATCTATTAAGTACCCACTCAGCATACTTCACTTAATTCTTAATCAGCTTGCACAGGAATTATATCACCTACAACTTTAAGATATGGAAATCAAGAGCAAATATCCTGATAGATACTTAACTTGATTACTTTACAGTGGAGTCAAAAATCCTGACATCTCCAAATTTCATCATTACTAAGTACAGGTGTTTTGCATGTTAAGCAAAAGGATTCAAGTTTCACTTTCTCATCCAAATCTAGTACTGTTAAAATTCCAGAATCTCCTTTCTGCTAAAGTCTGCTTTCTATAAATGTGGGGTCTGAGGCCCTTCAGCTATTTGTTTTTATGCTATTCATTATTTATCTACCACTGTTTTTTGATTACTATTTCAGTTCATTGGTAGCAAAACTGTATCAAGAGTTGATATGCTGCTGTTTGGTCTCAAGTTAGATTTTCTGCTTCTTGCTATCCTTCTAATATGATCGTTACATTTTCTTTCTGTCACCAAGACTCCCCTACCACAATAATTTCTATCTCCTTGACCTGGAAAGGAGTTCAGTTTCATGAACAATTTAGGATTAAAGTCAATAATAGCATAATCGGTGCAGTAGAAGCTTGCTTAGAAAGAACTGCAGAAGAAAGTCTTCATGAAAACAGGCAACTATAACCATATGGCAGAACTAGTATCAAAAACAATGAACAGCACAGAGGTACAATCAATGTCTACAATGTGACACACTGTGGTGAATAGTGACTATATGAAGTGATCTGGCAAAGGCAAGAATAGGCTGTCCAGAGATATGACTGCCACCTCTGACACAAAGGCAAGAAGGAATACCCATTTAGAGGATTTACATCTGTGGCTTGATCTTGCAAAGAAGAAAACAGTCAAGGGGCCACCTTCAGGCTCTACACTGCATCCAGCTCCGTGTTTACATACAGCTCTTTCTTCACATCCAGTCCTTTATAGTTTAATATCTAATGTCAAATTAGCTGACCAGAACTGACCTATTGTGTCTTCTTCCGCATCTTTCTTTTGTTTCCATCTTCCTGTATATATATACATATATATGTATATATATATACACATATATGTATATATATACATATATACACACATATATATGTATATACATATATATGGGATTATAATGTGATTACATCAGTTTCCCCTTTCCAATCCTCCCTTCAGACACTCTCATATAATTTCCTTGCTGTCAAGTTGTTGACCTGTTTTTCACTTACTGTTACATACTTATAAATGGGAATGTATTTTTTAATGCATAAGTACATCCTGCCGAATCTGAATGATGTCACATGTATGTATGTATTTAAATAATCACCATTTGTTTTAAAACAACCAGGTGGCATGTTTTTTTCTGGCTTGCAGCATTCCTTTATTGCCTGAAGTACTTTAAGTAGGATTGATGCCTTTAGCTGTAGCTTTATCTTCTTCACCTATTCGTGTTAGTTAATGGCATCCATGTTCAGTACATGCTTAGGAAATCATATGGGGTAGACTTTGTGGGTGTAGCTTTTTTATTTCTAGGAGGTACAATCTTATAGCAGATTTCATGATCTTGTGACACAGGCTTTTCTTCTCCTCTACCACTATAATCCCTGACCCTTGCATGCAAGAAAGATTTTATAAATAAATCCATTCTGCAATGAATGGCAAGCATCTAAGAAGACCTGAGAGCTGGAGCAGAGCATAACATACTAACTATTTATTTCATACCGCATAGTCATAGCATATATGTGTGTGTGTGTGTGTGTGTGTGTGTGTGTGTGTGTGGCACTATTCAGAATGAGCAGAGGCCCCATGAGCTCTCCACTATGGAGCTTTTGATTGTTTTGATTATCTATACTGGTCTCCATCTGTTACAAAGATTGATGAGGGTATTAGAATTACACTCCTTTGTGGGTATTAGGAAAAATGTTGAGAATATTGTTAGAGATAATTTACTAAAATGGTTTAGTAAAGTAAATGTAGCTGATTTAGAAATGTAATAGCTGTAGGTTTTCTCTAAAATCCATGACTTCACTAACTCTGGATAGTTGGCTGGGTTTCTAATAGTCTCTCTTCTTGAACCATACTTAAGTCCAATTAGGTGGCTCCTGATTACCATCGAGGAATTAATGCCACCTTTGTACTTGTAGGATCATTGTGCCTTATTTGTTATTGTAGTTCATAGACATTATGTCTAGGTAGAATTGTCAGTTGCTTTCCTTCCTGGGAAGTTTTATTAGTAACTTCTAGTATGATGAAAGCAAGTCTTCAGAGACGGCCATTCTCATGAGTTCCAGATAAGGTGCTTTTGGACCCTGAATATGATGTGCATGGTGTTTTCAGCAATGGAGACTACCTTTCACCTGTAAGGAACAACTAAGGGTAACAACAATAGCCTATAATTTTGTGGATAACCCTGACATATAATTCATAAATCAATGGTGGTTTTTTGTTAGATGTGGTTCTCTTCCTGAAGGGAGCATTGTCAATCCAGGAGGGAAATATATACACATAAGTATATGCATGTGTACTTATACATATACATATTATACTTATATATAAGTATACATAATTTATATTATACATATTATATTATACATAATATATATCATATACATGTAATATATGAACAGGTATGTACTAAACTTATCAATACAACACATATGTATAATAAGTATATATGACTACTAAGTATATATGTATAATAAATATGTATGTATATAAGTTTAATTTAGGTATTTTGGGGTAGTTAATGGTAATATTTCTTAACACTTTTATACACATACTGTTATTTTATGCTACTGTCTCCTGTGTTTATTTCTATCACCACTTCTTAATTAGATACTTCTCATTTTTCTCATTTCTTCCTTCACATCAGTTATAAATTACTACTCTCCCTTTTATAGCTCTTGCAATTTGCAACAATATAAATGGCCCCTTTTTAATTTCTTGGTTTTACTAGCTATTCCATGTTATGTGCTCACATCTAAAGATTTTAGCCCTAGGAGTCACAAATGAGAAGAAA
The DNA here is from genome assembly GCA_964023405.1 of Apodemus agrarius. Taxonomy (NCBI): domain Eukaryota; kingdom Metazoa; phylum Chordata; class Mammalia; order Rodentia; family Muridae; genus Apodemus; species Apodemus agrarius. Next base: position 77,497,157 of record OZ030009.1, read on the forward strand.
CCTGAGATATTTGATTTCTAGTTTTGTGTTACCTCAATCCATAAGTTCTTTACAAATTCCATCCATCTCTCTGCATGTTCCATTTTTTTTTAATTTTAGCTAAATAGGATTCCATAGTGCATACATATCACACCAATTTGTCAGTTGAAGGATATTTAGGTTGTTTTCATTTCCTAGCTCTTGTGTATTGAGCAGTGGTAAGCATGGCTGAGCAGTGTTATTTCTAGTAGAATGTTCAGTTCTTTGTGCATATTCCAAGGAGTAGAATGGCTGTGTCATATAGAAGAGTTATTTGAAGCTTACTGAGATTTCTTCACACTGATTCCACAGTGTCTAGACCAAATTGTAAATAACAACAATAGATATTTCCCATTTCTCATATTCTCTCCCAAACTGCCTGTCAATCCTTCTATTGATCTGTAACACTTTGACTGGTGTAAGATGAAATCATGAAGTTGTTGTGATTTGGATTTTCTTACTTTGGGAATGATGAGTATATTTGAGTGTTTTGTTTGTATTGATTTGTTTAGCTATTTATTTGTAAACTTGCATTTCTCAGGCCATTTTTAAATTGTACCTTTGTTGTTGTTTGTTTTTGTTTTGTTTTGCATTGGTTTTTACTTGTTGTGTGTGTGTGTGTGTGTGTGTGTGTGTGTGTGTGAGTGTGTGTGTGGGGGGGTACTTTATGTATGTATTCTGGACATTAATTCTCTGTCAGATGAATAGGTGGTAAGGGTTTTCTCTCATTCTATGTGCTTACTCTTTACCTTTACCTGGTTGATTGTATCTTTAGCTGTACAAGTATTTTAGCTTAATAAAATTTTATTTGGCCTTAAATTTTGGGAAAAAGTCTTATTCAGAAAGTGTTATTTACAAAAATCCTAATCATTGATTTTTACCAAAGAAGATTCTGGATGCTGTGGTGAGCCTGCTAGCTCAGAGGCAAAGGCACCCAGATGACCTTCCTCCTGAGCTGATGTCCCAAAAGTAAGCTCTTTTTTTTCTCCAGGGCATCTCAATAATCCTTCAAACTGAATGTCCCTGTGCACCAACCTATACCACTCCTGGGCATATACCCAGAAGATGCTCTAACATGTAATAAGGACACATGTTCCATTGAGTTCATAGCAGCCACAGTTATAATAGCAAGTTGGAAACAACCCAGAAGACCCTTCTGCTTCTTGTGAGCTTTTCTATCTATCCTCATGACCTCTGTTATTTCCCCTCTGTTCATTCTCTGTAAACTGCTTTCTTTTTCATACTCTTGACCTATGCTTGACTTTATTAAATTTACTTACAAAAAACAGGAAGTTCTTAGATTAAATGTTTGTGCTAGGGATGAGACATATGACGGCAAATAACAGTTTTTCTAGTAAAAATCACAGTCATAGGGTCACAGTGTTAACAAATATCTTGTAACAGAAAGTAATTTTCTACATCCATATGATATATATAAAAGAGTACATATATTTTCTTCAAGATATCAGGATTTGTATCAGGTTGAGATATTGGATCCACTTGAAGTTAATTTTTTTTGTCAATATGACAGAAACAGTTCTAATTTCACTCTCTGTCATCTTGTTTTCCCAGCACCAGTTTTGAAGATGCTATATTTTTTCGATTGTTTTGTCACCATTTTCAAACATAAGATGACTAATTATAAATGTTCATGGGTTCTTTAATTTTGGTCCACTATTCTACTTGCCTGATTTTGTGGGCATCACAAACATAACTTCTGGAATTATATCACCCCTGATTCGGTATACTTGCTCAGGACAATGTTTCAATGTATCTTTGTTTTGGTTTTCCTATAAATTTTAGGATTACCTCTATTTCTATGAAGAATTAGATGGAGATTTTGAAAATATGAATGGCTTTTGATAAAATGGTCAGTTTCACAATGTTATTTACACTAATATATAAATATGAGATAGTTTTCTCTTTTCTAGTATCTTTTTATATTCTGTTCTTCAAAGGCTTAAAGTTTTCATTGTAAAGGTATTTCACTTCTTTGATTAGATTTATTACTATATATTTCATTTTCTTGGTGTCTATTGTGAATGGAATGTGTCTACTACCACTGCATATGCTTTTTGGCATATAGAAATGTTATTTATCTGAACAAGCTGACTCCATATCCCATCACATGGTTTTCTTTAGTACTTATAGCAATTTTCTGAAAGAATTTTGGGGACGCCTAATATATATTTACATATCATGTGCAAGTAGTGGTAGTTGGACTTCTTTTCATATTCATTTTAATTCTAATTTTCTTCTCTTGCTTTATTGGTGAAGCAAGGACTATGAGAACAATATTGAAAGGTGTTGGAGACAGTAGACAGCCATGTCACCTTTCTAACTTCAATGAAATTTCCTCTATGTTTCCCCATGTAAGAAGATGTTGACCTGTGTGTTTCTTAATTATTTTTATGCAAGATAGGTTACATTCAGTATAACTCTCTTTTATTATCAAGTCATGTTGACTTTTGCCAAGATTTTTATGCATTTATTGAAATTATTATGGGACTATTGAGTTTATGTCAATAAATGACTTGTTTTATTGGACCAAGTTTATGTTTGGTTGCAAGTACTTTATTGATAATTGAATTCATGTTTATCATGGATATTGACATGCAGTATTTCTTTTTTCTTTTAAATTTTTTGATAAGTTTTCATCTGGTTTTGGTATTACCATAAGCCTGACATCATAGAAGGAACTTTGGAATATTCCTTATGTGCCTCTTGTTTTGAATAGTTTAAGAAGGTTTGGCTGTATATCTAATTTAGAAACATAATAGAATTTTCATGAGAATTCATCTAGGCTTAAACTTTGTTTTTTGAAAGGATTTTTATTATATCTTTAATCTCCATTTGGTGATTATATCTGTTTATATTGCTGCCTTCTTGGTTCAATTTTGGTGGTTCAATTGGATCTTGAACTTTTCTTTTTTTTTTTTTCAGGTATTCTAACTTAATGATCTACAGGCATTTAAAATATTCATTTAAAATAGTCTGAATTTCTTTTGTATCTGTTGTAAGTTTTCATTGTTTGTTAGTTTGGGACCTGTCTATTTTCCTTTAATTAGTTGGGGCAGGGTCTCTCACTCTTATTTTTCTTCTCAAAGAACCCCCTCTCATATTCACTTATTCTTTGAATTGTTTTCTTTGTTTCCATTTCGTTGAGTTCTGTTCAGATTTGTTCCATCTATTTTTTCCATCAACTATCCACTATTTTTCCAAAAACATCCACTATTTTTTCCATCAACTGGATTTAGATTTAATTTGTTCTTGTGTTTTCCAGCTTTATGTTTCACCATTAAGTCACTTCTTTATACTCTTTCTGTTATTTTTGTGGTAGGGTCCTGAAGCTATTAATTTCCCATACAGGATTACATTCTATGTGTCCCAGAGGTTTTATTGTGTTACATTTTCAGTTTTACTTAGTCCTGGAAAATGTTTATTTCTTGATTTCTTCTTTGACATATGCATTATTTAGTAATGAGATGTATAATATTCATGTTTTTATACTTATTGTAAATTTATTGTTGTCAATAAGGACATACAAATACTTCCTTTCACTTCAGCCAAAGCTGCCTCATGCTACTAGCTTTTCTCTCTTCTATGCTTCCCCACATTTACTTTTCTATTTTATTCATTTTGCTATAAACCCAACACTAATTCCTTAGTTGCTTTATTGTGATCTTAGTATACTATGCTAGCATCTTCTTTTACCTCCTACAATGACCTGTGTTTATTTCCCCAAACTTACACCATGGTAGGAGAAGATTGAATTCCATAATATGTCCTCTGGCCTCCTTTTATGAACCATGATCACTCATATGACCATAGACATACACAAAATAAATTTAAAACTGTAAAATGTCACAGATAAGCATATTGAATTAAAACATAGCATATCTGGGGATTTTGGCTCAAAAAGCATATTTTACCATCAAAGATAGAGTCGATGATAAGACTAGAAAAAAGTTATTCCAAACAAACAGAACTAGGAACCAAGTGACAGTTGCTCCACTGTTTGAAAAAAAAATAATCCTTTAAATCAAAATTACAGGGAAGAGAGAAAAATCATGTCATTTTAATTTGGGTATCAAACCTAAACAAGCATAATTTTAAGCATCTACACACAGTACCTTGGAGTATTTCATTATATATACATATATATGTATATGTATATATATAATTTGATATAAGAACCATGGTTCTTGTTAACACTCTGGTGCTGTTCAAATTCAGTACCTAGTGTTACCAAATAGCCAGGTCATAATTACCTAACCACAAGTAAATAAAAAGTTGAGTTTAATATCTTCAAGGATCTAGTTAAACTAATAGATATCTAAGGAACCTTTTCAAATAGTATAGGATATGCATTCTCTATAAAAGTCTATAGAATTGTCTTTAAAATAGACAATATAGACACCTAATAAATCTTAAATATAGGAATATTGAATATTTTGTCTTTTAGTCTATTTTACCATTATGTACTATGTTAGTGCAAAGAAAATTATGATTTGGGATTATTAATTTTAAATCATTACAACTAGGTTCACATAATCTTTATTAATCAAAATAAGAACCCCTAACGTCAGTTTTTAGCCAATTTCAAAAAAATGAAATATTTTAATACTCATGTAGCATAAAATCCTGTGTTTTGAGGTTTGATGAACTCTTAGAAAATATATTCTGCAGCATGCTGGATGTTTTCACTCCAAAAGATTGGCAGGATGTGTGAAGAAGATGTAGTCAGTTGGCTAGAAACCAAGTGCTTGTGGATAGGGAAGCCAAAACTTCACTGCCTAATCCATTTACCTTTTGAAGTGTTTTTTTTCTATATTCTTTGTTTAGATTCCAAATGATTTCCCCCTTCCCAGTTCCCCCCTCCCCATAAGTCCCATAAGCACTCTTACCCCCACCCATTCTCCAATCACCCCCTCCCATTTCTCTGTCCTGGTAATCCGCTACAAGCCTTTCCAGGACCAGGGCCCTCTCCTTCCTTCTTCTTGGGAATCATTTGATATGTTAATTTTGTCTTGAGTTTTCAGAGCTTCTGGGCTAATATCCACTTATCAATGACTCCATTCCATGTGTATTCTTTTGTGATTGGGTTACCTCACTTAAGAGGTTATTTTCTAGTTCCAATCATTTGCCTAAAAGTTTCATGAATTCATTGTTTTTAATTGCTGAGCAGTATTCCATCATGTAAATATACCACATTTTCTGTATCCATTCCTCCATTGCAAGACATCTGGGTTCTTTCCAAGTTCTGGCTAATATAAATAAGGCTGCTATGAACATAGTGGAGCATGTGTCCTTATTGCATGCCAGGAAATCCTGTGGGTATATGCCCAGGAGTGGTATAGCAGGGTCCTCTGGAAGTATCATGCCCAGTTTTCTGAGGAACAGCCAGTCTGATTTCCAGAGTTCAATATGTGGCCATGCCTTGTCATGGGGATGAGTTAGGACTTTCCCTGGATCAATGCTGGCTTTACTCATTGAAGTTTTTATTGTAGCTCATCAATAATTCTCAAATATAATGATGCTGCCAATATTACAATGCTGTTGTAGTAGAACAGACTAGCAAACTATTGGCATGACAATTTTTGCTCTAAGTTGAGGATTGGGGAGTGCTTTGGAGGTTCTACTTTAACCAACCAAGTCAGTCATTATTTATCACTATAAAATCATCTTGTTACTGCAATTGCAATATGGTCAATAAAGGTTTCATTACTGTTGTATAACATAAGAAAGAACTACAAATCAATTTGTTTCTATTTTGGATCTTTGTCAGTGTAAGAGGCACTCTGTATAGTTTTATTTTAAAATAATTTCTTGGATATTTTCTTTATTTACATTTCAAATGTTATCCCCTTTCCTGGTTCACAAACTCGGAATGCCCCTTTCCCACCCCTCTCTACCTGCTTCTATGAGAGTATTCCCCTATCCACCCACCTAATCCTGCCTCCTAGTCCTCAAATTCCCTCATCCATCAAGCCTTCACAGGACCAAGGGCCTCTCTTCCTATTGGTGCCTAACAAGACCATCTTCTGCTACATGTACAACTGGAGCTATACGTTCATGTGTACTCCTTGGTTGGTGGTTTAGTCCCTGGGAGCTCGGGGGGGGGGCTGGTTGGATAATATGATTGTTCTTCCTATAGGGTTGTAAAACCTTCAGCTACTTCAGTCCTTTCTCTAACTCCTTTATTGGGGACCCCATGCTCAGTCCAATGGTTGGCCGAGAGCATCCATGTCTGTATTTGTCAGGCTCTGGCAGAACCTCTCAGGAGACAACTATATCAGGCTCCTTTCAGCAAGCACTTCTTGGCATCTACAATAGTGTCTGAGATCGGTGACTGATATGGGATGGATCCCACGTAGGGCAATCTCTGAATGACCTTTCCTTTTGTCTCTAAACTTTGTCTCCCTATTTTCTCTGTCGATTATTTTGTTACCTTTTCTAAGAAGGTTCTAAACAACCACATTTTCGTCTGCCTTCTTCTTGAGATTCATGTGGTCTGTGAATTGTATCTTGGGTATTCTAAGCTTTTGGGCAAATCTCAACTTATCAGTGATTGCATACCATGTGTATTCTTTTGTGATTGGGTTAACTCACTTAGGATGATATTTTCTAGTTCCATTCATTTGCCTAAGAATTTCATGAATCCATTTTTTTTAATAACTGAATATTTCTCCATTGCGAAAATGTACCACATTTTCCTTTTTTGAAGGACATTTGGGTTCTTTCCAGCTTCTGACTATTATAAATATGGCCGCTAAGCACATAATGGAGCATGTGTCTATGTTACATGTTGGAGAATCTTTTGGGTATATGCCCAGGAGTGGAATATCTGGGTCCTCAGGTAATACTATGTCCAATTTTTTTTGAGGAACTTCCAAACTGATTTCTAGAAAGGCTGTACCAGCTTGGAATCCCACCAACAATGGAGGAGTGTTCCTCTTTCTCCACATCTTTACCAGCATCTGCTGTTACCTGAGTTTTTGATCTTAGCCATTCTGACGATTTGTTTCAAATGGCCAACTACATCTAACCAGTCAACAATATTTGGCTATTTTTTATGTAATTAGAAGAGGACTACATGTAAATGCTCTCAGTTGGTCACTGTCGTTTTCTAATAGTTGGCTACCATGCTCTTCGTCTTCAGTGCTTTTGTCCCCTGTACAAAATTTCCCTAGTGACCATTACTCTCTGTTCATGTATTGTTAATATTGCTTGTTGCCCCCACTACTTTACAACCTATTACAAAACTGAATGAAAAAATTGCTTAAATTGGTCTTTTTGTTCTGACATCATTTTCGTGCTATAAGACAAATTTAAAATTAATAGTAAACAGTGACTTATTAGGAAAAATAGATCCATGTGCATTAAATTAATGGATACCATAACCAAGTATACATAAAAAATATATTACAAAATCAAACACCACTAGGTCAGTTAAGGAATCAGAAAAAAATTGGTAATGAAATTGCAGTATGTATGTGCATTTTAATTTTTTCAGTCATAAAAATAAAGCTTTGTCATTTTCAGGATGTTGCTCCAACTGCAAATAATTATATTAAGAAAATCAGGCCCATATTATGAAGAAAAACACTGTGCTTTCTCTCATGTGCAATTCCTAGATTTTATAGGGCTGTATAAAATCAAGAATATGCAAATGAGGTAAGAGTAGAACTGAATCTAAGGGAATGAAAGGGTCCAAAGGAATGTTTGAATTATAAGAAAGAGCAGGACTGGTGTATGGAGCCAGAGTATGCTCTGTATAGAGGTTGGATTTCCATAAAATGCTTTTACAGAGCATTGTACTTTGTAAAATTAATACATGCAATCAGATTTGCAAAATAAAGAACCTCAGTAGTTTCTCCATTTTGGACATCCTCCTTTACAGAGCATTGTCTTTTCCCCGCATTGTATGCTTAAATATATAATAAAGTAGCATTATAAGAACATCTTACTGAAAACTATCTAAAAACTGTTCCCCAGTGAGTGGCTTTTAAGAGCAGCTTTTTCATGTCAACCAGGATGGATTTTAGTAGATGGGATATACTTTAAATGGCATAATAATCAGGAATATTAAGGTATATTTCATATAATTTTATGATAAAATAGATTTTTACTTAACATCTGGACTAATGACATCGTCCTCACCCCAAAATTGAAAGTATTATAAGAAATTCTCACATAAATGGAAATCTTTCTAGACATTAGAAATGATTTAATAGAAGAGAGTGCATGGACGGAAAGAGACAGTAAATATCAGAAAGCTATGTATAGCTTACTTAATCTCAAGGATTCTATTTGAACGTACCAAATTCTTAAACAAAATTGCTCACGGATTGAGACAAAACTAATTATAATGTGATAGAACCAGATAATGTTATTAGATTTTGTTTTTCAGAAGGCAATTCTGAAAATTGCTCTAGGGTCTCTCTGTAATAACATCTGCAGTGATAGATAATATGAAGCTCCACGAGTTTATTATCCAGTTGCTTAATAGTAAAATTGACCAAGGGTAATGCTACCTACATTTTGTATTAGAGTTATTATCTGCATAGCAAACGGGAAGTTGGAGATATTTATGCATTTAAATTGGGTTATATCCAGAAAAACGATCCTGGATAGTTGACATGGTAAAGCCTCTCTTAAAGATACTCACTGGAGAACTGTTTTAGATGGTTTTCTGTGGCACTAAAAGAGTTTGATATGATAATATATTTTAAGCATAGAATTATTTGAATAGACAGCAGGCTCATTGTACTGCCGAATAGCCAGGCAGCAGTTTAGCTCTGCACTTTGCCCTTTATTTCAGGCATAAAGGACTCTCATTATGACAAATCTCATTGTGGTAGGAAATCCATCTAATACTGTTCACTTTTCTCCTAATCCAAGGAAGTTTAATTACCTGAAGCCTTAACCTCAGTACCAATAATACATTCCAAAGGAGTTGCTCTTGCACTCTGGTCATAACTTTTAAATCATTTTTTTCTTGATTCCGTTCTGCTATTTTCTATACTAACTGTTTAAGAGAAACTTTGGCCTGTGGTTTGGGTAAATATACACTGCCAAAGGGTTTCATTTCCTACTGCGTGGAGTGTAAATCAGGGGCAACTATAGAAGTGAAGAAGGCACGTATGTTATTTCAAAATCTGTAAGTATATTTAACCAAACCAAAAGATTATTTTAAATGTTATAACAGTACAGGTAAAGAATATGCTTTCATTTTTTGCTATGTCTTTTTACTCCATCTTTTTCATTTAAAAATGCTAATACCAAGCTAGTGATGTACTCAGTCACTCAAGTATGTTATGTTGGCATAAAGATGGCAGTTCAGTATCCCAGAATCTTGGTTAATGGGGTATGGCAATCTTTCTGTAATCCTTGTACTGCCGAGGCTGTGGCCAGGCAGAATGGTAAAATTGCCAAGTTTTAGGTCAAAAATAAACTGGACAGCATCTAACAAACAGCAACTGAACTTGACCTTTGGCCACACACGCACACACACACACACACACACACACACACACAATTATACATACAGACATACAAAAACATGCATACTCATATACACATTCAGTTCATAGTTTTGAAATATAGATTTTTAAGGTAAAGGGATGGAAACAGCTAAGAAAACACTTAGGAGTAATTTTAGTCTTCCATAGAATAGTCCTTTATAAATATCAGTATACATACATACACACACACACACACAAGAGGTAGTAGACAATATTTTCATTCTTCATAAGGTCATTTTACCATTTTACTGCTTTCATCTTTTAAATTTAAATTGCTACTAGTATTCATTCAACTATGTGTCATGTATGCATGAAAATGACAGTTCTTACTCCTTACACTAGTAAAAGACCATAACATTCAATACCACATAAACCACATAGAGCCAACAGGTGATGTTGTAGTAATTTCAGTATGTGAATTGTGTAAAAATATAAGTCAAAAGGAAATGTATCAAAGAATTTTAGGGAAAATGAACAATCTAACATTATGAACAATTATGCACAATTAAGAATAAATTCTGGCTCATTAAGATTTGATCTTATATGAGAGGATTTTTCTGCTAAGTCCAAATTATAAAGTTTACAACAGGGCTTTATCTGCATTCTTTTGCAGATTTTCATTTATAGTCATTTTAGTCTCTTTTTTCCTTCTATAAGACATGAGACTTTCTTGGTGGCCAGATATATTAGTTACTTTTCTTATTGCTATAACAGAATATCTCACAAGAAATAACCTCAGGGAAGAACGGTTATTTTGAAAGGCAGAGCATGACAGCAGGAGCTTAAGAACCAGCTGGCTGTGTTGCCTTGCCTAAAGGAAGCTGAGCATTGAACACTGGTGCTAAATGCACCGTTGAATTCAGTCTGAATCCATAGCCCACAGAATGGTGGTCCCATAGCCAGGGTAGGTCTTCTCATCTCCATAGATCACAGAGAGCGGTAGAGATGGCTTTCAGGGATTCTGAATTCTATGGTGACAATGAAGATCAACTATGACACCAAAAGCTGTGACCCTACGTAGAATACAGACCATTTAGCATGATAAAGATCAGAAAGGTACTGTTAAGCCATGGAAATTATTCACAGGTGACCTCATCAAAATATGTCTTTAAAAATTTAGTCCCACACATAGAGAGATTGTTTAAATTTCTAAAGCAGACTGTGAATAGATGATAGTTCAACAATGTGAACCATGGTAGCAATGGTGGTTATTGAAAGAACAAGTTCCAAGCATCTAATTTAAAAAAAAATTTATAGAAGTTAATGTTGCAGTTTGTTCTTCAGATGGGTGACTTTGATGCCAGACCATAAAACCTTTTTGTAACAAAAAAATTATTATAAGACATGCAAATGAAATTGTTTAAATATTGAAGTTCCACTCCTCTTTGATGTATATAAAACTAATTATGACCATATATCAGTAATCCATCTGTCTTCTTTGTTAAGTATTAAAATTTAGGTATAATAAAATGACTAAAGACCTCTTTGTTCCTAAATGCTTATGAAACACTGTGTGCATTAGCACCAACTAGTACCTCTGATTTTACTGTTTTGAAATTTGACTGTAGTAGTAGTCATACACCATGGTATTTTCATACAGCCCTTCCATAATTTTAGGTTTTGATGTGCTTTAGTTGTCCTGACCAGGTTCAGGTACCTGAGACCATGAAGAATCTGAGGAACTCAGCTCATGGCTAACCCCTTGCTTAACAAGAACAGTCCAAAGATATTGAGTTCAGGGACAGAAGGAGACATTTGGCCTTACATTCAGTCATGCAGAAGCACAGACTTTCTCCTTTGTAACTTTGCCTCTTTAAATCCCCTCAACATGCTGCAGTGCATTTTACTTTAATGTTATACTCACAGATTAATCATTGTCATAAATTATTCCCTTAAGAAACTAATGCTTTTTACCCCTTTAGACTTTTTACGAAAATCTTACTTTTCTTTTTTCTCTTATATTGGGCCATTGAAACATATATCTAGTGTACTTTGAGTACAATCTCCCATACACCCTTCCCTTCTCTCTCTTGTCCAGAATCCCCTTTCCTCCGTACATATACACTTTTACTTTCATGCTATCTGTAAATGTGTCACATTATAAATCTATATAAACTCTAGACCTACAAATGAAAGAAACATACAGTATACATTCTTTGCTGATTGACCAAATTTACTTAATATCTCAGGTTGCACATCTACTTTCCAGTAACATAATTTAACTTCATTCTTCTGAATGGTTGAAAAGAATCTGTGTATGTGTGTGTGTGTGTGTGTGTATGTGTGTATGTGTGTGTGTGTGTGTGTATCATCTTCCTTAGTCATTCCTTTGTTGATAGACACAGAGCTTGGTTCATAATTAGGATTCTATACACAGTGTTGCAGAAACATTTGTATGATAACTTGAAGTCTTTTGAATAATTACTTAGTACAAAAATCATTAAGGATGTAGTTTTTTTTTTTAAAAAAAAAACTGGACTATTTTAAATCCCCACTAGCAGTGTACTAGGGACTCTTTTTGTTGCTTTGTTCTTCATCACTACCATTTTGCTTGGGATGATATGGAATCTCAATACAGGTTTTATTCGCATTTCTATAATGGCAAAATATATTCAACATTTTTCATGTTTGTTGGTCATCTTTATTGCATGTTTTGTGAACTCTATTCATTTACTTATGCTATTTATTTTTACTAATAAATTTTATTTTTGACAGTTCCGCATGTGAATATATTGTGTTTGTACTGCTATCATCTCCCATGCTTCTTTCCCTATCTCCCCTCTCAGCATACCCTTGTCCTTATAATTTTCTTTCCCAAATTCACAACTGTTTTGTGTCACCGAGTTTAAATAGAGTCGTTGGAGTGATAATGAGTTTAGAACTATCCATTAGAGCATGGTGGGCTCACCAGTGGGTATACAACTGTGTATTATGGCTCTATATTTTTAAATCTGTCAATTTTCAGGACTAAGTGGTGGGGAGTCATGAACCTTGCCACAGCTGATTAGCGTGGAGCCAGGGACAGTAGGCACAGTTTCTCTGAGTTCATGCCTCCCATACCTATATCATGACATTTTCCAGCATTTGTTCTTATCTTTTGATTCTTACGTCCTTTCAGTAATGCTCCCTGAGACTAACAGGGATGGTTTAAATGCAAACTTAGGGCTTATCCATTATCTGTCTTTTGTTCTCAGTATCTTATGTGGTTATAGTTACCTACATCCATGTTGTGCAAAATATTAAAAAAAAAATGAGAACCTGCCAACTCTCCTGCCCTGCCAGGCCTCAGCACCATGTCCCTGCAGGGTCCTGCTCAGAGCTGTTCTTGCTGCTGTCTCCCGGCTAACTCCACAGCATCTCAGCTGTGTTCCCTCTCTGCCATCAGTGAACCAACACTCCAATAACCGAGTAAAGCGAAACTCTTAAAGCTTAATTAATCAATCAGGTTATGTATCAGCAAATATCACAATTTACATGATGCCAATACTATAATTTAAGAGTCAAATGATAATGATAAAAGATTTATCCTAATATTTCTAACCTTAAAAAAACTTAGCTATTTTGGCTAGTAAATGTCACAGAGGTCCACATCCAAAGCCATCTCCATTGCTCCTCATTTCTCCTTCTGTGACCTCGATCTCTCCCTGACTCCCAGCTTCACCTCCCTTTTCCTGTCCAATTAGGAGACCTTCCTCTCGCCGAATATGATTGGATGTGGAAAATCCTGCAAAACATGTGCATTTATTTTATTCACTTAAAAATAATCCTCTGATAATGGCTGAGAGTAGCCTTTGTCTGCAAGTAGAAGTAGAAATTTAAAAGGAAATTGATGCCCAGTCAATTTAGCTGAGCAGCAATATTAGGTTCCCCAACAGGGCCCAAGACTACTTCAGATATAGTTTTGGACTGGGTTTACAGTACGAGATATGGATTTCACCTTTTAGTATGGGTCTCATAGTCAATCAACGAGACGTCTCCATAATAGTCATGCTACTAATATACCCATGATAACAGTTTACCTGAAAGATTAGGATTATAGCTCATAGGATTATCAGATGGGTAAGACCAATGATCATTACTTCCCTAGCAGCCTAAACATCATGATCTGAAACTATGCTTGAGTTATCTATATCTAGCACGTGGTGAGTATAGAGCTTTCAATAACATACTTTTACCACTTAATTTTGAAGGCAACCAAAAAAACAATAGAGCTAAGATTTTGATTTTTGTTCCCAAGAGATAAAGCTGTTTTTCTTTTTCTTATGTAGATTGGCTGATATTTTGATGGAATAGTTATGCATCTGCCTTTATATTCCTTTGGCCACATTTTTTTTCTTTGAATTATGTTTGACCTTAACCCATTCCAACATTAGTAACAAAAAAGGTAGACAAATGAAACTGTCACATTTTATTACTTCTGTGAATGATATTCTCAGAGACTTACTAGGACCTACTCACTTAAAGCTTTCCTATGAGTAACTCACACAAATCATGCCTTCTTTAGTCCAAAAGCATTCTCTCTCCCTCTCCCTCTCCCTCTCCCTCTCTCTCTCTCTCTCTCTCTCTCTCTCTCTCTCTCTCTCTCTCTCTCTCTCTGTGTGTGTGTGTGTGTGTGTGTGTGTGTGTGTGTGTGTGTGTGTGTGTTCCCCCTCCCTTTCTCTGATCCATTTAGTGTTTTTTTGCAAGGAGAATAATTCTTGCTAAAACAGTAGATCTTAGTGACATCAGTGATCATCTTCAGGCTTCTGGTGTCAGATTTTTAAATATGATGTAGATTAATTTACAGCCAGGAAAGATATTTCAAAGTGAGTGAAAAACAAGTTTTATAGATTTTACAACTGTATATTTAGAAACATATTAAACTAACAACAGTTCAGTGCAGTCCCAGTTTATGTGCATAAGCCTGTTAGATTATCCTCCTGTTTATGTGCATAAGCCTGTTAGTTTTTTCTCCTGTTTATGTGCATAATTCTGTTTCATTATCACCAACCCATTTATATGTTAATATACAAGTTCACTCAATAAAGTCTTTGGTTTTAAAATTATTTATTCATTTTTGTTATTATTTATGTGCATGAGTTTATGTTTGTGCATGCTGCTTAGATTTTCAGGACTTTTTGTTGGTATTGCTGTTGTCATTGTTTGTCTGTTCTTCATTTTCCCAGCTTGACACAAACTCTGGTTATCTATGAAGTGGGAACCTCAATTGAGCAAATACGTGCATCAAATTATCCTGTAGGATAATAATCCATAAGGCACTTTTATGATTAATGATTAATGTGATAGAGCTGTTTCACTATGGATAGTGCAATCTCTAAACACTAAATAAGTAAGCAGGTCGAAAAAGCCATAACAAGGAATCAGTGAGCAGAGTACTCCATGGCCAGTCCTTCTTCATTTCCTGCTGTGATTATCTGCATCTATCCTTGTCAGCTGTTTGCAAAGCATCTCAGAGGACATCCATGCAAGGCTCTGGACGGCAAACACACCATAGCATGACTAATACCATCAGAGATTGGTGCCCACCCATGGGATTGATCCCAAGTTCAGCCTATCCCTGGTTGGCCATTCCTTTTGTCTCGTCCCCATTTTTGTTTCTGCATTTATTTCAGACAGGAGTAATTTCGGTTTGAAAATTTATAGGTGGGTTAATGTCTGCATCCTTCTACTGGGGATCCTCTCTGACTGCTGGAGGTATTCTCTTCAGGTTCCATATCCCCTCTGTTGGTCATTTGGCTAAGGTCACTCACAATAAGTCCTGGACACCCCCCCCCGGTCATCCAAGGTCTCTGGGATTTTCAGGAGGTTACCCCACCTCCACCCCCAGCAACTGCATATGTCCATCCACTCTCCTGGACCTCTGGGTTTCTCTCTTGTCTTCCCTTATACCTGATCATGTCCCCCTTATCCCTTCCACTCCTCAGTTGACCCAGATCCCTCCCTTACTCTGCCTCCCACGATTATATTGTTCATGCTTCTAAGTGGGATTGAAGCATCCTAACTTGGGCCTTCTTTCTTTTTTTGACTTCTTAGGGTTTGTGTGGTATATCAAGGGTATTCTGTATTTTTTTCCTAATATCCACTTATCAGTGAATACATGCCATGCATGTTCTTTTGGGTTTTCTAGTTCCATCTATTTGCCTGCAAAATTCATGATGTCCTTATTTTTAATAGCATTATAGTATTCCATTGTGTAAATGAACCACATTTTCTGTGTCCATTCTTCATGTGAGGGACCTATGGTTTGCTTCCATTTTCTGGTTATTCCAAAAACAAGCTGCTATGAACATTACAGAGCGTCCAATTTAAGTCATTTTAAGAAATTCACAGGAACCTTTGAGTATTTTGGTGGGCATAAAACAGTGTTTATATAGCATGCTAATCACACAGACAAGGTGCATACTTCAATGGAAATTAGTCATTTGTATGCTATCTATTTTATCTGTCCTCTTGGATCCAAAGTATTCACTTAAAATTCTTTAAATATTAACTTGACATTTGGCCTGCATGTTGCATTAATATAATGTATGAATTGTTAGATATTTAATATAGGAAGAAATGCTCAGCATGTTTTCCTTTATCTACACATGAATGATAGCTTGGTCATATTTAAGTAAACATGTTTTGCCTAATTATTCACTCACAGAAAATATTCTGTGGGAGGATGCAAACTGTTTTATATGATCTTTTATCAGCCTGCTTTGATGACTGACAGAAGAGTTTAATGTACATTTGAGAAAATGTCTTTGACGTGTATCTTGCTATACTCAATTTGAAAAGAACTCATTCTACATTATCAGGAGCTTTGTTTTTTATTTCAAAATGATTCATATGGGATTGACATTGTCAATGCCACAGACCCTAGAATTTTCAAAACTACATCACTTGGCACAGTCTGCTGTCTTCAGAGTATTGACTTGCGCTATCCCAAACTATACAGAAGGTAACAGAGTCTCCAATCACTTTTTTTTCTGATCAATTCGCCACCAGGTTTCTAGATTCACTATGTTTTCATTACCTAATAATGAAATAATGAAGCAAATCATACAGTGGGCCACAACGCCTGTATAGATAGTGGTGGAATACCTTCTTGAAGAAGGGATAACTCCTCTAGGGGATGTTGAGGAATACATATTAGTTCTAATGAAAGCTAAGTAGCAGGGGACTTTTATTCACATTCACATTATCAGTGATCTGTATTTTGGCTTTTTCTTAGTTTTGCCCTAATAAGCAGTCTTTCTCCATCTCCCTTCTTCAGCAATTTCCACAGCTCTTGAAATGTCGTATGGAAATGCTTTCAGAATTGCAGTGACTTGGTATTTATCATCTAGAGTTTGTTTAAAAAAACCTTAAAATTTTCTCTTGCTCTATCACCATTCCCTTCAAAGGAACTATATCTTTCCTTCAGCCCCACATCCATTATCTCCTCTCAGATAATCCAATCCACAACATCAAAGCTGTTATTCTTCAAGGAATATTCTTTAATGCTATCTCCTAATACACAGGGAAGGAAGAGCTTGCAGCCATGATTGTGATTGAGAGTCTCAAAACTTAGCTCAGCTGGGGCAGTTTTGAACAAGAGGTGTGGATGAATATTACCACAGTTACCAATTAATAATTTACATACAGGTTAAACCCATTGGGTGGACTTGTCTACATTCTTACAGGATTTGTAAAATGGCAATGCCAGTAATTAAAGAATCATTGGATTATTCTGACAGAGAATATTACCTTATTTTTTTTTATCCTGTAAGTGTCCACTCATAATTCACAGGTTTAGGATGAATATTGTCTTTGTTTAGGTTCTACTGAACTTGATGTGGGGAAATGTCAACTCAGAAAATTTAAATTGCGTCATTATTTGACCTCTATCAGTTTGGAGTACCTCTGTGAATTCATCTATTTGGCATTGAAGTTACTGTTGTCAACAATATAAAGTTTGCACAACACCAATTCATAATTTTAAATTTAATTAAAAAATATTTGGTGCAGTTATACATTATATATCATGCATTCCCCCATATATCCATTTATTTTCATTCTCCCTCCTTCCTTTTCCATCCCACTTCATGCTTCTAAAGGCTTTTACTTTTCTTTAAAAACTACATAAGTGATTGCATGTAAGTATGTAAAGTGTGAGAATAACAAATGGTGAATGCATACAATTTTTGTCATTCTGAAACTGGATTAATTTACTCAATGTGATTATATCAATTTGTGCCCCTTTGCCTACAAATGACATGGCTTCATCTTTATTGTCACTGCATAGGCATTCCAAGCAATCCACCTTTATCTATTCCTCTGTTCTATGCTCCTGGCTGGACTCTACAACTAAGCTGTGGTGACTGGTAATACATGAACAGATGTGGAAGTGTGTCTGTGATATGGGGACCTGAAGTCATTAAGTTAAATACACAGGGGCAGGATAGGCATTGGGTGAGCATACCTATTTGTAGTTTTGTTTTGTTTTGGGCTTTTGTTTTTTGTTTTTGTTTTTGTTTTGTTTCGTTTTTGAGAAACCTCCATTAATGTCCACAGACTCAGAACTATTTTACCTTCCTGATAATAGGAAAAAGTAAGATGTTTGTCTTTGATCATTTCCTGTGGTTTGTGGACGTTTATGATAGTGGGAAGGTAAAATGGTCAAAGCTTTGCTGATTTTTTTTTGTCTAAAGTTTAGTTGCTAGCACATTCTATGTATTAATCCTTGATGAAGCTATTTTCCTATTCTATAGACTACTGAAAAGTGACATTTCTGTTCCCCTGACTGTATGGAAGATGTTTAAATTCACAAGATCTCCTTAGTTGATTTTTGGCCTTATTTCCTGAAACACAAAAGTCCATTTCAACCCATTTTATGAATTTTCTTGTATCTTCAAGTGTTTGGATCATGTAATCTTTGAGCACTTCCAGGATTGGGAAACACATTAAGGTATTTGATGGATCTGGAGTTGATTTTTGTTCTGGGCAAGAAATGTGTACCAAGTTTTAGTCTAGTACAGTTTTACCATATCATTTTTAAAAGGCTATGCTTATTTATCATGGGCTTTTGATATCCTTGTCATATAAAGTCTGTGTTACTGTTATCCTTTCTATCTAGATCTTCACTCAGTTGGTGTTCATGTGCGTGTGTGTGTGCGTGTGCATGTGCGTGTGTGTGTGTGTGTGTGTGTGTGTGTGTGTGTTTCCGTGCCCATATCATCTTCCTGTTGTTACTGTGTGTGGCTCTATAGCAGAGTTATATATAACAAAAAGATGTATACATTTGGTAGTGAGTCATTAATACCTATACCAAAACTATATTGTTTAATATTATTTCCACATAATTTTAAAACTAATAATCTTTAAGGTAGAATTTCAGTTTGTGCTACAATAATAAAAATCTCATTAGAGTTTTAAATTTTAGGTTTTATTAGATAACAAACAAAACACCACCACCACTACTGAAACAAAACAAAACAAAATCTAAGTACTTACTTTTTATTTCTATACTCAACCCTTTTTCAGATTGAAGGGAAAAAATTCTATGCAAAACTAGCTAGGGTGGTTGAAAGAAAATAGAGAGGGTATTGAGCGTGCATGCTACAAGAAGGCCAACAGGACCTGCAGCCTGCCTGGACAAGCAGGAGGACAGAGGGTAAAGACAGCACTTCCTACATTCTGTGACACTTCACTTCCACAGGCAAACTGTTGCCAGAACTTAGTATCGTGATACCAAGAATATGGACTACCCTCTTATTCCAATTGCAGATAAGCTTGTTAATCAGGGGTTGTCTTAATGCAGAGATGAATTAAACTAGGTCTACAACACCTGTCAAATTAGCCATGGGATATACGAAATGTGGTGTAAAGGAATCATAGTAGTTTTTGATGGTGTCAAAGGGCATACAGATCTTTAAATACACCAGTTGAAAAATTTTAAATCTGTGAACTCATACCACACTCATCTAGTCTACACTTCACATCCACTAATATACTAATGGCAGGCAAATAATTAGCACACATTTACTGATTAATTGGTCTACTGTTACTGAATTTTCATTTTATACCATTTGAGAGTCCCATGACAGGTTTACACAGATTGACATGATGACTTGATAGACTGCCTAGAACTTCAAGTTTCCCCACATTTAAAACCTGATTTGTCAGAAAGATCTTATCTGAAGAGACATTTAGGCCACATGAACATTTCTGAGACCCAGTAAAATCCAGCACCCAAAGGAGAGTTTGTCTGTCCTGCTATGACTGTATCCATGGTTTTTCCTATTGTAGCATTTAGGTACTTATTAGTGATTTAATGAGAACTTAAAATATGCAGAATTTCATAGGAGCATTCAGCTTTTCCTTCACATGTGTTCCCTGCAAAGACAAAAATAGCTGTGCTTCTGAGATAATCTTGGCAGTCTCAATGAAAGCAAGATTTAAAAGGTTTTCATTTAAAAGTCATTATTTATATTTTTTAGAAACTGTTTGGATAACTTGTCAAAATCATTCATATATTATATAAAACCTGTATTTTAATAAAAATCTTATACATTATAAAATTTATTTCTAAGTTCAAAATAAAAATAAGTCATGCCTGATAAATAATACACTACATGGGCTTAGAATGTGACCTATCAAACACTGCCTGGCAGTCATGCCCTAAAATTTATCATTGTATATTAGATTTGGACCCTTTAGAACTTATCTACAATTCCTGATGGTTTGCTTTGAAATTGGGAGCTTAGTCTTATCCCTACTTCTGTTCTACAATTCATAAATTCTCCTCTACCCTTTAGTTCTTTTAGTCCTCACCAAATACATATTGCTTGCTCTAGCTCAAATGATTTTTGCATACATACATACATACATACATACATACATACATATTTATAAATACATAAACAAAACATTCTCAGGTCATGTCATGTTACTTGTATGAATATGATCTCAAGAGTGACCATTTTATATTAAATAACTAGTTGGAGATCTCTTCTTTGGAGAAGACTATTACTTTTGTTCTTATGATTCTGGAGCTGGTTGTATTTCATTGTCTAGTGTTGAGTCTCTGGGAGATTTTACCTTTCCATATTACCATGTCCAATGTTGTCCTTATTTTTCAGTTCTTGTTTAGGTAGTCTTACTGATGACACTCTATGGGTTTAGCATCTCTGAAAACACAATCTCACACCAACCTTCCTGTTCCTTAGGCTTTCTTACAGGCTTTTCACCCCCTCTTCTGCAATTATCAATGAGCTTTAGGTACAGGGATGGCACTGTCAATAAATCAGTTGGGACTAAACACAACACTGTATGTTTATTGATTATGAATTCCTTTAATGATCTTCTGTTTCAAAGAGAATCTTCTTTAATGAGGGATGGGGGCTACATTTATCTGTGACAATAAAATTAAAAATTTAGTACATAGGTAGTTTTCTGGTTTAGTATGTGGCAGTTATAGGTTCTATATATGTTCTATAGGTTATGTATAGGTTATACATTGGTTATATCTGATTAACCTCCATGTCCCCTTCCCCCAGTATTTTGCTAGGTTAACAGTATTAGGCATTATTTCACTTCTGTTGATCAAACCCTAAAGCCAGTTAGAGCTATATTGGTTACCACCAGTATGCATGCCACCATTGCATGCTTAGAGTTTTTGTGCCTTGTGTTTAGTGTTGTGGGTCATAAGTAATAAAACTGGGTAGGACTATTATTTGCTTCCCTCTCATGGTACCATGAATGCTATTGTGAAGGAAGAACATTTTCCAGTTATATCAAGCTCAGATTCTCTAGGCTCTTCATCTAAAGTGCATTGGAAATACGTTCTGCATCTGAGAAGTAAACAAAAGTGAGGGTTCCTTGGAGAATGTTGATCAACAACACAAAGGGAATTGTCATGCCTGGTGCTGGGTTTCATGTTAGATAATTTATAGCTCTTGGAGGGAGCATTGTTAGCTCAGATTAAAAATATTCTTAAAACTATATATGTATATACATATACAGTCTTATATGTACTTTATGTAATTTTAGGAAACTACCTAGTAATATAATCACATTTTTCAGACTTCCTTACTGTCAATTTATACTCTGTCTTCTTTATTTATCTCCCTTCTCCTAACTAATTAAAACTACCTCACTGGTTTTCCTATTTACCTCCTTCAAATAACATGTACCCTTTTATTCTCCTATCTATTACTTCTCCTCTCCTGTCTTCTTTTACTTTCCTGGATACTATAGTCATATAATAAACACAGCTTATAGTAAACATATTTAAGAGCTACTAAATACAAATGAGGGAGAACATGTTATATTTGTCTTTTTGGACCTCAAATGTCTTACTAAATATCTTTTTTACTACCTTCAATGTCCCTGAAAATTTTGTGATTTCATTATTATTTATAGTTAGATAGTATTGTATAGGGTGTATGCTTCTTGAGGTTGTGAATTTAAGGTCTTTTTAAACAGAAAAAAATGGAAGCTCTCTTATTGCACACTTACTTATTGAAAGAAGCAAGAGCTAGAGAGGTGATTTAACAGTTCTGAACATGTTTTGCTCTTCTGGAAGACAGCAGTTTAGGTCTCCATACCCATGTTAGGTGTTCACAACTGCCTATAGTTACAGCTGCAGGGAATCTGATGTCCTCTTCTGACACACACAGGTACCAACATTTACACACACACACACACACACACACACACACACACACACACAGAGAGAGAGAGAGAGAGAGAGAGAGAGAGAGAGAGAGAGAGAGAGAGAGAGAAGTCTGTATTTCACTGTAGACTAAGAGCTTGTTACTGAATCTTAACTCTGTCACTCATTGGCTACATGTACTTGAATTTCTTAGCCTCTTTAACATTTTTA
This sequence comes from Apodemus agrarius, assembly GCA_964023405.1. NCBI lineage: Eukaryota > Metazoa > Chordata > Mammalia > Rodentia > Muridae > Apodemus > Apodemus agrarius. The sequence continues at coordinate 77,519,552 of OZ030009.1, forward strand.
TGCATATGATGTCAAATAGCTAGCAGTATTATAGGAACTGAAATGAGGTAAATGGAATATTCTATCTACATGCTCCTTGTGAAATGGCATGTGTTCTAGAACTGTTAATATCACAAAACAACTAACTAATAGATAGACCTAAACTGTTGTCTTCCAGAACAAAACATGGGTTATGTTAGTATAATAATGCTAAAGTATTCCTGCTATACCTGATAAGATATTAGATTGATAAAATTTACAGTATTATATTTTAAGTTGGCCATTTTTTAGCATAGAATTCTGTATCATGCTTGATATTGCAGATGTAAATTGCTGAAATGAAATAAGTTCACACTGTTAAAATGATAAGTTCACATTGTTAAACTCTTATGAGAAATGAAATTTCCTGAAGTGCATCAAGGATAAAACTAACTCAGTGCCAATGGAATTGGCAGTTTAATAACTGGTCCATCTCCACAAAACATCTTCTAAATAGAGTTATTTATGCATGTCATGTTAAATTGACCTCTTCCTGTTTAAATATGTCCCAATATTTCATATCTTTGCCTGAGTCTAACCCCACAAATCATTGAAAATGATAAATTAAGTTTGTAGGGAACCACACTTTTGCATTAGGCTTAATAAATGCTTGAAATTATCTCTTTGGGTTTAACCTTGGAACACAAATTATCAGATGCCTTCAATGTTATTTTAAATCCCTAAATGTAAATCTGTTCTGTGATTTAGATGTACATGCCTGGTATATCTAATCAATATAATAATGTCAGTTGTACAAACATAAGTGGCCTTTGGATTTTTATTAGTGTCACAAACTCAAATACACATTATAGGTGAAACTAGAGAACATAAATTTCATGTGATTTTTATATTGAAATTCAATTATTTAGTTAAAAGTTTCCATTTAAAATTAACAATATGCAACATAGTTCCTGACAAAGTAATCTAGTAGATGATACTGCTAAAAAGCAGTAAAATGGAATTGTTATTTTGTATTATGACAAAGAGCAAAGATTAACATTCAGTGTTTAATATTACAATATGCATAACAGTATTTTTAATTTCTGTATTCTTTCAGCTTATTTTGGCATAATTTTATTTAGTTTTAACCAAATATTTCCAATAATATCTTAACCTTTAATGTGTTACCAAAATTAACTTAGGGCATCTGTTAATAAAAAGGAAAAGTAGGAAGGAAGGCTACTTAGAAGTGACTTTTGGAGGTCAAATCTTCTTAGATGGGTCCTTGGGTGTGGTAGAATTTCCTGTAACAAATTTCAGTAGGAACTATTATATCAACCATGATTTTCTCACTTCTTCCTGCACTAAGAGTGGCAATAGTTAGACCCTAGAAAGATAAGTCAGGAGTATTTAAAAGATTAATGTGCTTTCTGAATTTTAAGAGAGTGTGAAAAGCATCTATGGGATACTGATGAACAGACCTTGCCAACTTGGCAATGGGGAGGCCAATATCAAAAGCCAGTAACAGGAGTTTAGCACAATACATCAAGAAATACATATTTTGGATACTTCAAATCTCTGCCAACAAATTGTCTGATGACCTCAGCTGCGGTCTTTTGAGTATTCATTATTCAAGACTGCACTTCATTTAGACATTTTACTCTGCAGAATAAGAAAGCAAGGCAGGCATCTGGATAGGTGCTTTCATTTGAAAGTTGCTTGCTGTTCTAGTATAAGGACCTGAGTGTGATCCTCAGAGCTCACATATAAAAGGTTAGTGTGCTGGCACACATTGGAATTCCAGCACTGGGAAAGCAGAGACATATGTATCCCAGAGGCTCAAAGCCAGTCAACCAACTCCAAGTAGCAAGTTACAGGAGAATTGAAAGATCTGTTCTAAAAACAAACTGCCACCACCAACAACAAAATTAGATGGTCTTGTAACTGAGAAATTCCATGTTAATTTCTATCCTTCACAGACACATGTACATTTGAGTGTACTCATTTGCACACACACACACACACACACACACACACACACATTGACAGAAGATATTAAATTGATGAGTTGATTTTCATATACATGAAAGTGGTACTGAATTATATTCCACCATTACTCTTTTTGGCAAAATATTCAATTTTACATATTATAACCCTTGTTAAGTATTCAACACTCATTTATCACAGTTAATGCTTTTATTTAATGTAAACACTATAGCACATAACTACTTGTAGAAAATATAGCCTCCAAAATAACACTAAACATTTAGCAATCAACATGTCTGTGCTTCTTTTACTGTTTTTCTTTTTAACTTTTATTGTAGTCAACTACAGGCTATACAGAACACCTGCTATACTACATTCATTTATGAATTTCTAAAATGTTTTTAAATGCTGCTCATTTCTTCATTGAGAAGAGATTTTTTATTTGTATTCAAATTAAAAGCATATACTTAGAAAGCAAATTTTAGAGATTAATAATATTTGTTGGTTAATAAGAAATATGAAAATAATAAAGCAATTGGAAAGGCTATGACATCTATCAAATAATGACATGCATGAACATAGCCAAATAAAAGACAATAAAATTAGCTAGGAGCATAAGTTTTAATGACTTTTAAAAATATTTATGCACTATGGAGTAGGGCACAGCCTTAAAATTATGATATGGAACGCTCATGGTCATATGGAATTCTGTATTCTCCAGCATTTAAAGCAGAAATGTAGCATTGGATTATACTATTATAATCATACTGATGGTACAAAATGAGTATTTTATATGGATCTGTTTATAAGTGTATATATTGGCACTGGTAACGAATGAGTGGTGTTTACTTGTAGAATTCCATCTATAAAGTGCTTTGTGTGTGCAGATGTATCCCTCTCTCATAGACTCATGAGAAGAAAGATTGTACAGAACATCAATGAGAGGAGAGGACTTAGTTCCAGTGAAGGCTCATTGCCCCAGTGTAGGGGAATGCCAGGACAGGGAAGCTGGAGTTGGTGGGGTAGGAAGCAGGGTGAGGGAGGATGAGACAGGGGGTTTTGGAGGGGAAATGAGGAAAGGGGAAATATAAATAAAGAAAATATCTAATTAGAAAAAGAAAAAATGTTCATTAAAAAAGACAAAAACAGAATAAGCATTGATAAAAATAGGATTCACTAAAGATGCAAAACCACTAACTGCAATGTGGAATATTATTTTAGACCCTGATAAAGAATAGGACATTGGTGGAATAAATGGAAGACTGTAGTAAAAACAAGGCTTCTGAACACTGTTGTATTTCTCTTATTTTTCCAGTTTAAATCATTATGTCACTGTTAACATTAGAAAAACTTAAATACAAGCCAAAATTAATGCTTCTAACTTTTTAATATAAAGTTTTGTTTTAAAAAAATGAAAGAAAGACTATAGAGGCTTCTTTCTTTTTTTTTTTTTTTGATGTGTTATTTTTTCTATATTCTTTGTTTACATTCCAAAGGCTTTCCCCTTTCACAGGTTTCTGATTTCTATAATCCGTGCCTGAAGTGGCCATATTAAAAGAAATGAATGTTAAATATCAATAATAATCATGTGAGCTAAGTGATGATATTTCTGACAAATAGTATAATCAAAACTGTTGTTAAATGTACATTAATAAATCATATACTAAAACTTCTAATTGGATCATAAAGGTGTTAGTTGTTGAATTAAAATTAAATGTCAGAACTAACAACATGATTTGTATTGTATTTTTCCAGGTCTCAGGGTGGAGAACTTTCTTTGAGAGCCTAACCTGTGAGTCGATGGTAAGATTACAGTTAACACATGCATGTGTTTTTTTATTCCTAAACTGTTTTAAAATGTTACATACAGAAGACAGAATACAGAATTAAGAACGGAGGAAGGTGGGGTGGCAGAAAGGGACCACCAAGAAAACCATGCAGACAATTACCTGTCTGTAGTGGGTAAAGCAGTAGGAATCCTGGGATACAGGAAATCAGTAACAATTTTGCTCGCTTTTCCTTTGGTATTTAAAATATAAAATGTAACTTTTATAACAAAAAGATGAGTAAACACACACACACACACATACACACACACACACACACACACACACACACACGCCTGCTAGTTACAAAAGTTACAGTGCTTTATTAATGGTTCTGAAGTAAAGGCTTGTTGACTTTTTCTCAGTATTGATTTGAGATATCCCATAAAGTCATAGTTGCAGAATTCCAAACAATGCTACATTTCAAAATTCAGGGCTGCTTAAGATGTAAAATCATCATCTTAATAGCAGCTGGTGGCACTATGTAAAAATGAGCTCAGCCATCTCTAAATATTTCCTTAGAAAGCACATGGCAATTGAATCTTAAAGTTAAGTTTTAATATGAGAGATCCTCATGAATTAAATACTTGATGCTTTTAATGTTATTTGACTTAAAACAACAACACGATTGTGTTTTTTCAACTGTCTTTTTCATTATGAAGTTTTAAAATCTTGCCTCAGAATTAGTTTGAGGAGTAGGGTTTGGATAAGATTGTCAGGGGAGTGAAGCTGGTCAACTGAATGGAATCTGATAAAGTACTGTTTAGCCACAATCTTTTTCAATAATAGAATTAATAATCAAAATTTCAGTATTTACAATGTCAAATTATTTTGTCTAACCTAAAATTCATTTTCATGAACTTCATGAAAATCTCACTTGGATACTTGGGCCAGTAGCTGATGTGTTCATTAAACTGACTATTGTTAATGTTGATAAGTTCCCAAGGTAGTTGAGTATCTCTCAATGCTAGCATGATATATAATGGCACCCTGCAGATGCATGGAAAAGGATTAAAAATACATTTGTACATATGATAAATGTACATGTCATATGTACATGTCATATGTATATGTCATAATAGATTTGTACTGCCTTCCCACTGTGTTCTTGGAAGATTAAACAAATACCAGATATGTAAGTTCCCTAAATAGGTATCTTAACCTTAAGTCAAATGTCTGCAAAAATTTATGAATAAATTTTAGTCCTTTTAATTCAAAGAAAAAAAAAGAATGTTCTTTTTGTTTCTTTATATGGTAGTGTGTATATTTTACAAATAAATTGGCATAAATTATTTTATTTACCATAAATATTGAGAAAATGAAGCAGTATTTTCTACCTAATGTTAATGCTGGATGAGTTATACAAACAGAGGCATTTGGCAGAGTGTTTTATATAGCTCTCCTTTAAATTTAAATGAATGATAGAAAAAAAGTAAGGATTTAGATAACAGAAGAAAGTTCTTTGGACATGAGTGACAATTTTATATATTAGGAATTTTGTAGTGAAGTCTATTTGATACCAACGAATAGAGGCGATGTGTTATTTAAAGTAAAACTTATTTTATCACCTGTCAAGATTTATCAAACTTGGTTTTTCTGTGAAGGCTTAATGTTTGAGCTTCGGTGAGTTAAAAGAAAAATATGTGACCCTGCAAGTAAAATAGAAAAACAGATGCTTTCTAGAAAAATCATAAGATCTTATTAATTTATAAAGTTCATTGGCTGATTACATTAAGGACCATGTGGTAAATGTGGAACTGGCTTATAGTAAAAGCTGATTATAGAATGTGTGCAAGTGTAAGTTTGTTTGTTTTTTGTTTTTTGTTTTTGTTTTTGTTTTTGTTTTTTCCAAGACAGGGTTTCTCTGTATAGCCTTGGCTATCCTGGAACTCAGTCTGTAGACCAGGCTGGCCTCGAACTCAGAAATCCGCCTGCCTCTGCCTCTCAAGTGCTGGGTCTAAAGGGTGTGCCACCACCGCCCAGTGCAAGTGTAAGTTTGTGCTATAAAAGTGAAGTTAACTTTTAGCAGGGCAACTTTCTGTTCATATGTCCATTAAGAGCAAGCAAGGCAAAGGGCAGTTTCTAATCAGGATATAAAAGGCAGACTACCTGGATGCTAATAATATAGCGTAAACTTTGTATATTTTAGGAAAGGGTAGCCTTAACAAACAAAAACAATTTAGTAAGACTGTGTGTCTGTGTATGTTTCATTATTAAAACATACATGGAAAGTGTCTCAAATGATGTAGAGCTTCATTATATTTAGGCACCTAACTTACACTGTTAGTTACATTTTTAAAGAAACACTAAGTAGGGAATTTTAAAATGCTTATTGTAGACACAAAGAAGCAGTCTTAGCCTCAAAAAGACGTTGAGAATAATGGAAGGAATTATAATATTATATTATTATATATTATATATATTATAATATAATTATATTCCTTGCAGAAATATATTCTCCCAAATAACACATGAACATACATAAGCATCATATCTCTTGCATATATATTATAGGCACAGACACAATAAAAAAGTTACTAAGGATAACACTTATGCCTGCATATGTCATACCAGATATATTTGTGAAATTTATTAAATATAATATTTTTGTTTAGGAACTATTTGGATTTTATGTTTTAATATTAATAACTAGTGGGACTTTAACTGAAAATTTATACTAGCATATAATGTACTCACTTCCTTCCAATTTCCCCTTTACCCCTAATTTTCCCTCTCAACAGCATTTATTCTCTTGTTTTATTAAGTCCACAAAGCTCTCTTAGTCCTGCCTGTATGTAGAAGGGTGCGAAATTATCTACCCTAGCACAGGTAGACCATCTGTGGTCACCTTCCTGAATAAATGTGGGACTCTTCCTTCCCAGTACGCATCAGGTGTAAGCTTCTTTGTTAGGGGATGACACTTCATTTGTCTTTTCCCTGTCAATCTTCGGACTTTAATTGGCTTGATCTTGTGCATACAGACATAACTTCTACGAGTGTTTGTGTTCAACAGCCCTATCATTTCCTGCAAATAGTGTTTCTCTTCAGGTATCCACTATCTACTCTTTCTGATCCTTACTCTGTGATGATCCCTAAGAGTTTTGGGAAATAGAATGATATAGATATATCATTTAGAGTTGAGGAAAGCACAACCATTAATTCCTTGCACATTGACTAATGGTTTGTTTTTATAATTACTCTCTACTGCAAATGAACTTCACTGATAAGGATGAGAGAGGTACTAGAATGTGGGTGTAAAGATAAGAATAATTTGAGGTATAAACTGTATGTTATGTTATAAGGAAGTTTAATAATAGATCCATTTATCTGCCTCTGTTTAATATAGTTTTCTGCCTTAGTATTAGCTTCACCCCTAGGAGCTATGAGCTATCAAGTCATAAATTTTGGGAGGCAGTATTAAAATATTTGGGAGGAAGGTGTCACCAGATATCTACGAGTTTATGACCAGTTTAGTCTGCATGGTGACTTCTACTCCATCCAGGGATAAACCATGACACCCTGTCTTAGAAATATACAAAAAATTTATAGAAAGCATTACTTTATGCTCATTAGATGTGCATATTAAATCCCACGGTAAATATAATATTTAACACATACTTCCTCTGTGACTTATAGGAATGGTCTAATAAAAATCTATTATTTCATTATTAAAATGCTTAGTCAATTATGCCAATATTTCTCATAGATTAAACTGCCGCATTATTGACATCATTTGAGTTACAGGTGACTGATATGGTAGTTTTGTTTTAGCATTCAAATCAATTATATATTAGCCAAAATTGTGAGATACATAATGAAACCTAGAGTCATCTTATTATTTGCCTGGACGTTGCATTAGTTTTATTATCACATATTTATGGCTGAACTTTCTTTTGAATGAATCCTGAATCTTATGCCTGAATCCTCAAGACAATCTCTATCATAACTTCAAAATAATTCAAAGCTCAAAACAGTGGATATACAACAAACTATACAGTACATTGTTTTAATGTAAGTTATTTTTCAAATTTTTATAACCTGAAAATATTTCAAAATATAATACAAATTACTCAATTTCTTTTTATATAGGAATGTACTTGAGACAAAAGAAAGATGTTTTCTCAAGTGTTGAGTATTTAGATATTTGAAGAGTATACTATTTGTATTAGAAATTTACTTTTAAAAGAAATTCCTGACATTTTTAAAGATTATAACCATAGTGCGAATTATAATTCTTATTTTGGATGAAATATAGATTAGGAACAGAGATAAGGTTTTGATGGTGGATATTTATATGGTTCCATAAGACTAAGTAAAATGACCTGGAAGAAACCTTGTGGTGGCTAATTGTCCTGCTATTGAGTTTGTGTATATAGATGTAGATATAACTCATAAAAGAGATAAGAGTTACTGGAAATTCAGCTTACTATGGAAAAGAGCATTCATAGATATATAGTTTAACAGCATGGATTTCCATAATACTTGGGATTTTCTAAACCAATCCATAGTGAAAGATGGACATCTAATGAAGGAGAGATGGCCAAGACTGATCCCGGTCACAGAAACAATTGGAAAAGTTCTAGGAGCACCAAATGAGCCTATTGTTTACAACTAACCTGAAAATTGTGAACTTTAAACCTTTCGTCATGCAATTCAAGCTACCCTCTTCCTTAACAAAGTATATTTATATACCATATTAAAGTACAGTGAATATTATCATTATAAAGAAGAGGTCACCTTTCATGCACTCCTGTAGCAGATCTGAACTGTTTCTGAGCAAACTACATGTACCATTCAACTATGGGAAGATTATATGGAAAGCTGGCTATTACTTAGCACATCATCCAAGAGGCTCTTTTTTGCCTAGGATGATAATAATGTGTGCAACTTACAGCAAAAGTAAAAGCAGAAAAGCACAGCCTTTATCTCAACTTTTCTCTATTGAAAATTTGAATATTTGATATGTAATTCAAATAAATAAGCTGAAGTATGCTGTTTGAAATCCATTGTTATGTTTTATGATCACATTCTCTATGTGTTTCTTTTGATATATGTTATTGAAAAATGCAAACATGCTGTCTTTAACTGAGACAAAGATATGATATGAATTCATTTCTACTCCTGCTTGCTTACCATTCCAAACTAGTGGGTTAAAAGGAGAATAATACCTTCATAAACACCTTATTATGTTATAATTAAGTCAAGAGGAAAAGTCATTTTAAATATTTTGCTATTCAGAAATAAATATATTTATGATTAAAGAAGGATAAATACATTGTTCAAAAAGATTAATATATTTTAGAGTCAATTGAAAGAAATTATATTTTACATGGTAAAGTTTTGATGTGCCTCACCAAATGTTTTCCACAGTCACAGTGTGTGTCTCTCACTGAGACACACAGCTGTTACTAAAATATGTGTGGCATCACTTTTAGATGGCCCATATTTGAAATGGCACAGAAAGTTATTTTGTTATAAATATTTTTTCTTTAATTTTTACAAGGCATATTTTCAAAATCTTATAGGTACATTTTACTTATATGTTTAAATACATCCCTTAACATAATATTTGCAGCAAGACTTTTATTTTCCAATTATTCATATTGTTATTTTTGAATTTCCTTAGTTCAAAGGAATATCATTAAGTTGCAGCGTCAGATTCTCTCCAAATGTAGATCAAGCATGATTCACACTATGTAGTGCAAAGCTCACCATGCAAATGATTTTAAAGGCTACAGTGAGGTAGTGATATTTCTAGGACATCTTTAGATCAAATCACTGAGTCAGGAAAAGATTGAGTTTAAATGCAGGATAAAATCTGATATGGTAAGCAGGGATTTATTTCTCATCATGAAAGGAATGTAGGGCAGACTTCTTATATTGTATATACAGTCTCTAAAGCAAAACCAGAAATCACTTAGACTTTGCAGTGGACATATATAACTTGATCACTGGCTAGTTCATTGTCCCATTTTCTCTTTGGAAATAATTTTGGTTAAGAGAAAGTGCATAGTTGGTGTTCTCAAGGGCTCATCGAGACTGAGGCAGCAATCCTAGTACCTTCATGTGTCTACACTAGGTCCTCTACATACATGCTGTACTTGTTTATCTTGCTTTTTTTGTTTGTTTTTTTCTGGAACTTCTAACAGTGGTAGTGGGGTTGTCTTTGATTCTTTTCTCTGCTCTCTGGACACTTTTCTGCATAATGCCTTGCCTCATCTAGCCTTGATATGAGGGTTTATCCCTAGTCTTGATGCATCTTGTATTGTTATGTGTAGTTGATATCCCAGGAAGGCTTGATATTTTCAGCTCAGGAAAATAGCAGCGATGGATCTGGGGGAGAAAGGAAGTGGAGAGTACTGAGCAGAGGGTACAGAGAGGATGCTTAAGTAGGACAATAATGTATAAAAGGAGAATAAATAAAATGAACAAAAGGAATGAGGGCATAATAAATGCAAAGCTTTTATATAAATTTGCATGTAGGAACAATAATAGTAGTGACCAAGCTTATGCAGTCAGTCAACAGGGTCTTGAGGGAGGAAGTGAGGATTAAAAAAAAAACAGACAATTTGACAGGAATTGGAGCAATAATATGACTCCAGTAAGTGCTGAAGCATGTTTATTTTCTTCCAGTCTACTTTTATATTATTCTAGAAACAAAAAATAGGGTCAGATTAGGTCAAGGAGCAAACAAGGCATAAACAAAGGTCCCATGTTGAATGTATTCAGAGACTTTTCAAGATAATCAAGACACAAGGAACACATTCCTCAGCTGTATTTATCTGGAGTCTACTTCCTTGCCCTAGCCCAATATAAACATTCTTGCCAATATCCTTCAAGTACCAAGAGCTCTCCACAAGTAGTCACTATTCCTGTGAGAAAATGTAGTTCTTTGGGTTATGATCCAACACAGAATGAATGCAGGTATCAGACTCTGCATTGTATTCTGCACTGGTTATAAGACTGGAATACTGAGCAGTGAGGAGGAGGGCTCATGAGCCCATAATGTCTACATCAGCTTAGGGATGCTCACAACTATGTCAGGCAAGGGAGAAATTGTGGCTACAATGAGAACTACACCTTGGAGGTGGTTAGAATTTTGCTCAAGGGCACATAACTAGGGAAAAGTTTTTCAGAAAGAACAGAACCTTTGAAAAGATCCTGGAAGAATAGAAAGAAGAAAGGCTGATTTTTAAAATGCTATAGTTTCTGTGCAGATAAAGGGTGTAAAGTTGTGCTAGGACTTAAGAAATAGCAGTAGGTTGGATTGGCAGTACAGATAAGAGAGTAAAATTATCTCAGAGCAAAAGCCACTGACCCTAGTTATATACCTATACACATTTATATGGAAAGATGCTTCACCCACCTACCAGCCATTATAGATGCACTTTGAGAAAAATGTGTATCCTATGCCTTCTGAGTAGACATTGTTGGGACCAAAGATAAGCATACTTCCTGTGAGATCTGCACTGAGATGCAACAGCACATTTTTATCAGAGAGTGCAATCAGTGCCTACAAGTCATCATTCTTTAAAGAACAGCATCAGAAAACTTTGATGGTAATATGTAAAGGGTTTCTTTATAAAAGTTAAAGGAAGAAATTGACAGAAAGTATGTGTTTGATAAAGTAGGTCAGCCTCACTGGTCTATAATGCAGGATATATCCATAAACCCAATTGCCTTTTCAGCTTTATGCTTTTTCCTTGTTCTCTTTTCCTCTAAACATTTTCTAGTTACTTGAAAAAAATCAGATTGCAGTTGGAGGTATTTTCACAATCAAAAGAAGCTAGGACATTTTAGTCCTAAAAGGTGGTATGCAGTGCTGTGAGATAACTCTAGGAGCTCCAAGGAAATTCCATAGGATGAAGTTATCCTAAAGGGGACAGAGTGAATAGTGAACATTCCTTGAGCTTTTCATAGCAGGGCACAGAGTGAGCAGAATTATCATTGTTAGTTTTGAAAGTTTTTCAAAGTTTGCATAATATCATCTGTGTCTATAAGTCATAAGCAACTCTTATCAGCCAGTGGATTTTTATGCCTATAATTGATTTTTTCACTTTTAGGGAAGTTTGAAATTAGAAGCCTGAAATGTACAAGTTAGGGTGAATCAGAGCTCCCAGGACCTTAGTACCTGTAGAATAATTCATATAGAATAGCACAATGTATGATAGTAAATACATATTTATTTAAACTATCAAAATAATTAGAATCCCACATGTTTAGTCAAGATTTTACAGCTGTGAACAGACACCATGACCAAGACAACTTTTATGAGGACCACATTTAATTGGGGCTGGCTTACAGATTCAGTCCAATATCATCAAGGCAGGAAGCCTGGCTGCATCCAGACAGGCATATCACTGGAGGAGTTGGGAGCTCTATATCTTGTTTCAAAGGCAAAATAAAGGAGACTGGCTCCCACATGGTTAGTAGGAGGGTGTTATTGGCCATGTCAATAGTGACACATTTCCTCCATACTTCCTAATAGTAGCACTTTATGAGCTGAGTATATGCAAACCACAATACCATGTTAGGGCAATTAATCATATAATTGAGTGACAATGTTCTTCATTGAGAGTGACTGCAAGTATCAAAGGACAATGCTAGTCATGAGAAAGGGACAACTGTGATCATAGATCTAATGCTAGAAGACTTTGAGTGGAAAAATTTAATTGCTGCTTATGAACAATTTCCATGAAAAGGAGGACTGTTACTGGAGCATCAAAACTGGAGGATAGATTTATGCAATGCCTGGGAAATAAAGTAGAAATAAATGATTATTCTCTATGCCTGGTGGTACATACCTGTGATCCCAACCCACTGGAACTCAAGGCTGGAAGGCAAAGATATCAAGTCATCTATGTTTAGTAGTGAGTTCAAAGCCAGCCTTGGCGGAATGAGGTTTTGCTTCAAAAAGGAAAAGGGGAAGAGAAAAGAAAAGTAAGAATGAATGAAAAATAGAGAAAGTAAAAGCAAAAGAAATATATCCCAGCCAGAGCATTTCTGTTAAATAACAGCCTGGCCATTTGCTCACTAGCAAAGCATTTTCTCTACTTTTAGCTTGGCTCACTTTTAAGGGAAAATGGTTTCTAATTATATATGTGTTCACACATGAAAGGCCCTTAGTACAGTGTCTTACCAATAGTAAGGGCTAACTATACACTTAATAGAGTAAATAATCACAGTCATCAGTGAAGTACTAATTCAAAAAACTGGGTTATCAAAAGATAATACTGGTAGTAATAGCATGAATGTTTTCCTAACAGAGGTACTGAAATCATCACAACTTATTAGTCATAATGAGTTTTTTTTGTCCAGAGTGAATATTTTGGCACATTTATAGAGAACACCTTAATATATGAGACTGCTTGATTAAATGTGTTACAGAGAATTCTAGCTCTTTGATGATAATATATGGGCAATTATTAAAATCCTATTTTTACATGTTTATAAAAACATAAAAACAAGATAGGCATCTACATGTTTTTGTATCAGAGAAAGGAAATAATGGAAATGATCTGAAATACATGAGTCATTTCAAGACTGGTGTAATTTTTCTTTATTTTTATATTCCATGAAAGATATGACAGTTAACATAGTCTTTTCATTTGGGTTAGAAACAGTACGATTATACCATAGTATAAATTTTATACCATTTTCTGTGATATAGAACATGTTTTTAAATAAAGGAACTAAATATAAACTAATTCTCCAGATTGATTCCACATAAAACAAAAAACATTGAAGAATAAAAACAGATATCATGCAGAAGAAATTCTGTGGTTGACTATTTTACAATGCTATAAGATTAGTCATTTAAGGCTGACAGACAATCTTTGTAACACAAAGCACATCTTTAGTAGTGGCCAGTACATTTGCTAGTTGCAACAATAGAATAGTAATGAGGATACAGGGGCTCATTTGATGGTCCCTCCTGACCTTCCACTTTAATTCAAGAATGAGCTACTTAACATAATAACTGCTTCTTGGTAAAACTATCTTGGAACGAAATAATAATTACTTTTTTATTCTTTAATATTGCATTGCAATTTGCTGATCAAAATAAAAATTGAAAGTACCCTGCTTTCTAACAATGGAGAACTGGAAAAATATAATAAAATATCTTTGATTCAGCCTTAGAGAATTTAACGGAAACAAAAGTGGTGCTAAATTCTGCTTTACGAAGAGTCTTTTACTCATTCATTCTAAACTTGGTACATATCCTAGAGAAAGTAATCATGTGCCAAAGATCTTAAGAACACTATAAAAAACATATTGGTTGCATTTATTACTTGGCAACTTGCTTAGAACAGTCCAATACAAAGGGGAAAGAGGTAAAACAGGAGGGGCAATAAAGAGGAAGAGAGAGGATAGAGACAAAATAATGATAAGGCTTTTTGAAAAAGACATAAGGAAACATTATTATATAGGCTACACTAAAAATACATACATACATATACACATACACACACATATATGGTATGTGTATGTGACAATGGTTACCCAAGAGCCATAGACCACCTACTATCTAAAAATAACCAGAATTGCATGCCGTGTAAGGAAAACATTCTTTTGAGTTAGGGAGTTTTCTGCAGGACTCCTAGAACAGTGGCCATTGACATTGTTCTAAGTTGCTAAGTAACTACATTCTTCAGAAATGGTCCTGCAGGATATGGGCTAGGTGTGACCTACAAACCTTCCTAGTATTGAAAGTGGCATACAGACTTTGATTATAATGTCAAAAACTATTGTTTACTGTCATTTGAAAACTTGAATCATGGACTAAGAAAAGTAAATTTGAAAGTATGGGTCTGAGTTTAGTTAATAAATATATTTTTATCTGCCTGATGTAAGGAAAATAGTACTCTGCTCATGTTCATAGAATGATGTATTGCATATTTTACAAATTGCTGTATACAAGCTATGTCAAACACTGTGAATTCTATTCAGTACAATCAGTGCTTAAAATCAGTAGTACAAGACAATGCTCCTCATAATGGTAAATATACCTTTTTTTCCTTGTTGCTCCTAAAGTCTCACACAACTAACCACTCACTCAACTAACCATATACTTTGGAAAACCTGTCTTCAAAGAAAGGTCTTGAAAAATATTTTAGGTGATTGATGGCAGCATATTATTTGATATATAGGGAAAACATTTTGATTTCTGATCTAAACATTTAACTGCTTTTCATAAAAAGTTGGCTCAATGATGTTTCTTAGCAGTAGTGTCCGCAATATCAACCATTCGGTATGGACACATATGGGTTATCTGTTTGTCTCACCTTTGGGCAGATCATTCCTGTCTGACTAGCTTAAAAAAATTCTGATTAAGTAAATTATCCACCTGTGAGTCCCCATAGCTTAACTTTAATACTTACTCAATATGATTTTCATACTCTATCTAGCTTTTCCTAACATTTCAGGAACAAGTAATTTAGTTGGTAAGGTTTTTCCATCTGTCTGAAAGCAAACTTATCAACTTCTACTGAAATGTGTGTGTTATCTTGCTTCTGTTTGGCATAGCATGGGTATCTGAGAGAATCAAGATTAGACATTTGTTGATTTGACTTGTTGATAATGAGGTATTAGGAAAGGCAGTAAATGTGGTGACAAAAAAGGAAGTTTAAAGCATATTAAAGCTTACTAAAGCCTTTCCAGAGAATTATTTAATTCTGGTAGCAATAAAAGGAAGAAAATTCATTGTAAAGCTGAGCAGAATTCAGCTCCTGATGTGTCAGTTTCTCATGACAGATTATTAATAAACTGCCACTAGGATTGCCTGATACCAATCTTTGGCACTGACTTAAAAAAAATAAAAACCTTAAAACCCAAATTCATTCTTAAAGAAATCTCAACTTTGTAAGCTGCTTCTTTCCTTCAAATACTTTATGTCCTCTGATACTTCTTTGCTATTGATTATTGATTTATTCTTATAATGTTGATGTTGAAAAAAATCACTATATCATGGAATGAGTTCAGAGATAATGTTAGATAATGGAAGTTGATTATTGTTCTTATTTTATAAAGAGAGGCAGAATAAGAATTAACAAGTAAATGATTTACTTTAAATACGTTTGTCACCTGACTAATTAGACAGGCAAACCCATTTTCCCCATTCACTTTTCCCAATGTTCTTTCCTTTTTCTCTCTTCTCTTCACACTTTCTCTTATGAATACTCATTATCGACTAACCAGACCTTCTCCTTTTAAAAGGGGCACACTAAGCAATTGTACATTCTTGGTGATGTTCTTTGTTGAGAATCAGTCCTATGTGGAACTTTACAAATTTGGACTTCTTACTAGGTCTAATATCGTCCCATTGCTAGTGAGTGCCTAACACCTATGATTCACAGTGAATATGTTACCCATCAAAATGCCAACTAACCAGAAGAGAAAAGTTGAATAGTACTTTGCATTAAGCTGTAGTTAATATAAGACTTGATACCTAATTGTGATAAGAAATGTTTGCACAATATCACAAAAAAACCAGCATGTTAAAAAACTCTAAAACCATGTACCTTACAAATTTGGTACAAGTATCATTATTTCCCAACTTGCATAGTTGAACAGATGCTAAAATTTAGAGTTGAAAAAGCTACAAGTATGTTTCTCATGTTCAACAACAGTATTGACTTATCACTAATTTATTATATATGATCTACTACATAGAATGAATTTATTCAAACAGAATATAATATTCTTAAAAATTGAAACACAAAATTTTTATCTTACCAAGATTCTTCATATTGTTTGTGACTATTGTGAAGGATATTGCTTCTCTAATTTCTTTCTGAACCTGTCTATCCTTTGAGTATAGGAAGGCTACTGATTTGTTTGAGTTAATTTTATATCCAGCCACTTTGCTGAAGTAGTTTATCAGCTGTAGGAGTTCTCTGGTGGAGTTTTGGGGGTCACTTAAGTTATACTATCATATCATTGGCAAAATAATGAGAGTGTGAGGAAAAAGTCTAGCAACAGTACAGAGACCTCTGGCAAAATGTAAATTTTCTCAGACCTGAGCAATTTCCCTCTTCTTCCTGAAGACTTTCATTGCCCAGTGTCTGATTTTTTCTATTTGTGTTCACTTGTGAGCTGAACATTAATGTTAAATGTTGTCACACTGAAATACTGGATAATTGCAAGCAGCAAGTGGAGGAAGACATCAGTAAAGACCTGTGGTTGTCATCATTTCTATGGAAAGTGAATGGCTGTTTAATTTTCAAGTGCTGTGATACATTGTAAATTTTTGTCATTATGATTACAATGAAGATTTTAAGCAAAAGAGCTTTAGAAAAAAGTTTGACCTGATCTCTGGGGTGGTAATATAAACTCTTTCCTGGAACACCACAACAACTAAGCTTGTTAAAAAAAATGTATCTTTCCATGTATTCCATTAAAATGACAAGCTTTCATTTTTATTTAGAGCTCAATGACCTAATATATACATGTGTGTGTATGCATGAACATGTGTGTGAAATTATTTTTTAATACATTCACCAGCAGTTTATAAGCTTTTTTCTTTCTCCAGATTTTTGCCATCATTAATGGTTGACTCTTTTCTTGTTCATGAAAATTCTGCTTTGGGTAAAATTGGATCTCCATGTAGTTTTACTTTGTATTTTATTGATGAAGTTTATTTAACATTAAAAATACTATTCATTGCTCAACTGTATATCTTACACTGGGTCCTATATAGAGAACTATTTCTATTGAACAATTGAAAACATAAGCAAAAGAACTAGAGTTCCAGATAATCACTGGAAAGGAAAACATTCACCGAGATGTAGTCACCAGGTAGTAGAACCTCAGATGAAGCAAGTCAAAGCCTGAGTAAAGAGGACACAGCATTTGAGTTGTCATAAGTCAAGCGGAGTTTAGAAGTTTCCTTCTATGATCATCAGAGTATATTTATAAATCCATCTGACATTTCTGGCCTATCAGGGAGAAAAAAATGAAATTATAGATTTCCTACCATCAATGACACCCTCAACTGAGGGCTTAGTTATTTGACCATATTCATTTATCTAATTTTTTTTCAGTCCATCATGTCAGCTTAACACATAAGGTCTTTCGAATTTCAGGGAGTAGGGTTAAAGTTTAATGTTCTGTTTCCTTTTCATCAAGGGCATGTGATTGTTTTCATCAGCATAAAAATAAATAGTAGAGTGTAATTTCTAGGAACATAATGCTAAATTGTGAAAAGTCATTTTTTTTTAAAAAAATAGCCCTACAGCTTATTTTTGACATTTTTACCAGAAGCATTTTCATGACTTTAAAATATCTTTCATATACTAATAATAAGCTTGACAGTATTAAGAATGTAATTACAAAAAAAATAGCAAATGACCTTAAAATTTCCCCATAGTCATCCTTGTGTGTACATGCTGGAGCATCTGGATATAGCCAGTTTTTGTGTAGTTTCCTCAGTTTCAGTGGTTTTCCCCTTCCAGTCCTGAGGACTGAGGACTGAGCACTGGGCCTTATGTATATTAAGCACGTGTTCTACCACAGAGCTGTATCTCAACACCAAATGTTTGTTATAGGTTCTAAAGTGAAATTAATTATCTTTTTAAATTACCAATAGATTATACTTTCTGTTTTACAAAATCATTTATTAATATTATTAAATTTTAATAAAATATTTAATCATTACCTTTCTGTTTAGTATACAAGAAATTATATATTATTAAGACAGTTAATAGGACATAAGAGGACTTGAAATATTTTCAATTTAGATGGTACCTCAATCACGTTATTGTTAAGCAAAATGACAGTCTCCATAGCAAACTTGCGTTAGATACATGTTAAAGAACTATAAGATGTCTCTCTATTTTCTTAGTCTGTATTCCTGGAACAAGAAAAAAATCTTAATTAAATATGCATTTTCAACTGCAAGTCTTTATATTTAAGTGCTAATAAATCTAAGGAAAAGTAGTTACTGTTCTATAGATTATGGAAGAAGTTGTCCAGAAAAGAAAAGACATTGAATTATGTATTAAAAAATGAACCTTAATTTTAATGACTTGTAAAAATCTACTAAGGAAGCTTTTAGGAATTATGAATCCTATCTTTCACTCCAGAGATTTTTAGTACAATAAGTTTAAAAATTATTTAAGGCAAGATTAAGTTGAAAGTAGAAGTGTATAAATTTTGGTGTTCAAGAGGATCATTGGTCAAATCTGAAGAAAAATACGTATGTACAGCCTTCAGTCCATTTATTCAGTTGCTCCAAGCTGGAGTAATAAATTCTAAATGTTAAAGAAGAGCCCCTGTCAACCTTCCCAACCTTCTCATCCATCTTTTGAAAGGACAAAAGGCAAAACAACCTTCTGTGCTGATGAGGCTTAAGAGAGTCCTCCAAGATCTTAGATATTAAATTGGGTGTATGGATCCACTTAATGAAGATAATCTTCACAGGTAGTATCTAAGTAAAGTTTAACAGACATGATAGAGGATTCTGATTAACTAGATAAAATATAGTTACTCACTATATACCCTTTGGAACTGATTTCCAGGTAGACATACTGTTCTGTAGCTCACAAGCTTCCTTGAGTATAAAAATCACTCAAAACACCTGACAAGCATTCACATCTCAAACTTGCATCTCCCCAACTGTAGTCTTCCAGTGGCTACAAGGCTAGTTTCATGGAACAGCAATTTAGTAGCATCTAACATACATTAGACTGTGTGGTCAATATCTTACAACTTCATTAAAAGGTAAAAATGTATTGCCTGGTGTGTAGCTAACTTGGGATAGAGCAGTTGCCTAGCTAGGATGAGTTCCTAGATTAAATCCTTAGCATATGCATAGATAGGAAAGTAAATAAATGAATAGCAAATCTCTGGTATCTAGTTTGGTTTGGAAACAATTTTTCTAAGTAATGTAGGGGAGAAAGCAGTGATATCACTTTAGAAAATTAAGTAAATTCAAGTTTTGCATCTTCAGGAAAACTACAGTTGTTATTGACAGGATGAACGGTTCTATTTTTTTTAACAAGTGAATATTTATCTGTAGTAGAGATGGACTGCCTGGTTGAGCCTTAGTAAGAGAGGATGTGCTTAGTCCTGCCAGGACTTGATGTCCCGTGGCAGAACACTACCTAAGGAGTGTCACTACTTCTCTGAGTAGAATGGGCAAAGGTAATGGGGAAGGGAGTTGTGAGGGTGAGAATGGAAGGAGAGTGAGAAGTGGTCTGTGAACAGGAAGGCAAGTGAGTAAACAAACAAACAAAATGTTATTGTCACCTTGTTCAAGGATCATGTCTTAAATAACCTACTTACCTTGCAACAGGACCCTTTTAAGAAAGGTTCTATCACCCCTCACACTGAGAATTGGACATCTGAAACATATAATTTTGACCAAACTACCAGGCCATCACATTTATATCTTGCCAATTCTCTGCTAATTTTGTTTCTCATCTTATTATTAATAAAATTTCAGTGTACTAGGTCAATAAGTATAGAGGATACAATGGATTAAATAGCTTTATAATATAAAGACTACAGAACAGGGACTGGATAAATAGCTGTGTTAAGATCCATGCAGATACAAACAGTCATGCACACGCACACATCCACACATGTGCACCATACACACACACACACACACACACACACACACACACACATGCACACACACTTCTTAAAATAATAAAAATAAACATTAAAAAAGAATACTGACCAATGTTCCCTCCCACAAAAAAAAAATGTGTTCGACATGCTAAAAAATGTTCTACAATCATCAAAAGTTCATAATTGTTGCTAGAAAATGATAGAGAAAAATAATACATCACATTTATAGAAAATATATTGTAACAGTCTTTCAGTATCTTTTCCAAAAATGGCACATCCAAATTTGAAATATATATCATCATAACCTGTCTTTTTAGTAAATCTAATTTTAGAACTGGGCCTTAATTTTCTGTGTGTTTAGAATTGTTATCCTCTTTGCATGATAAAATTTTAACATGTGTTCAGCTGAGGTTTAAAATAAAGCTAGTGTAATGCCAAGTAAGTAAGGGAGCAAATTAAACACAAGGCTGTGTTTTGCCGATATGTTTTATTTTGCTGCCTGACTGGATAGCTGTCTAGGCTTGGAATTAAGAACCAATCTACCCAGCGTCCTGCTTTTTCAGTATGTGCTTTAAGGAGACGATTGCTGGGAAAAACTACAGTTCCTATGTAGTTGAAAGTACCGGCATTCCCATGTCTTTTTTTTTTTCCATCTTTATTTTTCCGTACCTATATAAAGATCCGTATTCATTTGAAACACCGAAGCTGAATTCTAATGAGTCAAGCTCTAAGTGTTCATTTCATGGGTAATTTCTTCAGGTGGCAAACATCAACCAACATTTTCAGCTCCCAGCCTGGGTACAATTGTTCATCTTGTCATGTGTGGTGCCCAAATGCATCGCTTTCAAGATATTTAACATGAAGCTCTTTTTTTGAAGTGTGCTCCCAAAATGTGTGTCATTTTTTTTTCCTGAGCAGCTTCCACTATAATCTAAAAATGATTTAGTGGGATCAAAGGAAAAAAAATTTAAGTGGAACCATTTGTCATAGTGTGCACTAGTAAATAAATACTCTGGTCCCCATAATGAGAGGGCAGGAGAATATATTAGTCTCTAGCCATTAGTCACACATTCATCCATAAAATAGTCACATCTCATTTGAATGGACATCCTCCAGCACATGTCCTGGAAGAAACCATGTCCTTACTGGCACAACACTGAAGACAAATTGCTTGGTAGAGTTTCCTCAATTTCATAACCCACATGAGCACAGTGATTGAGTTTGCAATTAATATTTCTGGATCCCAGCCCACCTACTCCTTAGGATAATGTAAAAAGCTGAAAGGTGAAGTTTAAATTCAAACTTCCCAGCTTATCCAAACATGGTCAAAAAGCAACATTAATAGTCAGGTGCCATTGTCCTATCCAGTTACACATTTGATTAAGACATTCTGGAATCTGAGGCAGTCAAAATTCTTATATACAAGATGCTTTGGCCAATTTTGTGCCCACAGCCTCCTACTTTCTTTCCTCATCATGTTGGCCCATAAATAGCAATCATAAGTGGATAGATGCTGAGACATTGTGATCATTATTCAGTCTTATATCTAGATATAGGCAATTTGTATTTTGAAACATAACTAAACGTTTTGTGTAATAAGATTTTCTAAACATTTTCAGATTCAAATATCTCACAGGCTTGTACTAGGGCAAATTATTTTTGGCATTTATGACCCAGTATTTTACAATTTGACTCAGAATATGAGGATTAAATTGGTAGCTCTGTGATGTCTTTGACAACCTCACATGTTAAGGTAACTGAACATCCACATAGCAGTTGGCGACAAAGAGCCGGATCTCTAATCCTAACTGAGGGAGAATCTTTTGCACTTGGGTTTTTTTTTGTTGGTTTGTTTTGTTTAGTTTTATCAGGAAGCTTGGGAAATCATCTTAATTTAGACTCTGAGTGTCCTTATCTATTTAATAGGATGATGTCATTTGCTATTACCTTGTGGAATATTTCTGAAGATTAAGTGATATTGTTTTGTGCAGTGTTGGAAGAAATGTTTTCTAATAAGCATTAGCTAGACATATTTCCAATAAGAAATTAGAAGAAAAAGTCACCTAATTCTTTATGTTGTTCAATAAGTATTATATGGTTTCTCTGGATAAATCTGTACTACAGCTTTATGAAACAAATTAATGGGGATTACTGTATAATTTATTTTCTATCAATCAATTCCTTTTAAATAACGAAGAAAATAATAATCTCAGGAAGGTATTACAGCAAACTGTGAGAGTAGTTGTATTTCCAGACTTCGAATTGTTGTTAATCTTTGCTGTCTTTGTCTCCATGTTTATCAAGAAGAAATAAATACAATGTTGAGTCATCATCATGCAAATATGATGCCAGTATCCATGGTTCTTTTTATTTTCTGAAATGGAAGAAGACAGTCCACTCAAATTAGCTTTTGAAATCTGACCAAATGCTCCAGATGTTCTAACCCTGCCTGCAGAGCTTGTCTGTGATCCATGTTAGAGCCCCAGCTGTCAACAGGAAAGCACACACCTGCCACTGGTTTGCTGTCAGCAAATGACTTTTCAATTGTATTAGGAACTGAAGCACAGTGCCCAATGGAGCATTCACCTTTGAAAACAACCCAGCTTGTATTGTGATTTGCTTCATAAAAACACAATAGCCTTGAGATCTTTCTTAGATGTTAACCTTGAACCTGGAACTTATTCATCCTCTGTAGAATTAATTCTGATTCCAAGGAGCAATGTCTAAATATTGATAGATTATTCAGAGTATTCTTTTTCTCTTTTTTTTTCATTTTTTTCTTAGACATTTTCTTTATTTACATTTCAAAGGTTATCTCCTTTCCAGGTTTCCCCTTCGAAAATAGCCTATCACATCCCCCCTCCCCCTGCTCACCAAACCACCCATTTCAGCTTTGCTTCCCTGTCCTGTCATTCCCCTACACCAGGCAGGGAGCCAAGCTAGAGAAAAGACCTAAGGAGTCAAAGGGGTTTGCAGCCCCATAGGAGGAATAACAATATGAATCAACCAGTACCCCCAGAGCTCCCAGGGACTAAACCATCAACCAAACAATACTCAGAGTACTCTAGCAGAGCATTATGACATGCTATAGTCTCTCTGGATAGAAGCAAGTGTCAGCAAAATGAAGGTGGGTATATTGACTGATTTCATTTAATAGCATAACTAGATTGAAATTAACATCTTAATCAAAAAATATTTAAACCCACTATTTTTAAAGATCTGATTCTAAGATTCTTTTATCTAAGTAATGAAATTTTAGAGATTTGGAGATCTTAGAGGTAACTAAAGGTTTAACTAAATTTGGAAAGTGACAGTTAACTAAAATATTAATGTAAGTATAAACCATGATCACAATGACTGCATTGTGAGCTCCCATGCTTTTTTTTTTCATGTTCCCTGATAGTGTTGCACCTAATTTGACTTTTGTTTAATAGATGAAATGAAACAATACCAATTTTTTTTGAGGTCACAAATTCTGACCAAATTATCCTCTCTAATCCTCAGGATTTCCACTTACAAAGTAAAACAGTGTTACACAATCCGAGAAGGTAAATGAAATGAATTATTCTCAAAATTAAGATATACTGAAGTGGATATGGTGATCTATATACAGCAATCAAGCCTTGGAGGGTGGTGATAAACAGTCTCTACATTTCCTAAACGTTGGTTACTTGAACTTCACGCCTTTGGTCTTCTCCCTCTTCCTCTTGGTGCCTTCCTTCCTTTCCCTTTCTGTCTCCCTTTTCTCCCTCCCTCTATCTTCCTTTGGCCAAAATACTTCTTGGATGCCAGATGACAGCACCCTAACTTATAGCTCACTAGCAGATGTATATATTGATCCATTTCAATGCACTTGATTGCATATATTGACCATTGGCTATCTGCAGTAGTGTAGGCATATTCTATTTCCATATTAGAATAGGGACTATAGACCTATGTGTGACAGCACATATTTCTAATTCTGGTACTTAAGAAGCCAAGGCAGGAAGATAGCAAGTTTAACAGCAGTGTGGATTATGTACAGATCTCATCTACAAATTATATCCCAAAGCATAAAACGAATAAATCAAGTCCAACTAAACTAAAGAAAGAAGAGCAGAAGGTGCTGATGCTGTGTATTTCATTGAGCACAATGCTTGTGTGAGCAAGGTCCAGTATTCAATATGTAGTCTTCATCAGTAAAGGAAGGAAGGCAAGTAGGAAACAAGGGGTGGGGGGGAAGAATATGGAAAGGAAAACAGGAAAACTAGGAATAGGAAGAAGGAGCAAGGAAGAAAGAGAAAGAAAAGGAAAGGAAAGGAAAGGAAAAGTCAAAATAAAATAAAAAGGACAGAGAGGAGAGAAGAGGAGAGACAAGAGGAGAGGAAAGGAGAGGAGAGGAGAGGAGAGGAGAGGAGAGGAGAGGAGAGGAGAGGAGAGGAGAGGAGAGGAGAGGAGAGGAGAGGAGAGGAGAGGAGAGGAGAGGAGAGGAGAGGAGAGGAGAGCTGGGGAGAGGGTGGGAGAGGAAGGGGAAAACCTAAGATAGAAAAGCAGAAGACAGAAGAATGGTTTAGGGCCAAACATAAATGTAATACAGCTCTTGCTCTTGAAGATAACATTTGTTTCAAGAAAATCCTTCTCAAAATTCTGATAATTGATACAGATGCATTTTGTTTATGTTTTTACATATGCCTAGTATATGTTTACACAGTCTTAACTACATCAACATTCAACACATATTTCAGCTATATGTATTTTGAGATCGTGTTTGACTCCAGATGCAGATCACTTACAAGGAAATCCTTGTGTAAATCCTGAGTTCTATTTCTAAGAGTGAAAAAAGCAAACAAACAAAAAACAAATGATAAAACCTGTGGGATACATGACCGGAGATTTTCTGATACTATTCCTTTAATGTGTTACTATTCAGGAAAGAAAATATAAATATATATAAAGGTCAAATGTAACTAAGATCACCTAATGTTTGTACTGGAAAGATAAGTTATTTAGTAACTGAGGTTGTTTATGCTAAATGGATAATAACAGATTTTTACCTTAAATACTATAGTGGTAACGTTAAAAGGTTTTGACCTCAATTTATCAGCTGTATATGAGTTAGCAATTAAACATTTACTAATTCTCCTGTAATAATTTTGTAAATGTTACTAAAGGTCATGTTGATTATGATTACAAATGAGCCTTTGCACCTTGCTCCAGCTCCATGAAACATTCATATGCAGATTTTGAGTGGATGTAAATTTTTACTCTTTTGTAATAAACAAAACTCTGTGGAATGAGTGTAATTGGAGGGTCAGACAGGACCGATATGGCTAGGTTGGCAGAATTAGTTCAAAGACCTCTGCACATCTACCATTCAGACTTCATTTGTAGAGTTACTCCACTTGTTTTGCATTTTCATCAAACAAAACAATGTGTAGCTTTGTGGCCATCTACTTCATGTGTTTTGTTATATTTTAATTTTCCTTACATAAACAGCAAAGAGGGGCATTTCTGGGTCACAGGCATTATTGAACTACATGGAAGGAAAGACAGCAACGTAGCACTAGTCTGCAGTATCCGTCTTCTGCATTCACCCTAGAGGCACGCCACGACCATGTCTTTCATGTTCTTTTGGATTTGTGTTACTATTCCAACTCATTGGAGAGAAGTACAAAAACAGATTATATAAGTATGGCACATAATTTTTTAATACCAACAATGGCTTCAATTATTTTTTGAATATTATTATTAACTATTTTATATATTTATTATTATATATTAATATTATATATTATGTATTAATAATGTTATATATTACATATTAATAATATTATATATAATATATATATTTGTATATATATGTCACAATTAGGATTACTTACATCTACTCACTTTGTAATAAGTAAAATCCTCCTAAATCCTTGATTGTAGGGTGTAGTTTTAAAACACATGGTCCTTGCTAAACCGGCTTTGTACTGGTATTGGCAGGCTCTGTTCCCAGCCTGGTGCATAGCTCGAGACTGAAGCCACATGTTTCATGTTTCTTTTAACCATCACAAACACTAGCTCTGCCTCTCCAGAGCTCTGAGTTCGCTCTCCTGCCAGTCCACCAACCACCACCCTGCCGCTGGCTGCACGTGTGCTCTTGCCAGGCTGCTCTGCTGTGCTTACCTCCCCTGGTTCTTGGTCCTTGGTCAGATCTTTCTGTCCTAAAGCCTGGCGAATCTGCCCCAGGTATCTTCTTTCCCTCAGGCCCATCGAAGAAAAATGGAAAACACTAAACAATCTTAATTTAAAATCAATAGATGATACAACAGCTGTGAGCAGATTGTATCTTTCTAGACTCATCAACTATTATATGTTGGACATCTGGCGATGGGTCTAACACTTTCCAGTCTATATCTTGCCTCCTCTTGCTCCTGCCTCTCTGTTAAAAAAAAAAAAAGCCATTTCTTTTTCCTGAGTCCCCTTTTCCTCTCTCTGACCCAGATGGCCCACCTCCTCCTTTTCTCCCAGGGATTAGCTTCTTGTCATTTTTATTAGTCAATCAAATAAATGGGGAAAATTCTCTTACACTTGAAACAACTTTTATATAATACTCTATGTTTTGATAACCAGTGCTTATCACCTGCAATTTCTAACATCATTTAAAGTTACCGTTAAACACTTGTTTTGTGTAGCTAGCATACAATTGAAATATGCTTTGCAATATAACCAGACAACATTGGTCATTTAAGTGAGGTGGATTAGCATACATTTTGTTTTGTCATTTTTTTGTTTTTGTTTTTGTTTTGTATTTTGTTTGTTTTATTTCTTGCATTATAGCTGCATATGGGTCTGGTAGGGAATGTATCCTTACTACTCCATTTTAGGGTATCTGCTGATTATTGATTATGTTTGTAGTCTTCTTTGTGTGCATTGTTTGATCCTGTATCTTTCCCATTCAATCTGAACATTTTCCTTCATCTTTCACTGAAGCACACACCTGCTACTGGCAAACTGTGTTTACTCCATAAGACCTTGACAGAATTAGTTGCATTTTTCTTACATTTTCCCCTTAAAACAGCCAAAACAAAAAAAAATGAATATTGTTTCCTTTAATGCAATTAGCATTTTTCTTGGGCTTCTTTGAACAATTTCCCATTATCGTTCATTTTTAACCTTTTGCCTGAACTATGCCTTGATATTTTGCCTGATATTTTGATATGTGTGATGCCGAAGGTTACAGAGCATTTTTAGATTTACGTATTTTAATTGTACCAAATTTGGAAAATAATTGGAAAGTTTTGGAAGATATCCACCACCTAGTCAATTTTCCCAAAACCATCATCCTATCTTTTCCCTTTATACTTTAGCTAAATAAATATTCGGCTCAAATGTTGTCAATGAACGCCTCTGAGACTTGTAACAATTGGCTCTCCACATCATTCAGCCCAGGCATTTGCTTCTGCCCTACCTATAGGCATGCTGTGTAATTTCTCCTGTAAATTATCCCATCCCCCACTAAGATTCATTGGAATATTTTTCTTACTAACTTTTAGTTTTAAATCTTAACCTTTTCTTTAGTTTAACTATCCTGTTGTTACTGACAGCCCCTGCCTGCATGTTCAGTATGTCTTTCCAATTACTGAACATATCTGTAAGGTCTGTTTAAAGGTACTCTGTTCACTATGCCTGTTTCTATGAATTGCTGTTTCCTTCTGGATGCAATCTGTTTTTTATGCTTTGATATAAATTTGGAAATATGGTTTTTAATAATGAATGCCATGATCAAAAAATGGCATATGTATCTTTTTAATGATTAATTATTGTCATTGCAAGCTAATTTTTGAGTATCTAGCATGATTCTATAAGCCTGTGGGAGGAAGTTTATTTCAATACATTTAGAGTAACTCAGTGTGCAATGAAAAGGTTCTTACTCCAAACTTATTGTCTTTATGGAATCTGTCTTTACAATTTGGAATAATCCCAATATAGTCTATACCATGGTAGATGAAAACTCCAGTTCTCCTTCATGTGTGATCTGCGTCTTCCCTCAAACATCTGTGTTCATTTTTGTGCTCCTTTACATTAGATTTTAAATCTCATTTCTTAGTTATATCATGTAAATAAGTGGAATCTATATGAGTTGTATAGAAAAAAGGCCTGCTTCTCAATTTTTTCAAAATCTGGAATTCTTCACGTTCTATCAATATTTATTTTATGTAAGAGTGAAAAATAACTTTTTATTAGATCTGTCTCCTGTTACTCATTTTTTCTTTTTCCTTTTTTTAGATATTTTATGTATTTACATTTCAAATGTTATTCCTTTTTTAATTTTTATTTTCTATATTCTATGTTTACATTCCAAAGGCTATCCCCTTTCCCAGTTCCCACCCACCATACTTCCCATAGTTCCTATCCCCCCCAACTATTCCCCAATCATTCCCCCTCCCCCCTCGGTTTCTTTACTAAACTGGATGCAATCTTTACAGGCCCAGGGTCCTCTCCTTTCTTCTTCTTGGGAATCATTTGACTTGCTAATTGTGTCTTGAGTATTTAGGGCTTCTGGGCTCATTAATATTCACTTATCAGTGATTGCATTTCATGTGTATTCTTTTGTGATTGGGTTAACTCACTCAGGATGATATTTTCCAGGTCTAACCATTTACCTACAAATTGCATGAATTCATTATTTTTAATTGCTGAGTAGTATTCCATTGTATAAATATACCACATTTTCTGTATCCATTCCTCCTTTGAGGGATATTTGGGCTCCTTCCAATTTCTGGCTATTATAAACAAGGCTGCTATAAACATAGTTGAGCATGTGTCTTTATTGTATGCAGGGGAATTCTCTGGGTATATGCCCAGGAGTGGTATGCCAGGGTCCTCTGGAAGGGACATGCCCAATTTTCTGAGGAACCGCCAAACTGATTTCCAGAGCGGTTTTACCATTTTGCAATCCCACCAACAGTGGAGGAGTGTTCCTCTTTCTCCACATCCTCACCAGCACTTGTTGTCTCTTGAGTTTTTAATCTTAGCCATTCTGACTGGTGTGAGGTGGAATCTCAGGGTTGTTATGATTTGCATTTCCCTGATGACTAATGATGTTGAACATCTTTTAAGGTGTTTCTCGGCCATCCGAATTTCTTCTGATGAAAATTCTTTGTTTAGCTCTGTGCTCCATTTTTTGATAGGGTTATTTGTTTCTTTGGGGTCTAACTTCTTGAGTTCTTTGTATATATTGGATATTAGCCCTCTGTCGGATGTGGGGTTGGTGAAGATTTTTTCCCACTTTGTTGGTTGCTGTTTTGTCCTTCTGACAGTGTCCTTTGCTTTGCAGAAACTTTGTAATTTTATGAGGTCCCATTTGTAGATTCTTGATCTTAGTGCATAAGCTATTGGTGTTCTGTTCAGGAACTTTTCCCCTGTGCCCAAGTCCTCCAGGGTCTTCCCAAGTTTCTTTTCTAATAGTTTCAGTGTGTCTGGTTTTATGTGGAGGTCCTTGATCCACTTGGAGTTGATCTTAGTGCAATAAGATAAGAGTGGGTCAATTCGCATTCTTCTGCATGTTGACCTCCAGTTGAACCAGCACCATTTGTTGAAAAGGCTATCTTTATTCCACTGGATGGTTGTGGCTCCTTTATCAAAGATCAAGTGACCATAAGTCTGTGGGTTAATTTCTGGGTCTTCAATCCTATTCCATTGATCTACTTGCCTGTTGCTATACCAATACCATGCAGTTTTTTAACACAATTGCTCTGTAGTACTGCTTAAGGTCAGGGATATAGATTCCCCCAGAAGTCCTTTTATTGTTGAGAATAGTTCTAGTTATCCTGGGTTTTTTGTTGCTCCAGATGAATTTGAGAATTGCTCTTTCTAGATCTATGAAGAATTGAGTTGGGATTTTGATGGGGATCACATTGAATCTGTATATTGCTTTTGGCAAGATGGCCATTTTTACTATATTGATCCTGCCAATCCAGGAGCAAGAAATATTTTTCCATCTTCTGAGGTTTTCTTCGATTTCTTTCTTCAAGGACTTGAAGTTCCTGTCGTACAGATCTTTCGCTTGTTTGGTTAGAGTTATGCCAAGATACTTTATGTTGTTTGTGGCTATTGTGAAGGGTGTTATTTCCCTAATTTCTTTCTCAGCTGCTTGTCCTTTGAGTACAAGAAGGCCACTGACTTGCTTGAGTTAATTTTATAATCTGCAACTTTGCTTTTATGGTTTCCCCTCTGGAAACCCCAACCCCTCCCCTTGCTTCTATGATGGTGTTCCCCCACCCACCCACCTACCTACCCATTCCCACCTCGCCACCCTGGCATTCCTCTACCCTGGGTTATCAAGCCTTCACAGGACCAAGGGCCACTCCTCTCACTGATGCCAGACAATGCCACCTTCTGCTACATATGTGGCTGTAGCCATAGGTCTAGCCATGGAGGGCCATGTGAACTCTTTGGTTGGAGGTTTAGTCCCTGAGATCTCTGGGGGCAGGGAGGTCTGGTTGGTTGATATTGTTCTTCCTATGGGGTTGCAAACCCCTTCAGCTCCTTCAGTCCTCTTTCTAACTCTTCCATTGGAGTCCCTGTGCTCAGTCCAATGGTTGGCTTGAGCATCCAAGACAGGATCATGCTGTGTGGTCATGTTGGTATTGGCATTTCTATGTAGTCCAGACTGATCACAACTCTGTGCTTTTCCTGATACAAAATCCCAAACTCTCGTCATTTGTTAAGGAATATTATAGAAAATAAATATGTGGATAAATATTAAAATAAAGTTAAAAATGGGAGTGAAAATGATGCCATTCAGTTTCTCAATGATATGAAGGATTTCAAGTTAAGCTTTTTAGACAAAAGGGTGTGTTATGACACATTGTTATTCACCACAACCTCCACAGTGTAATTTTTTTCTTTTTTGATTTTGTTTTTGTTTTATGAATATAGAGGGACTGGAGGTAGGTAGCGTTGGGGTGCATGATGTGAAATTAAAAATGAAACAGTAATGAAAAATAAGGAAAAAAATTAAAAATATGTCAGTCATCCTGTAGTCCTATGTTTCTCACTGCATTTAAAATATCCTATCAACTCCATATACTAAATGAAGGAAACACCTCATTGCAATGTGATATAGTGCTGGATCATCAGAAGTGCTGGGTATGCTGAGGGCAATGTACCATTATATATAGTCTCATTTCTTATACATACATTCTATTACATACATTCTATATATACACCTCCAGGTTCCACTGCTATGACCCACTCAGCATTTGTTATTGAGTACTCAGTCGAAAGTAGACTACTGACATTATCCCCCAAAGCATTCTAACAAAGATCCCTTTTTATTTAAGTTTTACAGGGTTAGCAATTTTTTCACTATCTTCTGGCCTGGGAAACAAAGTATAAAATTCACTGGATCTATACTGGGGTATCCTGCTTCACTTCCCTTGCAATAAAGTTCCATAATTCACCATTGTTTTTAATGTTCTTTTAGTAAGGAGCATTATCAAGTATCTCAGTCATATTTATTTGGGTTATAAATATTCTATGAATCCACATGTTTGGTTTTCATTAAAGTGTAAAGTAATTTGCTATGTACTGCCATTACAAATAGCCAATAATTGCAAGTAATGTGGTTATGATTATGTTAAACATGGACTCTATTAATAAGAATAGATATAGCTTAAATTTGTATGTAATTGCAAATAGTTTAAATATAAAATAGGCAATTTGCATAATATATTAATAAAATTACCACTACTGGGAAATAGAATATCACACTATCAATGAACAAAGTAGAAACACTAAAAATCAACATAATATAAAGAGAAAGGGAAACAATGAAACTAAAGAAAAATGAAGTTATTAAATTGACCTAAGTAAAAAATGATGTTTCTTTTTATATTATGACTCTAAAGATAGCTTCTTATTTAAAGCTTCCTGTAAAAGCATGAGCACATAGGTTTGAATCGGTAGGATATTGCTTTAAAAAGCGGGAGTTGGGATGTGATAGAAATGGAGACATAGAAATACCAGGGATACACAGGCTATCCAACCTGGAGAAACTGTTCTGCTGCAGACCATTAATTTCAGTGAGAGACCCTGTCTCAAAACGTAAGGTAAACTCTGAGAAAGACATTGCAAAATCAACCTCAAATATCCACATGTACCTGCTTTGTAGAGTACCTCTCTACACACTTGTACATACACATATGTTTCCCCACTAAATACTTTAATTTGAACAATGGATAAATAATTCAATAAAAGAAAATACAATAAACTCATCAGCTAATAAAATATCTAAGATTCCATTTTGCTAAACAAATAAAATGTAAAATCCTAAAAAATACTAGAAGAAAAGAAATAAAAGTTATACAGATTGTAGAGAAAGAAATACAACCAGAGTTGTTTGTTATGATATAGTGCGTATCAAACCATACAAAAATTTCAGAAACCTAGAAGTAAGTAAGATCTGGCCTTAAGGCCATAAGGTACCAAATCATTAGGTAAACCCTGAAAAAGACATTACAACATCAGCCTCAAATATCCATATGCACCTGCTTTGTTAATGAAAGTGGAAATTTAATCTTGAGGTAATATTATATACTAAGATAATTAAATATTCAAGGAAAGTTATCACAATATGTAGAAATATTTAGAAGATTTCAAAACTATAATAAGGGAAATCGAAGAGAAGTAAATGGGAGCATTTCACATGTAGAAAGATGGTAGAGTCGATATGTCTGCTCGTTCTACATTAGTCTATTTTCTCAATGAACCACCACTAAGATTAGCATAGTTATCATGAAGTTATTGATGAACTTATTGTAAAGCTCATTGTAGAGGCAAAGGTCCCAGAAGGCAGGCATGAAGGACCAGGACTATCTGACTAAAGACAGTCAGGAGTCAAGATGGTGGGATACAAATGAAAGAGTAAATAGAGGTCAATGCAAATGAAGAAAGCATCCAGAGTTAATCCTTGCACCTGCAGTCAACAAATGTTTCAGAAAATATCAACTATTCAAAGACAGCTTTCCAACAACAAGTAATGAAACAACAGAGGACCCAAATATAAAACATTAATCCAGATACATAGGTTACAGCCCCTTGAAAAGCATCTCAAAGAACACAATAGATAGAATTGTGAGTCACGAAATGCCCAGACTTCCAGAAGACCAGATAGAAGGACAACAGCATGACCTTGTGTAAGCAGTGACGTTTTTAGAAGCCATTTCAAAAGAAAAGTCCATGAAAAAAATTAATGGATTAACCAGGTTCCCAGCTTAGCTAAGGTTTCTGTTGTAATAAAACTTTGTTCAAAAGAGATTGAGGAGAAAAGGACAGACTACTTGCTGCTTATGTTTCTACATCATCACCCCTCAACAATGGAAGTCAGGCTAGGAACGTAGAGAAGGAAGCTAGAGGAATGAACTGATATAGAAGCAATGACAGACTACTTCATACTCGCTTTCTCTG
Source organism: Apodemus agrarius (assembly GCA_964023405.1). NCBI lineage: Eukaryota > Metazoa > Chordata > Mammalia > Rodentia > Muridae > Apodemus > Apodemus agrarius. Next base: position 77,553,334 of record OZ030009.1, read on the forward strand.
CATGGTTTGCCCAGCCTGCTGTTTCAAAGTACTCAGAACAACCTGTCCAGGGAAATATCATACGTAGTAAGCTTATCCTTCCCCACATCAATTGCCAATCAGGAAAATCCACCACAAGCTTCCCAGAGGCCAGTCTGGTGCTGGCAGTTTCTCAATTCTGGTTCCTTCTTCAAAAATGTCAAGTTGGCATAAAGAGAAGCCAGTATATCTCCATTAAAAGGGAAATGAATAACCTAGTAAATAGTGAAGATTATGTGATGAAAGTGAAATGAGAAGTCACAATCTAACAAAAAACATTTGCAAGACACAACACTGGACCATGTGAGATATCTCTGTAGGTAAAGTGCTAATACCCTGGTCCAAAGATGTCAGTTCCATTGCTGGAACCCACACAGAGTTGGATGGAGAAAAACCACTCTAAAAGATTATTATCTGACCTCCACATTTTTTTCTGTGGCAAGTGTGCTTCTCCTACATACATTGTGGATATACATGGAATATTAATAAATAAAAATGGAAGGCATGTCTGATAAAAGACCATTATCCAAAATAGACCGAGAGCTCTCTTTCAACAAATATCAGCAAACCAAATAAAATATTGCTTAAATATTTTAATACCACTCAAAATTCACACTATAAATAATCATGTGAAAATATGGTTCTTGTTATGTTGTCACTGAAATACAAATTAGTTCAAAAGGAGGGTGAGCATATTGACATCTTTGTATCTCCAATACTTGGGAGGTAAAAGAGGAGGATCCTGGGTTTTAGCCAGAAAGGTATCAAATAAAGCAAAACAAAGTAAAAAAATGGGTTAGCCCTTAAAATATACAAGGATATATATATATATATATATATATATATATATATATATATATAAAACAAGAATTAATTTTTAAAGAAAGTGGCCAGAAATGTAAAAGAGAGCAAGTACAGATACATGGGAAGATTTGGAGGGAGGAGTGGAAGAAGAAATAATGCAATCATATTACAATATCAAAATAAAAGTAATAACTTTTTAAAGAAAACATACAAAATAATGAGACACACACCAGTACCTCAAAGAGTATGCCTGAAAGCTGGAAGCCTGCTGACAAACACTGGAGAGAGGCCTGTGGGAATTCTCTTTATTGCTGGCAGAAATGAAGTGTGCAGCAGCCACTGTGGGGAACACTGTCAGTTCCTGACAAAACCAAACATATTTTTTTACCATGTGAGCAGGCAATCACTGTTTTAATAGTTACCCAACTGAGCTGAAAACTTTTGTTCACATGGGAACTTAGACAGAGCTGGTCAAAACAGCCTGTCTGTTATGGTCCAACTTGGAAGCATTCACATTGTGAGTCAACAAGTGAATGGACGGATTTTGGTCCATCTATGCAGTGGAAGGTTAGCATAGAAGAAACTTAAATGTATATTGCTATGTGAAAAAGCCAAATTGTAAGGGTCCCCACCCAAACAACCCAATTTATATGAAGTAAACATGTAGAAACATGAACGTCACTTCTAGGAGGGGAGTAAGGACGGATATACAGCAGGGTAGTGGTTAGAGACACAGAGAAACTGTACTATAGGATTCTATAACAGAAGACACAGTGTTGCATTTTCATTCAAACCTTAACAGTTCATAATTTTCAATCATACTAACAATATCATATTCCTTAGTTATAGTAAATCTGCCTGTCTGTGAGAGCTGCTTTGATCCCAGTGTATGCGTGTGAGGCAGTGCTCCCGAATCACGTGTCATTCCTTGCAAATTTTCTATGAACATAAAACTATATCTATTAATAACAAACATGAACTAAAGGTTAGCTTCACCTTTGAAACTTACTCAGATATACTCAGAAACTCAAAAATATAAGCTTCTGGATGTAATTCACTGAAATTTTTATTAAATTTTCTAATGTAATTAAATTTTAAAATAAACTGTGATAAAAATATAAGCTAGTTATAATAAAGTGTATAACATTTAGTGACTTGGAACATTTCCTTTAGAAATCTAAATATGGATTAGGATCTAATACAAGGCATTTTTATTCATGTGGCTGAAAAAAAACAAAAAAGTAAATATTATTCCAGTACTTTGATTTGACTATGATAATTTATTACAGCATCAAGGAACTTCTATGCTTTGACCTCCAAACCAAACGAGTTCTCAACATGATTCAATGCAATTGTGCTAAAGATATCAGCCATCAAGGGAGAATATCTAAAAGAAATGTTTCCTAACTAAATACAAAATCCTTAACAAAACTAAGAAGTTGTATATAACATTAAAATGAGGTTGGATGAAATATATTTACATAGAGTAATACTTTCTAGATTTTTGTTGATTCTTTTCATATTAAAAATAGTAAATGTTCATTTCACCTGACAAAAGTCTCAGAGACATTTGTATTAAGTATGGTTGATGACAATTGTTCTTCTTAAATTTGATTCAGAAAAATAAAATATTTAGGGAAGAGCAGTAAAATATACATATACCACTGAGGAGAATGTGTTTGAAGGTAAACTGCCCCCTAAGTCAGTTTCCTGAAGATTTTCCATTTATCCTTAAGCATAATTCAAGCCAAGGTTATATTAAAGTATATCAGAGATATGGGCAGTACCTTAGATATATTTCACATGAGAAAACAGATTAAGTCTAGTTTAGTGAAATTTAGAAGAGCTTACAAAATAAAAAAGTGGAACATTTTAACCTGTCAGTTCGCTGATAAAAATATGGACTCAAAGGAAATTTTGAATTCAAACTTTAGAAATGGTAGCTTCTAATAATATACATTTAAGAAATAGAAATACATTTTGTAACTTTGTGTACCATTTCAGACCCAACTAAAACACTTATTTTAGCATCTTAAGTGATATGCTTTTAGATATAGGAATAGGAACTGGAATAAAGAGGAACCTGACACCTAATTGCTTAATTTTCATTGTGGCTTGTTTTCCATAGATCACAAAGTCGGAGATTTTCATCTTGAATCTATCTGATATAGTGAATGTTGTCTGCAACCTGCAGAATGCACAGAGTATAACTTTTATCTGTGCATTATCAATGAATTATGTATTAAACCTATTTTGGTTAGAAAAATAAGCAAATGATTTCTTGAATCATCAGATTTGAGATTTGCAGAATTCTATTATAATATCAGCTATACAAAATAAAACTAAATGTAGTGACAATATATGTTACATTGATAAAACATGAAGTTATTAGATTTAGGCACGTGGCAATGATAGACACACTATGAATTACTCCAAGAAAATTCTGGACAAAGTTGTCTTGTACAACTTTCCAGTCAATTCTCTAGGTTTGATGCTTAAACAAACTATTTTCCCTTCTGATCCCATAATTCCCTTGTCTGTTCTTTTTTTTAATTCAATATTTACTTTATTTACATTTCAAATGGTATCCCCTTTCCTTGTTATCCCTCCAAAAAACCCCTATTCTATTACCCCTCCTCCTGCTTACCAACACCCCCACACACATTTCTGATCTGGTGTTGAGTCTTCATAGGACCAATGGCCTCTCCTCACATTGATGTCTGAAATAGCAATCCTCTGCTACATATGTAGCTGGAGCCATGGATCGCTCCATGTGTACTCTTTGATTGGTGGGGGATTTAGTCCCTGGGAGCTCTGGGGGCACCCGTTGGTACGTATTTTTGTTCTTCCTGTGGGGCTGCAAACCTCTTCAGCTACTTGGGTCCTTTCTCTAGCTGTTCCATTGGGAACCCTATGCTCAGTTTATTGGTTGGCTGTGAGCCATGGGTATTTTGATCAACCTTCCAAGAAAGATCAAAGTATCCACACGTTGGTCTTCCTTCTTCTTGAGCTTCATGTGGTTTGTGAGTTGTATCTTGGGTATTCTGAGCTTTTGGGCTAATATCCACTTATCAGAGAGTGCAAATTCTTAAGCAAATGGATGAATCTAGAAAATATCCTGAGTGAGGTAACCCAATCATACAAGAACACACAATGTATGCACCCTGTCTGTTCTTATAACTTATACATGCGGGATCCTGAAGGATGCTTTTTTTTTCTCTGTGTTACTCTCACAGTGCGTTTTGAGGTCTCTCATATTTTCGTTTTGTCAGTAGCCCCACTTCCTTTTTATCATTATGTGGAATTCTTATGTTGTGAAGATCCAAAATGATTTACTCAATTTTCTGTGGACATTTAAACTATGTCAGTAGCTATTAATAATAGCACAAAATATTTTTGGATTTGGAGATAACTTTTTATTTATCATAGGGCAATGGTTATGGTGGAATTGCTAAAATTGCTGAAATTTTATTAATAAGGAAATATAGGAAGGTGTTGGGTGATTTCTGAAACAACAGCAGAACCATTTCCCAAGAGTTTCAGTTGTTCCTCCCCATTGTTGGTATTTAGAATTCTAATGTGAGCTTTGACCTTCTGGGGTGGGGATGGGCAAAGGAATTGCAAAGAGTTGGGAGATGGGTAGGGGCAAAATTCAGTATATGTTGAATGTTTTTAAAAGATATATATTTTAATTTTAAAATTGAAATAGCATTCTAGGGTGGTGTACACTGCATTCCCTAAAATTTAGAATGCTTATTATTTTTATTTGATTGATGGCCAATTCTGCATTTACTTTTATGATTCTTTTCTCATTTTGTTTATTCATCATTGATATGCTAAAGCTTTTTTTCTTTTGCTACAAAACTTCGGTGCCTGAAAAGTGATATAAATATATTTTCTCTGTCTCTATTCTTATTTGCTGAATCACTTTAATTATATATATACATATATATATGTATATATATATATATTCTTTTACTTTAATGATAACTTAATAATCAGGCATTATGAATCTGACACATTTTTTCTCTTATATCCAGTGAACTTTGGATTTTGTTGTGTTTTGCATGAGAAACACTTAAAACCAGTTGTCAAGATATTCTATGTATTTCTAACTTTTCATTTAGGTCAAGGATTTATCACAAATAAAGGTTTCCTATAAAGCAAGGCAGAAGTTGTTTACATTTTGAAAACAAATTTGTGATTTCATGGTTGGACAATTTGTTGTCATGGTTTGATCTCAGAACCATTTAATATAGGCAGGGTTTATTATGGTGACTTTCTCCCCTGATAGTGATGCATTATATTCATTTTTTGAATATTTTGATTTATTCTATTAAATTCTTTCTTAGTACATTCTTAATTAGAGAACACATGTAATCATCTCCCCCAGCCCACATTTGGCTTTACTGTTTGGTGCCCTCGCTTATGTCATTTCTGCTTAGATAACTCCTGTGCTACTCTTCATGACTATTCACTGTGATTGCCTCCTGGGTTTACTTGGTTTACTATTTCAGGCATGTTCCATACAAAGTACATTTCAGATATTTCTTACTTTGCAACACATTGCTAAGCTATAAACATGCAGAGTCTAGTATACCATTCATGATCTTGCTGTTGCTGTCTGGACACCTTTCCTCAGAAAGGACAGTAGACTGTCTTAAGAATTCCTTTTAGGAATTTTCTCCACTCTCTTTGCTTTTTTTTTCCTTTTAAGATTTATTTAGCTTCTTTTTGTTCCAGCGCCTTCAGGTGTGCTGTTAAGTTGCTAGTGTATGCTCTTTCCAGTTTCTTTTTGGAGGCACTCAGGGCTATGAGTTTTCCTCTTAGCACTGCTTTCATTGCTCACCCAGGAGGAGTAGAAGAGAGGAAATCATCAAACTAAGGGCTGAAATCAATCAAGCAGAAACAAAGAGAACCATACAAAGAATCAACAAAACCAAGAGCTGGTTCTTCGAGAAAATCAACAAGATAGATAAACCCTTAGCTAGACTAACCAAAGGGCACAGAGATAATATCCAAATTAACAAAATTAAAAATGAAAAGGGGGATATAACAACAGAAACAGAGGAAATTCAAAAGATCACCAGATCCTACTACAAAGGCCTATACTCAAAACAACTGGAGAATCTGGAGGAAATGGACAATTTCCTAGACAGATACCAAATACCAAAATTAAATCAGCATCAAGTAGACCAGCTAAACAGTCCCATAACCCTTAAAGAAATAGAAGGGGTTATAGAAAGCCTCCCAACCAAAAAAAGTACGGGACCAGATGGTTTTAGTGCAGAATTCTACCAGACCTTCAAAGAAGACTTAACACCAATACTCTTCAAACTATTCCACAAAATAGAGACAGAAGGGACACTGCCCAACTCGTTCTTCGAAACCACAATTACACTGATACCTAAACCACAAAAAGATCCAACAAAGAAAGAGAACTACAGGCCAATTTCTCTTATGAATATAGACACAAAAATACTAAATAAAATTCTTGCCAACCGAATCCAAGAGCATATCAAAACGATCATTCACCATGATCAAGTAGGCTTCATTCCAGGAATGCAGGGATGGTTCAATATACGGAAATCCATCAATGTAATCCACTACATAAACAAACTAAAAGAAAAAAACCACATGGTCATCTCATTAGATGCTGAAAAAGCATTTGACAAAATTCAGCATCCTTTCATGCTAAAAGTCTTGGAAAGAGCAGGAATTCAAGGCCCATACCTAAACATAGTAAAAGCAATCTACAGCAAACCAGTAGCCAACATCAAAATAAATGGAGAGAAACTTGAAGCAATTCCACTAAAATCAGGGACTAGACAAGGCTGTCCTCTCTCTCCATATCTTTTCAATATAGTACTTGAAGTTCTAGCGAGAGCAATCAGACAACATAAGGAAGTCAAAGGGATACAAATTGGAAAGGAAGAAGTCAAAGTATCATTATTTGCAGATGATATGATAGTCTACTTAAGCGATCCAAAAAACTCCACCAGAGAACTTCTACAGCTGATAAACAACTTCAGCAACGTGGCTGGTTATAAAATTAACTCAAGCAAATCAGTAGCCTTCTTGTACTCAAAGGACAAGCAGGCTGAGAAAGAAGTTAGGGAAATAACACCCTTCACAATAGCCACAAACAACATAAAGTACCTTGGCGTAACTCTAACCAAACAAGTGAAAGATCTGTATGACAGGAACTTCAAGTCCCTGAAGAAAGAAATCGAAGAAGACCTCAGGAGATGGAAAAATATTTCTTGCTCCTGGATTGGCAGGATCAATATAGTAAAAATGGCCATCTTGCCAAAAGCAATATACAGATTCAATGCAATCCCCATCAAAATCCCAAATCAATTCTTCATAGATCTAGAAAGAGCAATTCTCAAATTCATCTGGAGCAACAAAAAACCCAGGATAGCTAAAACTATTCTCAACAATAAAAGGACTTCTGGGGGAATCAATATCCCTGACCTCAAGCAGTACTACAGAGCAATTGTGTTAAAAACTGCATGGTATTGGTATAGCAACAGGCAAGCAGATCAATGGAACAGGATTGAAGACCCAGAAATTAACCCACAGACTTATGGTCACTTGATCTTTGATAAAGGAGCCACAACCATCCGGTGGAAAAAAGATAGCCTTTTCAACAAATGGTGCTGGTTCAACTGGAGGTAAACATGCAGAAGAATGCGAATTGACCCACTCTTATCTCCTTGTACTAAGATCAACTCCAAGTGGATCAAGGACCTCCACATAAAACCAGACACACTGAAACTATTAGAAAAGAAACTTGGGAAGACCTTGGAGGACATGGGCACAGGGGTAAAGTTCCTGAACAGAACACCAATAGCTTATGCTCTAAGATCAAGAATTGACAAATGGGACCTCATAAAATTACAAAGTTTCTGTAAGGCAAAGGACACTGTCAGAAAGACAAAACGGCAACCAACAACGTGGGAAATGATCTTCACCAACCCCACATCCGACAGAGGGCTAATATCCAATATATACAAAGAACTCAAGAAGTTAGACCCCAAAGAACCAAATAACCCTATCAAAAAATGGGGTACAGAGCTAAACAAAGAATTTTCACCAGAAGAAATTCGGATGGCCGAGAAACACCTTAAGAGATGTTCAACATCATTAGTCATCAGGGAAATGCAAATCAAAACAACCCTGAGATTCCACCTCACTCCAGTCAGAATGGCTAAGATTAAAAACTCAAGAGACAACAAGTGCTGGCGAGGATGTGGAGAAAGAGGAACACTCCTCCACTGTTGGTGGGATTGCAAAATGGTAAAACCACTCTGGAAATCAGTGTGGCGGTTCCTCAGAAAATTGGGCATGCCACTCCCAGAGGACCCTGGCATACCACTCCTGGGCATATACCCAGAGGATTCCCCTGCATACAACAAAGACACATGCTCCACTATGTTTATAGCAGCCTTGTTTATAATAGCCAGAAATTGGAAGGAGCCCAGATATCCCTCAAAGGAGGAATGGATACAGAAAATGTGGTATATTTATACAATGGAGTACTACTCAGCAATTAAAAATAATGAATTCATGCAATTTGTAGGTAAATGGTTAGATCTGGAAACTATCATCCTAAGTGAGCTAACCCAATCACAAAAGAATACACACGAAATGCAATCACTGATAAGTGGATATTAATGAGCCCAGAAGCCCTAAATACTCAAGGCACAATTAGCAAGTCAAATGACTCTCAAGAAGAAAAAAAGGAGAGGACCCTGGGCCTGTAAAGATTGGATCCAGTATTGTAGACCCAGAACAGAGAAATTGTGGGGGGGGGAAGAGTGGGGAATAGCATGGGGGGGAGAGGAATTATGGGACATATGGTGGGGGGTACCTGGGAAAGGGGAAAGCCTTTGGAATGTAAACAAAGAATATAGAAAATAAAAAAAAAACTGCAAAAAAAAACAAAAAAAAAAAACAAAAAAAAGAAAAAAAAAGATTTATTTATTTATATGAGTACACAGTAGATGTCTTCAGACACATCAGAAGAGGGCACTAGATTCCATTACAGATGGTTGTGAGCCACCATGCAGTTGCTGGGAATTGAACTCAGTACCTCTGGAAAAGCAGTCAGTGCTCTTCACCATTGAGCCATATCTCTAGCTAGCTAAGTCTTAATGACATAGTTCTAAGAGTAAGAATTTCTGAGGCAGAGGGAGCACTACTTGAAGGCAGGACTGGTTTTAGAGACCTGCTGGGTTTGGTGCCTCCCAACCATTCTTTCTTCTAAAAGCAACTGGTTTTCCCATGCGGAACTGCTTAACCTTCACACCAGAAAACTGTGCCTGTGTGCTAGGTGAGTGAGGCAACTGTGGCTAGATATAGATTTGCTCTATAGATAAACTTTCTTCTAATTTGAACTCAAGATGAGGTCTGCATATGCTATTAACATGTTTGTATGAGTTCAAATGAGCTACTTTCTATTATATTATAACAAACTTCACTAAGCTGTACTGTACCCTTTAATATTTATGAGAATTCTGTTTTTTGAGGCAGTCTTGCTTCATACATTTTTGGCTCAGGTCACCATGTGGTCCAGTACATCTGCATCTGACCTAGGTTGGATATTTACAGACAGTCCCTTTCCCATTTCTGAATCTTTAATATTATTATTAAAACCTCCATATTCATGATGCTATATGACTCAGGAGAACTTCAACCTGACTGGTCAAACTCACAGTAACTTTGTCAAGCAAAGGGAGCTATACCCATGTACACCAACCGGCAGTGCAAGGAGAAGAGAGTCCACTATGTACAAGCACATTACAATGCACTATTTAACCAATCCTTCTAAATGGTCTTGACCAAATTTTGTCACAGTGTGTCTAACCTAGACATTGGGGCATCAAAGTCCTATTAATTCCATTAGGGTTATGGCAGATTCATCATTCTATGACAATAAATAATTCAAAATAAGCTAGGTTACTGAAAACTATAGAGGGATATTCATTTTTTTCCATTTAATTATTTTACTTCAATTATAATTTTAGCTTCCTAACAGAAATTGAGATATAATATTGTACATGATCTATTGGTTATAGGATAAGTGTAGGAAAAAATCTGCTGTAAATTTTATGTATAAGCTTGTAGCAGAAACAATGCTGAGTACTTATATGTAATATTTTCTTACCTGTACTTTATTGTCCAGTCACTTTGACATTGAACTAAGACACTAATGCATTGATGGCATACAAAAAATAGAAGACAAAGTAAAAAAAAATTTCAACATGTTTCTAATTTGTCTATGCAAATAGTTTTTTCAATTTAATATCTCATAAAATCTACTAATAAAACACAATCTAATGTGTGTTAACTATAATAATTATTTTCTTACTAGTATACCTTCATTAATATTTACTTGTAAAATCCATTTATTTTTTACTATATCTGCTCTATTGATAATTTTTTCTCAGTTTCTGTCTCAATGGGCTTCTCTGTTTATTTAAAGGCATGTAAGGTATTATTATTTTATATTATATCCAATGCTTTGACTGTTAAGAAACATTGCCTCTGTGGATTACAATAACCTGCTAAACTCTCTATAAACACCCTTGACATCTAAATACACAAACTTATAATAGACTGTGAATTATGAGAGAGAAATCATGTTTCTTTATCTCACATGTCCATCCTCAGCACCATACATGATACCCAATATTCAGTACACACATACACATACACACACACACACACACACACACACACACATTCACACCACGCACATGCGTGCATGCATGCACACAGAGTATATTATTTGTTTTGTTTTGTTTTTATTTGTTTGTTTTTGATATAGGGTTTCTCTGTGTAGTCCTGGCTGTCCTAGAACTTACTCTAGACCAGGCTAGCCTTGAACTCAGAAATCTGCCTGCCTCTGCCTCCCAAGTGCTGGGACTAAAGGCATGCACCACCACCGCCTGGCTACACAGAATATACGGTTAGTTCTGAGACCTGGGAAGTCATATAGGCGACAATTAGTAGGCCTGTTACCAAGGCAACGGCCGCCATATACCCAGAATTCAGCAGGCCTACCTTTACCTAAGATTTACATCATCACTCATATATAACTGGGTAGCATTTCTCCTCTCTCTTTTTCTTTCTTTTCCTGCCTCTTCCCGCCCGCTGCACCTTTACCCCATCTTAAATAAAGCCCCAGGAGGAACTGTTTGGTCTGGTGTGACCCCCTCATTGAAGCCTGCGTCTCTGCCACATCCCTGTGGCCTGTGTAGCTGGCAAACAGGTGACCTGCATGGTGTGCAGGCAGAAGAACCGCATGGAAAAACCAACATATATTATATTAAGTGGTTTTGTGACTAACACATCTTCATCTGTTCTTGTTATACCAGCATGTCACAGAACCCTAGCTGGAAGATTCTTGACAAGCAATGCAATAGATACATGTTATGTAGCCAAAGTCACAGAAGCTTATCTATGTGGGATGCAGTGGGAAATAACACATTTGTTAATAGTGTGACCTTATTTACACAATTTGTAATTTTAGAAGATTATTTCCATAGAAAGAGTCTCATTCTCACAAGATCAAATTATACAAATATTCTGATAGGATAATATTTTCATTCCTTGATGGGTGTCACTAATAAGTAGCATATGAGAGTAGCATGGTAATTGTGAAGTGTAATACAAGATTTTAAGTATTCTAGTCATCTATATGTGCTAGAGTTTTTCAGGCTAGAAGAGTACTTAACTCTTCCTACCCTCTGAAACAAAGAAGTTTACTGAATAGCATCCTAACATCCTAGTAGACTTCAATGCAGTTTCTAAATATGGACAATACTCTTAGTTAATGGCAATAAGCACTTTGGAAAACTCTGTAAGTACATTTTTATCTAGTGCTTTGAAAATGTATTATCACAGATAACTAACTTAACTATTTTAGTCAAGATCTATGTTCTAAAGGCCAAAAATATTTTTATCAAATGTGTTTTTTTATTTCATATGTTCACACTAATTATTCTTTCTCCTAGCTCTCGCCTCTCTCCCATCTTTGATATTAGTTCTCCTTCCTACAAAATCTTTCACACATTTTGTCTTTTGTTTCATGACTCATGAAGGTCAATCGGGACAAATGTGTCCCCATGCATTTGGAAAAACACAACAGAGCCTGGTGGGCTCACAGTGGGTACAAAATTAAAGGTAAAGATTGTCCCTCTCTTAGAATCCAACAGTAGTGAGTGGACGTGTAGGGTTCTGTCAACCTCCCTGTCATCCCTGATTGACTGCAGACAGATGCAGTCTTGTGCAAGCCCAGTTCAGGAAGAGTGCTGTAGCGAGGTCATGTTTGCAATGGGCATACTCTCCTAAAGATATCAATTCTCAGCCCCTCTCAAGTATTTGCTTCTTAGGTTCTTTTTGTTCCCTCATGCAAAATGTTCCAGGAGCTTTAGGAAGGTCATATTTAAATGAATTACCAAAACATAATTAGAACTTTTAAAATTATTTTAATGGTGGCTTTAGAGCTGGAGTAATAGAAAAGGCCAGCTTATGGCTGATAAAATAGAGTCAGGGAAGATCAGGCATGGTCAAGAGGTAAAGATTTTCACAATAGGTGCCTCCTGTGTTGTCTACAGGTAGTGTCCTGGCTGTATTCCACACTTATGATGCTGAAGGCACAGAAGACCTTCTTCTATTCAAACATTTTAGGTTGTTCTCACTTAGCTTGTATACCTTCTGGCACCTATGCAGAATATTTTTCTGCTCATGTTATTATAATTTCTACTATCTAGATCTTCAAGAAAGTGCCATGTGTGATAACTTATTCCCTAATATAAATCTGTTATTTTGTTATGTCACAATATACTTAAATGAGATTACCTTGTGGTTCCCTTTACTTTATATGTTATGTTTATTGTATGCTACACCATATATCCAGTGAACTACTAGACCATAGATAATACACGGCCTTAGGAAACACTCAGTAATAATTTAAATGTGATATCTACAATAGCAGGCTTTCTAGGTTAAAAAAGAAAATGTCAAAAGTATAATATTCAAATTTATATTTGATTATAGATGGTGGTTTTTATCATATTTAATACTCAGATCAAAGGAATTAAATTTATAGTACTTTTTCAATGCTAGTTCTGTATCTCTAGGCATTTAATTCCTGTTATATGGCTATTTTTAAACAAATCCATTTTACAATCTTTATTTGGATATTAGGCCATTCAGTGGAAAATGAAAATAACCCTGTAAGTAATCACTGATATCATGTATCAATGTCAATTAAAGAATACATCAATATTTCCACCCCTGTCTGTCTGCATTAATTCATACATTACTATGCACTTGTGTCTTGGCATCTGCTGGTTCAAGATCTGCCAGTTTCGAGTACAGCATCACTGACTCAGACGCCATATGTCTTCCCTTCTTTGTTCCAAGTTTTGATCAATCAAATGATGCCAAGCTGACTCATGGCATTCTAAAGCAGGAAGAGGTTTGGTATGGAGCCAATTTACTGGAGTGCTTTCTTAAAGAAATGTTTGCATGAAGCTATACCAAATGCAGAACTATATAAAAAACACAATTCAGGGAATGGTCATTGCAGTGTATGCCTTTAGTCCAATCTCCGAGGGGGCAGATGCAGGCCAAGCTTGGTGGGCTCGGGGCCAGTCTGATCTACAGAGGGAATTTAATACTAGCCAGGGCTACATAGTGAGATACTGTCTCAAATAAACAAAAACAACAACATCTTCAAAAAATTTTTAAAAATCGTACTTAATGATTTTCTCAGGGACATCTCAGAGACGAATTGCAAAATTTGTTTTTATCCCTAAAGGAAAATGCTTTTTTTCAAAATTTTCAACTGATACTGTGCTCATGTGCGTGACTGAAATTATTCTTCATCACCAGTAGTGATAGCTTTTATCCCCCGAAGCAGCAGAGCCTGTTCTTACACTGACAGCATGTGAAAAGGGAAAGCAAGCCAATGGTGTTATATTTTAGCAATGTTTAAATGACTCTAAAGTGTTCCAGAATGTTTAGAAAGATGCTCTGATCAAAATCTCATCATCTGGAAAGTATACAAAGAACACTTGCCTGTGCCTTTTCTGTGGACTAAGTCCATAATGTTCAGTTATGCACAGCTTCCACAATTCCCAAAAGCAGCAGAGGACACAGTGAAGATATGCAAAATGACGTGGAAGAAATGAAGATAGAAGGAAACTGGTACAGAGCAATCAACAGAAGAGAATAAAATAAATGCAAAGTTAATTCAGGAAAGCATAGCATGAGGCTGGAAAGTGGTGAAAAGGACTGTCTCTGAAACCTCTGAGTCCAAAAAAAGGAGTATGCAAATTTGGCCATAAATTTACAACATGTACGAGATATATAATTCCTAATATTTATTACTGAAGAATTGTGACATTTGGGCTTGCAGATGGGCTCAGCAGGTAAATGTACTTGCCGTGAAAGCTTGCTAACCAGAGTTTCATTTCGAATCTATGGGGAAGGAAAGAATTGACTCCCAAAATGGGCCTTCTGACTTCTACATACGTATTTTGGCATATAGTGCCTATACTCACACTTGCACATGAACTACATACACACACATACATACATGGAGAAATAATAACAATAACAGGAAGGAAGAGGAGGAGGGGTGGAAGATGCAGCACAGAAGGAGGAAGACGATGAAGAGGATGGGAAGAAGAGGAAGAAGAAAATCATATTTTAAACACAATGTTGGTACTGTAGAAATGGCTTCATAGCTGACAGCATATACTATTTCAGAAAATAAAATTTAACTCCCAGCACCTCATGGTGGTTCACAACCATCTGAATTCAGTTAAAGGTGATGTCATGTCCTTTTCTTGTTTCATTAATTAAGTACCATACATTCAGAAGGTACATGTAGACAGTACAGGCAAAACACCCATACACATAACACTGAAAATAATAAAAATGCAACTTTGTAGCACTGAGGACTCATAGAAACATTGGCAGCTAAAGGGCCTCATAGACATGAAGCATCCTCTTTGGACATTCTTAGGCTAGATTAGCAGTGAGCTCATGAGAGTAATTCTTCAGAGAAAGTTCACAAAACACAATGCAGTTCTGTAAAGCACATTGGAAAGCCATTTGAGTTTCCTCAGTTGAGAATTTCCTGTTTAGCTCTATACCCCATTTTTAATAGGGTTATTTGATTCTCTGGAAACCAGCTTATTGAGTACTTTGTATACATTGGTTAGCCTTCTATCCGATATAGTGTTAGTAAAGATATTTTCCCAATTTGTTGGTTGCCATTTGGTCAATAGATATTTAAAGCCCATGTAATTTATATTGATTGATAATTTTGCCCATAATTGTATACATTAAAATTTTAATAACACTTACTATGGATATAATATACTGTTAGCAAGCTATATGGGAGTAAGACACAAATTTAATTTCCATTATTACAGCAATTTCACATTCCCATAGCTAAAATTCACATTTGACTGTTAAAACTTAGTGTGTCACATGTTTGCCACTTACTTGTTATGGCTGCACAGATTGTTCTTAATTACTATGTTCCTATATTTTTTCTTTAAAAAAAGAAAATGTCAAAATAACTCTCCCTTTATCTATAATATATTTCAATAGGAAATATTATTGGTCCAGATAAGAGCTGTTTACTTACCATACCAATAATAACCAGCACATAGTAGATCCTTAGTAACGTAAATTTAGTCCCATTCATTTCCTGATTTGTATCAGGAAAAAGAAATCTCAAAGATTAGTGGTCACATAAAGGATTCTTCTAGCAAATTGACACATCAAGGTCAATATTTCTTTGACTTCCAGAAACTGTAATTAGTAGGTGGAGAGGCTGAGAAGAAGGCAGATGTTCCTGGACTCCTCTGTTCTCTCTGTACCTTTCACCAGAATCCATTCCCTGTCTCAACAAAGGAAAGAAAATGCCAAAGTTTTCTTTTGCCACAAGAAAGTTTTAATTGAAAACGAGAGTTCTAGGATGAATACTGCTTCAGCAGGTTCCCAGTTAAATTAGAAGGGGCTTTTCATTTAAGTCCTTGAGTTGATATGTCACTATGCTCTGTCACATTGAGAAGCGATGGTGCTTCATTATCAGTACTGAGCCCTGGAAGACTGCTTATGGAGACATAGACTAACATTGCATGCCAGAATGGTAAAGGCACTGCTCACCTTCAAAATCACAGGATGCAGACATGCACAAGGGTGCTGACCCCGTGCCCCTGCACAGCCCAGTAGTTTGAATAATCTTCTACAATAAAACCACTTTAACATCGGACATGGTAATTTGAAATATTCATAGGGTTGATTAGATACAGACAAAAACATAGGTAGATGTGAGTTTCATGGGGGCACACCATCCAAAGTCCTTATTACCTAGTCAAATAAGTAAAATTATACTATTATAACTATTTTAGCTTTTTAACATAAAATATCTGTTTATTACACCTTTAAGGAAAGAATATTAAACAGGAAGATACCCAGAAAGCCTTAACTGATTATCAGGGACATTACCATTCTTGTAGTGAGCCCTTGTACTAGTTGGTTGCCAGTCTCTGAGTTCAGTGCTGTAAATGGAAAGAAAGATCATTATTCTCTGTCTAGAAGAGAACTGTATGAAAAAGGGGTGACTGGGTAATAACATCAAGAAAAGAACCAGGCATGGAATCTTGCTAAAGCATAGAATACAATTCTTTTTATATCTCATAGGCAAAGATCTGTAGAAACAGTATATGTCCAGCCATATTTACTTCCAAGTCAGCAAAACCCACATATGGCAATAGTAATATTTACATGATATTACTTCCTTAGGCTATAAACATGGCTTCTCTATAGAACAGCTGAACAGTCATTTTAAGTGAATCTCAGAGAAAACTTATTAAGATTAGTAATATCTCAGCTTTACTGTTTGCTCTTACCTTAACCTTACCTACCCACAGACTCACACACACTGCACAGAAACACACATGCAAACACAATTTCATATACAAGAGACTCAAGTATACATTTGCACATACACACTTCATACACATTTCTCCCAAACACACCACACACACATACACACACACACATACACACACACTAGTCATCTCTAATGGACAAACATGTTATTCTAATAACCCAGCTATATAGAAAACACTTTTTTTTATTTTCTATATTCTTTGTTCACATTCCAAAGGCTTTCCCCTTTCCCAGTTCCCCCCTCACCATATGTCCCATAAGTCCTCTTCCCTCCACCCATTCCCCAATCACCCCACACCACCACCACCATTTCTCTGTTCTGATACTCTCCTACAAAACTGGATCCAGTCTTTTCAGGTCCAGGGTCCTCTCCTTCCTTCTTCTTGGGAATCTTTTGACTTGCTAATTGTACCTTGAGTATTCAGAGCTTCTGGGCACTTGTACAGTGTTTTTATTTTTTACTCATTCTAGTAGAGATTTTAAACTGTGATCAATACTGTAACAGCTATCTAAGGAGAATTTAAAACAATGTGCTTTGTAAAGACAAAATTGCATTTATAACATACTTAATGCTAATAAACTTTTGCTGTGTTCTTGGACTCTTTACATATCGTTTCCAAAGCCCACTTTGCTCTGGGGCATTGCTCATGTACATTACAGTGCTGCTCTGAGTGCTAATCAAGATGTTTGCATTATTTCACAACCACAAGTAACTATTGACATGAAAAACAGTAACGGGATAACAAATAATGAAAAAGGAGGTCATGAACTTGAGAGAGAACAAGGACAGGTATATGGAATGGTTTGGAGGAAATGAGAGGAAGAATGAAAAGAGGTAACTACATTATAATTTCAAAATAAAGAAATATTTCTTCAATCAAGCAAAAATGGAATGAGTTATACAATGTTTTATTTGACCTACTCATAGTATGCAACCTTTTCAGAATATTTGGTCAATTAAGTTGGTCTTCTCTACATCAAAATTATGAATAGTCAAATTAATAGTCAAAAGGGCTAAATATTTTTGCATTTCATTACAAGTTTTAAAAATGATTGAATCTAAAGATTGGGTCCGATTTATTTGAAATCATATCCTCAGTAAATCTGTCTCTGGTGTCTGAAGTCTACAAGACAGGTGTTCCTTAGTGCTGATGGCTGTGCACAAAGGC
The DNA here is from genome assembly GCA_964023405.1 of Apodemus agrarius. Taxonomy (NCBI): domain Eukaryota; kingdom Metazoa; phylum Chordata; class Mammalia; order Rodentia; family Muridae; genus Apodemus; species Apodemus agrarius. Next base: position 77,571,315 of record OZ030009.1, read on the forward strand.
ACAAAGTAAAGGGAATCTGTTTTACAGAGTTACAGGAGAGACGCTCGCTGACATTCTCCTTGGCAGTGCATTTGTCTGCCCTCAACCTGCTAAGATCACGAAGGTGAAAACTTGATCATCACATTTACAATTACACCTAGTGACTGGAAATATATGCATTTATATGATAAATATATGTGAACAGAAATGTAAGCGAAATCAGGTAGGTAGAGATTTATATCTATACATATATACCTGATGTGTATTCTGTTTCCCAGTATATTTCCAGGTACTTGGTGGTAAAAGAGTGAAAGGGAGTGAATCATATTGCAGACAAATGAGAACTGACCTGGTTGCTACCAAAGAGAAATGAAGGACTATTTTTAGTGACTATGGGAGATATGGCTACTGTCCTCATTCTTTCAGGATTTCATAAACAATACTCTAAGAATGTCAAACAGATCTGAAGAATATATCATAGTATTTCTAGTCACATTTTACGAAGATACTTTAACAAGTTACAGCTGTCATAACAGTGCACCTTGTGAGAAGGAACATGTAACACAGCCACAAGTATATGAAGAAATCAGCAATTTAGAATCAACTGATTTTTACTTCTATTTTTAATTTCTCCTGTGGTTTGACCTATAATTCACAGTAATTTAAAGTGTGTGCCTACGTATGTCTATGTCTCTTTGAATTCTGATTATGTGATGAGTTTATTTAAAAAATATGTCAAAATTTGTAAGAAATTCACTTTCAAATATGCTATAGAAAAATTACTGTGACTCAAGCTTTTGATTTAGTAAAAAGAGTAAGAAAAGTCAAGTGAATTATTTTAAAACAGTAAGAAAAGTCAAATATCTGGTTGCCTTCTTCAATGTACCCACCCTTGTCCACAGAAAGTATGTGTGTATGTGTATGTATATATATATGTATATATACATATATATACATATATATGGTAATTAAGAATAAAATTAACACACTGTTATTTACTCAAAGTTCTGGCATCGTCTCCAAAAGTCAATGTGGACTGGCAATAAACATCATCAACACTATTTCAGGACAGTCATACATGCAAGGAGTCAAAAGAAAATTAAATATTGGTATTTCATATAGAATTAAATATTATTTGAAATGTGCCTTTCCATAAAATTAAACAGTCATTTCATATACTGCCATTGTGTTGAAGGAAAAAAAAACAAACAAAACAAAAAGCAGGCAACATTAATTAGAGGGGAGATTAAAATGGAATAGGGGAAAAGAGTATTAAACAGGAGAGCTGTGGCTCAATGTGATCAAATAATTCCTTTGATCATTCTGATAGAAACCAAATATCACCTTACTCTGAATGAGCTCATTATTCCCAGTGTGTCATTTAAAAATGAAAAGAAATGTTAGCTAAATCACCTGGAAGCCATTATTAACAAACATCAGAGCCCTAGAAATTAAATCCTAGTTCATTGCCATGTGCACTCTGATGGGTTTAATGTGTATAAATTATTTAAGATAAAGAGGTAATGATGGCCAGGATTTGAAGGACTCCTTACCTGTATTAGGGGTATAAAAATATAAGCAAATAATTTTGATTCCACCTATTCATAAAGGATCCTTTTAGGTTCTATTTACTATGTATGTATTTCAAAACTTTCTGTCCTGATAACTTCATATTGGACTTTCAGTATTATTTTTGTTATTTTTATTTGAAGGTTTTTGAACAACCCCGGATGAATCCCTGGGGAATCCCATGTGTTCAAGTCATCATTTCCATATACATGTTCCTTGTTTGTAAACAGGCAGCTTGTTTATGAGAGCAATACCTTTTGCTATCCTTTTGTAGCTGATAATGAGAGATTGCACTCTGTCATGCTGTGAGTACCAAAGTTAACATGGGAATATTTTTAAAGAACTACAATTATTCTTCCATTATGAATTTCAAAAATCTACCAATCTTCAAAGTCACCAGGACCACATAATCAACAGAAATAAAGTCCTCAATAATTGTGGGAACCACCATCATAGACCTAAAGTGTAAGGACTTATAGATCGTTTCTCTACTTTTTCTGAATTTTCCAGGAAATGCATTTAGGGAATTTTTTCTGAGTTTTCCAGGAAATGCACTTAGGGATTTTCAGCCATTGCCACATCTGTGCTTGCAACTGTGTGGGGACTAATCCAAAGTATGGCTCTATACTGGAAACTGTCAGGCACAAAAGTCAGGTCTAAAGTGCAGTGAGTTTTTGGCAAGGTGCCAGTTTGGATCAGTAAGTACAGGTAGTGAGCACTTAATTTCAGGCTCTAAAGAGTTTACGCTTTAGAGTTTCCAATTTTTATTGTCCTCACTTCCTGACATTTCGAATGTGCAGACTAAGTGCTCAACATGTACGGCCCTTACATTCATATGAATATCTTCAGATTCTGTCAATCACATAGATTTTTATCTTATGAGTTCATCCACATAAAAACCATGGCCTGTGTGTACTCAGACTCACACTAACTGTATTTCCACCTAGCGCTTCTGTATATGACCCATATTCACTTGTATATGTCAGTTTTTCAAAGTTAAAAGAATGTGCGGAAGATTCTGTCATAGTCATACCAATATGTGCTCTGTACTTAACGTAGAATCTGGCCACTAGTGATAAGTAAAAACAATCACTCATGCTGGAGAGATGGCACAGCCATTAACGGTTAGGTTCATAACCAAAATATAAAAATAATCACTCATGTTATTGGGAAACATTTTTACGTGTTTTTTATATCTATAATATTTGCAGCAATAGATTTCTAACTAGAAATTCATATCAGCATGATTGTATATACATAAAATATTCTATCAATTTATTTGCATAATACAACAAATGTAGGTCCTGCTAGGAAAGCATTCTGCATAGAAATCTAAACATTGTCAAACATTCTGTTGCAGGGTGGTTGGTTGACTATTAAAGAGAGCTGAGCATGGTGGTTTGTCCTCAATCCCAGTACTCAGGAAACAGAGTCAAGCAGAACTCTGTGAGTTTGAGGCGATTCTGGTTTATATTGTGAGTTCCAGGATATCCAGGGATATGTAGAGAGCAGACCATTTCTAAAACAAAACAAAACAAAACAAAAAGTAAAATTTATAATTTCCAAACAACTTACATACAAACACTTACAGCAGCATATTTCAAAATAACCAAAACACCTCATTTTTTAAACCAATTAATAGATAAATGTAACATCACCTATATAGTTGATATACTCCTTAATAAAATGAGGATATATTCACAAATAGTCCAATATGTAAATGAGCACACAGCATATATAATTGGAATCTTTATTACTTGTTCTTCACACTGGGCATTAATATGGGGGCATACAGAGACACAATTAGTGATTGGGCCAATGAGATAACTAGACATTTCTTTTTCTGCCACTACTTTATATAGTCACTTTATTCCTGATCACAGCCCCCCTCTTCCCAGTCTGTCACTTACTAGATCCCTACCCATTCTTCCCATTTCATCATCTCTGAGCAGGGTGAGGTGTGTTTTGCATGCCAACCCACCCTGACACCTCAAGTCACTGCAGGACTAGGAACATCCTCTACCATTGAGACCAGCCAAGAAGCCCAGTTAGGGGGCAGGATCCACAGGCAGGCCACAGAGTCAGGGCAAGCCCCTCATGCAGTTGTTTGCAAACAAAAATGAAGCCCAAGATGCATGACTGCTGCATATGTGCTGAGTCCTACATACAGCCTTTATATGTTTTTTGGTGGTTAGTTCAGTCTCTGGCAGCCTCCAAGCATCTAGGTTAGGTGACTCTGCTTGTCTCCCTATGGTGTCCCTATTCCCCCTGGGTTCCACAGCCTTTCCCCAACAAAACTTCTGAAGCTCCATCTAATGTTGGCTGTGGTGATGCAATATACAAAAATCTATCAATGTAAGACACCATATATATATATATAAACTGAGATAAAAATAACCAACATAATCAACTCATTAGATTTTGAATAAGCCTTTGACAAAATCCAAAATCCCTTCACTTTAAAAGTCTTAGAAGCCAGGTGTGATGGCGCACACCTGTAATCCCAGCACTTAGGAAGCAGAGGCAGGCAGATTTCTAAGTTCAAGGCCAGCCTAGTCTACAGAGTGAGTTCCAGGACAGCCAGGACTACACAGAGAAACCCTGTCTCAAAACAAACAAACAAACAAACAAAAAAACAAAAAACAAAATAAAAGTCTTAGAGAGATCAGGGATACAAGGTACATACCTAAATACAATAAGGATATTTACAGCAAGCCAAGAACCAACATCAAATTAAATGAAGGGAAACTTAAAGCATCCCAGTAAAATCAGGAACAAGACAAGGCTGGTTACAAATTAGAAAAGGAGAAATTTATATATATATATATATATATATATATATATATATATATATGTATATATATATATATATATATTCCACTAGAGAACACTTACAGCCAATAACAAACTTCAGCAAAGTAAGTGGCTGGATACAAAATTAAATCAAGAAAATTGGTAACCCTCTTTTATACAAATTATAATTAGGCTGAGCAAAAAATCATGGAAATAACACCCTTCACAATAGACACAATAATATAAAATATTATGGTTCAATTCTAACCTAGCAAGTGAAAATACTGTATGGCAAGAACTTTGTGTCTCTGAAGAACGAAATTGAAGAAGATAGACAGATCTTCTATGCTCATCGATCAGTAGGATTAACATAGTGAAAATGACTTTCTTACCAAAAGCAATCATCAGATTCAATGCAATTCCAATCAAAATTCTGACACAATTTGTATCGACATAGAGAGAACAATTCTCAACTTCATGTGGAAAAATTAAAGGGAAAAAAAAACAGAAAAGCTAAAACAAGACTATAGAATAAAAGAACTTCTGGAGGTATCACCATCCCTGACCTCAAGCTGTACTATAAACATTTCTTAAAAGAAAAAATACAGGTGGCCATGTTCACCATCTTAGCCATAAGGCAAATGCAAATAAAACTACTTTCAGGTTCTACCTCACTCCACAGTAAATGCCTGTTACCAAGAAAGGAATGTTGCTGAAAGTGTGTGTTGGAGGAAAGAAGCCCTTACTCACTATATTTGGGACCATAACTGGTAAAGAAATCAAGAAAATTAAAGGGGAGAACTCAGCCAGGAGGTGGTGGTGCACATCTGTAATCCCAGCACTTGGGATGCAAAGGCAGGCAGATTTCTGAGTTTGAGGCCAGTCTGGTCTACAAAGTGAGTTCCAAGACAGCCAGGGCTATACAGAGAGACCCTGTCTCGAAAAAAACAAAAAAATAAAAATAAAAACAAAACACAAAACAAAAACAAAGGGGAGAACTCTCAAAAACCTGAAAATAGTACTACCAAAACAGCTACTCCACTCTTGTGCATATCCCCAAAGTACTGGATAGCCTACTACAGTGATAGCTGCTTGTCCAGGTTCATTGCTGTTCTAGTCACAATTGCCAGGAAACAGAAACAGTCAAACATCTGTCAACAAACAGAATAAATAATGGATAAGAAAGAGATAATTAATTGTGGCTTTCATGCATAATAGGATGCTATTCAGCTATAAAAAATGAAATTAGCAATTTTCTGAAAAATGTATCCATGGAAATATTATATTGAGATACTTCATGGTTCTAAAGTTTCTCTCTCTCTCTGTCTCTGTGTTTCTCTCTGTGTTTCTCTCTGTGTTTCTCTCTGTCTCTGTCTCTCTGTCTCTGTCTCTGTCTCTCCACAACAGATCTTAGCTTCCAATGGAATTTTATGAGATTACTCTCTCTCTCTCTCTCTCTCTCTCTCTCTCTCTCTCTCTCTCTCTTTCTTTCTCTCTATCTCTGTGGGGGGATGGATGTGGGGTAGGGGTGGGTGTATGTCTGTAGATAGTCTGGACAGCAGAACTTTTTTGTCCTATAATATTGAGTTACAATATGGTATGACTTAACTTTGCATATACTCAAGAACAGTTATTCAAAGAGGCCATCCCTGCAGCCACTCATTCACATGCGTATACACACACACACACACACACACACACACACACATACACACCTGAAAATACACAAACAAACAAACTGTGGAACAAATAATACTGGGTGTTTAGTCATACTTGGGGGTGAAAGTGATGGGTGACAGGATCAGGCCTGGGAAAAGTCAGCAATATTGTGTATGATAAGGTTATAATAGCATTTATTTAAAAATAAACAAATTTTAAAATAGGATAAGCATGTTTAAATGTTACCTATAATGCAATACAAATTGTAGTCTCTATATTATGAAAATACATAGAGATAAGTAGAGAAAAGTTCTTTTGTACTTTTTAAGAATTGATATTTATAGCACAGGGAAATTGTCTTAGGGACAAGGGAAATATTTGAGATCTGGAAGTGATGGAATCATAGCATTATAAATTCACTAAATACTATCTCATTGAGTGTGATAAAATCATTAAAATGGAAGAATGAGAATTGATCCACGCTTATCTCTTTGTACTAAGCTCAACTCCAAGTGGATCAAGGACTTCCACATAAAACCAGACACACTAAAATTAATAGAAAAGAAACTGGGGAAGACCCTTGAGGACATTGGCTCAGGGGGAAACTTCCTGAACAGAACACCAATAGCTTACACACTAAGATCAAGAATAGACAAATGGGACCTCATAAAATTACAAAGTTTCTGTAAGGCAAAAGCCACTGTCAAAAGGACAAATCAGCAACCAACAAATTGGGAAAAGATCTTCACCAGCCCTACATCTGACAGAGTGCTAATATCCAATGTATACTAAGAACTCAAGAAGATTGACCCCCGAAAACCAAATAACCATATCCAAAAATGGGGTACAGAGCTAAACAAAGAATTTTCACCTGAAGAAATTTAGATGGCTGAGAAACACCTTAAAAAATGTTCAACATCATTAGTCATTAGAGAAACGCAAATCAAAACAAACCTGAGATTTCACCTCACACCAGTCAGAATGGCTAAGATTAAAAACTCAGGAAACAGCAGGTGTTGGCGAGGACATGGAGAAAGAGAAACACTCCTCCACTGCTGGTGGAACTGCAAGCTGGTACAACCACTCTGGAAATCAGTCTGGCGGTTCCTCAGAAAACTGGACAAAATACTTCTGGAGGACCCAGCCATACCACTCCTGAGCATATACCCAGAAGATTCCCCAGCATGCAATATAGATACATGCTCCACTATGTTCATAGCAGCCTTATTTATAATAGCCAGAAGCTGGAAAGAACCCAGATGTCCCTCAACAGAGGAATGGATACAAAAAATGTGATACACCCCCAGGGTCCTCTCCTTTCTTCTTCTGTAAAGATTGCATCCAGTTTAGTAAAGAAACCGAGGGGGGAGGGGGAATGATTGGGGAACAGTTGGGGGGTAGAGGAACTATGGGAACTATGGTGGGTGGGAACTGGGAAAGGGGAAAGCCTTTGGAATGTAAACATAGAATATAGAAAATAAAAAAATTAAAAAAAATGTGATACACACACACACACACACACACACACACACACACAATGGAGTACTATTCAGCCATTAGAAACAATGACTTCATGAAATTCTTAGAGAAATGGATGGAGCTGGAGAACGTCATACTAAGTGAGGTAACCCAGTCTCAAAAGAATACCCATGGTATGCAGTCACTGATAAGTGGATATTAGCCTAGAATCTTGGAACACCAAAGACACAACCATATACCAAATGATGTACAACAAGAAGGAAGGAGTGGTCCCTGGTTCTGGAAAGGCTCAAAGCATCAGTGTAGGGGAATACCAGAACAGGGAAGTGGTAAGGGGTGGATGGGGGAACACAGGGAGGGAAAATGGCATGTGGGACCTTTGGGGGGCAGGGAACCAGAAAAAGTGAAATGAAATGTAAATATAGTATATATCCAATAAAAAGACAAAAAGCGTTAAAATGGTAAATTCTCCGCTAGCTATATTTTACTACAATAAAATACATATAACAGAGTTACATTTTAAAACATAGATTTGAAAAGATATAAGAACAGGAATTCGGATTACATTGTCTAGTGATATTTACCAGTTCTGTTTTGATGACTTCCTTTATTAAATCAAACTCTCAAAGAAATAACTGATATATATTAATGAAAGCAAAATCAATTATTCTGCTAGTCAGTTGTAATTTGCTGTCCTCTACAGTTCATGCATCCCTCATATTTTGTATTAACTAGAGAGATTAATATGAAAAAATGCATATGGGTAAATATCACCACTGTAATAATAGCTACATAAACATGTGAACATGTTGTATACTGGTTAGTTTTTTGGGGGATTTTGTTTTGTTTTGTTTTGTAAATGTGTCATAAACTAGAGAGCCATGTAGGCCAGACGAGAATAACACTTGGGAACTGCATCCATTAGACTGGCATGTTTGAGGTAGTCTTTTAATTAATGGTTTAAATACAGGACTATTGTTGTCAATAGCACTCGTGCGCTTTCAGCTCTCTTTAATATATGTGAATTAGCTGAGTACACACAGAAAGGCTGCAAGCCTTCCTCCATTCTTCCTACTTCTTCCCGTGCTGGTATTTCTGTTCTGAGCTTTCTCAATGATGAACTGTGATTTGGTAGTCTAAATCAAATGAATCTTTCATCCACAGTTTGTTTCTGGTCATTGTGTTTTATAAGTAGAAAGTAAGCTAGGATATGTAGTTTTGTTTCAACTGCATGAATGTAGATAGTTGATGAAATATATGGACCTGCATATAAAATTGTAGTTTTCTTTTGAACACTGCAATGTCATTTGCCTCTGTACTGGCCATGAACAACATTCTTATTCTTCATTTATCAATCACAGTTCTTGGAATTAAAGATTTCTTTATCCAGGTATGATGTTGTAAGACTGTGATACCAGTTTTTGGGTGAAAGCTGGAGAAGAACAAGTCTATGGCCAGATAGAGAGAGACTCTATCACAAAATGACAAATAAATAAATAAATAAATGCATCATATTAATGTTAACTATTTTACTGAGTAGAGCTTTTATACTTGATTTATATTCTCACATTTTTAAATAACTAATGACACTGACCATTTTACTGTGTACGTAATTTTAATTTATATAAATTCATTCACAAAATTCCTAGTAAAGTAATATATCATTTGAGTTCCATGGTTTCAAAATAGAGTTATAAGATTATATATTATGGTAATGGGTGCTTCCATGCATATAGGGACTGCATCTATACTTAAATTTAACCTATGTATTTTCATAAGTAGGTTTTGAAAACTTTAAAATATGTTGAGGAAATTTGTCTACTTACTTTTTTAAACATTTTGAAATTATTCCATATAATCAATTGTCAATCCAAAAGTCACATATTGTCTGTATCATCCTATCCACACTTTGTATTTTCAGATGAAGAGTAGAGTTTGTCTCATGAGATTACAGAGTCTATTTTCTACTAATTGAATAATTTCTGATGGAAGACCTTCTTCCCTCTCTCCTTTCTTCTGTGTCTTGCACACTCACTGGCCTTCTTTATCTTTCTCTCTTTCCCTTATCCATTTCCATGCAATATCTGCCTTTTCTGGGTCTACTTCAATAGTACTTCTTTTAATACTGATACTTTACAAAATAATTTCCTTTCTTGTTTTATGTTTCTGAATATATGGATTTATACATTTCTCTAACATGAATATCTTCTCATCTCTAATTTTGCTAATTTAAACATTCTCTCCATCTTTAGTTAATTTTAATTACATGTTGTCAATCTTATTGATTTCTCAATGAAGCACCTCCATTCTATTGGTTCTGTGCATTGTTTTGTGTTTGTTTATTTGTTTTGTTGATTTAAACAATTTTCTTTTAGCTCTAATGCTCTCAAATATGCTGTTAAGTTACTAGTACAGTATCCCTTTTAAAATGTATTTTTCAGCTGTATTTCAATATATATTTGTTTCTTTTCTGTGATGGCCATTTTCAGAAATGAAATTGTATAAACTGATGTTCTTTTACATTTTTTCTGTACTATTTTAAGATTCAGTAGGGCATTCCCTCAGAAACATTTATACCAAGATTGGCTAACTCAAGATGAAAGCAGTACTTTCTCAGGGATCCTCCCCAAACTGTATATTATATTTTTCTACTCTGGCAAACTAAAGCATGTGCCAATGAGCCTCATGTGAGCTCCAGATGTGTTCTTCTAGTTTCCTCGACTTTCTTCTCTGGTTTCAAGAATGCATAAGTCAGCATCAGGTGAGAGATTAAATGGAATCTCGGCAGATCTCTCTTTGGGGGTCATTCTCCTATTGTACCCAAAAAAAGTCTTGTTTCTCTGACTTCCCAAAGTTTGGCCCTGATTACCTAAATTGACCAATATCATAAATGCTACTTTTCTTTTATTGGCCTAGGATTTGTAGAGTTTTGGAAGTAGGACGTAATTGAGAGCATGTCTGTTTCATTTTAATCATTATAGAGATAATATCCCTGTATTGTCTGCTCTCAAATGACTTAAAATTATATAACTTGTCTAGGATGCCATGTCTTAAATTTGAAAAAGTATTTGTTATTCCATTTTAACCAAAAAATCTAGAATTCTGTTTAAGTTATTGTTAAGACATATAACAGAAAATCAAAATAGTACTATATTTGGTAGTTCTATGTTTAATATGAAAGTTACAAGTATAATTTGTAGCCATCATAGCAGTTAAACTAGGAACTTGAGCTATGGCTCAGACATTAAGATTGCTGCCAGCATCTATGAGGATGTAATTTTAATTTCCCTCACTCACATAGTAGTGCACAACAATCTGGAACTCCAGTGCCAGGGGATCTTTCAGCCACTTTTGTTGTCCAACTGGAAGGCATGCAGGTGTTGCTGCATAAGCATAATACAGGCAAAATACCCATATATAGAATTAAGAATGAAAATAAAATCAACAGTAATTATTGCCAAAAAATGAGGCTCACTTCAAACTAGACAAAAGAGAGATCATAGAGAAATAGTCATAAAAAAGTATTTATTTTAAAAGTGGAGTAACAAAAGCTGAAACAAAAAAGGTAATTTGTAGGTAAAAGAAAAATGCTTGTTGTAATTCTTGATTGTTCAACAATTCCTTGATTTTTTATTTTAAACAATATTATTTTTGTATGATGTGAAAACTGTGTTGAAAATGTTTTCTTACTCTTGAAGCAGTTATGATGCCCATAAAGGAATAAGGATTTATAGTGTCTTAATAGATGAGGGACATCTCCAACTTCCTTTCTATTCACTACCATCAAGTTCTGCACAAGAAAACACACATTTACAAACATAGGCCTTTCTATGCCCACCCAGTACTTAATAGTGATACAGATATTTCTCTAATAACTCTTATGGTATTAAATAAATATAGCTTTTAAGCTATTAGATAAATAGCTTTTATTTAATATTCTAGGCTAGGGTTGTTCTCTCCTAGTTCATAACTCAATTTTCCCATTTATACTAATCTAAAATCTGCCAATCTGTCCCTCCCCACAGTTTCATTTGTCTGACTTCCTTGGCTTCTTGGTGGTGAATTCGCATGCCTGCCTTTTCTATACTTCCTCTTTCTATTCTGGATGTCACACCCATTCTGCATTTTGCTAGAGGATATAGTCTTTTTTAACCAATCAGAGGGTCTCTAAGCAAGGAAAGGAAAAACAGAGACTCATCTTTGCACAATACATACAATTATTTTCCCTATATTGGTAAATATTCAGAGGTTTCAAGGAAAACCACACACAGATGATAATACTTTAACAAAGTCAATAGAATTTAATTAACATGAGAATATAACTAAATACTCCCTGCAGTTTGTTATATATTTTATGTGTGTTTGAAGTCTATGTGTCATTTACAGAAACATGCCACACAAATCCCAGCAAATGATCTTGATGTAGACATGCTTTCTACTACATCCAGAATTCTGGAATTACAGGTGGCTGCTATACTTATCCTGCTTTTATTTGAGATTTGGGTATCTGGATTCTAGCCCCAGTTTTTGTTCTAATGCTTTATCCAATGGTCCATCTCCCCAGACCTAGAAATGATTTCTATAATGACAAATTCAAAATTGAACAGTAATTTCAGTATTTTCATATACATACATTCATATATAAAATGCATGAATTAATGCTAAATTAAGTCAAATATCAAGCTGTCAGTTTTCTCAAGAGGCAGATCAATTAAATATTTTGTAATGCATATAAAGGTAAAAATATAAATATCAAAGTGAAAATTATTCTACTATACAATAAAACAATTTGATTGATAGTTCTTTTGATGAGGAAATTTTATAATAAACATAAATTTAATCATCTGAATTATAATGAAAACTATTGGGTTTAGAAGCATTATATTATCAGTTTTTAATAAATAAATTACCATATCAAACTGAAAATATTTTATATGTATATTATTTCATTTCACACAATTTGTAAATGACAATATGGATTATGAAATCTTCCAAGTAATTAATTACATACTATTTAAAGATTTATTTTGATTAAAGCCTCTGTGTGTGTGTGTGTGTGTGTGTGTGTGTGTGTGTGTGTCTAGGGACCAGCAAAGGCTAAAGAGGAGGTTAGATATTCTGTGACAGGAAATACAAATGGCATGAGCCACCAAACACAGTAGCTAGGAATTGAGCTCTGGTCTTTATGAGCAGGAAACATTCTTAATCACCAACCGTTTTTGCAAGCCTCACACTGTTTTATTAGCAAATTTAAAGTATCTGAAAGATGTAAGAATAATACCATTGGTATTAACTGATCGATTGATTGATTGATTGATTGATTGAAGCATTATAGTTATATCCAGTTATAAGTGAATCTTTTTTATATCTCGTCACTAATTTATTATTTCATTAGATCTCTGTTCAGGTATAAAGAGCTTTGATTGCACAGTAATAAGAACTACCAATTCCAACATTATGCACAGAAACCAGTCTTTTCCTTGAAATACTATAAAATAAATGTACAATAAAAATTAAAGTAAAGATATATCTATATATAATTTCATTCTCTAATTCCCTGAGGAATGACAATGACAATAATCTACTGGGCACAATCATATAACTTGGAAGAATGTTTTAGACAATCTCATGTTCATATGTATACAATACAAAAATACTCATAAATGCCCATGTACTCAGTTCTTTGCCACTTTCTTTTCTATTAGTTTCAGTGAATCTGGTTTTATGTGGAGGTCCTTGATCCACTTGGACTTGGTCATTGTACAAGGAGATAAGAATGGATCAATTTGTATTCTTCTGCATGCTGATCAGCAGTTGAACCTGCACCATTTTTTGAATATACTTTCTCTATTCCACTGGATGGTTTTGGCTTCTTTGTGAAAGATCAAGTGATTATAGGTGTGTTGGTTTATTTAATTTCTTCCATTGATCTGTCTGCCTCTATACCAATATCATGTGGTTTTTAATCACTATAGCTATGTAGTACAGCTTGAGTTGTGGGATGGTGATGCCCCTTGAAGTTCCTTTTTTGGGAAAATAGTTTTTTTCCATCCTGGGATGAATTTGAGAATTGCTCTATCTCTATGATGAATTGATTTGGAATTTTGATGGGGATTGCATTGGATCTATAGATTGTTTTTTGTAAGATGGCCATTTTTACTGTTTTAATCCTGCCAATCGATGTGAATTGGGAGATCATTCCATCTTCTGAGGTCGCTTTGATTTCTTACTTCCGACACTAGAAGTTCTTGTCATACAGATCTTTCACTTGCTTGGTTAGAGTCACACCAAGATATTTCATATTATTTTTGACTATTGTGAAATGTGTCATTTCCCTAATTTCTTTCACAGCCCATTTATCTTTAGAGTAAAGAATGCTACTGATTTGTTAGAGTGTTTGTTAGAGTTATTTTTATGTCTAACCACTTTGCTGAACTTGTTTATCAGCTGTAGGAGTTCTCTTGTAGAATGTTTAAGGTTGATTATATTAAACCACCAACCGAACAGTATACATGAAGGGATTCATGGCTCCAAATACATATGTAGCAGAGGATTGTCTTATCTGACATTAATGGGAGGAAAGACTTTGGTCTTGTGAATGCTTGATGCCACAGCATAGGGGGAATCCTAGAGCAGTGAGGCAGGAGTGGGTATGTGAGTGGAGGAGAACTCTCATAGAGGCAAAGCAGAGGGGGGAGAGGGTGGATGAGATGGGGGAGTTGTGGAGGGTAAACCAGAAAGGATAATGCCATTTAAAATGTAAATTAAAAGTAAATAATAAAAAGAAATCATGTAAGACAACCATCATGATTAAATAAAACAGTATATCTGATAGTGAAGAAATGTTTGTTTAGCAAGGCACATAAGAGTTTCTACAGCAAAGCAGAAGTCACTACAAAGTTACAAGCTACTGCTGCTTACATAGACACATAGTTATGATAGTTTATAAAAAAATGAAGTATCTATAACCCTCATTTAAGTTCTTTTTCATAGGTATATAAATAGTTGATGTTCTTTACCTCATTGTTATAATTTGCTTTGCCCATGTTAAACATTTCTCTTTACATTCTGAACAGATTAACCTTTTACATCATTCCCTTTATTTGAGAAAATATGTTTTAATAACACAGCTGTGTCAATTTCTCCAGTTGTTTTCTTATCTAACTATGAATATTTTTTTCATCTTAAAAATAATGGGTCCAACAAAATTTATTATTAATGGTTCATTTTTATTTAATACATGAAATTCATGCTGCTTGTTGAAGGTTGTATCTTGTTATTATATGTAATTTATAGTTTTTTTACTTTATGGAAAAGGTGATTATACCAGCTCTACTGAAACTGATATATGAAGTGACTAATCATTAATTGAAATGTAAGATCTGTCTGGTACTTTATGTGACCAAAAGCAAGAATGGTGTAGGCTAGACAGAAAATGACAGGTAACCAATAAATATGAAATAACTGAAGATAAGTGTCAAAGAGATGCAGAAAATTACTTTTTACAAAGACCAATGTCTATGCCATAGCCATAATGCCATAGACAATAATGTCTATACATGATACTCAACTGTACTATCAATTCTTCTAGTCAAGAAGCAATCCAAAGAGTCAGCTCAGTCTGCTTCCCCTTACTCTCTAAATTAATCATCTTATATTACACAAGGTTTTATTGTGACTTCTATATTTATGAATCTATTTTCATGGTTGGATTGCCAATTGCTTTCGTTATGCAGTGGCACATAACAATAATACAAGACTGAGTAAACAGAATTTACAAAAGAAAAAAGGGAAAGTAAATAAAGTTCCACTATCCCATTTGAGACAAACCCCAAATTTTAATCAATGTCTACCTAAATTTTTCCATATAAGTCTCCCTGAATATATACTTAATGCTGGGGCTTCAGTAATAAAAGTTTCAGGAGGGAAAAGACAGATATGAAGTAGAACATCTGAAGGTGGTTGATAGGATATATGTTCTTCTGTGAGTCTGCACATACCACAGGACTCTATAAACAGAAACTATTAAAATATCAGTCCCAATATCATAAACCATACAATGAAGACAAAGTGGCTCTAAGAAGAACAGAGTGACTGTCCTTACAGACAACATAGACATTGCGTTTATTCTCTAGGAATCTGAAGGCTCAGTATCGAATAGTTAAATATTCCTGACTGAATGATAAATTTAGTAGCTCATCATTGTTTGAATAAATGTTGAATAATCTATCAGTCTTCATGTAATTTTAAAAAATTAGCTGATGCTAAGACTCCAATTATAACAAAATAAAATTAATATAGTTAATACTAATAGCTATATAGTTATATATCATTAATATTACTGAAATTTGTTTCTAAGTACTATCATACTTTTAAAGGCCATTTGGACTTCTTTTATCTGAATCAGTACTAGAAAAAAATACATAGATTAGGAATATCCATGCTCAGAATATTTTTGTCAGAAAACAGGGTAGGAACACCATCAAGGAAAACAGTAACTAGAACACAAACATTTTGAAGAAAAAAAATTACATAAATTTGGAATATATTGTTTTCTAAGATGTGTAAAATCTTTCTTGAGAGATCACATGGATAACAATGTACTCCTGAGTGCACATAAGAATAAGCACATTTAAAGAGTAGAGTAGGTCCTGAGAAAGAAGTGATTAAACAACACACAGATATATTAGTTAGAGTCTATTAATTTTGGAGACTGAAACAGTGAAAAAAAGATGGGGTTATGGGCTTCAGAAGCCCTGGAACAGTTTAGATCCTAGGGTCTATAGACACCACTACTAACCTGAAAAATGGGTGCTTCCTACTGCTAAGCAGAACTTCTCCCCTTCCTCACTCCATCTTATATCCTTGCTCTTTTTTCCTCTGTAAAGAGATCTTTCAAGGCTTACAAAACCCTAATCATGAAAAGTATTCTCATCCTATTTGTTTGTTGATTGCCCTGAGTCACTTTTCTTTCTGTGAATGATTAAACCTGGTAGCTTCAGAGCTCTAGCTGGGCCACGATGGGTCACCTATCCCCTCTTGACCCCATGTGAGGTGCACGCATGACCTCATGTAATTGGTGTGCAAAGCAGAAATACATGAGTGTTAGCAGGGAAGCGGGCAAAAAATGGCAAACGACAATCTCTTCTGAGAAGTAGGCAGATTCAAAGATCAGCATAAAAGTGAAATGCAAAAATGAAAAGTAAACAAACCAGCAAAACCCAAAGTAGACATTAGAGAAATCTGGGGAAAGCAGGAGACAATGCTGTCTCAGAAGTGGAAAAAAAAAATGAAGAAGAACAGAGTCAAGAGTGTCAAGTACCTGGAGTAAATGTGTCTGAAAACAATCCTGCAGGTCTGATTCAGAACGTCAATTGCTCGCACAAGTACAATTCCACTGAAGGCAGAAGCCAGATTTCTGAGAAAAATGATGATAGCAAAAGTACCTGGAGAGTTATAGGAAAACAAAGATGGATCAAAAAGGACTCAAAAAAAAAAAAAACTCAGCTAACCATGATCCAAATTTATTTCCTACTTACCACAGAGCTCTTAGTAAATTGCCCTCACAGATATTTTGCAAACACTATTCGACTGATGTATGCAGTAGCTGCTTTTCTCAATATCATGCATACATATCAGCCAGAGGATGTTGAGGAAATCATCAGTAATTAAATATAATCTTTCCCTAAAGTAACACTTACATATAAGCATATTATTCTATAACAAGAGATGGTTATTCATGAAATACATCATCAAAGAGAGGAGGACAGGACATTATGTGAGCTGAGGGGATGGATTCTGTTGGCTTTAATTTCTTGCTTAGGAGAGCAAAGACATCAGTTTTGTCACTTTTCAAGACCTCTGCAGAACATATTTTTGTTTGATTGTGAGATTTAAACATTCTGTTTGGTTGCCCGTCAGTACCTCAGGGGTATCTTTTCATGTACTTTCTACAGTTGAACTTGCCTGTGTTTCTTCTTATAAAATGGGCTATTGTTCATCATGCCTGTGTATTTTGCTTTAGGATATTGAATCTCCTTCCTATTTATGATGGAATTTTTTTGCTTCACATTGACTTTCCTTTAGCTCATATGTAGGTAAGTCGAACAGCAAAATGACAGATATGTATTAAAGTGATATTCTCAACTTTGACTTGAAGATAATGAACTTTTTCTTAATGGAAATAATTTAGAATAAACTTTTTATCACAGTTATGATGAACCTCAAGTTACTTGAATAAGTCTGCCACAGTTGGTTCTCCACAGAGTTAGAAATGATCTCTAGATTAATTGCTAAAATGTGCTGTCTTTTCCTCTTCATGCCTGTGTGTGACAACCATGAGTATTACTGCTCTGACTTCTAAAAGAAAATGTCTTCTCTGTCACCTGTGGCTCGTCTTCCTTTCGGATGAATGGCAGTCTCATGCTCAGCACCTAGGCTTTGTGGCACAGTATTTTCTAGAAGCAGTACTTCCCAGTACACTCTTGGCACTAACATGTAATTCTTCCACTTTCAGATGTGGAACAAAAGACTGGGAAATTATGGAGAGACATTGGCCCCAGGCCCATTAGCCTCTGCTCTTGAAGATCTACAACTGAGGGTTTAAACCAATGACTAGAGGAGGGATTGCGTGATTATGCATAATAGTTACAGAACAGTACTAAAGGCAGAGATGGGACAGCAAGTAAGGGACATGGTCTGAAGCACAGAAATGAGATGGGATCAAGAAATGGCAAGTGGTACCCAGTCAACCATTATGAATGCAGTAGTCTTAATTGTACGGTAGAGTCATGAAACATGGGGTGAAGGAATGTAACAAAAGTTGACTCAGGAAAAGTCTCTGACCACTCAAGAGCAGATGTAGTACTTTCTAATTTCTAAGTAGTTGTAAATCTATTAATAAATGTCTCTCTGAACGTGAATGAAGGCTCTAGTGAGTGTGTATTTCTTAGTATGAGCATAGCCACGTTAAGGACCTCAATGCCTCAGGCCTACAGAAGTAGCAAAGTCTTTCCCTGATGAAAGGGATGACA
Source organism: Apodemus agrarius (assembly GCA_964023405.1). Taxonomy (NCBI): domain Eukaryota; kingdom Metazoa; phylum Chordata; class Mammalia; order Rodentia; family Muridae; genus Apodemus; species Apodemus agrarius. The sequence continues at coordinate 77,589,827 of OZ030009.1, forward strand.
ATACCTGCCTTAGGTCTGAATGCAAATATTGACAGAGTGTATAGAAGATGTTCAAGATAGTGCTCTCTTTGCCTTCCCTTTATCTTCTCCTTCCCCTCTCCTCCCTCTCATACCTACCTCTCCCTTCTCCCCAGGGGCTCCCCTCCTCCACTTCCCCCAGTGTGTACATCTGTCTGTGTGTGTGAGAGCAAGATACAGACAGACAGACAGACAGACAGACAGACAGACAGAGGGAGAGGGAGAGAGATATATTGACAGAGATTTTTTTTTATTTCCTTAATCAGGGTTCCAGAACCTAAGCTATGAAAGGATGGGCAGCTTTCAAATAAAAATCTAATCTGCATATATATGAGTTTACTTAATTGTAGATTCCATAATTCCTCAATTCCAACCACATCTGCAAATCTATAGTTTTTACACACTTCCTTAGAGAATACGGGACTACATTTACCACTGCTAGATTCTAAGAAGCCCTGACTCAGGTCATGATATTACTAGCTACTACTCAAATTGGTTTAGATGATGATAAACTCCTGGGTTTATGGCTTGTGATTGACTTAATGAAATCCTATATTTCTGTAACTATGCTGACATTGAATTTTTATTGACATTTAATTAAAATGAGAGAACATGTTTGCTTATAAATGGTTTTTCCAGCTTCCAATTACATTCAAAATAGTAGACTGCACCAAAAACAGAAAATAAATTTCATCTTGATAACTGTTTGTGGACCAGATTTTTAAAAAAGTAGCTGTGCCTTTGATAGTTTTTAATGTAGCAAGCAAACAAGCAGGAAACGTTAAATAGTAGAGTGGGAAGGAAGACATGGTATTTTTGTAGTCTTGAAATACAACAAAACACAGGATGCGTGGAAATTCATACATTGACTTTATATTTGTCCCTCAACTTAATGCAAACACATTGTACCCATGTTAACTGTTTATATTCTGTTGGCATAAGTATAAATAGCACAAGTATAAACATATTTGCAAGAACCCAGAATTTATTCCCAGATTGATAAATAATATTAAGCCATTTATATCATATTTAAAAAAGTACTTTTACTCTGAAATGTAAAATAGTTCTGTTCTCTGGGGTAAAGAGCATTATTATTAAAATAAATGTGAATGATCAAGTTTCAAGAAAACCTATAACTGTCTTATAAGGTGGATTGAGGTAAAGAGCATTATTATTAAAATAAATGTGAAAGATCAAGTTTCAAGAAAACCTATAACTGTCTTATAAGGTGGATTGAGGTGAGAACAAGCACCAGTTCTTCAGTTTTATCTCTATAGTGAGGCACAAACAGAAAATACTTGAAATAATGTGGTGAATGACTAATATCTTGAACACGGAAACAAAGCAATCATTTTTAGGGAATGGAACATACATGAAACTCAAACTTTTTGCCAAAAGGGTACTACAATATTTGAGCATATGCCTATTATTGTAACAGATGTTTTAGATTACTATTCCTTAGTACTGACATGATCACTATGAAATGTTGTGGTCTCCCACCCACCTGCTGATTAAAAAAGTAAAATAAAAAACCCATAATTATTAAACCAAGGTCATATGACTGAGAAGAATCATTGAAAAATTGAGACTCACACATTATATGCCTTAACTACATTATACCACCAATACTTTTGAACATTTATACATATATATTTATATATTAAAATATGATTGCAAACTTTATTTTTTCCTCTAATCCCTCCCATGCCCACACTCATCATTTCCTCTAGTTGGTATATTAATAAAAATGCTATATGTATTCATAAATTCAAATATATAACCTGCCATGATTATTCAGTGTCACATGTACATGTTTTCATGCTAACAACTTGCTATTGCATAATCAATTGGGATTCTCCTCCAGGAGGGAAGTCTACTTTTCCCACTCTCAGGATCCTTTGTCAGCCTATACTTGCCTATGGGTGAGGTATTATAAGTTTTTCACTGTCATATTAGCATGACTACTGGTGTTGTCCTTGGTCAGGTGCTTAGGAAACATGAGAGAAGAGGGATTGAAAAGTAATAAATAAAAAGTCAGAGAGCAAGGATACCACTATAAGATAGTGTCTTCTAGACATGACAGAGAATCTAATCGCATGAAACCCCTGCACCATGGACAGGGAGATTGTTCCCATGACCCCATCCCTACATGAATAACCACAGTTGGGCAATTGCTGCTGACAGAAGGAGAATGAGTTATGTATAAGAACAAGCTCCTTGGTAGGTTACCCAATCCTAAACGGTCAGCACTAAACCCACCGAAACCTTATCGCCATCTTTCAATGTGATCCTAACTTGCAATTTCTTTATGTTTTAACTGACAAACCAGGACACAAGGCCTTTCATTCAGATTTCACTAGTATATGCATACTATACAAGCACCCTCAAATCATCAGATTCTATGAGTCCAGTTGCTATGTCAAAACTTCTCTTTTTCTTTTTCCAACAGTTTACTGCAGCAAACAGTTTCAGGCTACTGCCCACTGTAGCAGAAAAGTCTTTGTAGCAGACACTCCAGAAAGCTAGCCACATGTTATCTACCATAAATGGAAAGCAAAGTATGTGTACATGCCAGTGCTTAGCTGGCTCCTCATTCTCTTTCAAGACAGAGCCTAGGAAATTATGCTACCCACATTAAATCTGGGTCTACCTAGCTCAATTAACCCAAGAAAGAATCCCTCAAAGTGTTTCCCACATGCCAACCCAGTCCATGAAATAACTCACAGTCTCTCTTCTTGGGAAATGGTAGATTGTGTTAAAGTAACAGCTAAAGCTATTCATCACTGTCACATACTGTGAAAGTGAAAAAGTTTCAACCCCATGGCACTGACTTGGTGAAGATCATTATGAAACTTCAAAGAATGGAGAAGGATAAATATCCTTAAGGGTCATGGGTTATACATGGGAGTCCTTATGTTATTAACACCCTCAGGCTTTCTGACAGATTTGACCTTGCAAACAGTGATAGTGCTGTTCTCCAGAGAAGAGAGTTCTTTCCCAATTTCTACTCCATTTTCTCCAAAGATCTCTGCAGTGATATAAACATACTGTAATCTAGGGAAAAGTTTCTTCATAGCCCCCAGACTATAGCTATTCATGTTTAGATTAGTGTGGGGTGTGGTGAAATACATGTCTATTATCAACTGAACTATCTATCAATATTCTGAATGCTAAATGTATCACAATGAGTTTTTACATTAGCCAAAGACAGTGGCTTCTTTATAAGTATCCAATGTTTCTTTCTAATAGAAATTTCTATTCTCTTAAACAAATACAAGAACCACTTTACAAACATAAAAGCTTTTTCATTATTATTAACATGTATTAATTGTACATTCTATTGGGTGTCATTATGACATTTTATGCATTTAAAATGCATGCTCAATCCATTGTTACCATATCCTGTTCTTCCACTGTTTCCTTCTACTACCTTAAAGCCATCCATGTTTTTTTTTTTTAAACGAAATGCTCAGTTGATCTATTTTAACAATGGAGACTCAGAAGACAGATGCTGATATGAAAGCCTGAAAGGTCAGAGAGGCAGAGAAAGCACTCAGCTAACGTTTGAACTCTGCCAAGGGAGGTCCCTGAAGGAAAAAGCTCCTCCTCCTCCTCCTCCCCCTCCCCTCCTCCTCCTCCCCTTCCTCCTCCTCCTCCTTCTCCTCCCCCTCTCCTCCTCCTTTTCCTCCCCCTCTCCTCCTCCTTCTCCTCCCCCTCCTCCTCCTCCTCCTCCCCCTCTCCTCCTCCTCCCTCTCCTCTCCTTCCTTCTCCTCCTCCCCCTTCTCCCCTCCTCCTCCTCCTTCTACTCCTCCTCCTTCTACTCCTCCTCCTCCTTCTACTCCTCTTCCTCCTCCTCCTCTTCCTCCTCCTCATTCTACTCCTCATTCTACTCCACAATGTCTTACAATACCTGTCGAATCAAAGACCCTCCTTTCTGTTTACTTGTGCTCACTCCCTATCAGTGGGTTGTTTTTTCTGCCTCTTGACTTTATTGAGCTCTTGAATTAACCGTGTGTATTGGTACTAAGCCACACCACAACAAGGTTTTTCTAGAACACATTCTTGTGGTTCAAACTGTTATCAAATATCCTGCAACACCATCATTTAAGTTTCATATATTATCTCTATCCTTTGCTTGCCTCTTTAATTACTATTGCTACATGTACGTGTATATAGAGACATGTAAATGCAACCTGATGAGCAGTTAGTGTTTCTCATCTATCTATCTATCTATCTATCTATCTATCTATCTATCTATCTATCTATTACAGCTGATATTTTTCTTATTTGTAATCATATTAAATCCCCTTAAATTTATTTCTTGAGCATTTGATATGTTAATTTATTAAATATTTACATTATTGGTCATATATTGAAACATTAAAGGTGGAGAGATCGCTCATCAATTGAGACCATTTGCTGCTCTTTCATAGTTAATTGCAGCCTATTTTATGCTCATGGCTAAAGATATTTTCCCCTTTTTACCTCTGTTGTTGTGCCTTCTAAATAAAGACTTGAATTGTACTGTATCATATTTTATAATTGTTTTATTGTCATTTCATTTGTCATATTGTATTCCATTTAAGTAAGCATTTCTTTTTTTATTTTTTCTATATTCTTTGTTTACATTCCAAAGGCTTTCCCCTTTCCCAGTTCCCTCCCCATATGTCCTCCCCCCCATGGAGAAAGAGAAACACTCCTCCACTGTTGGTGGCATTGCAGGATGGTACAACCGCTCTGAAAATGAGTCTGGTGGTTCCTCAGAAAATTGGGCATGACACTTCCAGAGGACCCTGTCATACCACTCCTGGGCATATACCCAGAGGACTCCCCTGCATACAATAAAGACACATGCTCCACTATGTTCATAGCAGCCTTATTTATAATAGCCAGAAGTTGGAAGGAGCCCAGACGTTCCTCAAAGGAGGAATGGATACAGAAAATGTGGTATATTTATACAATGGAATACTACTCAGCAATTAAGTAACCATTTCTCAATACTGAGTCCTAAAGTCCTTGTTCTTATGACAACTTTAAACATATCCTGCTTCACTTCTAATTCAGACCTAAGTCATCTGTGATGCTCTTTGTTCTGTAATGGTTTGTTCTTTTTACTCTCCAATTCTGATAGTCATAAGATCAGGATCTGTACTCCTCTACTTTTTCTCAGTCCCAATTTTATTCTAAGTATATAGTCAATAAGCTTATGTTCAGACACTGTGCTTCGACCAATACCACATACTTTTAATTATATTACCTTCATTAGATATAATCATCATTACTGCAAACCTTATTACAGTCATGTCTATTTCTTTGTAGATTAAAGATAACTTATCGAGCACCTAAAATATTTTCTTATGATTTTGGTTAGTTTATAGATTCTGCCAGTTTGTTGGAAATAAGTCAACATTGTAATAGCTCTGTTAATGCCTGGACAAGCTTATAATTACTCCACTTATAAATTTCCTAACTCTTCTCACTACTATTTATAGATTATACATACATTTGTGCACATCCCGATTTTTATGTATTATTATATTTGGTACTTACATTTTTCAAAGAAATTACTTTGTATAAAGCCTCAAATTTCTTTGAATGCTTTTGATTCTAGATTTCATTAGTGCTCTTCTTAAGTCCCTCTCATAGTTTTCTTTACAATGTGATAGTTACTTTTAAAGACATTATAAAAGATGGACATATCAGAAATTATCAAATAGGACAATAGTGATGTTCACAACTATGACACCTTCATATTCTTGCTGCTGATTAAATGAAATTTTATGATGTTCATTTCTTTTGTAGCATTTCAAGGGTTTAATTAATATTACAATATTTTCTATCAAAAGCTTGTAACTTTCTCTTCTTACCTCTGGATTCAATTTCATTTATATCATTTCAGCTTCACTGCCTTTCTTTTGCTTTCTGTAAGATTTTTTCTGATTTTATTTTTATTTCAGAAAGTTACTGATATCACTGGTTTTGAAACTTCTTTCTTATTTTTAAATGTTTATGTTGATTCCAGTAGGCCATGTATGTATGACTACATATCACTTAACCTAATAACTAGTATTTCATTATGATTATTGTGGATTTCCCTTGAAGCTGGTGATGAGACAGGGTTGCTCCAATTCACAATCCATGGTGACTATTTTGAATTTATATTTCATTAGACTAACCTTGCTAATTTCTGTTATGTCCATCTTTTAAAATGTCTTTAAAAGTAACTATATCATATGCAAAGAAAACTATGAGAAAATACATATTTAAGAGTAGAGAAACTTTGTAAATTTATGAGGTCCCATTTGTCTATTCTTGCTCTTAGAGTATAAGCTATTGGTGTTCTGTTCAGGAATTTTCCCCCTGAGCCAATGTCCTCAAGGGTCTTCCCCAGTTTCTTTTCTATTAGTTTTAGTGTGTCTGGTTTTATGTGGAGGTCCTTGATCCAATTGGAGTTGAGCTTAGTGCAAGAAGATAAGAGTGGATGAATTCTCATTCTTCTGCATGTTGACCTCATAAAATTACAAAGTTTCTGTAAGGCAAAAGACACTCAAAAGGACAAATCGGCAACCAACAAATTGGGAAAAGATCTTCACCAACCCCACATCCAACAGAACGCTAATATCCAATGTATATAAAGAACTCAAGAAGTTAGACCCCAGAAAACCAAATAACCCTCTCCAAAAATGGGGTACAAAGACTGTTCACCTGAAGGAATTCGGATGGCTGAGAAACACCTTAAAAATGTTCAACATCATTAGTCATTAGGGAAATGCAAATCAAAACAAACCTGAGATTTCACCTCACACCAGTCAGAATGGCTAAGATTAAAAACTCAGAAGACATCAGGTTTTGGCAAGGATGTGGAGAAAGAGGAACACTCCTCCACTGGTGGTGGAACTGCAAGCTGGTACAACCACTCTGGAAATTAGTCTGGCAGTTCCTCAGAAAACTAGACATGATACTTCCGGAGGACCCAGCCATACCACTCCTGGGAATATACCCAGAGGATTCCCCAGCATGAAATAAGGATACATGCTCCACTACGTTCATAGCAGCCTTATATATAATAGCCAGAAGCTGGAAAGAACCCAGATTCTCAATGGAGGAATGGATACAAAAAAATGTGGTATATATACACAATGGAATACTATTCAGCTATTAGAAACAATGAATTCATGAAATTCTTAGAGAAATGGATGGAGCTAGAGAACATCATACTAAGTGAGGTGACCCAGTCTCAAAAGAATACCCATGGTATGCAGTTACTGATAAGTGGATATTAGCCTAGAATCTTGGGATACCAAAGACACAATTCACATACCAAATGATGTCTGACAAGAAGAAAGGAGTGGACACTGGTACTGGAAAGGATCAAAGCATCAGTGTAGGGGAATACAAGAACAGGGAAGAGGGAAGGGGTGGAAGAGGGAGCAGGGGGAGGGAAAAGGGCATGTGGGACCTTTGGGGGTTGGGGAACCAGAAAAGGGGAAATGAAATGTAAATATAGAATATATCCAAATAAAAAAATTTAAAAAAGAATCCATTCATATTTTTATTGACTGAGAAGATTCATTATTTTGAAAAAAGTCTATGTCTGATAATAAATAAAATAACATTGTAAAAAAAGAGTAGAGAAAATATAGAAAACTGAAGAGAGGAGATATATTTCATGAAGATTATTTTAGGAGTCACAAAAAGGCAGGTGGTGGGGTGAGTAGCAGTTATTACATTACTGCTGTATCACTCTTACCTGATCACATTAAAGCAAGTAATTCTCTGTACTTTGCCTCCTCCTGAGTGGTCTCTGTTGTCAAAATAGCATACTGTTAAAATAGCTCATAGTCTGTCATATGTTATTTTTATACAAATAGTTATATTTAAAATAACCAAGCAGATAATTCCTACCGAATGTATTTAATGCTGATCTCTCTTTTTAATTTTTACTATTCCACTATATTGGAATTGCTGAATCAACACTGCCATATTTTACCAGGTAGCTGGGTGGCCATAATCTTAGTTTCTTCAGTATCAGAGTTATCAATGAACACATTTTGTATTGTGCTTTTTGATTGAAGTTATGAAGCATCTATTTTTATCTTAGTATATCCATGAATTCACCTAACAGACCTTAAAATAGTCCTGTAATTTCAGATGTATACATAAAATTTAACCACATCCTAAAAACATAGCTCTATCTGTGTTAAAAGAAAGCACTTTTTTCATTTTATTGATATATCTAATCTTACTATTAAACTAAAAATCTGTAGGAGTCCCTGAAGTCCCCACCCTTAGCAGAGGAGCTACTGGTAGTTGATAGCTATAGAGGCAGGAGGAGTAACTCTTCTCTGGCAACTGGTAGGTTGCCGACACACTGGTGGATGGCTTCACATCCATGTGCATTTGAACAACAGTGATTGGACTCAGGAGGCTTTAAGAAACAAAAAGTATTTGAAGTAGGAGGGAGCCAGGGTAGTATTAGTCAAAGTTGGAAGGTGGTGAATACATATGATCAAAATACTTTGTGTAAATGTATGGAACAGAGAAAGGGAAAACAGAAAATATTTTTAGAATGACTTTTTAAAATTAAAAACCTATTTTAAAATATCTTCCTCTGTGATGTACTTTATAATTCAGAATTATAAGTGAATAGTTAGGCAACAATTTACACTTTAACTTCTGGAATAAAGTAAAGATTTTAAATCAAGCCCTTTAAAGAAAATATTGATATTTTTTAGAGCAGAATCACTGTTGGATTTCCCTTTTATAATATGTACCTAATTTCTATGAAATTGTTATGCTTTATAAAATAAAAAGCAAATATGTGCAGATATAGTTTTTCATATATTGAATATAAAAGTCATGATTGGTGAAATATTAAAAAATAGAATCTAAAGCATGTTCTGCACATATAACACAGGTTAAGAATTGTATAATGGTTCAGAGATTTGGTGGCATACTTTCCTGACCACCTTGTCTTTCTATCCACAATATAAGCAGAGCTGTTGACTCAAGGTGCTTTCATTCATTGTAAAAATTATGAACATATATTTTGAAATTTAGCACTACAAAATACCATACACAAGTAATTTGGAAAAAATAGATCTTATTATTGCCAGGTAAAAATACATGGTGATCATTTCAAGTGTCTCTTCCTTTTGAATTTCATTGTGATCTTTGATGCATTATGGAATTGCATCAAATATTTCTGTAGAAATTGAAAGTTGCAAGTTGCTATGATGCTCTTACCATGTTTTCAGTGTTACTGTTTTTATATGAAGAAATGTTACTGTACCCTTTAATAAGTATGCATATTTTAAAAGCTAGGTGTAAAAAAATATATACAGTTCATTTAGACACAGTCAGCTTCTCTAATCTATGTAGCTCTGTTAGGCTGCTTAATGTACCTAAAGTGTCTGGCTCTGTCTTCAGAAGAACTGTCCTTTGGTGAAGCTTTACAGCTAGGCATTGGTCCTCTGCCTTCCCCTGAGTACAAGTACAATGAAACAATGAAACATGACCTAATTTTCTCCTCCTTTTCTTCTTTTTCTTCTTCTTCTTCTTCTTCTTCTTCTTCTTCTTCTTCTTCTTCTTCTTCTTCTTCTTCTTCTTCTTCTTCTTCTTCTTCCTTTTCTTCTTCATCTTCTTCTTCTTCCTCTTCCTCTTCCTCTTCTTCTTCTTCTTCATCATCATCATTATCATCATCATTATTCGTTGTTTCCTAGCTGACTAGTGAGTTGGGTGAAGTTAGCAGTCTTTTCTCCCTCACCTAGTAGTTCTCATATGTTATTAGAATTGGTGTTTAAAGTGGTGTAAGTTGTATCAATTAATATTTAATGTATAGTGTTATTAGATGTAATTATTATTACATCTATTACAATATTATATAATTGGATATAATAATAACCAATTATTATGGTTTCTGACTATCCATTGAGTATGGCTTAACTTGTCATCTTGAATTAGGAGAAGTTTATTTTTGTATTACTTTTTTATTAGTATTTTCTATCACTTTAATTGATGGAATAGTTAGATCCTTTATTTTCCTTTGATTATTATAGGTCTATAGCTATGTTTATTTTTACTATAGATGAAATGAACTGGAATAATTTCATTTTAAAGGTCATGTAGTCATCTTTTGCTAAGGTTCATAGCATGGTTTGAGTGAGGTATTCTCCATATCTCATCAAATTTAATAGAGAGACCCTTGTAACCTGTGGTCTTGTGGAACTTATTGGTCATTTTCTCAGAGGATCACAGATGAGTGAAGTCACTGTTGTGGTTACAATGTAGAACCTGAGCTCTGTAAGTGTGCATGTGGAATGTAAGCCTCCTTAGCTGACCCTGGCTTTAGCCTCTCTTTTGTTTTCTCTGGTGTTAATGACATGTTCAAATGCAGTTTGTCCAGGAGACTGAGAAAAGAGAGCAATCATTGTCTTTCCACCTTAGAACTTTAAGCACTTCCTCCTGTTTCCTTGAAGTCCTTGATATACTTGTGTTCCAAATGTTAGTGCAACAGACATTGATTTATTGATATTCTATGATCCATACATATTAGCTGGGCTTGGAAGTACATGCAAGCCTAGCACACAGAAAGTCTCTGCTAGAGAGGTCAGAGATGGAGAAGCCAATGCTACTTAAAGATGATTCATCCTTACATTATTTTCCTCCTCCTGCTGTTCTCTATCTTCTAAATATAAAAAAAGGAGTTTACATCATTTAATACCATTTCAACCAATCCAATATTTTGTGGTCCATCATCATAATTCTCTATTCTATATAGGAAGAAATAGAAACTTTGATATTTTTTATTTTCCCTCCCTATAATGTAATTAAATGTAGATCTATGTAGATAAAGACACTTAGACATAGAAATTAATTTGCCTCTTTCTCTGTATGTGACATTCTGCCCTCAAGCATTAAATAAAATCAAATTATAGACAATCTGGCAGGTGTTTAAAAAATCTGTAGATGCCTAACAACATGGATTTCACCAATAGAATGTTAGACTTCTACATAATGAGGAGATGAATGCACTAATTAGGATGTTTAATGTGAAGGTCCTTATTTTGAAAGCTATTAGGACAGTTAGGATATAGAATTCAGCAAAGACTTCTGTCCCATCTGCTTCATCATGTAGCAGTGCATCATATTGGTTCAGTGAGAACAAGGGAGGAAAGGATTGGGCAATTTGCAGATCGGCTGAAAAGAAGAAAATAAATGCTGCCTTTGCTGTTCGCCTTGTGCCTGAGTTCAGTGTTGAAATGAAGTCTCCAAAATGATGATGGTTTACAGTCACTTGCATTGATGAAGGTCTGGCAGATAAAAATGTTTCCTAATCAGGCCATAAAGAGACAAATTATAAGCCAGCATTTTACTACGTTTGCTGTGTGGATTGCTGTGGAACTAGAAAAGGAGAGAACATGGCTCATCCACAGTTGAGGAGAGGTCAACATTGTGTGTCAATGCAAGTGTCTTGAAACCCCGGGGCCATGGACGTATGTGGGAGTATGAGATTCAGAAGGAAAGTGCCCAGAGAGAGTTTCCAGAAAGTCCTAAGGAAGTTGTGGTTTCAATGTAGAATTTGTGCTAGGCAAGTGTTAGTGTTGAATGTAAAGATAAATAAAATAATTCTGAAACTAGAATACAAGGAAATTGATAGAAACATATCACTCTTGATCTCACATTTATCACCCATTGTCCCCAGAGCATAGGGAGTGTTCCCTTGGGACTTTAGCTTCATGTATCTACCTCTGCCAGAGCAGGTAGACAGGACCTCTGTCTTCAGTTCTGTAGTTGAGACACCAGCTATTTGCTGACAGCTCCAAGCCCACCCCTTTCATTGGACTCTCTGCAGCCCCTGTTCTTTTGGGGATTTCCATATGCCATCACATGTCTCAGTTCTGTATCTGTCCACCATAAACTATCCAATGAAAAAGTCAGCCATAGGAAATAGTACCTTCACCTGGAGGAGCTTCTTATTCCAGGGTAGAAATCTTCCCTCTGAATTAAAATCTGAATCTTGGTTTCAGTTATTTACTGAAAGTAGCCAACAGAAATATGTGCTCAATATCTTGTGATTTTTTTCATCACAGATTTAGGCTTGGTAAGGGAACATCTCTCCACAACACAGCTGTATTAAGCATTTTTATGGATATGGCCTCATTATGTCTATCAGTTGGCATCAGTTTATTCACATATCTCCAGGTTTAGCAACAATATCTTTCTATCCTCTTCTGATGCTGACACTTAACAAACTCCTTTTTTAACATTTTATTTTGCATGATAAAAACTAGTAAAAATATCAGGTGATGTTCAATTCCTGAAATTTACAACAATGACTGCATTTTATTCTAAGTGCCACAGATGCCCTATTATTACTTCTTTTACTTCTTTTGTGAATGCAATTTTTGTAGGTTCAGTTTATTATTTAGAATATAAGCCCATTTATTACATTAAGTTCATATGTCTGTAATTTCAATATAGAATTTTGGAAAGAAATAAAGCAGTATTAGTCTGGGAAACCAAATATTCTAGAAGTTACACAATTTTTTTGGCTTATTTAGCCGAACTTTTTTCCCCATTAATTTGTTTATTTTTTTCAATTTACATCCCAGTCACTGTTCCCATTCCCCTGGTCCCTGCCTCAAACAGTTCTTTCCTTCTCTCTGCCTTCCTTTCTCCTCTGAGAGAGTGACGGAAGCCCTCTGTACTCCCTCACACACTGGCATATCGGGTGATCTTCTCCCACTGAGGCCATAATAGGTATTCCTGTTAGGGGAAAAAGATGAAAAAGCAGGCAATAGATTTCGAACTCACTCCACTATTTTAGAACTGGTATGAAGACCGAGCTACACATCTGCTACAAAAGAGCCATGGGCTCTTGTGTCCAGCCCTAGTGTGCTCTTAGGTTGGTGGTTTAGGCTCTGAGAGGCTTCAGGGTATCACAGTGGTTGACTATGTAGGTCTTCTTGCGGGGTTCCTATTCTCTCCATGTCCCTTCATCTTTTTCAATGGAACTCCTGGAGTTCCATTCAATGTTTGTCCATGGATCTTTATATCAGCTTCTGAGTGGAGCCTCTCAGAGGATTAGTTATACTAGGCTTCTGTCTGTAAGCCTAAGAAAATATCTAACAGTCTCAGAGATTGATGCTTGCCCATGGGATGGTTCTCAAGTTGGGCCAGTTATTCCTTAGGCATTCCCCCAGTTTCAGCTCCATCTTTGTCCCTGTATTTCTTGTAGACAGGACAGATTTTAGGTTAAATTTTTTGTGAGTGGGTTTGTGTCTTTATCATTCCACTAGGGGTCCAGCCTGGCTAGAGGAAGAGGTTACTTCAGGGTCTACATCCACACTGCTAGGAGTCTCAGCTAAAGTTACCCCCAGAGACTCCTGAGAAACTCCTCCATCCCAGGTCTCTGGCACATCTCATTTCTCACTCCCACCAGCCACCATTCTCCTGGCTCTCTGGCACTCTCTTCTTTCTCTTTCCCTATTTAACTTTCTTTTAAATATATTAAACATATTCAAAATATTCTTTTGAAAATAATAAATTTGGGAACCCATAAGAAAACAAAAAGTGAAGGAGTATATCCAAATCATAAGAAACTCTCACACTTAGATATTTTACTTTTGAATGCTTTCATTTTGTTTTACGAATTTTTGAAAAACTACAAAACTATAGTGCTTTTAGATTTTAGGGGAGTTAAATATGTTAATTAACCACTGATAATGTCTCATAGGCTATAAATCAGATATATATTCTTTTACTATTTTAATGTTAGAAGGTCAGATTCCTTAATATGATTTACAACATTACAAATTAAGTCAGTAGTGTATTTTGTCTAGTAACAAACGTCTCAAAATGATTATGATTTGCCGAAAGACTCTTCCTGAATTATGATTACAATTGAAAGAATGCCCCCCAAACTATTGAACTATTGTAGTCTATCATCAACCATCAATGACATCATCATCATCATCATATTATCATCATCATCATCATCATCTTCATCATTATCAGTTATAACTAACTTTTACATCTCCATGTGGAAAGCAAGAGATCTTTTCTCTGGAAGGAAAAAAGGTCCTTTTTTAGCATGTGTATTTGGGTGCTGTTGGCAGCCCCATTCAATTTTTCTATATCCTTGATTCTCAGAAGTATTGAAACAGCAGAAGATGATATACCCTCCTAGAATTTAAAATGTTAGAAAAGACTTTTCGTTGACACAAGATGCTGTGATTTTTTATTGTTACTGCGTACACTTCCCAAAGGGATGTTCATGAGATAAGCAAAGGTAGGTATTACCTATTTTGATTGGAGGTAAAATTGCATTTTTATCACTGAAAAGCTTTAGATATTCTCCATGAATATAGAAATAGTGGCATTTTGCTTTCAAGTATGTGTCTTGATTAAAAGACTATAACTTTATATGAGAATAACCCCTGTGTCTTTTCAGGGTGGTAGTTTATCTCTTTAAATTTTTTTTATATTTTCCTGCTAAAAAGCCTTTTAAAAATAACCTTTCACCCCCTCATCCATGTGCCTAGAAAAATAGAAATAATCACCTGCTCAATCATCTTTGATTTCTGCATTTATTCTGTCAGAAGAATGCTTGCATACTAATTGAAGTGATGGCTTTTGTGTTTTCAATAGCTAATCATGTAATTATGTCTTGCCTAGACACTGTTGGGTCTATTTGAATAAGAGTGATCATGAGTTCAATAAGTTCTTAGCAGCTTCTCTTGTTAAACTTGCAGTGAAATGCAAGGAGAGCGAGGGGGCCACTCCAGCTCCACACAAACTGCACTAAGAGTTGCTTCCAAAATGTGTCAAAAGCTGCTGCCCTATCCAGGATTTTTAGTAGGTCATACTTCTGCTCTAAACTACACAACATATTCTTGAAAGTGAAACATTCGTGGAGAAATAGACAGGGCCTGTGATGTCCTCCAGAGTAAATCTGACTGCTCTTCCCTGGTAGAAAACTGACAGTAGTTAGAAATGCTTAACCCTGGCCTTTCCAATCTTACTATGATTTTATTTCCATTGCAGATATGTCTGAAATAAAAGACATAGTGTTTTCTCTTAAATATGATTATCTCAATCCACTCTCCAAATATTAAATAGATAAATATGTATAATTATTTTTGAAATCATCTGAGTATAATTCATGGATTTCCTGGAATGAATTCAAATAATAGTGAATTAAATAAAGCAATGCAGGGAATATATTGATAATAGTGCCATATTTGTTGTTTTACTGACTTAATTGCCTTTTGACACTTGACATTTCAGAAAATTTTCCTTTCTTTTGAATATAAACTAGTGATTCCCTACTTGATTTCCTTTTATTTTGGATAGAAAATAACTTGCCATTTTGTTAACTATTTATTAAAGTGATAGCAAGTGGTCTTGCATTTGCAGGGGAAAATTTGGATCAGTGGTATGACATGACATCCCTGTTCTTTCAGGCTGCTCCCATACTGCACCTCTGTCTCAGATTCTTTCTCATACCAACAGCTCTGCTTTCCAATTTACTGATTTGGAAGAACCTGTGTGGTGATCAGCTCTGCCACTTATACTGTTGAGGACAGTGATATTTAAAAATGAGCCCATGTATTCTACAGTGATTAATAGTTTTCAGGATGTAACCAAGTAAATCCTGGTGAGCATCCAACAAAGAGCATCTGTAAAGCACACATTATCTCTTTGCAAAGCATTTTCTGTGGGCTGTGTTTGGAGCTTCTTTTATATAAAGGCCTTATTTTAGTTGAATATTGTGTTTCATTTTATTAATTTTGGAAGAAATATTATTCAACATAGTAACCTCCCATGCCATATAAAATAAGATTTTTGTTTTTATAAGCCTTGATTAAACATCAGGGAGGCAGGCCCATCAGGACAGACATCGTTGCATGAGAAACAATGACACAGAAAATGCAGCCATGACCAGATAAAGCTTATAACCAGTGTGCCCCAGAGATGGGGAGTTTCCTAGTTTATCACTGATCTTGCTTTCAAGTACTTACCTATCAAGAAGTCAGTTGGCCTCAAATATTAAGAAATATGCTTCACTCGGATACAGAGCTGAGAGTACAGACAGCTTATAAGGGATTCAGTCCAATTTGAATGGAAGCTTCAGTTACTGATCGAAGTCCAGCCATATTTAATACAACAACAAAGCAAAAGGAACTGTGCAGGTAGCCGTTGAAAGGTTGGCAGGGGGTGGCCTAGGGTTGGTCTCCAAACCCTGTTCCTGAAGACTGCATGGAAGGTTCACAGAAATGTGTAGATGCTACGGAGTCCTGGAAACAGAAAGAAAAGGACAGCAAAACATAATGGAGGAAGCAAAGTTCTCCCAGGGGAAAGTATCCACAGAACATTGACTTGAAAATGAAAAGGTGAAATTATATTGAGGTTCAGAAAAGGTTGGGAAAACGTGGTCAGTAATACAAGAAAATGAAATCATAGCTTCATCCGGTAAGCAATGACAAATCTTGAAAATCTAGAAAAGTGAAGTGCTGATATTGAAGATACCAAGTCTGACAAGTGCAACTGCGTGCCCATAAGGGGATGTAACTTTAAATTGTTACAGGTTTATCTAAAACAAACATAATTTTAACGTCATTTAATTTTATTGCTTTTAAAATGCCGTATTTTTATTTTTGCTCGCCAAATGGCATTTGCTGTGAGTTGAAAGCAAAAGAAATGAACTATCAAGAGAAATTATGTTCTTTCCTGGCATTTGTTTTGAGGAATTTTTGATGCCTGCCTTTGGGACATCAATGTTTGATGCCAGGGCACCACTGCTAGCAGGAAAAAAGCATATAGAGTGCTGTAAAGCAGACAGGAAAGTCGCCTTCACAAGCACAGCTGGCTTCTTAGTCCCGTGCTTTTCTAAATGTACACTCACACATGTCTAAGAGAGAGCAAAGACAAGAGAGTAAGTAAACAAACCAGAATGGAGACTCCTTATAAATGATTAAATTGCCACATAAATTAAAGCATATGAATGAATAATCAAATATATATTAAAGATTGCATTGTGCTAGGGAAGAAGCTTCGGCTATAGGAAAAAAAAACACTATAAAGGATCTAGACTTTAAGAGCTTATTTTCTTTTCTCAAATGAGCTTTAAATTTTCTTAGAATACAAAAATCCCCTAGATGAGAATTACAAAAATCAAATAGACTTTGGTTTATGAAAGGCACGATTAGATTATAGTTACCATGGCAACTTGAGCAATGAATCTATATCTAAAATCCTTTTATAGCATTTATCCACACCTGGAACGTTTACAGGTGTATACACTAAGGTTATTTATATTATGACCGCTCGTTGTTCACTGTTGTAGCACAAGTGACCCATTTGTCATATCAACTGATAGATTTTTTTCAGTTAAACACACAGCTATAGAATTATAAGGCTGCAATAAATTCCTGTGAAATATAAGACACGAATTCTCTTCTGTGTTATTAATCATCTCGGTTTTACCTCCTAATCACTATTTCCTTGGGGGAATAAAATCTAATTCTTTTATGATCCAGATGATCTTAATTGTTTCCCAGATCTTTTTAGCTAACTGTTCTTTTAAAAACTGCCATGAATTCTCTTAGTGTAAATTCTTACATTTGTTATAAATAATTGAGGAAATATAAGAACATATGCAAAGAAAACTGAAAACACTAAATAAATATCCTACAGGTCAGATAGCACTCATGTCTATGATAAGTTAAATGCCAGATTCTATATTATGTGTGTTTGTATATGTGCACAGAAGAACTGGTGTGCATTTCTTTGTGTTGGTCTTTGTACAAAATTGGAGTTGCAAAATTACAGTGCTTATAACTCTGTTTTGAATCAGATAATAGTATATATCAATTTTTCCTATAAATGTTGTTTAGCTTTCTACTAATTAATAAATTTACTTTTATATATATGGGTACACTGCCTTCACATATATCTGTGCTAAACTGTGTCTAGTGTCCAAAGAGGTTACAAGAGGATGCCATGAACTGCAATGTAGGATAGCTGAGCCATCATGTTGGTGCTGAGTACTAAACCTAGGTTCTCTGATGGAGTGAACAGAGGTCTTAGCTGCTGAGTCACTTGTCCAGCCATAATTTTACACAAGTTTTGTACTACTTTTAAAAATAATGACCTAAAATTCATGCATCTGGCTAGACAATAACTGGCCTTTCCATTTCTCTGTTTTTTCCTATATTCTTTGTTTACATTCCAAAGGCTTTCCCCTTTCCCAGTTCCCCCCCACCATACGTCCCATAAGTCCTCTCCCCTCCAACTATTCCCCAATCATCCCTCCCCCACCATTTCTCTGTTCTGGATCTGGTTTTTGACATGTATATTATTCCTTTTTGGTGATTGTTACAAATCAGAACTATAAAAAACATATATATATATATATATATATATATATATATATGTGTGTGTGTGTGTGTGTGTGTGTGTGTGTGTGTAATAACTAAATATGTCCCCAAAGTTAATGTCTAACAATAAAATTATTGGCATTTATTCAAATCTTCCAGTTCCATACTCATCCATACTTCCAATTACAAATCAAATATTCATAAAATTGGATCTACACTAAAAATATGCTCCCTTATATTTCTGATTGTTTTTCCCTGATATGTAAGCATGACAAGCAGAGATGTCTAAAAGTGTGTAAGAAATGTGTAAGTATGATTTGCCAATGCTTGACTATGTCAAAGAACTTGAGCTACCATGAATTTCTGTAAGTATTCAGTGTTAAACGTGGGATCAGCCAAATTCCACATATAACAAGTGTAAGTTCGTAAGGTGACCTACCTTTCTGTATATAGCCTATGTCTTACATCTTACTCTTTATTGTCAGCCTTCATTTCAGCTCAGATAACTTATGTGCCTTGATTGGCCAGTTCTTGCTGAAGTCTCAGATGAAAAATACTGAGAAGCCAATTCTACTCCATTTTGGGGCCAGCCTCTAACTTAAAACAAAACAAAATAAAACAAAAGGCCTATAGCAGAAATCTAGCTCCACCCACAAACAAGGAAGAACCCTCAGCTTATCCTTGGCCAGAGTTATTGCCTAGCTACTTCCTAGCAACAGTTAATTAAAGATTAGTCTGATTGTTTCAGATGCACTTTCAGAACGTTTGTGATTGTATATGGTCTTGCTTCTGAGCCGCTACCTGTTGGCTTATAGTCACGCGCTTTGATGCTTGCCAGGCTGGATACCTCTCTCTGACCCGTCCCTTGCTCCTATTTTCCTGTAAAAACGTGACCTGCTGAGGGTTCATGGTGACTCCTCCTTTCCTTCCCATCCTCCTGTGTCAGGGTTGAGTTAGAAGAGACCCGAAGCCTGAGTTTATAGTCAAGAGACCCTAATGCTATTACACCAGAAACGGCTCTTTGGAGGTCTTTTGGGTTCCGCAAATGCTTCCAAGCACAACAATACTTTCAGATTTTCTGGGAAAAGATGAAAAAGCAAGAATGTTTTGTTGTTCGCTGCACTCGATAATTCAACTGAGTTTTTCCGAAAACACGTATGGATTTTTTTCCTGCTTCTAACTAGGTCAGTCAAAGCCATCTAGAGTTGAATATTGCATGGCTATTTTTTTTTAAAAGGGATACAGTAAGAAAGGATAGGCAAGATACAATTCAATGCAATCATTTTTCGATCATTCCTGATATATGTAAACATTATCAACACAAAAATCCTATGATTTCTTCCACATCAAGAAGAGATGAGTCAGAATGTTTTGACCATACACCTCAGAGGAGAACATGAAGGGAAGGCTTATAGGAATTAATGGGACCCATCGTCATGGAAATAATCTCCAAGAATTATGATACCTGAGTCTTACAAAAGTCTTTTATACTATATGAAAACATCTTGTGTCCAAAAGTTACGTAAACAACCTAGAACTACAACCTTATTAACAGTATGAGCATCATAAAATAACTTATCAAAAATAAAAATGCATATACATAAAAATTATGTAATTGCTAATCTGCATAGTTGAATGCCATGGGTGATTTGACCACTTTCAAGTCATACTTCACCTCAGTGAGATAACAATAGGTTACTCTCAGACATATGCTAATTTATAAACGTTATACTTATAATGCAAACTCCATACCTTTTTATTTATTATATTGCTATTTTAAACTCCCGCGTCATAAATGTGAAAAAAATCAGAACATACTTGTACATTGTAAGACTGCCTCTTACATTATTTTCTCTAATTACTTAAAAATGGGAAAATGTTTAGATTTGACTTGATTGTTTTTTGATGATTCTATTAGAATAGTTCATTATTTTTTAACTACAAAAACAAAAACACATATGTTAGCTCATTTTCAAAATGGATAGTTTCTTGACATCCTAGGAAATGTTGAGGGCTGGCCACAGTTACAGTCTACTTTTGAGAAAGATTTAAATTTGAGAGATGGCTCCTCGTGTCAGTCTTTCTGCTTAGTCTCACTCTGTGTCCCTCTGTGTCTTTCTGTGTCTCTGTGTCTGTCTGTCTGTATGTATGTCTCTCTGTCTCTCTGTCTCTCTCTCTCATGTGTGTGTTTGCATGCATGCATGTGCATGTATATGCACGTTCACACTCACATGTGCATGAATGGCCAAAGGCAGCTTTAAAGGAAATGGATTTATTCACTTTACAATTCTCAAGTCACGGTCCATTTCTGAGAGAAGTCAGGGCAAGAACTCAAGGTAGGAAGAACCTGGAAGCAGGAACTGAAGCAGAGCCATTTTAAAAAACAAAAACAAAAACAATAACAGAAAAAAATCCACAGTGGGCCGGATCCTCCCATATCAGTCATTAATTAAGAAATACACATAAACTTGCCTACAAAACAAAACAATGTAGTGGAAGCATTGTTTATTCATTTATTTATTCATTTATTTATTTATGTATTTAGAGACTCTCTTCCCAATGACTGGATTGTGCCAATCTAACAAAAATCTATCCAAAATGCGCACATACACATACCTAAAAATAGATATTTACAAAATAATTTTCATTTATTTTTGTTTGCCATTATATTTTTTCATTATAAAGATATTGCTAATATTTAGTTACTTTTTAAAACTTTTTATTGATTCTTTGTGAATATCATATCACATCATACTCCCAAACATTACTTATCTCCATATCCACCTTCTACTTTGCAAACTCCCCTACTCAAAAGAAATAAATAAACCCACACATACATTGAAGGCATACATTGTTCACATTGTATCCTAAACTTTAAATCTGCACACCTTTGCTTACAAATGTTCATTGAGATGAGTCATTGGTCTGGTTTGAGACCTCTGGCTTCTCCTAAATTATCAATGGAGGATCCTCACAGGGACTCCTCTCAAATATCCTGTTGGTGTCCTGTGTCATGGAGATCTTACAGCTTTGGATCTGCAGGACTGACCTTTCACATGCTCCACTAATTCATGGATAAGGCAGATGTTGGGGTAGGCCAACTCAAAGCCCTGGATCTGGCCCTGCATGGTACCTGAGCTGCTTGGTCTCCCAAATATATCATACCTTCACCACCAGGGTACACTCTCCAGCACTGTGTCAGCTAGCTTACTTAGAGCTACAGCTAGGAAAAAGGGCAGGGAAGGCTCACCTTCACCTATGCCACCAGGGCCAGCTGTACTGTTCTGCCCAGGAGAGTTCCAGAGGGTTCGCACTTCCACTTTGTCTTGTGAGAGCATGCCTGGATGAACCTTGTCACCCACGATAAGATTGTATGGTCCTCAACTTGATAAGGTACAAACCTTTGCTTTTGAATCATTTCTAAAATGAAATTTGTTAGAATGTTTGAGTGCTTCAAATAATAAGGATAGCTTCAAATTTCTCTGATAATGATATATGGCATTACATTTATTTCAGGACCCAGAATTTAATCAGGCCGAAGAGCAATTTGATCATTGGTTTCAAAGCACTTAGATGGTAAACTGAGTAGTGAGCCTAGACTGGCTTTTAAGAGAATTTAGAAAGAAGAAAGGAAGGAAGGTAAGAAAGAGAGAGAGAGAGAGAGAGAGAGAGAGAGAGAGAGAGAGAGAGAGAGAGAGAGAGAGAGAGAAGAAAGAAAAGAAAAAAGAAAAGAAAGAAAAGAAAAGAAAGGAAAAGAAAAGAAGGAAGGGGGAAGGAAGGAAAGAAGGAAAGAAACAAAAAAACTTGGATGAAAAAATTAACATGACTTAAAATACAGTGAAGATCTGGAAATATGTCTGGAATCAGAGAAAGTCAACAAAGCACATCAGTGACATTCAACTATATTTTATCATGGCTACACTGGGGAAAGAAGCTTGGAAAATTATCTAGAAGTTCCGTAGACTGCTAGATAAGCTAGTTGTTAGATAATGTGTCAACAAAGGGTTCTTGAAAATTCCAGGATTGATGATGATGGTGGTAGTTGTGGTGGTACTGTGTCCTCAATGTTTCTGCCAACTCTCCTACCCTGTTGGGCCACAGTCCTACTGGCACTGGCAGGCCACAACACTATGTCCTGGCCCGGTCCCTGCGTGTTCTAGCTCTCATTTTTCCTAGCTACTCCCCCACGTGCCCCCAGCATCTTATCTGTCTTCCCACATATCAATATGTACAATCATTTCAGAATATTTGCTGAAATAGTTGATCACAAATAATGGAATTCTTTTCTGTTTTTCATTGAACACATATTGATATAATACTGGTTACAAATACTTTCATCCATTATAGAAAAAAATCTAAATATCACTAGGGCAATGTCTCAATGGTTAAGTGAATTTTCTGCTCTTCAAGAGACCAAAGGTCAGTTCCCAGCACCTGAATAGATGCTAACAACTGTCTTTAATTACATTTCCACAGTATCAGCCACCTTCTTCTGGCCTCAGGTCCCCAGGCACATGTGGAACACAAATATACATACAGCCAAAACACTAATAAACTCAAAATAAGCAAGCAAACAAACAAAACATGCCGTACCCTATACTATGTTAAGTTTTAGACAGAACTCATGGGTCTAGTCCTATGTTTGATGGCCATGCAGTCAGCCTACCTCTGAATCATGCAACATGTTCTGAGAAAAGCAAGTTCCTAATATGACAAGAGATCACAATGTCCTATGAGACACACAACTTACTTCAACAGCAACTTCTTAAGACGTGAAGGTCAAAAGTGTTTTTAAGAGGTCACAATACCCTTATTGAAATATATAGACCCCACATACCCAATTTCAATGATTCTAACAAACATATACTTCTATGTACCTAAACAACTAATAAATACAGGATATTCCTGTCATGAATACCCTGTTCTCTTAAAGTCAGAACCCAACTTCATTATCACATATTGTCTAAATTATTCCATTACTTAATTTATAATGTATTAATTTATATTTTATAATATAGTATAATAATTTTGCCCACTCAAAATTGTTCTATTGCTCAGCAGTTAAAAAAAAATACTTGTTCTTTTCAGGGGAGCTATGGTCAGTTACTAATACTCAAGTTGGATGACTCACAGTCTGTCTATTGACCTCCAAGGACAAATACAAAACAGGACACACTCATACAGATATGTATATATAAACACAGAAATAAATTTGTTTAACTAAATCATAATTTGTGTCTGCTTTCTATGTAGTTGATGTCTTTCAGTGTAATGCTTAGCAAAGCATTACACACATCCTTTCACAAAGATGATGAGGGTGTTCCCTGAGTTCTAGCAATGTCTTCCTGTGAGGATTTGAATTGGTGACAGTTTGGCGTTAATATAAATGAAATTGATATAAATATTCTAACATATTCCTTTGTGAGGATATTTCTACTTCACTTTTTAAGGCCTATTGGTAGAATAACAAACTCACCTTGAGTAATGTGTAACAGAAGTAAAAGGAAACACTCAGAAAGGAATACAGTTATGTATAATGGAACGTTATGCAGCCTTAAGGAGGAGGAAATGCTCCCATTCATAACATGGATGGACCAGAGGACTAAGAGTGCATGAGAACAGAGGGAACTTAGGGAAGAATGATACACATGTTCTCAGCAAGGAGAAGTTTCAAAGATACACACTGATCTCCAAACCCATCAAGTATAGTCACTAAATAGGCTGTATTAGGAATATCAATCATTTCTCCAACTGGTTTTAAATATAAGAAAATAGGGCTTGTGGAATAACTCAGGAGATGCAATGATTGCCTCCAAGCCTGATAATCTGAGTGTAATCCCTAAGATTCACTTGGTGAAAAGAGAGACAACTCCTGGTATTGTCCGGTGACTTCTACATACATGTGTATAGCATATACTTGCACACACGAAATAGTATCCAAGTTACTAAAAGTAAATAAAATGATACAGATAGTTCCCCTACCACTTCTTCCTGATTATTGCTACTTCAGAGGTATCCTTGCAAGATTTTTCTCTATATTTTGTTATCTAGCATTATATAATTTCATTTTCAAATATTTAAGGTTTTTTTCTGAATATCATTTTTTATTTGTACTGTATATTTACAATTTTTAGAATATATATGTCATAAATTTCAATCTTTCCTGAAATGTGTACTTTTTATTTGTTGCTGCTTTGTCCTTTGGATGATATTTCTTAAGTAGTTAGACCATCTCCCTTTTACTATTGGGTACTTCATTCATTATATATTAATTAGGCCACCACAATAGTGTGCTGATAGACAGCTATTTCATTTACGTATTCAGTTATTTGAATTGTGTCACTCTGAAAGAAGTGGTTTAAAATTTCTGATTTCTTTCTTTCTTTCTTTCTTTCTTTCTTTCTTTCTTTCTTTCTTTCTTTTGTTCGTTTGTTCTTTCTTTTTTCCTTTTTTCCTTTCTTCCTTTCTTCCTTTCCTGACCAAGTTATCATTGAGTAGAATTTTGTTGAGGTTCCAAGTGTATGTGTCCTTCTGTTGTTTTTGTTGCTATGTAAGATGAGCCTTAGTCTGTGATGGTCTGATATTACTCAGGGGATTAATCCAATGTTCTAGTATTTTTTTGAGGTTTGTTTTGAGTCCAGTTATATGGTTGATTTTTGAGAAAGTACCATGAGGTGGTGAGAATAAGGTTTGTTGTAGGGTGGAATATTCTGTTGATATCTGTTAAATCTATTTGGTTCATAATTCTTTTAGTTTCACTGTGTTTCTGTTTAGTTTTCTGGTCCAAGATGTGACCATAGGTGTGAGTGACATGTTGAAATTTCCTACCATTATCGGGTAAACTTCAGTGTGTGCTTTGAGCTTCAGTAACATTTCTTTCACAAATGTAGGTGCCCTTGCATTTGGAGCATAGATGTTCAGAATTGAGAGTTCACCATGGTGAATTTTTCCTTTGATGAGTATATAGTGTCCTTCCCCTTCTTTTTGATAACTTAGGGTTGAAAGTATTTTATTGGATATTATAATGTCTACTCCAGCTTGTTTATTGGGACCATTTGTTTGGAAAATTTCTTCCAGCCTTTTACTCTGTGGTAGTGTCTTTTCTTTGTCACTGAAGTGTGTTTTCTGCATGCAGCAAAATGCTGGATCCTGTTTAAGTATTCAGTCTGTTAGCCTATGTCTTTTTATTAAGTAATTGAGTCCATTGATGTTGAGAGATATTAGGGATCAATGATTGTTGCTACCTTTTATTTTTGTTGTTATAGGTGGAATTATGATTGTGAGTTTAGAATTTTTTGTGAAATGATTAATTTCTTGTCTTTCTTGGGTGTAGTTTCCCTCCTTGAATTGAATTTTCCTTCTATTATCGTCTGTATAGCTGGATTAGTGGAAATATGTTGCTAAAATTTGTTTTCTCTTGAGATACTTTGGTTTCTCCATCTATGGATAGGAGACTGGGCTGCCAGTTTTGTTCTCTTTGAATCTGTGTGAATCTGCCCAGGAACTTCTGGCTTTT
Organism: Apodemus agrarius; assembly: GCA_964023405.1. Taxonomy (NCBI): domain Eukaryota; kingdom Metazoa; phylum Chordata; class Mammalia; order Rodentia; family Muridae; genus Apodemus; species Apodemus agrarius. The sequence goes on from OZ030009.1 coordinate 77,615,744, forward strand.
AGAGTCTCTGTTTTAGAAGTCTGGTGTAATTCTGATAAATCTGCCTTCATATGTTAGTTGGCCCTTTTCCCTTACTGTTTTAAATATTCTTTGTTCTCTGCATTTGATGTTTTAATTATTATTTAATTACTAATTAATAATAATTAATTATTATTAAATAATGTGTGGGAAGAGGAATTTCTTTTTTTAATTTTTTTATTTTCTATATTCTTTGTTTACATTCCAAAGGCTTTCCCCTTTCCCAGTTCCCCCCTCACCATAAGTCCCATAAGTCCTCTTCCCTCTGCCCATTCCCCAATCACCACCCCCCACCACCATTTATCTGTTCTGGTACTCTCCTACAAAACTGGATCCAGGCTTTTCAGGACCAGGGTCCTCTCCTTCCTTTTTCTTGGGAATCTTTTGATTTGCTCATTGTGCCTTGAGCATTCAGTGTTTCTGGGCTCATTAATATCCACTTATCAATGATTGCATTTCATGCATATTCTTTTGTGATTGGGTTAATTCACTTAGGATGATATTTTCCAGATCCAACCATTTGACTACAAATTGCATCAATTCATTATTTTTAATTGCTGAGTAGAATTCCATTGTATAAATATACCACATTTTCTGTATCCATTCCTACTTTGAGGGATATCTGGGCTCCTTCCACCTTCTGGCTATTATAAACAAGGCTGCTATGAACATAGTGGAGCATGTGTCTTTATTGTATGCAGGGGAAACCTCTGGGTATATGCCCAGGAGTGGTATGACAGGGTCCACTGGAAGTGTCATACTCAGTTTTCTGAGGAACTACCAGACTGATTTCTAGAGCAGTTGTACCATCTTGCAGTCCCACCAACAGTGGAGGAGTGTTCCTCTGTACCACATTTTTTGATAGGGCATTTGTTTCTTTGGGGTCTAACTTCTTGTGTTCTTTGTATATATTGGTTATTAGTCCATTGTTGGATGTGGAGTTGGTGAAGTTCTTTTCCCGATTTGTTGGTTGCCGTTTCATCCTTCTGACAGTGTCTTTTGCCTTACAAAAACTTTGTAACTTTTGAGGTCCCATTTGTCTATTCTTGATCTTAGAGCCTAAACTATTGGTGTTCTGTTCAGGAACTTTCCCCCTGTGCCCATGTCCTTCGGGGTCTTCTCCAGTTTCTTTTCTATTAGTTTCAGTGTGTCTGGTTTTATGTGGAGGTCCTTGATCCACTTGGAGTTGATCTTAGTACAAGGAGATAAGAGTGGGTCAATTTGCATTCTTCTGCATGTTGACCTCCAGTTGAAACACCACCATTTGTTGAAAAGGTTATCTGTTTTCCACTGGATGGTTGTAGCTTCATCATCAAAGACCAAGTGACCATATCTCTGTGGGTTCATTTTTGGGTCTTCAATTCTATTCCATTGATCTACTTGCCTGTTGCTTTCTGGTCCCATCTGTTTGGTTTTCTTTTTTTTTCCAGTATGCATATTTTTTATTGGATAAATTCTATATTTACATTTCATTTCCCTTTTTCTGGTTCCCCATCCCCCAAAAGTCTCACATGCCCTTTTTCTTCCCCCTGTTCCCCCATCCACCCCTTCGCACTTCCCTGTTCTGGTATTCCCCTACACTGATGTTTTGATCCTTTCCAGCACCAGTGTCTACTCCTTCCTTGTTGTTGGATATCATTTGATATGTGGATTGTGTCTTTGGTGTCCCAAGAGTCTAGGCTAATATCCACTTATCAGTGAGTGCATACCATGGGTATTCTTTTGAGACTGGGTTACCTCACTTAGTATGATGTTCTCCAGCTCCGTCATTTCTCTAAGAATTTCATGAATTCATTGTTTCTAATGGCTGAATAGTACTCCATTGTGTATATATACCACATTTTTTGTATCCATTTCTCTGTTTGGTTTTCTGTAAGCTTCCTTTGTTTTGAGGCATCTCTTTCTTTAGCTTAGGAAAATTTCTTCTATACTTTTGTTGAAGGTTTTTTTGTGGACCTTTTTGTTAAAAATCTTCACTCTCTCCTATACCTACTATTCTTAGGTTTGGTCTTCTCATTGTGTTCTGGATTTCCTGCATATTTTGTGTTAGAATCTTTTTGCATTTTACATTTTCTTTGACTGTTGTTTCAACCTCTTCTATAGTATCTTCTATCACTGAGATTCTTTCTTCTATCTCTTGTATTCTGTTGGTGATGCTTGCATATATGACCTCTGTCCTCTTTCCTAGGATTTCCATCTCCAAAGCTGTCTCCCTTTGTGTTTTCTTTAATGTTTCTATTTCAATTTTTAGATCCTGGATTGTTTTGTTCAATTCCTACATGTGTTTGATTGTGTTCTCCTGTATTTCTTTAAGGGATTTATGTTTCCTCTTTAAGGGATTCTACTTGTTTACTTGCATTATCCTGTGTTTCCTTAAGGGAGTTATTTATATCCTTCTTAAAGTCTTCTATCATCTTCATGAGAAGAGAATTTAGATCTGAATCATGTGTTGAGGTATCCAGGGCTTGCTATGGTTGGAGAACTGGGTTCTAATATTGCCAAGTTAAGTTGGTTTCTGTTGTTTATGTTCTTAACCATCTGGTTATCTCTAGTGTTATCTGGTCTCCCTGCCTCTTACTGGAGCCTGTCCTTCCTATGATCCTGTGATCATGTGATCCTGGATGTGTCAGAACCCCTGGGGTGTTGAGCTACAACTGGGGTGTGGTCTGTGTGGGTTTAGATGCAGAGGTGAGGCTCCACTCCTGGCACAGAAGGAAACCCACCAATGGTAACACTCTTAAATAAATGCACTCTCCCTCTCCCAGCAGCTAGTAATTACAAGAAGCTGCTCAGGTATGAATAGAACTTCACACCCTAATCCTATTCATGATAGAATTATGTTGAGGCTTGGGCTTCCACTGATACAGTGCAGGCTGTCACAATGCTTTGACATCATATGTGCAACTGTCTTGCTGTATCTAGAAGTCACTTTTCTCATAGCCATCCATTGACTATGGTTCTTACAGTCTTTGTACCCGTCTTCTGAAATGATCCCTGAACCTTGGGAAGAGAAAATGTAACTTAAATATTTCACTCAGGGCTGAGGATTCTGCAGTTTTTTTTTATTTTCTGTATCTTGGTTAGTTGTTATTCTCTGGTAATCGACTTCCCAAAATTATTTCTGTTCATGTGTTAATCTCTACACCAGAATTGTGCTGCTTTTTGGCTGTAGATGTATAGATAACTTTGAAATCAGAAAGTGTGACATTTCATGCATTTTTCTTCCTGTTTGAGAAAGCTAGAACTATTAGAGGTCCCTTGAATGCCCTTATAACTTTAGAATAGGATTTGTATTTCTATACAAGGGCATTGGGATTTTACTAGAGTTTGTTTTGAGTCTTTCTTTCACTTGAATTTTTATTACCCTAATAGTGGTATCATTTTTCCAGCTCTAGAACATGAGATATAACCTATAACCTGTAACTAGCTCAGCAGAAATGAAATTTGGAACACCTTGTCCTCCCTTGGCTATCAGGAATTAAACAATGTTCTATAGAAAATTAAAATATTAATAGGAATCTCATTCTAGGACAGCACTGAAACCTGGTACCAACCTGAGGAAAAAAACTGGCTTTGAGAAATATTGTATACAGCTCTAGAACAGCCTACATTTCTGGCAAGAATAGAACCAAAACAATGATGAATCCTTGATTGGAGTGACAATGTATGGATAACTTTTAGGCAAGCCCACTTGGTCAGTTGGTGGTGTCTTGAGGGAAGGAGGGAGGGTGGACTGAAGAGAGAGGAGATAGTTAGACAACCTTGTGGTATGATTTCACCAACCATGCCTAGAACAGGACTTCTTAGTTATACTTACCTCTAGTACTCTACTCAATCTTAAATCTTGTAGCATGGTTTACAAGAGAGACAGGGCAAGTAAGTGGATCTTTTCTCTTGAATTAAATCTCTTTATATGTTTATAAATATTAACTGTGTCTTTAATTAGATTATTGATGATGAGAAATAATAATATCTATTAAGAATGCCAGAGATTAGATTCTGAACCTAAAACTCTGATGTTTTCCATTTTAATATTTGTCTGGCCAAACCATCAGCCAGCAGACCAAGAAAAACCTAAGGTATTTAGAGCTTGTGCCTTTTTCATTACTAGCAAGCTAGGTGCAAATTTTACAGGTACACTTTCAAGATGGCTTGCCATAGCAATGCTTGCATACAGAATAAGCAGCACTGTCAAGACAAACATTCACATCAACTGCAAAGTTGAAAGATGGGCTCTAGGTGCTTCTAATTTCATTGTTTCTCTAGAATTCCTTTTATGTTCATTTTAACAAAAACAAACAAAAACAGCAGCGAAATCAGTCAGCTCTTTATGGGGTTCATCAGCTTGTCACATGATGTAAATTCATGGAGGTTTGGAAACCTCCTAGACGCACAAAACTAATTAAAGCTTGTGAAAGAGGAGACAATGCCATTGCATTGCTTCTGAGATGCCACAGAATGTAGAACCAAGCGGTAGGCAACAATTCTTAACATCCAGGGCTATGCTTCTATGCAAGAGAGACATGGTCCAAAATTCCTAGAAGATGCATTCAGTGGAAACTACAAATATTTACAACCTCTTTTCACTTATGAATTTTCATATTCATGTATACCCAGGGTAAAACACAATTCACGTATTAGACTTAAGAAGTAATCTACAACAGTAATAAAATATATTAATGATCACAATATACTGTCATAAAACTTATACAAATGTTCTATTTTTCTCCATTCCTCATGCTTCCACTCAATGGACTCACTTTGTCTCTTCAGATCTCTGAAACTCCTGCACTACTGCCTTTCACTCAGAGTCCATTAATGAGTAAAACAAGAGCCATGTGCTTTCAAGCTCTAAAGTATGAAAAGATTTAATCTTATGGGTAAATCAGCATAAACGACCGTCCAACATGTAGTGTGTACTGCTCAGGCATTCTGGAAGAATGGATCACTTACATCCCAGAGTGGCAAAGAAGAATGCCAAAATATTTTATCATACCCTAAAGAGGAATTCATAGTTTAAAAACATAAATGTTTACTTCTGGTGTCTTCTGGTATCTTATCAGTGTTATCTTGTGGACATCTGTAGGTAATAAAATCCTTTGCAAGTAGAATTGTGGGAAATTTCAACTCTGTACCAAAATGTACAACACCAAAGTAAATGGTCTAATGGTATCCTAGGGACTCTTAGTATGCACATGTGCAGTAGTGTGCTACCAACATTACATTGCACTGTGATGAACTTTTCTGAAGAGTAATAAAAGTTGTTTGTGTCATTAATACACCAAGCCACAGAGAACTGTGTCTGTACCTCTATGTTCAAGAGGCATAACAAGAAGCAACTTCTTATAGCATAGAGTATAGTAGAGTTAAATGCATAACTGACTTAGTACTGAGAGACAGACTTCAACTATCAGGCTAGGTATTATGAATACTGTCTTGTTTCTATTTCCTCTGTAGAGTAAAGGTTTCAACAAATGTGGATAAACCCAACTTGAAGACTATGAAAATCTACCTCAAAGGTGCATATTGGTAACACCATATAAAGCTAAAATGCTTCATAGGAAAAAAACCTTTAAAATTGCTCAGAAATTATTTAATTGTACAATACTATTGTGACAAAGACTGATTTCAATTATGGATGTCATATGAACATTCTAAGTTTATTTACGTGACAAATAGTGAATCTTATTCCAGATTGCCTCCAATGTCATTTAATTTGACAATAAAGGGGACTGAAAGTAAAAGCCAGTATGTTTTGTAATCAACAAACTATGCCCTACACACCCTACAAAATGATGCCTGAAAAAATCCATGTGCACACTGTAAAGAACGAGGCTACATTAAGTCCAAAGTTTGAAATAGTGTCACTAAGGTGGGTTATTTTAATATTTTAATTATCATGTTTGTACTATACATAGTTATTTCAGAAACAATGATAAAAGATGTTCTATTATGTTGCAATAATAGCAAATATTTATAATTCTTTGTTTTTTTGTTTTTTTGTTTTTTTTGAGACAGGGTTTCTTTGTATAGCCCTGTCTGTCCTGGAACTCACTCTGTAGACCAGGCTGGCCTCAAACTCAGAAATCTGCCTACCTCTGCCTCCCAAGTGCTGGGATTAAAGGCATGTGCAACCACTGCCCGGCATTTATATTTCTATGATAAGACAAACTGCACAGTTACACTTTGGCTACAGTATATAGATATCAGTTAATCTGTTTTTTACCCAATATGCAAATGTAATAAAGTAGCAAATGTTTTGAATAATAGCTGTTTTCCTATATTTTCTTATAATTATATTGTCTTTGAGTTTCCATTTTCTTATTATTTATTCTTCTTTCCTAAAATACATCCCAACCTCAGCCTCCCTGTCTCCACTCCTCACAGTTCCTCTCCCCTAGATCCACTGTTCCTCTCTTTCTCTTCAGAAAAGGACAGCTCTCCCAGTTATATCAACCAAATACGGCATAACAAATTACAATAAGACTAGACACAACCCCTCATTTCCAGGCTAGATGAGGCAACTCAATATGAAAAGGCTCCCAAGAACAGGCAAAAGAGTCAGAGATGCCCCCACTCTTAATGTTCGGAGCTCCACAAAATCCCCACAATAAGTAGTCACAGCATGCATCCAGAGGACCTAGTACAGACCCGTGCGTGCCCTGTGCTTACTGCTTCAGTGTCTATGAGCCCTGCTTAGGTGCATCTGTGGGCCATGTTCTCATGTCCTCCACCCCTTGCTTCTTCGATCCTTCATCTCCCATGGGGCTCCCCAAGTTTCACCTAATGTTTGGATGTGGGTCTCCACATTTACTCCCATCAGCTGCCAGAGGAAGTCTCTTCAGTGTCAATTTGATGAGGCGGGGAACTATGCGTATAGAAAAAAAAATCATTTATCATTAAGAATCATTTAATCATTAAGAATCATTTCATTGACTTTTCTCCTCCTCCTCCTCCTCCTGCTCCTCCTCCTCCTCCTCCTCCTCCTCCTCCTCCTCCTCCTCCTCCTCCTCCTCCTCCTCCTCCTCCTCCTCCTCCTTTTCCACCTCTTTTGTCAGTCATGTCAGGTACCCTGTGTTTCAGAAACATCCAACTTTAGGTTCCTGGCCATTGAGGCAGTGTTAGGCATGGGCTCCCTCTTGTGGCTGGGTTCCCAGGTTAGCCCAGTCACTGGCCACTTCAACAAGCTCTGATTCACCCTTGCTCCAGCACATTTTGCAGGCAGGACAGGTATGGGGTTTCTGCATGAATTGGTGCTCCAGTCTTATAACTGAGAGCCTTCTCTGGTTAAAGAAAATGACCAGTTCAGACTGCAAACCCTCCATTACTCGGGGTTCTCGCTAGGGGCACTCTCATAATTTCTAGGATGTTTCCACTGCATTAGGTTTCCACATGGCTCTTCAATGTCCTTTGTTCCAGGTTTCCCTCTCCCTCCCTCTGCCCCATCCCCTTCCTCCTCTCCTTTCTTTCCATCCCTGCCTCCCAATCTTGGTTCCTGCTGTTTCCATCCATACCTGTTCCCAGTCCAACCATATAATCTATTATATTTTTCCTTCCCAGGGAGATCCAGGTGCCCCCTAGAGTTCTCCTTGTTACTTTTCCTGTCTGGGTCTGCAGATTATACTGTGATTACCTGTTACTTAACAGTTAACTTCCTCGTATAAGTGACTACATGTCAAGTTTGTCTTCTGGATGTGGGTTGCCTTGCTCAGGATGATGGGGTTTTTTTTCTAGTTTGCTTATTTGCTTAGAGATTTCATGGTATCATTTTTTTCCCTAACAGCTGAGTAATATTCCATTGTGTCAATATAACACATTTTCTGCATCCATTCTTTCATATTGAGATATTACTTGAGATATTACTTACAATATTTCTATATAAAATAAATGTACATTTTACTAAATATAACTTAAAATAATCTGAGTTATACTTTAATGAGATGACTTAAGGTGATGTTTGTATTGATGTGTATTTTATGTAATCTAGTATCTAACTGCATTTCATAGATTTCTAACAAAATTTCTAATAATTTTAATAAACATGGAAAACCTCATATTCAACTGATAGGTTTTCCCCTGCATTTCTAAAACACGGAGATTGAAGAATGCCTCATGAGTGTGGTTATCATAATTTCCATGTAGACTATTGAATTAAATACTAACTATACCCGAGATGTGCAGCTCTGGCAGCCCCTTCCCATACCTGGTTGGTATCTGCACACCAATCCCAGCAGAACCCTTTAACTGAGTAAATCCACCAGGTCTTTTATTCTCTGGCAGATCAATTTCTAGGCTTTTGTTCTGAAATGGATTCTAGGTTTTCTTCTGCAAGAATAAACTACAATCATCTACCTCTTAACTCTTCTTCACATATCCTCCTTTGGACTCTCTGATTTCCAGTCTTATCTTTCTGTTTCCCGCACTATGATTTCTTTACCTCTTAGATAAACAACACAGCTTCATAGGAGGCTCAGGTTTAGCTTCGTGAAGAACTCAGCCTGACACAACCAACATTTCACAGGGTTAATAATATATTAGAGATATTTACAATTGAAATCAACTTTAAATTACAGGTACCTATTGCAGTGGTCTGAATAAAATGTCCCCCCATAGTCTTCACTATTTGAATACTTTCTCCCCAGCTAGGGATGCAGTTTGGGGTTTTTAAGAGGTGTAACCTTGCTGAAAAAAATATGTCACTATTTATTTTGTTTGTTTTATTTGATTATTTGCTTGTGTTTTTAAACCTAAGAGTTTTGAAAAGCAGCAAACCATTCCTAATTCTTTCTTTCTGCTTCTTGCTTAGAGTATAAAATATGTGTTCTCATATGCTGCTCTAAACACCATGTTTGCCACTAGCTGTCCCTGCTAGAATGAACTCTTATCCCTCTAGAACTATAAACCAAAGTAAACTCTCATTTGTATGTTGCCTTGGTCAGGTGTTTTGTTGCAGTAATAGAAAATTAACTAACATGCATATTAATACTACTTTTACATAGCATTTTAATGCTGCCCAATATAGTAGGATAAAAAAGCAACATCATTAGTCATCAGGGAAATGCAAATCAAAACAACCCTGAGATTCCACCTCACACCAGTCAGAATGGCTAAGATTAAAAACTCAAGAGACAACAAGTGCTGGCGAGGATGTGGAGAAAGAGGAACACTCCTCCACTGTTGGTGGGATTGCAAAATGGTAAAACCGCTCTGGAAATCAGTGTGGCGGTTCCTCAGAAAATTGGGCATGTCACTTCCAGAGGACCCTGGCATACCACTCCTGGGCATATACCCAGAGGCTTCCCCTGCATACAATAAAGACACATGCTCCACTATGTTTATAGCAGCCTTGTTTATAATAGCCAGAAATTGGAAGAAGCCCAGATATCCCTCAAAAGAGGAATGGATACAGAAAATGTGGTATATTTATACAATGGAGTACTACTCAGCAATTAAAAATAATGAATTCATGCAATTTGTAGGTAAATGGTTAGAACTGGAAAATATCATCCTAAGTGAGCTAACCCAATCACAAAAGAATACACATGAAATGCAATCACTGATAAGTGGATATTAATGAGCCCAGAAGCCCTAAATACTCAAGGCACAATTAGCAAGTCAAATGATTCCCAAGAAGAAGAAAGGAGAGGACCCTGGGCCTGTAAAGATTGGATCCAGTATTGTAGACCCAGAACAGAGAAATTGGGGGGGAATGATTGGGGAATAGCTGGGGGGGAGGAATTATGGGACATATGGTGGGGGGGACTGGGAAAAGGGAAAGCCTTTGGAATGTAAACATAGAATATAGAAAATAAAAATTAAATAAAAAAAAGCAATTAAGGGCTCCTTCCAATTTCTGGCTATTATAGACAAGGCTGCTATAAACATAGTGGAGCATGTGTCTTTATTGTATGCAGGGGAAACCTCTGGGTATATGCCCAAGAGTGGTATGCTAGGGTCCTCTGGAAGTGACATGCCCAATTTTCTGAGGAACCGCCAAACTGATTTCCAGAGCGGTTTTACCATTTTGCAATCCCACCAACAGTGGAGGAGTGTTCCTCTTTTTCCACATCCTCACCAGCACTTGTTGTCTCTTGAGTTTTTAATCTTAGCCATTCTGACTGGTGTGAGGTGGAATCTCAGGGTTGTTTTGATTTGCATTTCGATGATGACTAATGATGTTGAACATCTCTTAAGGTGTTTCTAGGGCATCCGAATTTCTCCTGGTGAAAATTCTTTGTTTAGCTCTGTACCCCATTTTTGATAGGGTTATTTGGTTCTTTGTGGTCTAACTTCTTGAGTTCTTTGTATATATTGGATATTAGCCCTCTGTCAGATGTGGGGTTGGTGAAGATCTTTTCCCACTTTGTTGGTTGCCATTTTGTCCTTCTGACAGTGTCCTTTGCCTTGCAGAAACTTTGTAATTTTATGAGGTCCCATTTGTCAATTCTTGATCTTAGAGCATAAGCTATTGGTGTTCTGTTCAGGAATTTTCCCCCTGAGCCAATGTCCTCAAGGGTCTTCCCAAGTTTCTTTTCTAATAGTTTCAGTGTGTCTGGTTTGATGTGGAGGTCCTTGATCCAATTTGAGTTGATCTTAGTGCAAAGAGATAAGAGTGGGTCAATTCGCATTCTTCTGCATGTTGACCTCCAGTTGAACCAGCAACATTTGTTGAAAAGGCTATCTTTATTCCACTGTATTGTTGTGACTCCTTTATCAAAGATCAAGTGACCATAAGTCTGTGGGTTCATTTCTGGGTCTTCAATCCTATTCCATTGATCTACTTGCCTGTTGCTGTACCAATACCATGCAGTTTTTAGCACAATTGCTCTGTAGTACTGCTTAAGGTCAGGGATATTGATTCCCCCCAGAACTCCTTTTATTGTTGAGAATAGTTTTAGCTATCCTGGATTTTTTGTTGCTCCAGATGAATTTGAGAATTGCTCTTTCTAGACCTATGAAGAATTGAGTTGGGATTTTGATGGGGATCACATTGAATCTGTATATTGCTTTTGGCAAGATGGCCATTTCAAAGGAGGAATGGATACAGAAAATGTGGTATATTTATACAATGGAATACTACTCAGCAATTAAAAATAATGAATTCATGCAATTTGTAGGTAAATGGTTAGACCTGGAAAATATCATCCTGAGTGAGTTAACCCAATCACAAAAGAATACACATGAAATGCAATCACTGATAAGTGGATATTAATGAGCCCAGAAGCCCTAAATACTCAAGGCACAATTAGCAAGTCAAATGATTCCCAAGAAGAAGAAAGGAGAGGACCCTGGGCCTGTAAAGATTGGATCCAGTTTTGTAGAGAAACCATGGGGGTAGGGGGAATGATTGGGGAATAGTTGGGGGGGGAGAGGAAGTATGGGACGTATGGTGGGGGGAAACTGGGAAAGGGGAAAGCCTTTGGAATGTAAACATAGAATATAGAAAATAAAAATTTTTAAAAAAGCTATGATTTTTTAAAAAAAAGCAATTAAGGTAGTTAAATTGAAAAGATAAAGCCATCACTTATTACAAAATATATTGTAAAATATTATAAAAATATATTATATCACATGAACCTCTTGGACACAATAATTTCGAGCAGCCAAGCTGCAATCCCGGTGGAAGATGTGTGATATTTACTGGGAAAAGTCTTGTATGGCAAGGCTGTCCAAGATGGAAGTCGCTGTGGGCCTCCTTGGCCGGAGATAGTACTGAGCTGAATTTCTCATGGCAAGCCTTGCCTTTTTGACTTTCTTTAACCTGTTTCTTTAGTTACGAATTGTTCTTGGCAGCAAGAGCTGTGAGCACCCAGGCGTTTAAAGCTAACGAGAGTTCATTCTTTGAGCTACAGCACTGGCCATGATTTATCTTCTAGAGATCCATTGCTTTGCCTTTTGATCAGCTATACAGTTATTACCTAAATACATTAAAGAATTAACCTCCAATTCGTGTGGCTGGGTGGCATTGGTACTCTGACATGGAAAGCATCAGTTAAGTAAAGTTTCAAAGTGAGTCTAAAAGAGTCTCACAAGAAGGAAGCAGGATATTGGACAAAGACAACACTAACAATAGACCTAGTGGTATAACTAAGTATTCTCAAGAACTTTTGAATTACTAATTTATCATTGAATACAGCTACTCTGATCAAGGGACGTAATGCTTTGTAGGTGTTCTCTGAAGATCATACCTGATTGATTTTGTACTTCCTTGTGCCAGATACTCATGGTAACCATTCTTTTTAAACATTTCACTGGATACATTTTTTCTTCAGTAATGTAATACCAATTTATGTGTATAAAAGTTCCTGCCTCAGAACAGTAAAGTGCATTCAGACTCAACCTACACCTGGTGTGTCTGTCTGTCATTCGCCGGACCTGTACCTTCTTGCATACCAAAGACCCTAATTCCCCACGGGTGTGTGTGTTCCGACTGAGTCGGTCCGTGGCATATACTTTTATTACTTAACACAAAAAATTAAAATATGAAATTTGCAGAGGTACAGTTACCATATTTGAACATTTCCTTGTATGTCTTATGCCTAAGAATTTATATATAATATATAAAATTACTATAATTAATATGCATATAAACTTTAGGTATATACTATATATTATATTGTAGTAATATATATTATTATATTTATCAATTCTGGCAAATGCAACAAGTACTGCTTTTCATGGAAGAAGTAAGCTCTAGGAAAAGTGAATATTTTGCTTAACATCAGACAGCATTTAAGTAGAAGAATTCGTATCCCTAAGAGGTTTTGCTTTTAACCTGTGCTGTCCCTTCCCTAGTGTTTGCATGTTCCAAACAGGATTCATATTCCACTTCATTTTGAGGCTATTTATTGAATTCCATTTGTGTGTTTGTTTTTGAATTTCATGAGTTAAGGTTTTAACATATTCACTGCCATCCCCAACTCTTTCCAGATGTTCCACCCCCAGTTGACAGTTTTGTTTCCTCTTTTTGTTGTGTTTTTCTGCTTTGTCTTGTTTTAGTTTTCCATTCATCAAGTCTAATTTCTACTGCCCTTATAGTCTAGATGTAAGGCCTTTGACTAGAGCACTGGACCTACCAGAGCCAACATTTTCTTACAGAAAACTCCCTATTCTCCCAGCAGCTATCAATTGTCAATAAAACTCCTTAGCTAGAAGGTAGGGTTTGTGTCCACGTTTGCTCTCCATGCTGAAACTTGCCCTGGCTTGGGCTTGCACAGATATTAAGCAGGCTGTCACTACCTCTGTGAGTTCAAATGTGCAGTTGTCTTGCAGTGTCTAGTCTAGATGATGCTGTTTCCTTACAATTATTCACCACTTCTGGGTTGTACAGACATTCTACCCTTCATTTTCAATGTTCCCGGAGCCTTAATAAGTCTGTTATAAACAGAGAGCCACCTAATACATGCACAATCAAAGCACCACATTATCAAGTTTAATAAAAAGAAACCCTCTTGACAACAACTGTAGCCACAGGGAAAAAAAAACAGAAAATTATAGAGTTTGTTAAAAGAAGATGATGGCGTACCATTTTTTTTTAATTTTTATTTTCTATATTCTATGTTTACATTCCAAAGGCTTTCCCCTTTCCCAGTTCCTCCACCATACGTCCCATAATTCCTTTCCCCCCCCAACCATTCCCCAACATCACCCCCATGATTTCTCTGTTTACACTAGAGTTACAGATAAGTGGAGAGGCATAGTCATCAGTGTAAAGAGGAACCCTAGTCCTACAGATGTTATTTGTTCCACATTCAGTTCATAGAAGTAATGAATTTCCAGTTAAAATCTCAGACTTTGTTTGATAACTCTAGAAACTTTTCCTAAGACCTATCTAGTAGCACATATAAGAAAGTAAAATGTTTGTTAGTTGAGATGGATAATTGCCTTCCTTCAGTTGTAAATCTGTTATGTATATTACAGTACTAGCACCAGAAAAGACAAATTTCTCTTGACATTTTGAATACTTGACATGTGCATGTTTCTGTAATATGTAAGTGAGATACATCTGTACTGGAAAAGCAAGTAAGACACTTACTTTACAAAGCTAAGAGTCAGTGAGATGGTTCAATGGGTAAAAGAGTTTGGAATATAAGTTTGATGACCTAACACTGAGCCCTGGTATCTGTAATTGAGGAAACCAACCCAATCCTGAAAGTCATCCTCTGGCTTGTGACTATGTGCTGGGAACACATGCCCACACTCACATAAATGCACCATAGCCCTCTACTCACACACATTATAAGTCTGCAACAGAAAATTTCAGAGAGAGGCAGAGTAAGCAATTAAGGCATTTCACCAGGTACTATATTTCAGGAAATCTCTAACTCACAAAGTCCTCTAGAAGAAAGATATATAACCTAGGATCTGAAGACCAAACCAAAATTATTTAAATGAAGGTGGATTCTGATGACAAACAGTCCATTGATAGATGAAGAAATACTTATGAAACCTGTAAGATGTATGCATAAAATTAAAAATATGACCAAGAAAGAAAGCAGCAAAGGGGATGAAGAAGGTACAGATAGAAGTGCAGGAGGTGCGAGGGTCTGCAATGCACCTCCAGTTGAGAGAAGGAAGAAAGAAAAAACAGCCAGAAGCACCAATACTAATGAGAAGTAAGAAGGGCTGGGATGCAATGTGTGTACTGGAAGCAGGAAGGAAAAAGAAAAGAGATTTTCCTCAAAAGAAATGTTTTGCCAATGAAGGGGTAAGTTTAAAAAAGGGGGGGAGAGAAAACTGAGATAAGTATGATTAATATGATTTTCAGAAGCATATTTGGAATTTTTTATTTTTATGTGTAAGAATGCTTCTCTACATTTATGCATGTGTACTACATGCCTGCCTGCTGCCCTAGGGGGTCAGAAGAGGGCATTGGATGCCCTAAGACACTAGGGATATTCGTGGGCCACTATGTGAATGGTGGCAACTGAACCAGGGTTCTCTGTAAGAGGAACAATTGCCCCTGGCATTTAAGCAGAGATACTTGCTTGAGGATGTGAAAGAGGAATATTTACTACCATGGTCCAAATACTGTATATGTGAGGAATTTGAGGTAGGTAGGACCCACACAGTGACTTGAAATCAAAAGGGACTTTTAAGACAAAATGATGAGAACAAAATTGCTGAAGAAGAAAAATGAGGCACCTAGGAGATCTAATTAGGCCAATCCATTAACTGAAAGAGGCTAGAAGAGACCAGGGAGAACTGGGTAGTTTCAGAAATAAATCTTGAACCCAAAGGACTGTACTTTACAGGATAAACAAGGAAAGCAATAGCAAGGGTACAAGCAACTTCGTGGAATTATGGCAAGAAACTAGGAGAAAAAAATCACTCGTTCTAATTTTTTTTCATTTCCTTGTATAAAAAAATAAACTAAATGATCTAATAAGTAAACAAAGGCACAAGGAGAAAATGCAGGAACTGCTATACAATTATAAACCAAAATGTTGGGAATTCAGAGCACAGATTGAACTAAGTTGTGTCAAAGAACTAAGCACCAAGTAGAGGAAGCAGGAAAGTGCTAGGTTCTCAAGGATGCTACTGAAGTAAGGATCAAAAGGAATTTAAATAATTCCCAAGGAATACAAGCCACTTGAACACCATGCATCTAAGAGTCTTAACAGTAGCACAAATGGCTCCTGAATGCCCATAATGACTTAGATGTGTACACTTGAGGATACTATATTTATTCTAGAACACTGCACATGACAATTCATCCAATTAGTGCCTAAACTGCAGAATTCATTTCTATTTTGAGATATGCCATGTTTTATTACTTTTAAGTCATTCTGAAGGATCACATAAAAAATAATGGATGATGCTTTTGTGTTTACCCATAAGATTTGTTTAGAGGATGGGTCAGTATTCTGGAAGTAGACTGTAGAATGCTTTCAAAGTGGAGAGACAGTCAGGAAATGACGACTGGCACATTTTGACACCCATTAATCTTACAAAATTTTCAACAGGCACATGGCTCGACTTAATATCACTTTGGGGAACAATGCAGTATTTCTGGATAAAAGCATTATACATCCATAAATCACAAACTAAAACTTGATGGAGTCCCAGGAGCTCTATGACTTTGAGAATATTTTAAACGTATATTGCATTGATGCCTCTATGCCTTTCTCTGCATAATCCCACCATTGTATTCTGTCCCATACACTCCCTGTCAGAAAGGATAACATGGTTGGCAGAGAAACATGCAGTCTCAGGAACCAGAGGAGTATAAATTCTAATCCTCATCCCACAAAATACTAATATGCATTGTGACCTCAGAAATTTTATATAATTTTACTTCAGTCTTGTCTAAAAATGACACTAATAATAATGTGTCATTATTCTGAAGATTAAATGAAATAGTGACTGCAAATGCTGAATTATTGTCACTATTAATCAATATAATTTTATTTTTTATGCTTTTTTGTTTTTGTTTTTTGTTTTTCAAGACAGGGTTTCTCTGTGTAGTCCTGGATGTCCTGGAACTCACTCTGTAGACCAGGCCTGGCCTCAAACTCAGAAATCCGCCTGCCTCTGCCTCCCAGGTACTGGGATTACAGGCGTGTGTCACCACGCCTGGCTCTCTTGTGCTTTTATTAAAGTGTGCTTTACAGTCAGCAGGATATGTAAATCTTAACAATGGAGCTTCATACACATTAACACCTGTTCATGCATTAACCAGCCAAATCAGTGAATAAATTGACTTTATCTCCACAAACTGAGAATGTTCCTTTGTTTTCATTCTCCAATATACCTCTCTCAAAATGCCACCATATAAAATGTCCATTTTCCTGTTAACACTTTACTTGTTCATTCTTTACTTCTCATTTGTTTTCTGTACTTAAATATTATTTTATTCTAATATCAAAATGCACCTTATCATTAATTTTATGAAGGAGTTGAAATTTGAACCTCCATCTGAAACAGTCTGTGTCTAAATTTGCTTTTGGTTTGGGTTTTTGAGCACCGAAGACCTAGAGTTAATATTTTTAGGAAAGGATTTGTGCCATAAGCATTATACTTAGAGATATCTTTCTTTGTTTCGTTGTTTGTTGTATAACCTCAGAGAAGAGAGTGAATCTACACATATCAAACAGAAAACAAATTATCACAAACAAGATTATTGTATAATTATTGTCTAATTTATGTTAAGGCTTAATTATTTAGTAGTGCTTATACAATCAATGAAATATTTGTTTATGATTATCTTATTCATATTGTTCCTAATGCCTACGTGACAAAATGATTGGCATCTAATTTACTAAATCCATTGACTCCCTGGGATATATTCTTACAAAAGGTGAAGGCCTGTGTCAGTCTAACAAGCATTCTAAATGACTCTAAATTGCATTTGGTAATGTCATAAGGGCAACATGCTTTCTGTATGAAATCACTAGTGACAGCTGACAGGGAAGTGGTATGCAGAAATAATTAAAATTGCCTTGGACCATTTTGCTCCTCAAGATAATGCGATCTGACTCAGCTGCCTTTCTCTCCTCCTGCCCAGCATTTCTAAGACAATGGAGCATTGATTGTACTGTGGTGCTTTAGTGGATGCATCTTACAGTGACAGCAGCTCCCCAGACTCATCGATATCATAAATGCTTTTATAAATACTCAGTAGATATATTTGTTTCTTTATTTCACAACTGCAGAATTTGCACTCACTTTGTAAAGCCGATGTAATATATTGGCTTATTCATATGTAGTCAGTCATTTTGAATTTGGTTAAGAAGCTAAAGTGAATAGCAACTGAAGTTTAGAGGCTGTGGGTCAAAGTTCTTAGTATAATAGTTGAACAAGTCCTGATGTATCTATTTTCCTGAGTTTCTGCTTCAGTAGAGGGAGTGCAGGGACAGAGGCTGATAGAAAACAGGTACCTCATTAAGCAGAAGGTTTTTTCTTGACATATCAAGTTTTGTCTAATCTTTTCATACCAGACATTAATTATAATGTAATAAACATATTTATATTTACTTAAAATGTTTAATCGGCAACATTAAAGTACTAATTGATAGGAATTAAAATGGAAAATTCTTACGATTACTTCTTGATTATGTGTGTGGGTGGGTATTTGAGAAGAGATATGATTAAGCCATGTGAACAATATGACATTTATAAAAATCTTGTCTGTGGTTTACAATCTTCTAAGGCTTACTTCACTAACATACACACTTGGATTTTCTTTAAAAGCATAAAAATCTGTTTTATGTTCACAACAAAATTCTATGAAAGGTAGAGAATTTCCAAGCGTCCGAGGATCTACCATAAATGAGTGACATAACTACGTCCTGTACCCAAATGCATTTGATATCATTGATGAACCCCATGAACCCCTTGTTGTCACCAAAAGACCATAGTGTATTATGGGTTCATAGCACATTAGTCTGTACATGCTGAATACTTTTACCTTATCTTTCATTTATTGTTTTATTTCTTCAATTAAATATTTTAGTGTTATGCTAATATTGATCACAACCAGTTTTTGGTGCTAATTATATTAAAATATGCTTGTAATAACCCAATTAAATTTTATTTTATATTACTAATATTTTGGACTTGAGAAATGTAGTGAAAACTGAACTGAATGAGAGAAAATTTTTATCTACCACAGGTAGTAGTTCAGTCAGATTCAGTCACAGCAGGTTGTGATCAAGAGTCAGACTCTGTTTCCCTGATTTCGCAGCAGCCTCTTCTGTTGACTACTATAGAGTGGGTTAAGAACAGATCTCAACCTAAGATTGAATTCTGAATTTTTGGTGCCCTCGCCAGTGATCTTTGTGATCTTCATTCTCTAAAGAGTATTGATGGATTTTCTATTTAAAAAAAAGAATATAAATAAGTAGCAGTGGGTGGTGTGGGAACATGGGGAACCACTAGAATGTCCCAGATGCCAGGGATGTGAGAGGCTCCCAGGACCCAGTGGAGATGACATTAGCTGAAATCCACAATAACAGGGAGATGAAACCTGAAGTACTGAGACTACCTCCAGTAGGTAGACATATCCCCTGCCCCAAGTGGAGGGATGGGGCCACCTACCTATCTAAAAATTTTTAACCCAGAATTTTCTCTAAGAGAAATGCAGGGACAAAAATGAAGCAGAGGCATCAACTTTAAAAGACTGATTCTCACTGTCTCTGAAGCCATTAAATGTCAGTAGCCCTACAACTAGGGATGGGCCTGTGTAAGATTTCTCTAAGCCATGTTAGCATGCTCACGGTACTGTCATTGTGCTACTCTTAATTAGGAGATCTTATTGAGATTTCATAACTGTAGCCTTCTTGTGTTTTACATTTTAAATTCATTATATTTTATTATATAGCCAGAATATATAATGATTTTTTTACAAAAATTATAATGCTGGCAACCTCATGAATTTGCATGTGGGCTGTACCAAGGCCCGTGCTAACTGTCCCATGTCTTTTTCATCAGTGCATGTGTAGTTTTCTTATCACATAGAGAAAACACAGTCTTGCAGCAGATGTCCTGATGCTCTAGTTTTTACAATAATTCCCCCCTCTTCTGAAATGTTCTATGAGCCTTAATTATAGGACTTGTGTTACAGATGCAACAGTTTTGGCCAGGAACACAGTGATCAGTTGTTCTCTGAATTCTGACCAGTGATGGATATCTGTGAGGTTTTCCATCTGCTACAAAAAGAAGCTTCTTGGCTATGGATTGGGAACTATACTTATGAGTAGAAAAAAATGATAAGGGCTGAAAATACAGTTAGAGGTTATAATGGCTTAGGAAAGTAGCAGAAGTGCAGCCTGCTCTAGGTTCCATGGCCTCCCAGTTGTGGGAGTTGGCTA
This sequence comes from Apodemus agrarius, assembly GCA_964023405.1. Classification (NCBI taxonomy): domain Eukaryota; kingdom Metazoa; phylum Chordata; class Mammalia; order Rodentia; family Muridae; genus Apodemus; species Apodemus agrarius. The sequence continues at coordinate 77,635,573 of OZ030009.1, forward strand.
GATTTACAAACGAAGCACTACTATACACTCATAAAGTGGACTTTAGGTCCAATTAGAGAGCTGTTGTTTTTATTACCAAATGTTTTGCAATTTCTGAATAGCTATTTAAACTACGTTTAATGATCTTGTATATAATTTTTGCATCAAGGTTTCTTTCTAAGACCAGAAAAAATATCCTTGTAAATTTGAAGAGGTTTTTACATGTCCACTGTACTTTCAATTTTATTAGGTCTTTTTTTGTTTTTGTTTATTGTTTTTTTTTCAATGACTCATGGATGCTTGTGTGATCAATATCTCAAAGAAAAATTATGACTATATTTAGGGTAAAAGTGTGATTTCAGAACAGTATTAATATAGTCACTCAGCATTTCCTTCACCATAAATGGAATGTTTCAAATTGCATTCATGGACCTTTGATCTCAGACACTTAATTCCTAAGAATTCAATAAAATCTTCATTGTATGAGTGTAGAGAGCCATAAATTTTGTAAGTGGCAACTTCCTTGTATTTCCTAGAAAAATTATAAGGAAGAAAAATCAATCCTAGAGTACTTTACCATCAAGCATTATCATTACTTTTGCTTTTCCTCATAAAAAAATTTATATTTGTAGCTACTTATGTGATAATTTTCCCATGTCACCAGTTAGATTTTATTTTATCATAAAATACATGTATAACATACTTTTGCATTACTCGTCTAACATTGCAATTATTTTCAATAGAAAATTCTCATATTTACTTAGTATTCACAACTGTATTTCTTTGCAAATAATCTGTGTTATTATAGGGAGGGAAATAGAATAATTATACTTTACTTTCCTATTTGACATGGATTCTATTTGCTGAAAAAGTTCAATCCAAAGGCCCATGGACATTACTCTCACTTATCACTCAAGTAAATTTTGTTCTTTAGAATTGCATTCCACAATGTTAAGGATATTGATTGGATGTTTAAGTTCTATATGCACAAAGAAGGTAAACATCATGGAAACATTTGTATCACTTATAAAATAAGCATAGAGATACTTAGTATCTCTTAATTGTATCTGGAAATTAGAGGACCTGAATATAAAGACTGGGTTCTGTGCCTAAGACAATAGCTCACTCAGAAAATAAATGCAATGTATGTAAGTATGCAGTCCGAACTTGATTTTCTGTACCCATGCAGAAATGGGAGACATTGAATTAAAAATAATGACAGTGTCAGGAAAGCTCAGGCAAGAGGATCTAACATCCAGTGGAAAAAAGGTAGCCTTTTCAACAAATGGTGCTGGCTCAACTGGAGGTAAACATGCAGAGGAATGAGAATTGATCCACTCTTATCTCCTTGTACTAAGCTCAACTTCAAGTGGATCAAGGACCTCCACATAAAACCAGACACACTAAAATTAATAGAAAAGAGATTTGGGAAGACCCTTGAGGACATTGGCTCAGGGGGAAAATTCCTGAACAGAACACCAATAGCTTATGCTCTAATATCAAAAATAGACAAATGGGACCTCATAAAATTACAAAGTTTCTGTAAGACAAAGGACACTGTCAAAAGGACAAATTGGCAACCAACAAATTGGGAAAAGCTCTTCACCAACACTACATCTGACAGAGGGATAATATCAAATGTATACAAAGAACTCAAGAAGTTAGACCCAAGAAAACCAAATAACCCCATCCAAAAATGGGGTACAGAGCTAAACAATGAATTTTCACCTGAAGAAAATCAGAGAGCTGAGAAACACCTTAAAAAATGTTCAACATAATTAGTCATTAGAGAAATGCAAATCAAAACAACCCTGAGATTTCACCTCACACCAGTCAGAATGGCTAAGATTAAAAACTCAGGAAACAGCAGGTGTTGGAGAGGATGTGGAGAAAGAGGAACACTCCTCCACTGCTGGTGGGAGTGCAAGCAGGTACAACCACTCTGGAAATCAGTCTGGCGCTTCCTCAGAAAACTGTACACGATACTTATGGAGGACTCAGCCATAACACTCCTCAGCATATATCCAGAAGATTCCCCAGCATGCAATAAAGATACATGCTCCACTGTATCCATAGCAGCCTGATTTATAATAGCCAGAATCTGGAAAGAACCCAGATGTCCCTCAATGGAGGAATGGATACAAAAAATGTGGTATATATACACAATGGAGTACTATTCAGCCATTAGAAACAATGAATTCATTAAATTCTTAGATAAATGGATGGAGCTGTAGAACATCATATTAAGTGAGGTGACCCAGTCTCAAAAGAATACCCATGGTATGCACTCACTGATAAGTGGATATTAGCCTAGAATGTTGGGACTCCAAAGACAGAATCCACATACCAAATGATGTCTGACAAGAAGGAAGGAGTGGACCCTGGTTCTGGAAAGGCTCAAAGCATCAGTGTAGGTGAATATCAGAACAGGGAAGTGGGAAGGGGTTGATGGGAGAACACGGGGAGGGGAAAAGAGCATGTGGGACCTTTGAGGGGCAGGGAACCAGAAAAAGGGAAATGAAATGTAAATATAGTATATATCCAATAAAAAAAGAAAAAAATATAAAAAATTTCAAAAAAAAGATGGAAAACCAGAGAGTCAACATGAATCCCAGTTTAGTGTTAAACCCTCTCTCATAAAACAAGTGTTGAACAATAAAAGAGAAAACTTAGAGCCAATCTCCGTCCATGCCCACATATGCATGCACTGAAACACATGAACACACATATGTGCTTACAGACACACATTTATATATATACCATGTACATGTGTACAAATATACACACCACAGAATCAGTTATGATATCTGCTCTAATATGTAGCTCAGTGATGAACATGTACCTAGCATGCATTATATCTTGTAATTGACCCTAAGCACTGAGACAATAGAAACTAGTCAGTAACTCGTAGTACCTTAATGTTGGTGCCATTTCAATTTAGGCTTTATAAAGTCTGCTAACAACAAGCATTCTACCACTTATAATATTGTCTCAAATACAGAATTTTTTCTAGAATAAAATGAAACTTTGTTTCATGATTCTAATCACTAAAGATGTTTGTGTGCATGTGTGTATGAGAGAGAGAGAGAGAGAGAGAGAGAGAGAGAGAATGTAAGATTTGTTAATCACTTGTGTATATAAAACACCATTTAAAAAACTAGACATTTTTATATTCTTACACTAGTGAGTAAGTAATACATCAAGTTTATGTATGTTCTACAGGAAAGAGGCTAAAAGGATACTACAGTTTTAGGAGCCAGCATTTGGATATTTTCTATTCCTTCAAGGAATTACATGTAGATAGCCTGAGTCCTCAACTATGGGATGTTTCTACCATTGGTTCAGATCACATTCACAGTGACATGAGTTGATCAGAGACCATTTCCACATCTGAAACAGATCAAAAGTTCTGCACATCTCAGACCAAGCATGTTTGTGCTCCTGAGCTAATTCTAGCATAGAAAACTCTGAGCCTTGAAACTCAAGGGTCACCCTTCTAACAGAAGAGGAATTTGGTATTTCTCAATACAGTTTTATGAAGCTTTGTTATTATTTCATCTCAATATCACCCATTACATTATAGCCAACAATGTTGTTATTAACATTTAAAAATGTTAAGTTATTTCAGAGAAAAAAATCAATGTAGGGTCAGAATTAGCTGTCAAACTTGGCATTAAAACAAGATATAGTTTTACTACATTACATTTGCATTTTATGTAACCTTTCCCTCATTCTTTGTATTTTTAAAATGTAAGTTGGTTGTACAAATTAGAATTTGTCTGCAAAGCACGTATATTTATGACTGGTGCATACTGTTCTCTTTGAGAATTTTTAATTATTATTTTTTTAACTATTGCATTTAGTCTTTCATTGTTTAGCGATAAAATTCTCAGAAAGTGAGATTCTTACACATTTTAGAAGTTTGTAGTATTGTAGAGTCTTTACACTTTATAGTATTTATCTAAAGCAAATTCACAAGATTAAACACCAGTGTTTTATATGATAATATGAAGGTTTTAAAGAATGTCCTCCACATAATCCTGATTGTCTGTTTGGTCTCCTGTTGTTAGAATTGTTTTTGCAAGATTAGAAAGTATAGCAGTTTTGGAGAAGGAGTGTTACTGGTGCTAGGCTTGGAGGCTTCAAAAGTGCCATTCCTAGAATGCTCTCTTATCCTACTAGTGGATCAAGATGTGAGCTCTCAGCAATTGCTCTCACCATGCCATTCCTTCATCATCACAAACTATCACCCTCTGAAACCTTAGGTCAATTTATTGTTTTCTTTTAAAAGCTGCCTTAGTCATGGTATCTTATTACAGCAATGAAAAATAACTAGTCAGATACCCATCTGTGTAGTTAACAGTACAATCCTAACAGATCTTAGAGAGGCTTGACTACATGTGTTTTGACTGTTAATTATTATCAAAACAATTTACCCATTGTTCATAACAAATCAAAATTATTTGACGCTGATGATTCAAACAAAAATTGTAATAAATGGATAGTCTCCAATGGTTTTAGAAACACATGTGAACACACACACACACACACACACACACACACACACACACATACAATATAAATGTCATGTTTCCATTATGGTTGGAGTTTATTAATTCAGGGTGACATTTAGAAGAAGCAAAGATAAGTTTCCACTCGAAATTTTTGACAACTGGTTATTACAGAGAAAAGGATAAAATACAACCTGAGGGTCAGCAAAGGCAAAGGGGGTATGTTCTTCCTGATATGGGTTATTGTCTCATTTTGAAAACAAATGTGTAATGGGATCAAATGAGATGACAACCCTGTATGGTATTTATTACTTTGTCACTGTCAAAATTATGATGCTGTGGCCTAATTTTATCAAAATGATTGATACTAAAGACTGAGTACTAAGTGCATGCAGAATAGTATGAGACTCTCATGTGTATGCCAATCTTTCTTCTGATGATAACTCTTCTGAACAACTTTGATCCCCACATCCCTCAACTTTGTAACCAATATGAGACAAAGTCACTCATAGTTGACATGAAGAATAAAGAACATGTGTAAGTAAACAGTCAGAGATTTAAAAGCTCAACTTGCTGCCCCTTGACTACTTAGTAGCTCTGTTGACTAGTCTCAATTTAATTTCTACTGAGATTAATTGCTAATGGTTCTTCTGCTTACTCTCAAGAAGGCCAACTTTGTAAAATGAATTGCCGTACATTTATCTCAGATATTTATAAACATCTGCTCTTAATCTCAACACAATATCTGCATAAAGCCAAACTAAGGCTTGTTTGTTAAAGGCCCATTAAAGCTGAGGTTACAATTTTCCATGAAGTTACCATGAAGTTATTTGTCTCAGAGGGCAAGGTAAAAAAAACTGTTAAATATGTTTTTTTTCTAAGTTTGAATATTTTTCTCTTCAGCAAACCATAGCCTGCTACAATCAATTCACGCCGATTCCAGTCTGAGGTTAAATAAATAACAGCATAAAGGCTAATCAAAAATCAGTGACTATAATTGTTTTTTCTACTTCTTCTATAAAATGAGAAACTATCATCCGCTTATTGACCTTTTTTGAGCAAACTAACACTTACAAATCTATATATTCCAAAGGCTACAAGTGAAGAGGGGGATAAAACTGAGGTAGCATGTCTACTGTCAACAAGCCTCTTATCACGTTGACAGAAATATGTAAACTGAAGTAAAGTTCACTGACATAACCTCTACTCTCAGTTATTCCTTCATATGTCACCTCCTACTTTCATTTTCCCTAAATACTGAGTATAATATTTAATTGTTCTATATGCTTTCTTATATTTTGCTACTGTTCTCCAAATGAACAAATTGCTGGTTTAACCAGTTCAACTATGAATAAAAGGTTTGAAAATTTAGGCATTCTGTTACCTTTTGAGATACAAATTCATCTGCATTTTTTCCTACAAATTGTACTGTGAATGTCTAAGTAAATGTAACATTTCTTCTTATCATATTTGCATATAATATTTGAGATAAATGCTAACATATATTTCATTTATTAGTTCATTTGCTTGAAAATACTGGGAATTAGATTTAGGGCTATCTCTATGCTAGGGAAATGTATTCCCAGAGAGCTATATTCCCTGTCCAGAAATAATTTTAGAGTGTTAAATTAGCACCATGAATAGTACAGTGCACATCTCATGATGTCTATTCTTTGGGGACACCCCATTTGAGTGTTAATCTAGAAGAAGAAAATCAAGACTTTTAGAAAAATAGGAGAATGAGGGAGGAGGCTAACACTGAAACCTGATATCTATGGCTAATCCACTCAACCTATTATGCATGGAGCTAACTAGAATCCAGACTTATAACTAGTGATTCTACTTAGTTATCTACGTATGATATCTAGCAAAAATATATGTTCCCTGTGCTATAGAAATGTATGCAGAAATAGCAAAGCTACGTAGGACTCATACTTATTGACTAGTTTTGACTAGTGATTTAGTATATGGAAGCTGCAGGAGGGAATGAACATTTTCCATATGAAATATATTACATATTAAATTAATGAATTGCAGTTTTATGTTATTATAACTCTTGCTTATCTTCTTCAGACATTAAAGGAGTAAATTGGTAAATATAAGTTTTATATTAGAGTATATATGGAAAATAACTTAAGAAAACAAATGACTTAAGTTGAGTGGAACATAGCACCCTTGTGTATTTTAGAGGGAAATATCGTGCCTTTTATCAGCACTCTGAAAACAAATGTCTGTATTTCACCTATGTTGTTTAGTCTAACTCTTATACTTATAGAAGTAGACTGGGAAAGGGGAATAAAAGCCTCCTATAACAGTTCCAAGACTGTATGCTTCTTATGTGCTTTTGAATTTCCAAAGGAAAACTGTATATAAGGTAAGGTAACTTGTGAAATGAAGAAAATATCTTTAGTACTCAATTCACAGTGAAAGCAGATCACAGATAGGCTTACTCAACTTTATGAATCACCATTTCAAGAATATGAAATTGGCTTTTTATATCCCTAAAAGGCCAGGGGTCTTTATAGAGGGCTACATATTGACCAACTACTTAACTATAGCAGGATTGTGAAATTGGATTGCGTAAATGTTAGATAAGGATACATTATAAAGATCATGTAGAATTTAATTATAAATGTATCATGTAGTTTTGTAATTGAAGAACTAAAATAGTATAAAAATTTTAATTAAATCTAAGAGATCACTTCCGTCTGCCCCAATATATCATTCACAAAAGATAGTTCACAAGCCAGGCGTGGTGGTGCACGCCTGTAATCCCAGCACTTGGGAGGCAGAGGCAGGTGGATTTCTGAGTTCGAGGCCAGCCTGGTCTACAGAGTGAGTTCCAGGACAGCCAGGACTACACAGAGAAACCCTGTCTCGAAAAAACAACAACAACAAAACAAAAACAAAAACAAAAAAAAAAGATAGTTCACATACACACACACACACACACACACACACACACACACAGAGAGAGAGAGAGAGAGAGAGAGAGAGAGAGAGAGAGATTTCTGATGATTGCAATGTATTTTCATTTGTGAGAAACAGGTTTTTCGAAGTAATGATGTCGTAGAAAACATCATTAGAGTGTAAATCTCAAGACATACTTGTCACTTTAAAACATAAAATATGACAGTTTAATTGCTTAACACTTAAAATTTGACTGCCACCTGAATGAAAAGAATGTTGCATGAAATATAGGATGCACACGGTATCATGCAGTCTAACAGAAAATGGTACCTTGTATGCACTGACATTTTCAGAACAAGTACATGGACGTAATAAGTTCAGTTTAATTAAATTTTAACAAATCAGAATCTAATAAAACTAGAAAAGTTGATCAGAAATAACAGCATCTATAAATAAAGATAATTGTAAAACTATAGCAATTTTGACATTTCTTTTTATTGTAGTTCAGTTCTATTTAAGGAATAAATTCTTTAATATTCATTTCAGATAATATTCATTCTTTTTCTTTGACATGAGAAGAGTATTGATTTAGGTAAAATGTCAACAAGTTTATCATTTGAAATTGGGGTCTTCAGAATCTGCTTAGTTGTCAATGGAATATGATGAGCTATACACTATCTTCTCTATGAGAAATGTCCTGATACCATGATGACCATGCTAGACCATCCCCAAAGATTCCGCCATGTTTACTTTGGCATTTTTGACTCTGAATACATGGAGCACATTCCATATATCTGCAATTTGACCCAGCTTGTGAATTAAAATATCTATGAAGATGACATGTTCTTTTCGAAGCACAAGGGTAGACATGATCAAAAGCAAACAAAACATACATGATGTTTTGAATGTAACAGGCTGTAAATCTCATATCAGAACATGAAGATTTTGTGGAACAAGCTCTTACATGCTTTAAAAATGCATGACTCACCGATTGGAATCTCTCTCTCTCTCTCTCTCTCTCTCTCTCTCTCTCTCTCTCTCTGTGTGTGTGTGTGTGTGTGTGTGTGTGTGTGTGTGTGTGAGAGAGAGAGAGACAGACAGACAGACAGACAGACAGACAGCTTGGCACAGTCCTAGATTCCAATTTTACTAATATTTGTGCAGGAAGAGTTGGGCTTTTCATACTCTTCAAGTATACCTAATCATAAAATCCCCCTCATGAACTAGCAAGCTTTTGAATGATAATGGCAACTTCTTATTAGTTCCTCTCTCTCTAAATTAATGACACATTAGACAAATGTTGGACTTATTTTCCATCCTCATCTTTTGAATACCAACCCAAACTATCTAATGATTTACCAGGACAGAGAAGAAAGCAGCTTTATCTTTTCTTCATTGAATAGAAGTTTTTATATGCAAATGAATATTTATTTAAATTTTCAAAATCAGATTCATGATTTTGATCTAAAAAAGACATGTGAGACCTTTTCATTCTATTTTAAGTTTTTATGGTTTCCTGATCAAAGACATTTTCATTTTTTCTTTTTTAAATCAATTGGGGGTATATTTTTTCTGCCCTCCCTCCTCTACTTCCAATCTCTCTCTCTCTCCAACTCTTCCCCCATTTCTATTCCCTTTCTCTTCAGAGAAGAGGAGGTCGTCCATGGATACTAACCCATCTTGGCATTTTAAGTTGAAGTAGGACTAGGTCTTTCTTCTATTGAGTCTAAACCCACAAACCTAAGGATACTTGATTTCTGACAAAAAAGCCAAACTGTATGACAGAAGCCACCTAAGTAAGCATATGGCAAGCAAGTAAGTTTCCTAGAGATAGCCCACTGTTTTACATGGCTGTGATGACTTCATTCCTGGAAGGCTTCTTGCAGATGATAAGCCTTTCCTGCCAATATTACATACACTAAGGATCCTTGGGAATCCCCTCACCCTATTGGACAAATTTCCTGAAGATCAACATGAAGAAGAACTTTAATGAGTTAGCTGATTAGATGAATTAATTACTATGTAGCATTACTGATTTGATTCAAATAATTTTAAGAATAATATTTAAGGAGATAGTTTTACCTGTTTTACAAGAAAGACATCATGAAGTTATAATCAAAAATGGAATAGCAGCCTTGTTTACAAGAGCCAGAAGTTGGAAGGAGCCCAGATATCCCTCAAAGGAGGAATGGATACAGAAAATGTGGTACACACACACACACACACACACACACACACAATGTAATACTACACAGCAATTAAAAATAATGAATTCATGCAATTTGTAGGCAAATTGTTAGATCTGGAAAATATCATCCTAAGTGAGTTAACCCAATCACAAAAGAATACACATGAAATGCAATCACTGATATGGGGATATTAATGAGCCCAGAAGCCCTAAATACTCAAGGCACAATTAGCAAGTCAAATGATTCCCAAGAAGAAGAAAGGAGAGGACCCTGGGCCTGAAAAGATTGGATCCAGTTTTGTAGGAGAGTACCAGAACAGAGAAATGGTGTGTGTGTGTGGGGGGTGATTGGGGAATAGTTGAGGGGGGAAAGGACTTATGGGACATATGGTGGGGGGGAACTGGGAAAGGGGAAAGGCTTTGGAATGTAAACAAAGAATATAGAAAAAATTAAAAAAAGAAAAGAAAATAGTACTTACAAAAAAGTAATTACTCTTGGAAAGAAAAACATTATACTGAAGAGAGACATTAAAGAAATTTTTTCTTCACAAAGTGGCTGGTAATAAAATTAACCCAAACAAATCAGTAGCCTTCCTATACTCAAAGGACAAGCAGGCTGGGAAAGTTAGGGAAATAACACCCTTCACAATAGCCACAAACAACATAAAGTACCTTGGCATAACTCTAACCAAACAAGCGAAAGATCTGTATGACAGGAACTTCAAGCCCTTGAAGAAAGAAATCGAAGATCTCAGAAGATGGAAAAATATTTCTTGCTCCTGGATTGGCAGGATCAATATAGTAAAAATGGCCATCTTGCCAAAAGCAATCTACAGATTCAATGCAATCCCCATCAAAATCCCAACTCAATCCTTCATAGATCTAGAAAGCAATTCCAAAATCATCTGGAGCAACAAAAATCAAGGATAGCTAAAACTATTCTCACCAATAAAAGGACTTCTGGGGGAATCAATATCCCTGACCTCAAGCAGTACTACAGAGCAATTGTGTTAAAAACTGCATGGTTTTGCAAAACATCAGGGTTGCCTGGTACAGCAACAGGCAAGTAGATCAATGGAATTGGATTGAAGACCCAGAAATGAACCCACAGACTTATGGTCACTTGATCTTTGATAAAGGAGCCACAACAATCCAGTGGAAAAAAGATAGCCTTTTCAACAAATGGTGCTGGTTCAACTGGAGATCAACATGCAGAAGAATGCGAATTGACCCACTCTTATCTCCTTGTACTAAGATCAACTCCAAGGGGATCAAGGACCTCCACATAAAACCAGACACACTGAAACTATTAGAAAAGAAACTGGGGAAGGCCCTGGAGGACATGGGCACAGGGGGAAAGTTCCTGAACAGAACACCAACAGCTTATGCTCTAAGATCAAGAATTGACAAATGGGACCTCATAAAATTACAAAGTTTCTGTAAGGCAAAGGACTGTCATAAGGACAAAACGGCAACCAACAAAGTGGGAAAAGAGCTTCACCAACCCCACATCCTACAGAGGGCTAATATCCAATATATACAAAGAACTCAAGAAGTTAGACCGCAAAGAACCAAATAACCCTATCAAATAGGGGTACAGTGCTAAACAAAGAATTTTCACCAGAAGAAATTCGGATGGCTGAGAAACACCTTAAGAGATGTTCGACCTTATTAGTCATCAGGGAAATGCAAATCAAAACAACCCTGAGATTCCACCTCACACCAGTCAGAATGGCTAAAATTAAAAACTCAAGAGACAACAAGTGCTGGCGAGGATGTGGAGAAAGAGGAACACTCCTCCACTGTTGGTGGGATTGCAAAATGGTAAAACCGCTCTGGAAATCAGTGTGGCAGTTCCTCAGAAAATTGGGCGTGTCACTTCCAGAGGACCCTGGCATACCACTCCTGGGCATATACCCAGAGGATTCCCCTGCATACAATAAAGACACATGCTCCACTATGTTTATAGCAGCCGTTTATAATAGCCAGAAATTGGAAGGAGTCCAAATATCCCTCAAAGGTGGAATGGATACAGAAAATGTGGTATATTTATACAATGGAATACTACTCAGCAATTAAAATTAATGCATTCATGCAATTTGTTGCTAAATGGATAGATCTGAAAAATATCATCCTAATGAGTTAGCCCATTCACAAAAGAATACACATGAAATGCAATCACTGATAAGTGGATATTAATGAGCCCAGAAGCCCTAAATACTCAAGGCACAATTAGCAAGTCAAATGATTCCCAAGAAGAAGAAAGGAGAGGACAGTGGGCCTGAAAAGATTGGATACAGTTTTGTAGACCCAGAACAGAGAAATCATAGGGGGGCGGGTTGATTGGGGAATGGTTGGGGGGGAGAGGAATTATGGGATGTATGGTGGGGGGGAACTGGGAAAGGGGAAAGCCTTTAGAATGTAAACATAGAATATAGAAAATAAAAATTAAAAAAAAAAGAAAATTTTCTTCCTTTTTGTAAAAAAAAAAATGGAATGTGCCCACTTTTCATAGAAGTTTAAGTGAAGACTGCAAAATAAGAATTACAATGAGTTTCATAAATTGAACACAGAAAAGAAGTAGGCTTGGGACATATTTATGATCAACGGAAAGCATTCATTATAAGTCAGGTCCAAGGATGAAGCCACAGGTGTGCACCATGATCAAGCTAGGCCATTTGAAACTGTTGGTTTGAACTTACAATGAGCTTAGAAATAGAATGACACAATGTTTTACCTTACTATCAACATCCTTCTGTAACTCCACATTTGTACAACATTTCATCCATCAGGTAACTTTAGAAAGAACTTTTTTCTAAGAAGGCCAGACTAAAATACTAAAGTGTGGCTATTATGGCTTTTTTCCCTCTACCAAATGCATATATGTCTGTCTGTATGTATGAATGTACATACACATGTATCTAGGTGTATGCACATAGGTATGCACATACTATTGTGAAATTGATGAGACAAGGGATGAAGCCTAATCAGACTCTGTGTGTGTGTGTGTGTGTGTGTGTGTGTGTGTGTGTGCCTGACTTTCTTCCTTCCATTTCTTTTCTCTCTACTTCACGAATAGGTAACTCTAAACCTCTTGCCTGGCAATCAAGGGACTCTAGCCAGAATTCAGCAGCTTTTGTCTCCAGGACAGCAAAGTTAAAGAAAGAGTTAAATTGCCAAAAGTAAGCAGTTTTTGGCCCTGATCACTGAGTCTATACCTCTTTTCACTCCTTCCCTTAGGGAATTGATGCCAAGCTAGCTCATGGCAACTATACTTTGGAAAAATGAAAGCATCTTCAACAAATAATCCTCATCTAACTAGATGTATGCATGTTAAAAATGCAAATAGATTCATATTTGTCACCCTGCACAAAACCCAAGTCCACATGGATCAAAGATCTTAACTAAAACCTGGAAAAACTAAATCTAATAGAGTGTGGAATAGCCTAGAATACACAGGTACCAGAGACAATTTCCTGAACAGAACAGCAACAGCTTAGACACTAAGATCACCAATTAATAAATTGGACTTCACAAGATTGAAAAGCTTCTATAAGGCACATGTCACTGTCGCTGAAAGAAAACATAATGGGAAAAGATCTTCACCAACCCTATATCTGACATAGGGTTGAATTCCAATATGTATATAGAACTCAAATAATTAGACACCAACAACCTGAATAACCCTACTGAAATATGGGGTGCACAGCTAAACAGAGAATTCTTGGCAAAGGAATCTCTAGTTGCTGAGAAGCAATTAATGAAATGTTTATCATTACTACTCATCAGGAAAACACAAATCAAAATGAGTCTATCTTATACCCATCCAAATGGCTAAGATCAAAGGCTTAAGGCATAGCACATTCTTGTCAGCATGTACAGCAAGGGGGAGACTACTCCATTGCTGGCAGGATTGCAAATTTGTACAACTAATTTGGAAATCAAGTTGGCAGTTTTTCAGATAACTGTGAATAGTTTAATCTCAGGACTTATTTAGAACACTCCTAATCTTATCAGCCTCCGAAATGTTCCATTATATTATAAGGATACTTGATCAACTCTGATTAGAAGTTGTGACATATACTTTTACCTCAAACCACAGTCAAATATTTGGAGGACAGAATCCTTAATTTCACAATGTTTATGACTATCTACACTAACTTATACCTTCTCTTTCTACTAACAGAAACTAACTTTGTTTGGCATCTGTAATTAATAAAATATTTTAAGCTATATTAAGTGGTTTCAGAGCTAATCAGGAGAGATGGTTCAGCAAATCCAAGTTAGTCATTCTTGTTCAAAACAATCCTGTCTTGGAACTCAAATAAAAAAATGACATTGCAATTGGTTTGTGGTTGTACTCTATTTCTCCAATAGACAATAGATGCTGTAGGACACATACATAATTTATATTCTCTAATAGATTTAAAAATTAAGAAGCTATGAATATGATGTACTTTATTTAATTTTTGCTTAATAGATTTATATTTACATAAAACAATATATTTAATATATTTTCAGTTTTACTTGTATATTTTAAAATAGGGCATTTTCTCACATTGCCTTCAAACTCTGTACTAATGTATTCCAATATGCACTAGAATCTGGATCTTCACTGACCAAATACATTGATTAAAAGAAAAAACATTGTCGTTTTCTTAACAAATATAGAAGAAGAAACTTATATGATAATATTTTAATGAGCTAAAAACAACATAAATATGAAATCAAATAATGATTATTTAATTTAAGGAAAAACTTCTATCCAATTTTACAACAGATACTGGGTCAATTGCAGATCACTAATACTGTTAACCAAGAAAATTAGGTAAAAGAACCAAGAAGTGTTAGGTTTGTTATTGAAAAATAATAAAGCACCATTATATAAATGTGTTGGCCCATATACAGAATCTAAAAAAGGAGACAGGCATTAGATCTATATGCACTATATTGCTTGTGTGTATGGCTCTGTCTGTTTATATAGATGTGTGAAAACTCAGTAGAGAACAAAGGTTATATCAAAATGAAAAAAATTGGAACGGCTATCAAATTTGCAGCAGGGTGGTTTTTGTTTTGAATAATTAATTCTAGAATTTAATTAAAAGATCAAAATAGCCAGGAGATCAGCAAATACTACTTTGATTTCAAACTGAGGTATTCCTTTATCACAGTACCCATTTCCCACCCTCCCTCATCTCACACGGTTTCCAATCCCTATCAATTACTGGTGGATATTTGCTAGTGTCCAGCTATAAGAATGAGAGAAAACACAATGCTCATGATACTTGTCTTCTGTGGAAGAACTACCCATTGTTACTATATTAGAACCTAATTCTCCCTTTGAGTTCTAATATGTTGACTTTTTTTAAAGATGAGTAACCCATTGTTAGGTGCATGCAGACTTGTAACAGTTCCAACTTCTTGTTCTATTGATCATTTGATTATCTCTTCACACATTTTTTTTCATCTTTAAAAAAATGTCAGTATTTTATGCTTCCTAGATTTAAATTTCTTTCAATTTGAAAGATCATTTTCCATCCTTTCATTTTCTTTCTTTGTGCATCTTTACTGGTAAAGTGACCTTCTTG
Source organism: Apodemus agrarius (assembly GCA_964023405.1). Classification (NCBI taxonomy): domain Eukaryota; kingdom Metazoa; phylum Chordata; class Mammalia; order Rodentia; family Muridae; genus Apodemus; species Apodemus agrarius. The sequence goes on from OZ030009.1 coordinate 77,650,749, forward strand.
TAGGACAACATACTGTTACGACTTTTAGATACTTTTAAAAAACATCAAAGTGAGGTGCTGTAGTGCAAATCTATAATCCCAGTACTTCAGAAACTGAAGAAAGCTAGTTGTTCAGAATTGTAGACAATCTGAGTTACTTAGCAATCTCTAGGTTACAGAACGGAATCCTGCCTCTAAAAATAAAATCAACACACTATACGCACCCATTTTTTCATGTATATGGTAATTTAGTCATTTATAGTCAAATTACTATTGATAATAAAAGATTATTATTTCACTGTTTTTTGTTCTAATTATTTTGAATATTTTGTTTCATTACTTCTCCTTATGGCTCTCTGTAGTTTGATAACATATTGTATAAATAACTCTTGTTTCTTTTTATTTTTGTTTTGGGAATCTACTCTTCTGCCAGAACTAGAACTTCATTATTTAAGTTTTAATATTTTAGAAGAATTTTTTCCTCACTGTGGGAAAGATAGCTTTGTCCACAGTAATCCACAATAACTGGTTGGCAGTTATTTTCTTTGGTGTCTTGGAAAATAACATCCTTCCATCTTGACCTACTATGTATAAGCAAAGGAGTTACGTTAGTCTAAAAGGGATACTTTAAATGGAGCCTCCTGTTTTTCTTTCAGAGATTTAAAATTTTGTTCTTTGCCTTATGCTTTTCACAGTTTGACTATAATAATACACAAAACCATACATCACTAGTTATGTCATCTTGAGACAAGATAAGCCTCCTATATACAGATATTTTTACAAAGATTAGGAAACTTTTCTGCCTCTGGATCAGTGGCTGGAATTTTATGTCCTTAACTTTTATCTGCTCTCCTTCAGGTGCTCTAAAAGTGTAGGTTTTTGCTCTTATAATAGTACCCACAAGCCCTAAATACTCCATTTTACTTATTCACATTTATAGGCTTATTTCATCTTTATGTATATGTATCTGTGAGTGAGTGCCCCATGAGTGAAATTGTACAGTGGAAGACAGAACAGAGTCAAATCCCCTGAAGCAAGAGTTACAGGTGGCTGGAATCCACTGGAATTGTGTATGCACCAGGAACCAAACTCATCTGATACAACTGTAAGCACTCTTAATTCTTTCTGAGCCTTCTCCACAATTTTCATTTACTTACTTACTTACTTACTTACTTACTTACTTACATATTCATAGAAATAATATTACTATCTAGCCCAGCTGTCCTGAAACATACGATGTAGACCAGGATGGTCCAGAACTCTCAACAAACCTCTGCTACTTCACTCAATGCTAAGATTAAATATTATATAATTATGACTGGCTTTTATTGAGTTCCATTATAATCACTTTTGAATCCCCTCATAGGAATTTCTTCATAACCTCTAGCTATAGACATATATTGTTTGAGAGACACCATTTTATCTTGTTTTCACTTATTTTATGTTGTGATGGCATTTGCATAGCCTTGAAGATCAAATATATATTGTTCTTTATTATTCAGTTTTCTGGCTCAGTGTGTCAGTTTGGTGTGTATGTTTGGCCTTCCTTGCAGTTAGAAGCTATAGCAATTTTAGTTTGGCATCTGTAGCTGTGACTAATATCTTTGAGCACTGTTTATGTATGTCGCGGCAGTCAGCAGACCCACGGAAAGTGTGAGGCATGCAAAGGTGATGTCATTCCAGGCAGGTGTGCTTAGGAGAGCAACAGGTGTGTGGTGTTCAATGATGCCCTCTATCGGGTAGCAGGCACATCATCCAGTATTATTAATATCAGCCCTACAACAAAATGGCATATAGTGCTGTATCCTCAACAGTAGTCAGGAGATTGTAGCATTTCCCCTTCAGTCTCTCATATAGGTCAAAATGCTGCACATGGAAAAACATTGGTGCAAAGTCCATCACAACGGCACCATTCACACCCAGTCCTAAGAGCACTGTCTAGTGGAAGTGAGAAAGCAGGGGCTAAATAACTGGACTGTCGGGAAGAACTCTGTGTTCCCTATTGCCACTTCAGTGACAGTGTCTAACTAAAGAGTGAGACTTCAGGTTGGGCAAATCCAAATATGTAAACTCCTTTGGCTATGCAAACTCAAGGTCAGGGAGATAGCTACATTTTAGGGCCATGATTGGGGCAAACAATTCTGTGGTCAGGGCTGCAGTGATGTTCTCTTTCTATCAATCACAGACAACCGAATAGTAAAAGCTATGGAGGCACCTGCCGTCAACCCCAGTACTGGCATAACTTCACTTTAAGCTGCCCACAGCCTGAGTGCAGCTGCCTTAGTTTATCAGGTCAGACTCCTTTATTGTCTTCCTTGTCTTAATATTTTCTTGCATAGAGCAGTGTAGGCTTAGGTCATTTTCTCTCTGCTGAGGCAGGTAAGACTGAGAGGAAAGCTGTTTCCAAAATTAGAATAGTGAAAGACTCATGAAATTCAAGAAATGGGAGTATTCAGGGAATGGAAAAAGTGGTAGAGGAACACACTTCCAGAAATAGCTTACTTCTCAAGATGGCTCCTTGATATAGCACCACTAGGGCAGGACCCCAACAGAAGATAATGTGAGATCTATTCCAAAGGAAGCTTAGTGTATATAATGCAGGCTTACTCAAGCCTATAAGAATGGCAAAATTTTTCGTGTAGTCAGGACAGCTAGCACCCATAGAGATAGGTGGCTGATTCACCTTTGCTCTTCAAGTAAATGCACTCCATCTCCACAGCCATGGATGGGGGCAACTGGGATATTGTGTTTCCTTTACGATGTCACCTGCGTCCCCAGTTTTAGTGAGTTTTCTCTCATCTATTTCTATTATTTTCCTATGATCATTTACCTCAAGATACATTATACTTTGCATCTTGTAGTACCCTAAGCAGAACAGGATGTGAGGACTGGCCCTTTTGTTCACCCAAGTTTGAGCTTCAGTATACCACATTCTTGTCTGTCATCCTTACAAAATATCTCCTTGCTTATGCTCAGGAATGGTTGACGTGTTGTTTATACCTAGGATGGGCATTTTACGAACAATTTCCCTATTTGAAGAGCAATTGTTGTTGTTATTGCTGTTTATTGTGATATTTAACAACTTTGTACCTTTGTGTATTTGGAAGATAGATTGGTTCCTCTGGCAATAGAAGAGCTTTTTATGGCTTCCTGATGATCACCAAAGTCATTTTCAGCTTGTTTACATATATATTTGTGTCTTAGAATATAAGAAACTGATAATAGAATAATCCATAGAATGCAATAAGTTTAGAAACCAGTGGTTACCTGATATGGATAGAATTTCTCTGTAGTAAGTGATACTTTCATAAATATTACAGAAAACACCATTTAGAATTACCAGGATGCAATCACCTCACGAGATACCTGGATTTATTATGTATATGATGCTTGTAGCAATTTTATGTAGATGCCTGTATATAATTTTCAGTTAACAGATAATTAAAGTAGCCAGAAGCACAGAAAGGCACAGTAGGCCAGTATGTGTTCTGCCACTTAGGACCCCCAAATAGTGGAAGAATGTTTTTTTTAATGGTAAGAAATAAGTTGAAAAAAAAAAGAGTGTTTCCTGCAGATTGATTCTGTATTTGACTAGTTAATGTGGTCCTGTGTAGAAATCAGCTAACAGGATCTAAATGGTTGTCCAAGGCAGAGGTGATCAGATAAGAGCTAGAGTAACATGGTAGTTTTTGTAAATTGAAGTAATAAAGCATACAGATAAGAACATACCTGTTTGTTTAGACTTGAGGCTCCTTATGCAGGTGTATAAACATAGAGAAACATATAGTCATCAGGGCTGGCTGTTAGAGAAAATTTAATAGCTTTATTTTTATACATCATTGGAATAACATTTGCAAGGCTGATATAAAGAGAAATAAAAGCAGGCTATAAGAGAATTCATCAAAATCTGTTTTATGTTTGGTTTTGATTGTGAATGTTCCATCTTCTCTAAGACTATTAAAAAAGTAGATGATAGAAACATGACTATTTACCCCTAGGCACATATTCTGATCATTTACTATATCAGTGTCTGCTTGTGCAATTGTATATATATTAGGCATCTATTTTGTTTCCCCCACTGAGAGAGGGAATAGAGAAAAGGAGATGGGGAGAATATGAGAGAGAGAGAGAGAGAGAGAGAGAGAGAGAGAGAGAGAGAGAGAGAGAGAGAGAGAATGCGGAGAGAAGAAGAAGGAGGAGGAGGACAAGGAGGAGGAGGAGGAGGAGGAGGAGGAGGAGGAGGAGGAGGAGGAGAAGAAGAAGAAGAAGAAGAAGAAGAAGAAGAAGAAGAAGAAGAAGAAGAAGTAGTTGAGAGGAAATACTAGCATTTTACCCATCTCTCACTCAGAAAGAAAAGGACACATCCCAGAGTGGAAGTCTGAAGTTAGAGACAGAACCTCTGTTTGCTGTTTGTTGCTGTGACCATTGCTGTTATTTGCCTTTTTTTAATTTTAACCTTCAAAGATTCAGTGGTGCTTTACTGCCCGATTATTAAAGCAAATTTTAAAAGGAATGTTCTGCTAATCCCTCAGCCAAATCGCCTCACAATTGTAAGAGCCAAGGTAGAAAGATGAATTAATTCCAGTACCTGAGAGTCAATCCAAGGAGGTCATGAGTGCCTTTGTTCCTATTTAATCGTTGGGAAACTAGATGCCAGAAACAATACTATTTCTTTTTCAGTAGTCAATTCCTGAAAGCATAGTGTCTGGAAATCTTATTTAAATCTCTTAGTTCACACAAGGGATCAGAAAGAAAATAGATGCTGTTGTTCTTTTATCTTTGCTGGGAAACAGCTGACAAGCACTGAAGGGGAAAGGAGGGTGTCTATAAAGAGAACTCACAAGCTACCTTTGAAAAGCAGAATCTCCATTCCTGCTTACTATCTGCTCAAGATGTGCTAGACTTGAAAGTGAAGATTCTGTTCTTTTCCTACTGCTGTGTGTGGGCAAACAGTGAAAGGATGTTGCATTTAGGCACAATAGAACACAAAAACGGAGTGTATGGGTGTTAATGCAAGGGAGAAAACTATAAAGCATTCAGGCAACAGAAGAAAACCGTGGAAGGGCCAGTGCGCAGTTTTTAATATGCTTGATTGTGGGTGACACTAGTCAATGTTGTTTCAACCTCTTTTTACACTAACTAAAAAATCTAACTCATTTATATAACTTAAATATGAATAATTATGAATGTACAGTAGCTGGATTAAATATACAACTTTATAATGATGACTTCTAGTGAACTATTTATTGCCTTTCTACTAAATCTTTTAGTTACAAATACATGATTCTGAACGCTCAAGACTATGACAAATGATAGCTATTACTGCACATATCAAATGGCTTCTAGGCCCATTCTTACTGCATAATTCACTGCCAGAAATTACAAAAATTCCTGAGGGCTATTTCTAAACTTCGTTTGCTCTTAGAATTGCTTGAGGGTAGAGTTATAATAGAAGATATTTCAAAGTCCTTCATAAATCTGATATTGAGAATCTACTCATTCATTCTTTTAAATTCCATGAATATTTATTGTGATCTACTATTTGGAGACTTGTGATATAACTGTACATATGACAGAGATGATCAGTTCAGGAGACAGGTATGAAAGTGATAAATGTTTATGAACGGTAACTATCATGATGTTTCAAATAACATTTTGGATTAAAAACTGCCAACAAAGAAGGATAATGTAACAGTCCAAAAATGGATAATGTGAAGGTATTAATACCGATAAATGCAGAAGTTCATATTAAAGAAGCTGTGAAGAAATAATACTTAAATTGAGAGAAGAAGAATTAGAATTCATCCATCAGCAACATCAAGAGCAGGTAATGAAGACGGTTCTGCTAGAGTACACAACACAGAAGGATCTTGTCTGAATCCGATTGTCACAAGAATACTCTACTCCTGGTACCAATTTGTTTTAGCCAGGGCTTCTATTCCTGCATAAACATCACGACCAAGGAACACCACAACCAGCAGGATTTGCGGAAGGAAGCAAGGCAGTAAGGAACATCCCTCTATGGTCTCTGCATCAGCTCCTTCTTCCTGACCTACTTGAGTTTCAGTCCTGAATTTCTTTCGTGATGAACAGCAATGTGGAAGTACATGCTGAATAAACCTTTTCCTCCTCAACTTCTTTCTTGCTCATCATGTTTATGCAAGAATAGAACCCCTGACTAAGGAAGAGCTCCACTCTGAAGTTTGACATCTAATACACTCAGCCTAAGTCTAGTGCTATCTCCATCTGAGGAATCAGCTCCTAAAGGGGTTTGAATAGAGTCCCAAGTTTGATCTTTTGTGAGGCTTCAGTTTTCTAGAGATAAAAGAAACTTTTTGTAATCTGGGAAGCCTCATGAGGGCAGGAACATATAGGTATTTCTCAAGTCGGAGCCTTAAGCTCTTGCCATGTTCAAATGGCCACATATCTTTAGGACCTGGTTGAATGTCAACATTCTACCGTCAGTTTCTAATACATGAGTTTTGTGTTCTACAAAAATTTTGACACAAACTATAAAATCTTAAAAAAATAATTTTAATAATTTCACAGTAACAGTAAAATTAAATATCCTGGATTTATAATGAAAACTAAGTATGAGATACAGAAATACATTCTTTATATTAATTTAGTAATTAAATTTTACATTAGTGAAAATATCTAAGTGTCCCTCTATTTTATACCTTTTAAATCATTATTAAATAGACTATCAAAGAATTTATACTGCATCCAAGACTATGATAATTGTAAAATTTTAGGAGGGCATTTGAAAGACAGAAAAAGTTACAGGATGGATTCATGTGGTTTATTTTCTACTTAAAGGATGCAGGTGCCAGGTCACCTTAACTTCATCAAGTTCAGCCTCCTGTACCTTACAGTACTCTGAATTCACACCTCATACTTTCAGAATGAAGTTGAGCATTAAAGGCAAGGAGGGTCAAGGATGAACAAACCTACTACTTTGCCTGCTTTTGTGAAACCTGGCACTCTCTAATTCACATCCCATTGTCTACTCTCTCAGGGAAGGAAACAGTACATCAACTTCAATCAGACTGTGGCACTGTGTGATCAGGATGCCCTGTGATTTGATTGCTTTTCCACATTCTGTGGCCCTCCCAGACTAGACTACATACAGGTACACCTCTGAGATATAGCACCAGGATAAAGTTTATCTCCTCAGGCCTCTGCCACAATTCTGATACTTTGCCATACTGTCATTAACACTTTTGACCAGCTTGGTTTCTCTCTCATTTTTTCCCTTTTCTTTTGAAAATAGTCAGATCCGGAATCCAGCGTTCAAGGACTAGAATGAAACCTCAGGCTCAGGAACTCAATTTCCAGCTGCAGAATTTAAAAGCTGAATAGCATAGGAAAGCTAGTTAACACTCTTTTTCCATCACTGTGCTCAGCTATAAAATGGATATATCAATTGCATCTACCATGTAGTGTGTGTAAGGAGGGAAGGAGAAAGCACAGATATCACATAGCTCATAAAAATGATTCAATAGGTATCAGCTGAATTGCTGACATTGTTAGATGGGGCATCTGAGTCTCATGTTTAAGACTCTATGGGTTTACAGCATTAACCTGAGCATTAATGAAACGATGTGAGAATAGAGAATAGAAGACACCTAGATAAAAGCAGGAGGTGAAGGCTCGTTTCTTTCCCACAGCCATTTCCTCTCCTCTTGGGAGATGAGGAACCATGTGGCTCTATATTTAATCTTCAGATTAAGCAAAATATATGATTTTTCTAATCTATGTATTTTTAATAAGTACCTAGGAGATTCAAACACTGAATAATCTTAACAACAAACATATCTGGGGTATGGCTTTATAGTTTTCAATAATTAGATCCCTACATTAATACCTGTGTGGACTGTTTCACTCTCTAAATATATGTTTGTTGTGGAGTTACGTTTTAGTCTGAACCTGTGCAAGGCTCTGGACAGCAACAGCCTTCCAGGTGAGGCAGGTGGTCTCAGGACAGCCTCTCAGGTCTGTCTCAGAGGGCTGATGGAAAAACTGAGAAGGTGGTAATACCCCTCATAGCAAGATATATGTGGACTCCTGTGCAATATTCCTTGTGTACCACACAGTTTTATACTGGCCTAGAATTAATAACTGCAGAAGAAATTATGACAATAAAATAGGAAAATGACAGAAAACAAAGCAAACAAACAACAAAACAAAACAAAATGAAAGCTCTGGTCTGGACAGCCTAGTACAATGTGCCCCACTGGTCCTCATTAAATCCCCATTTTACTGTGATCTGACTCAAAACAAAATGTATTCCACTCTTTAGATAAAAAATGTTATGTAAGAGTTTGCTTATTGTGTTTATTAATATTTAGGTCTTTGTGATATAACTTACAAACTTTAATAAAGAAAGGCCTAATGTCACTGAGCTAGCTAAAAGGCGCTCTGGAAAACGGCTGCTGGGCTTACGCCGCCGTCACTTGCTCTTCCTGTCTTGCCTTTGGGGGCTCTGATTTTTCTTGGTTCGTCTGTTGGAATCTATGGACACGCATTCTCACTCGCTTACCACCGTATATTATCTAGTATATTGAAGTCAAAGAGAAACTGGTGGTTTCGCAGCACCTCACTCATGCCTTTATCCTTTTACGTCAAAAAATATATTTATACCTATAAGGATTCTTTTCATCCTCGAAAATGCTCCAAATTCTGGAATCAGCCACATGGGTCTTCATTTACACTATTGTGGTCTATCATCAGGTGACCACAGCTGGGAAGCAATCTTGAGAACCCTCTTAGGAAACACAGAAAGATTAAACTCCAGCTATATAAAGCAATTCTAGTGAAATAAAGTCCTACAATACTGTCTGGCCTCTCTGTCAATGCATTACCCTGTTTAAATGCTACATATATGTAGGAATGCTACATGTGTAGGTATAAATTTTTCATTCTCTGAATACTTACTAACCTCTGTAGGTAAAGTTTCATGAAATAATTTTTTAGATACTTCTTACATGATTTATGTCATATCTAATAATTTCATTTTCAAATCTACATAGTTTAAAGCAACCCAATATTTACTTGTAATGAGAAAAACAAAAACAAAAACAAAGCATCATGCTTTGAGGGTATAAGAGTTACTTTTCTTTTTGATGTGACAAAAATATCCTACTTTAGAAGCAATATAAAGAAATATGTGTTTACTTTGGCTTACAATTCCAAGAAATGCTCCATAGTGGCAGGGGGAGTTGAGATAGCAGGATCTTAAGGCGAGAGATCATTTAACATCTGCAGTCAAGAAGCACAGTCAAGAAGTAGGGGTATTCTTTGCTTTCTAAGTCTTGCACAGTCTGGACCTCAATCATGAAGTGGCGCTGCCCATAATTTATAGTAAGTATTTCTAACTCAATTAACCTAAGATACAAAATATACAGAAAGCACCACATGGAGTTACATATTGAGGGATACATTACAGAAATCTTTAAAGGAGTTTTTCAAGTGATTCAATAACTGACCCACACCATAAAGGCATATCATCAAATAACATCCAGATGCTGCTTCTAACATGTACTGTGGATATTTGTTTTATAAAGTCGTTTTTCAGCATAATTTTTGCCTCAGCAAATGATTATCATAACACATAAACAAACACATATTCATTGCTCTTTGAGTGATTGGCATAGAAAAGTATATAATTTAAGATGCTAGCTATGTATTGGTTTAGGTTGTAAAGGGTGATTTCCTGGGGAACCCAAGGCAAGTGAGGCCTTTTTAAGGTAGATTAAACAAACAGGCTGAGTACACTGCCCGTTAGCAGTCCTGAGTGACCTCAAGGATGTCATTCATTTTCCCTGTAAGCTCCAGCAAGCATTGCAGAGTCTTAGAATGATCTTTCCATACCTACTCATCCCTATAACCTGTAAAGTGGACGATAATCATGAACAATCACAGATAACTAGCTCTTACTTAATTATCTTACCCTGTTTCTAAACGGCAGTGTGGTTTTCATAAGGAAAGCAGGCTGACAACCTACGGTTAAACTTTCATATTCTCACATTTTAACACGGTCACATAAACCTTTATTATAAAATAGAGATAAGTGAACATTTCAGTGCTGTTATCTCCACTGCATGTTGACTAGATCTATGGTCTTGCTTCTCTCCCTGTCTTCTTTCTATTGCTCCAGTAAAACACAGACCAAAAGGAACTCAAGAGGAAAAGCGTTGTTTGGTTTTGTTGTTTTGTTTTATTTCCACCTTGCATATTACAATTGATCATCAAAAGTCAGAGAAGGAAATCAAGTCACTGAAGCAGAAGCCACGGAGTAAGCTGCTTACTGGCTTACTTCCAGGGCTTGCTCTGCTTGCTTTAGTATACAAGCCAGGAACGCTGTGAACTGTGCCTTCACAGATCAAGCACTAATTAAAAAAAAATGACCTACAGACTTGTGTCTACAGGAAAATCTGATAAATCAATTCCTCAAAAGAGATTATAGGTTGGTCTAGATATGTCTACGTTTGTGTCGGGTTCATAAACACCAACAAGCACACTTAGTCCATCATTACACATATTTTTGTCATTACAATACACTATGTTTTTATACTTTATACTGAAAAATTAGCATGTAACATATGTATACATACACATAAATGCTGTAGTTCTCAGCCTGTAGGTGATGACCCCTTTGGTGGTTTAATAACTCTTTCATGGGAGTTCTTATATCAGATACCTGGCACATCATATATTTACATTAAGATTCATAACAGTAGTAAAATTATGATTATGAAATAGCAACAAAATAACTTTGTTTGGAGGTCACCACATGAGGCAATGTATTATAGCGTCACAGCATTAGGAAAGTTGTGAAAAAAAACCTAAATGACTGTGATCTGTGATGTGAATGAAATATGATTCACTTGCTTCTCCCCCCAAAAAATATTTAGTATTGGAACAAGCACATAGTAGGTGCTAAATTAAGTGTCCATAGAATGTTGAGCTGATCAATACTTTCATCACAGAGTATAATTACATAGTTGGAAATGTATGAACATATGTTCACACAAGAGTAAAGAATGAGCTTGTGACCTGTATGTAATATAGAGTTTGGAACTGGGTAAAATAAATCTTTGTTTAGAGAGCATGGAAAATTTCATTTGACTACTCAAATTTTTGTGCTTTGAAGAAAATATTTGCCTTGAAAGATCTTACTAGGCTTCTCAACTTTAATGGTGAATTCAGTAAAATTTGTTCCAGAGTTTAATTGATTAATTGATTGGAAAACTGGTCTTTTTACATAATTTTGAAGTACCCTGATAATAATAAGCACAAGGACCATCCTATACGTAATATTAGCATCATATGCTGGACAAAGTTTGTGCTGGCTCTAATCACTGCATCTTTTTCAAGCTCCATATTGGGTGACCTCACAGTGGTTGCCTTTCTACACCTGCACTGGGAGTACTTCCAAAAGGCAATGGGGAAATACAGCCATCTCACAACACCAAAACATTCAGTCAGATATACTAGGAAAAATAAATACGTTCATTATTATATGTGTGAATTCTTACCAAATCAAAGATAAAGAACCACACAGAGAATTTATGAAGCTAGAAGAGATGCATGTATTTAATCCCAGAACTTGAGAGGCAGAGGCGGGCAGGTCTATGTGAATTTGAAGTCATCCTGCTCTACACAGTGAGTTATAGGACAATCAGAGCTACAGAGTGAGATCTTGGAGAGAGAGAGAGAGAGAGAGAGAGAGAGAGAGAGAGAGAGAGAGAGAGAGAGAGAGAGAGCTGTTTAAAGAGCAATGAGTTAGCTGCTGCAAGCTTTTTCAATTTTCCTTAATATATTTGAGGTCTTTTATTACATTCAGTTTTATTTACACCAAAATTTGCTTTATTTTTACTGTTCAAAGTTTACTTGTTTTGTTTTATTTTATTTTCTATATTCTTTCTTTACATTCCAAATGATTTCCCCTTTTACGGTTTCCCCCCTCCCCGTAAGTCCCATAAGCCCTCTTCCCTCTGCCCTTTCCCAAATCAACCCCCTCCCACTTCTCTGTCCTGATAATCCCCTACAATGGTGCATCAAGCCTTTCCAGGACCAGGGCCCTCTCCTTCCTTCTTCTTGGGAATCATTTGAGTGAGTTGTGTCTTGGGTTTTCAGAGCTTCTGGGCTAATATTCACTTATTAGTGATTGCATTCCATGAGTGTTCTTTTGTGATTGAATTACCTCACTTAGGATGACATGTTCCAGTTCCAACCATTTGCCTAAGAATTTCATAAATTCATTGTTTTTAATTGCTGAGTAGTATTCCATTGTGTAAATATACCATATTTTCTGTATCCATTCTTCCATTGAAGGACATCTGGGTTTTTTCCAGCTTCTGGCTATTACAAAAAAGGCTGCTATGAACATAGTGGAGCATGTGTCCATATTGTATGCCAGGAAATCCTATGGGTATATGCCCAGGAGTGCTATAGCAGGGTCCTCCAGAAGTGTCATGCGCAGTTTTCTGAGATACCGCAAGACTGATTTCCATAATGGTTGTGCCATCTTGCAATCCCACCAGCAGTGGAGGAGTATTCCTCTTTCGCCACATCCTCTCCAACACCTACTGTCTCCTGCGTTATTAATCTTAGCCATTCTAACTGGTGTGAGGTAAAATCTCAGGGTTGTTTTGATTTGCATTTCCCTAATGACTAATGATGTTGAACATTTCTTTTAAGGTGCTTCTCAGCCATTTGAAATTCTTCAGGTGAAAATTCATTGTTTAGCTCTGTACCCCATTTTTAATAGTGCTATTTGGCTCTCTGGAGTCTAACTTCTTGAGTTCTTTGTATATATTGGATATTAGCCCTCTGTTGGATGTAGGGTTGGTGAAGATCTTTTCCCAATTTGTTGGTTGGCATTTTGTCCGATTGACAGTGTTCTTTGCCTTACAGACACTTTGTACATACATGAATATTTTTGGCCTGTCACTCATGTTTGAATTTTAGACCTTCATTTTGGAAGGTTCAGTTTGATTGAAATTTATTTTAGCTAGTAGTGTTTGGCAGTGAAACTTAATGTTCTCTTTCAATTTTTATTGCATTTGTTTCTCTCTCTCTCTCTCTCTCTCTCTCTCTCTCTCTCTCTCTCTCTCTCTCTCTCTCCATGTTTCTTTGTCTAAGTGCATCTGTGGAAGTCAAAAGTCAACCTTTATGTGTCTGTTCTTTCCTTCCTTCAATGAATCATTTATAGAGAATAAACTTGTCTTGTCAGATTTGGCAGCAAGCAACCTCACGGGCTAAACAATCTCAGTGATCCTTCCTCCCACTTTTAAAGAAATGTTTGGCATGCATACAATTCTAGGTTGAAAATGGTCTTTTACTGTCAGGTTAAAATTATTACTGTACCATCTGCATTCCACAGTGGGCATTTCATTGCTGCGAATCTATTAAATATGTATATTGTGATTTTTTTGCAGCTCCTTGTACCTATTTCTATCTTGGTTTTACTTAGCTCTATTATAATAAAATGGTTGCTGCAGGTCATTGTTTGCTTTTCATCCCAGTGCAGTTAGAAGACCCTAAATGTAAAATATGATGTGTTTCAACATTCTAGAATCATTTTCCATTGCATATATGTTTTCCCCGTTTGAAGCTCCTGCTTCCTGAAGTTCTAAATGGATCTAAGTAGCCCTGCAGCCTCAACCCAAGTCTTTCACACTTGGTCATCTCCAAACCACAGTGATCTTATTCTAATCTATTCTCTTTGGCCTACACTGCAACTTTAAATCACTGTGCTGAAATTTTGAAGCCAATTAGAGGTATTTTACTTTGTAAACTATCTACCTGCAGTGTTCCTTGTTGGTCTGAGGCTCTCCAGCATCATGATCACATATCAAGTCTATTGAAATACAGCTTCTGAATTTGGCTCCATAATTCCTTCATCTGGGATGTCTGGGGTTTACTTCTTTCTCTGACATCTGCTGGCATCTTCCTTGATGCTTTCCTTTCTGGTCTTTTCCACAACTAACTTGCATCTGAAATGTTTATCTGAAAGTCAGTTGTGGTCCTTACTGAAATTCCATGCACTTGAATGAAAAGTCGCTTCCATTCTTTTCACAGTTATGGGTGGAAAACTCCAAAGAGGGATCAATTTAAATACCTCTCATGTGCATAGCCTAGGAGTTGGAACAAAATGAGTTCATGAATTCCAGAATGTAACTATTAATGTTTGGGGAAGTTTCTTTTGTTTATTAGTTTTCTATTTCTATCTTTGATCAATGCCAAAGTAAAAAGTTACAAATTCCCTCCCTATAGTTTCTGGTTCTACTTTCCTTTAAACCTTGCATACAGTTGTTACCTTCAGATCCAAGCTGTACATGGTGTCTTCTAATACACTCCCAACATGGTGACTCTCTGTCTTTGTCTCCTGTGTACTGCCCAAGATGATGCATAGCAAAATTTAGAGACACTAAGAGTTGGATAAAGCTGGCTTTAGTCATCAATAAGTATCTAAAATGTATTTCAGCTTTCACTCAAAGTTTTACCTCTGTGAGTTTATTGTATTTACATTGAATGAAATAACTGCATGTGTGGGTATGCATGTTTACTTAAAACTAATGCAAGCCATGTTACTTTATGGGAATTTTAAAAATTATTTTACTAGGAGAATCATTAACACTATAACATTAACTATACTGATAGAAACAAAATCCCAGGGGAGTACATGTCAGTACTTACAACACATTGCATTTCTTGCAAAGAAGATTATTTATACCTAGAACAAACATTTTTTTCTTTTATAATCAAAAGTGTAACTAATGTAATACTTGGCTAAGAAGAATTGTCACTATATATGGCTTAGGTTAATTTCAAATTACATACAGAAAAATTATGTATGCAAACAATTAATACTCTGACATTAGCTTCTAGTGATGTGAATGGAAGGGTGTGCATGACTCTGTGTGTATCCCATATGATTGTAGGGTCTTTTCTAAACCAAAGTTTAGTGATAATACCTCCTGGAATTAATGGTGTGTCTTTCCCACTCAGAGTTTATAGCTAGCTACAATAGGATTCATATTCTCCATTTTCCAGACTTCTGTTACTCATGTAAAACTTACACAACGTGAATCTTTTCTATCAAATAATATAAAAGCTGTGATTAGGACAAAATTTCAAATCTTTTTACATTCCTCACCTTGTAAGAATTTTATGCAAATGTTTATCCTCTCTCCTAGTAAAAGGTGTATATAAAAGTCTCCTGCTACATTCAAGGAACTTGATGGACTGAAATAGTGACCCTTTTCTTTCCTCTTTGAAGCACTGACCCCTTTTCCCTACTTTAATTTTTCTGCACCAATTCCTTTCAGACTTGCATAGCAGATAATACTATGAGGTCAGAGCTCTCAGCCAGTGGTAAAAATATAATTCCACCACCCGAGTTCAAATTAAAAATAAATTCGACAAAGCACTGAATTTCTTAGAATGTACCAAATTTATCACTTACTAATTTTTTGTTTAGGAATATTCTCTCTCTCTCTCTCTCTCTCTCTCTCTCTCTCTCTCTCTCTGTGTGTGTGTGTGTGTGTGTGTGTGTGTGTGTGTGTGCGTGTGTGTGTATGCATGAGTGTTGTATGTGTCTGTGCACATGCATATGTATGTAAGTGCACTTGCATGTAGAGACAATGGGTCAATGGCATTTCTTCTTTTATTATAATCCACTTTACCTGGTATTTTCATAAACCTGGAGCTTATAGATTTGACTAACCTAAGTGTGCCCTGAGAATCCTCCTGATGCCTCTTCCCCAGTGCCAGAGCTGCAGCCATGTAGCATCATACTTGCCTTTTATGTGAATGCTCCGGACCCAAACAGTTTCTTTTCTTTGTGTGTCAACAATTTTACCCACTGAAACATCTTACTAGCCCCAGGTAAACTATCTTAATCATCAGGTATTCTGTTGTTAATCTTTGAAATAATCTCATATTATTAAGAACAAATCAAAATGCTGGACTTGGGCACATCAGTGTATCTCAAAATATAACAACAAAGTTTAATCCTAAATTGGTGAATTATATTGTTTCTTGGTGGTAGTCGCTCTGTTTTGTTTTTATTGTTTGCTTTTAATCTGGTGGAGAAAAGAATTCACTGTTCCGGAATTCTGGAGAGGAGACAGTTATTGCCAATGGCAGTATAGAAGTAAAGATAATTTCAAACAACAGCAGGCTTTCCTGCACATTCTTTTCCATTTCATTAATAACATGGTCCATAAAGAGACATGCTTTGCGAAGCTGAAAGTGGAAATAGGAATCCTTCAGAAAGAGGAGACATCTGTGCAGATGATTAACATTTTTAGACAAACCATTCTGCGTTTTCACTGATGCTTTGCCTGAGAGGCTGGTAGGAGATGCAGCAATGATTAGCACTCTTGGCGATTAGCCAGACATTTGTTTGTTTGCTTGTTTGTTTGTTTCCTTTTGTTTTAAATCACAGCGTCTATTACCATATGTGTTTTGCTTTTAATCATTGTAATGAAAAGAGTATGTTTTTAAGACATCTTTGATCTGCACTGAGAGTGTTTAAGCCTGCATGATCTTAGTGAAGCCTGCTAGATGGTAGACCTTTGTACATAAGGTTAATCAAATTTATTAATCATTTCCCTCAAGGAAGAATCCATCCAGAGAGAGTCTATTATTATTACATATGTGTTAATGTTAGGACCAAAGCCCCATGCCCACACAACTCCATTGTCAGCAGCACTGCTGACAATGACCTAAACAGAAGGATGTTAACAGGGGAAACTGAAAGAATGTGAATGGATAAATAAGCCCGATGGAGAGCTGCCGTTTACTAGAAAAGCAACTAGTCCCATTCATGAAAATTGTATAAGCTCAAGCACTCTGCCTTGTTCTCATATGAACTACACTTGATTTCCAACCATTTTGCTGTTCTCTCTTCCCACTGAGAGATAGCCTCGGCAGTTTGATTCCCCAGTAAACCTTTCTTTCCATGCATCAAAGTCCGGTTGGTGGCTTTACTTCTACCTTGCTTACAGTTACTGACTAGAAGTAATTCAACCCTTTCCCTTTCGAGACACACACCACCTATTATACTTGCGTTTCAACAAAACCTTCTGGCTTCGACTCTCTCACCAATTCCTTCCCAGTGACATCACAGAGCAGTGAAAAAGGAATGTCACCTTCAGGCTCCTCTATCAAATGTCTTGCAGAAGAGTCTACAACAGTGAGAGTGACAGCTACTGCAGCCTGTGCACTGTCCCCTGACACAGGGACCAGTCTGCTTTGCCTGGCACTACCAATTCTTTCTTTATCTGCGCCACAGCACTGACCTCTTCAAAGCTTTATGCCATTCAAGACCTCTAACCCTAACTTCAGCTCCATTAGACTCATCTTTCCCTTTTCCTGGAGACTTCTTCCCCCCTGCCACCCAGGATTCCATTTCATGTTCCTTGGGTATTTGAGCAAATATTGCCTTTTTTTAAATTTTTATTTTCTATATTCTATGTTTACATTCCAAAGGCTTTCCCCTTTCCCAGTTCCCCCCTCCCTATGTCCCATAATTCCTCTCCCCCCAACTATTCCCCAATCATTCCCCCTCCCCCCACGGTTTCTCTACAAAACTGGATCCAATCTTTACAGGCCCAGGGTCCTCTCCTTTCTTCTTCTTGGGAATCATTTGACTTGCTAATTGTGCCTTGAGTATTTAGGGCTTCTGGGCTCATTAATATCCACTTATCAGTGATTGCATTTCATGTGTATTCTTTTGTGATTGGGTTAGCTCAACCAGGATGATATTTTCCAGGTCTAACCATTTACCTACAAATTGCATGAATTCATTATTTTTAATTGCTGAGTAGTATTCCATTGTATAAATATACCACATTTTCTGTATCCATTCCTCCTTTGAGGGATATTTGGACTCCTTCCAATTTCTGGCTATTATAAACAAGGCTGCTATAAACATAGTGGAGCATGTGTCTTTATTGTATGCAGGGGAATCCTCTGGGTATATGCCCAGGAGTGGTATGCCAGGGTCCTCTGGAAGTGACATGCCCAATTTTCTGAGGAACCCCCAAACAGATTTCCAGAGCGGTTTTACCATTTTGCAATCCCACCAACAGTGGAGGAGTGTTCCTCTTTCTCCACATCCTCACCAGCACTTGAGTTTTTAATCTAGCCATTCTGACTGGTGTGAGGTGGAATCTCAGGGCTGTTTTGATTTGCATTTCCCTAAGGACTAATGATGTTGAACATCTCTTAAGGTGTTTCTCGGCCATCCGAATTTCTTCTGGTGAAAATTCTTTGTTTAGCTCTGTACCCCATTTTTTGATAGGGTTATTTGGTTCTTTGCGGTCTAACTTCTTGAGTTCTTTGTATATATTGGATATTAGCCCTCTGTCGGATGTGGGGTTGGTGAAGATCTTTTCCCACTTTGTTGGTTGCCGTTTTGTCCTTCGGACAGTGTCCTTTGCCTTGCAGAAACTTTGTAATTGTATGAGGTCCCATTTTTCAATTCTTGATCTTAGTGCGTAAGCTATTGGTGTTCTGTTCAGGAAATTTCCCCCTGTGCCTATGTCCTCCAGGGTCTTCCCAAGTTACTTTTCTAATAGTATCAGTGTGTCTGGTTTTATGTGGAGGTCCTTGATCCACATGGAGTTGATCTTAGTGCAAAGAGATAAGAGTGGGTCAAGTCGCATTCTTCTGCATGTTGACCTCCAGTTGAACCAGCACCATTTGTTGAAGAGGCTATCTTTATTCCACTGGATGGTTGTGGCTCCTTTATCAAAGATCAAGTGACCATAAGTCTGTGGGTTAATTTCTGGGTCTTCAATCCTAGTCCATTGATCCACTTGCCTGTTGCTGTACCAATACCATGCAGTTTTTAACACAATTGCTCTGTAGTACTGTTTGAGGTCAGGGATAATGATTCCCCCAGAATTCCTTTTATTGTTGAGAATAGTTTTAGCTATCCTGGGTTTTTTGTTGCTCCAGATGAATTTGAGAATTGCTCTTTCTAGATCTATGAAGAATTGATTTGGGATTTTGATGGGGATCGCATTGAATCTGTATACTGCTTTTGGCAAGATGGCCATTTTTACTATATTGATCCTGCCATTCCAGGAGCAAGAAATATTTTCCATCTTCTGAGGTCTTCTTCGATTTCTTTCTTCAAGGACTTGAAGTTCCTGTCATACAGATCTTTCGCTTGTTTGGTTAGAGTTACGCCAAGGTACTTTATGTTGTTTGTGGCTATTGTGAAGGGTGTTATTTCCCTAACTTCTTTCTCAGCCTGCTTGTCCTTTGAGTACAAGAAGGCTACTGATTTGCTTGAGTTAATTTTATAACCAGCCACTTTGCTGAAGTTGTTTATCAGCTGTAGAAGTTCTCTGGTCGAGTTTTTTGGGTCACTTAAGTAAACTATCATATCATCTGCAAATAATGATTGTTTGACTTCTTCCTTTCCAATTTGTATCCCTTTGACTTCCTTATGTTGTCTAATTGCTCCAAGACTTTTAGCATGCCTTTTTAATGAGGATTGCCATTTAAAATCCAATGTCACTCTCTGTAGCAGGGATCATGAAACAGCATTCCTCTCATTGTTATTATAGAATAACAATTCAATAGTAAACTCTCAATCAATTCTTGAATGTATAAATAAATGTAGAGTCTCACATGTAGCAAGTAATTTGCCAAAAGAAGTATTTATCCCTACTACTAAGAGTTCACAGAAATTTAGTAGGTGTGAAGGGGAGAGAACCCCAGAACAAGCTTAATATTATTTTTTCAGTTTTGAAAATAATGACTTTAATATTCATATACATTATTTAGATTCAGCAACAGTTGATTTTAAATTAATAGCATCACTTTTACTTAGTGACAATTTTCAAGGAAAATCAAGTATTTTCACTCAAGTTATTTCTTCCTTTTTCATCTCTTTATGTACTAAACTCTTTGAGCTAAAGTTCTTCATTTAAATTAAAATCAAAATAAATTAAAGGAAACAATTCCTTCCTTTAAGATTCTTAAATTCAGACTGGGCGGTGGTGGCCACATGCCTTTAATCCCAGCACTTGAGAGGCAGAGGCAGGCGGATTTCTGAGTTCGAGACCAGCCTGGTATACAAAGTGAGTTCCAGAACAGCCCAAACTACACAGAGAAACCCTGTCTCAAAAAAAAAAATCTTAAATTCAAACTAAGGTTGAAAATATTTATCAATGGTTTGATTACAGATTGATAGATTGATTTTAGGAAACAAATTAACATTGGTATTTTTCCTCCCATTATTCTGAATCACCTTTTCTGCAAAATCTGTGAGATTAACTCCTTAGCAATCCTTTGTTATTAAATGCTTATGAGAGACAATGCATGTTTCTTTCTTTCTCTTGTTTTTTTTAAATATTTATTTATTTATTTATTTGTTTATTTATTTGACCCCCCTCCTCGGTCAACCCTCCTATAGTTCCTCATCCCATTCCTCATACCCATGTATCCTAGGGAATGCTTCCACATCACCAGGCCTCCCCTCTCTCTGGGGCCTCTTAAAAGTAGAGTTTCCTTTTTCAGACTCTGGTCCCGGGGAAGGGCACAATGGAGAGATAAGGATGCTTTCAATCATCTATATAGTCTACCCTCAAACTAAGACGAGACATTGTCATCATGACATCACTCGAACCTGAACCTTTGGAAGGGCAATGCGTGATAATACTATAGGACTTTGAGGAGGTGGTGATTTAAATGTATGGCTAAAGGAATCTGAAGTGTGAAAGTCACATGTTGACTTTCTAACTCTAGCATTGTGATTTCTCTAGTTTGGATGACTATTTTAGGGATACCATAAACAAATATCACAACACACATACACACAAACACACACACACACACACACACACACACACACACACACACAGTTTTACCATGCTTAACAATGTCATATATTAAATATAACAATTGGATTCATTTTGACATTTTGATATCTACATATAAAATGTTTTGACTATATTTACAAAACAGGTGTAAAATATAAACAAAAATGGAATTTTTTAGTAAAGGGCAGGAATTTGAATTTAGTTGAATTAATTTTTAAGTAAAAGCCTGTTACCTTGATCTTCCTTTTCTAATTTGTTTCCAATCAGTGACTGTTCTGTATCCTTATACTAGGCAATCATTTCTTACTGATTTAAATGTCTAGACAAATCAAGGCTCTCGATGCAACAATTAATGGCATGGTCCATACCTCTCTGCCTCCAATTAAACCTTAACACCTCCTGTATGTCATCAAAGGAGAGTACTGCCACAAGTATTAACTATCCATGTGGTAGAAATACAGAGAGAGAGGACCACTTTTTCGGATCATAAGAAACAATTCTGAGTGAAATGTGTAACAGATGAGGTTTAATGTCTGTTGTTCATTTGCAGAAAGAAACACAGGGCAAAGTTATGCATCGTAGGTAAGAGATAAGCAAGTGGCTCTGGAAGTGCTGTGTAGACAGATTTGGAGGGCCCAGGGTGTGATTGACTCACACATCATCCACAGGAGTTTCTAGTTGAAAAGCTAATGACAATTGGAATCCATCAGTTAAAACTAAAACCAGTGTGAATCTTTTCAATTTGTCATGAGAAATATAACCTTACTTCTTTATTTCTCCATTCCTTGTACAATTCTACTTAATTTAGAAACAGAAATATTTACAAACAATATTTGAAGATGTATATAATAAAAAAGAAAGTAAACCACCATTTGCAAAATATAGAAATATGAGAGCAGAGAGTTAGGCTGAAAATAGTATAATCAACTTCCATTTAGTATACACTAAGATATTGTTCCTAATTTTTTATTATAGAATAGAGTTTATTTAGGGCGTGGGAGGCTAGTTAAGTGGGTAGTAGAGGCAGAGAAAAGCAGGGAGGAGAGAGCAGAGAAGTAGAGGCAGGCCAGGACAAAATGGAGGTGGGGAGGGGGGAAGGGGGAGAGAAGAGCTCAAGAGGGCAAAAGAGAAGCTAAGAGAGTGAGAGCATAAGAGAGAGAGAAGGGGCCAAGCAGCCCTGTTCCAAATTATTAACCTGACATTGTACACATCAAATAGTTGTTTACATTGGATAAAATCTGCAGCTATCATAAAAATATTCATCTGAAAATTATAAATCCTTTAGTTTGTATTTAGAAAGAGAAAGTTGTTTTATTTTCTCCAGTAAAATGCAAATTTATTAAAACAGAATGCATAGCAGTTGACATTGATCTCAGCTTCTAAGCAACTGAACCTCACTCCCAAGGCAGACATGTCACAATTTGCAAGTACTGTTGATGATCAAATAGGACAAGACTCACTGCAAATCACTGACTCTAAAATATTCCTAGTGCCAAGCCTTCAATCAGCACTATGGAATGCATCTCCACAAAGTGGAAGATCTGGCCTCACCTATTTCGCAATAGGTTTGGTTTCCAAATGCTTTTCCCCCTTTGAGGTTTTGTTTTTATTTTTGTTTTTGCTTTTCTTCCTAAGACCAATGTGGTACAACCTATGGAAAATATCCCACACTGGTAGGAAAGACTTGTTTTTTTGTAACATTTTAAAGTCAGCATATAATTTGATGGCTCGATTATGGCATTTTAACTATTATTATTTGTTCTCCACCTCTGTTCCTTCACTGGTCCCTCCCTTGACCCTGCCGGTTTGCTTCCTCCGACAGAAAGTCTGTCCTTCTGCATTCAGGTATATGTAATTATTTGCCCTCTCCTCCCGGTATTATACACCTAGTTAAATCTTTTCTGCATTTCACAGGACAGGTGGCATGATAATTCTGCTCTTATTTATTTGGTACAATAATTTCTACTACCATTCATTTTCTTACAAATATTATTTTACTCTTTTTATAAACCTAAATAAAGTTATATCATATATTTGTATCATATTTTCTTATCCGTTCATCTGGTGATGGACATTTAGGTTGATTTTATTTCTTGGTATTATAACCATTAAACATGGATCATTCTACTTGCTACTTAATTGGGTAAGGATGTATTTAATGTCATGTTATAAGAGAATAGCAGTTATTAAGCAAGCCAAATGCATGGCTGTATATCTATAAATATATGTATGCATAAAGATTGATGAAATATGCCTATATAAATATGCACACATGATGTATAACAAAATCATCCCAATTCTCAATGGATTTATTAATCCTTAATTATTAGATTTCTTTATGTTTATAAATTCATTATATTTTTATATTTATAGAAAGGACATGTTTCTCTATTGAAACATTAGGATCCCCTCAAAAGAACTCTTTCCCAACTCAGAAATCTCAGTATTCATCAGGGACATCATTCTCTCTTTGGTGATGTTTGATCTACAATTTCAAATAGGCTTGGAAAAAACTGATAGGACATCTTTAATTAAACTCACATTCCTGAATAAGTAATAGTCTGTCCTGTCTTTTATTCTGTAACAGTAACCCAGATAACTTGACAGTCTTAATCATTTCAGCTGTTTGTACTTTCATTTGGGCAATATTTCAGTCAAGACATTTAGTGGTGTTTATCTAAATTACTGTATCTGTTTTCTTATCAAATGTTCAAAGCTGTAACAGAGAAAGTAATTTCGAGTGCAAAATAGAATATCTCCTGGGCCCAGACACCAGTAACACTATTGGATCAGGATGAAAAGTCACCTGTCACTAATAGATATTTGTCTTTGTAATGAGCTGAGGCAAAAAGGAACTATGGTTGTATGGGAGCCCGGTAATATTACAAAATCCAGATTCTGAAAGCACACATAAACTCTGGCACTTAGCTGAAAGTGAGCATTGCTTAATCAGCTATGTCTTGAGATGAGTTAACTCTGTGTTTTAGGTAAGATGTAAGGACAATCCCAAGCAGAACTCAACATTCTTGTGTTACTGAAATACCATAATATGTATGGATTGCTTTAACAGAAGCAATTTTATCACTTCCAACAATATTCCTTTATATAGCATCGTTCTGCTATTATGTTAAGAACTGCTGTTATGATGAGTGGTGTTAATAGCCCTGGATATAATGATACCTTTTTGAACATAAATATTCAAAGGGACATTCATGCCAAATTTATCCATTTTAAAAAGGTAGATTTTTTTTCAGCATGCACTCTATATTGTTCTCTGGTGGCCTACATGGATTCAGATCTCAGTATAAAAGCTAACATTTATACTTTGCCAAAACAGCTTCCTAAATCTAGAAATTCTTTATAGACTGCAGGGACTGGACGTTTCAGCACCAGCCAGCTTCGCACAGGCATCCTTCTGCCTTCTGAAGCCCTGCACGACAACTTTGCCTGGGGCTATACTAAAGCACTTTGCATAATCTCCTTCTGAGGCATTCCCTGTGCTTCAGATGTTTCTAACATATTTTCTTTCTTCTTCATGGAAGCACATCTGTTACCTTGCCTCCTACCTTCTATTCTTCTCTTCAGTTTCTAAGACTTCATTATTTCATAGCTTCATGTGACTGACACTCATAGACACTGTACTATTTCCAGTTACATGGAACCCCACTCACGGGCAATCTCCAGGGAAGGGCATCCTTGGTAGGATGGTAGCTGTGCAGAGTGACTTCACTGAAGATTTCATTATTATTCAAACTAAGGAAGATGGTATGGATTATGTCCTTGAGGTAAATAAGAATAAAGATACACTCATTTTGAGCAGTGAGGAGAAGCCTGATAAGTTAGTTAATTAATGCACATCTTTTAACATCAACTTAAAGTTATGTTATTGATGACAACTGGCATTCCAGAGCATACACATAATTGAAGAAATGGACATGGGATGTTGTCCTTTAATAAACAAAATAGTTGATTCATAGACATCATTTTAGGTCCTTGAACCATTATTTATTTGTCAGACTAATTAATAGCCCCTCTCTATTTTCTCATTTCATCAACTGTTAACTTAGTAGTTGCTATGACATCAACAATATAGAAAAAGAGGGAATAACACAATAAAGCAAAAGAATGAAACGAAAGAAAAGGAAAGAAATCAAACTAACTTTTCTTGTGTGGATGTAAATTTAAGAAATACTTGGGCTGGAGAGATGGCTCAGTGGTTAAGAGCATCGACTGCTCTTCCAGAAGTCCTGAGTTCAATTCCCAGCAACCACATGGTGGCTCACAACCATCTGTAATGGGATCTGTTGTCCTCTTCTGGTGTGTCTGAAGACAGCTATAGTGTACTCACACACATAATATAAATCTTAAAAAAAAAGAAATACTTCAATCAGTATTTTAAGAAATACTATCAATCAAGCTAAATTTGATAACATATTCGGAATATGAGTGCTAATATTACTTCTACTTTCGTTAGGGTCAGAGTGATGAGCCTGGTCTAATATTTACATATAATGGTATTTTCAATGTGCCAAATCAGGATTCAGATGACTTAAATTGACTGATCTAACCATTTCCCAGCGACAGACTGGAACCTGGCCTTCTACTTGTGGTGTAATTATGCCGTAAGCAGGGTAGACAATAGGCTGCCAACTGGAACCGGCTGCTGTCTGTTGCTCTCCCACTTACTAGCTGTATGACTTCGAGGAATAGCATAGCCTATTTGGGACTTGATGTTTATCATATATTAAGTGGGATAATTAGTGTTTGTGGAAAGATGGCTCAGCAGGTGTGTAAGGGTACTTGTAGTCACACTGATGACCTGAATTAAGCCACCCTGGACATGATAATGGACAAGAACTGACCAAACACTCCATGTATAGCCAATAAAACATAATAATAAGAGCATCAATTTCAGAGAATTATTGGGATGATAAAGCATGGACTGTGTAAATGAAATGACCAATTTATGATCACCATTAATGTACCGCATCTTTGTAGTTAAACTTTTCAGTAGAAGAGTCTCTAATCTCTGCTCAGGTAATCCTGCACGAATGTTCATCTTATTCAGCTCTTGGAAGGTTAAACCAAGCTTGTCAGAATTATTTTGATTACACTTTTGGGGCAGGAAGGGGAGGGACATGACCATAGGAATCAAAACTGGCAGCAAAAACCATGAAGAGGTGAGAAGGAAAGCTTGGTGCATCCATAGTTGATTAGTCAGACTGAATCAAAACGGAATCATGGGTCTGCTCCATGGATTGATTTTCTCTCACATTTAAACAGAGCAAAACTCTGGGGGAAAATGTGTAATGACTCTGATAACAAAGCTTCATGCATCGCTACAATTTCCTTTCAAAATACCCTATTATAGCAAAGTTCCTGGGACTTGATCATAAAAATAAACTCTACTACAGTGGTCACAAGATAGGACCTAGAAAAGTAATTTGTAATAAGCGTTAAGGATGGACTCTACTGATAACGGATGCAAAACTTCATGGGGCCTCTTTCAAAGGGGTGAGTTCTGTTCACTAGGAGACAAAGTCCAGGATGTGGGTCTAAATCTTTTTCAGAATTTGGGGAAATTCAGCTCCTAATAGACTAATAAAGGATCACCAGCTTGTTTGACCACTTTGCATGCTGGGTGATGGGGCACCACTCTCCCTTCTGCTGAAGAAAGCAAGGCAGGCCTGTATATTTCGCAATCCTGGTTTGACCTATGCTTACTGTAGGCTCTGCTTCCTACAGTTATTTCCTGTTCATTTTGTCCTGTTCTCCAACTCGTCCCAGTCTACTCACACACCTTTTATGTTCTACGCCTGTCTCTCAAAAACAAAGAACAAGCAACAGACAAACCAAATGAACAAAGAATCTATTTATGGAAAAAGTTAAAATAAGCAAAAAGCAAATATGTAAATAAATAAATAAATAAATGCAGTCTGTTTTATGTTGGCCAACTATGTCTGTCCTGGGAACTGCCCTGGAATATGGCTAATACTTAATGAAACTTCACTGGAAAACACTGATTTTCCCTTTCTCAGCAGGTATCAAGTATATACTGCTTCTTGCTTAGGTAGAAGAGATTGTATACTTTGCCTTCGCCATGCATGTTTTCTCTCTGCTTCAAACCTATGCAGACCTCGTGAATGCTGCTGCAGCAGCCTCTGTGAGTTCATATATGCCTCAGTTGTATTGTTCCTGGAAGACATTGTTTCCTTGGAATCAGCCATTTCCTCTGACGCATATGCCCTTTCCATCGCTTCCAAATAGTTCCCTGAGCTTTGAGAGAGGCTTTGATAGAGACATGCTATTTAAGACTGAGTAGTCTACAGTCTTTCATTATCTGCACATTGACCAGTTATTGGTCTCTGTGTTAACTAACATCTACTGTAAGTAGCTTCTCTACTGAGGTATGAATGATGTAATAATCTGTGAGACTACTCATATATCATTGGAACTAACTTTATTCTGTTTCCATTACTATTATTATTATTATTATTATTATTATTATTATTATTTTATTAATTTGTATCCAAAATGTTGCTTCCCTTCCTGACCCCCCCACCACAAAGTTCTTACTCCTATCTCCCCTCCCATTTCCCTCTGAGAGGATGCCCCTCCAGGGTTACCCCTACACCCTGGGACATCAAGTCTCTACATGATTAGGCACATTTTCACCCACTAAGTCCAAACAAGGCAGCCCTCCTCTACATATGTGCCCAGTGCCGCCATAAAGCTCATATGTGCTCTTGGGTAAGTGACTCAGTCTTTGAGAGCTCCCAGGCATCCATGTTAGTTAACACTTTCATCTTCCTATGGGGTTGCCATCTCCTTTACTCCCTTCAGTCCTTCCCCTAACTCTTCCATAGGGGTCCCTGACTCCCAGTGCTTAGCTGTGCCTGCATCTGTCTCACTCAGCAGCTGGATAGGGACTCACAGAGGACAGCCATGTTAGCCTCTTTACTGAAAGCACAACATAGCACCAGTAAAGTTGTCAGAGATTGGTCCCCCACCCATGGGATGGATCCCAAGGTGATCTGGTCATTGATCAGCCATTCCTTCAGTTTGTGTTCCACACATTTCTTTTAGACAAGAGCAATTTCAGGTCAAAAGGTTTGTAGGTGGGTTGATAGCCCCATCCATCCATGGAGGTCCTATCTGACTGCTGGAGGTGGTCTCTTCAGGTTACATCTCCTCACTATTGGGCATTTTGGTTAAGATAATCCACATTGATCCTAGGAGCCTCCCCCAATCACAGGTCTCTAAGACTTTCTAGAGTTTTCCCTTCAGCTCTTACCACTGGCAGCTGCAATATTATCATTATTTTTTTTTGGATTTCTAGGCCTCTCTTCTGTATCCCCCATACCTGATCCTGCCCCCTATCCTATTCCCCATCCCCTCTCTCACACAGGTCACTTCATCCCTTTGCCTCCTGTGATAATTTTGTTCCCCCTTCTAAGTGGGAATGAACCATCCTTACTTGGTACTTCCTTCTTGTTTAGCTTCTTAGGGCCTGTTACATGTATCATTGCTATTCTGTACATTTTGTTTTTGGCTAATAACTAATTCTCAGTGTGTAAATACCATACATGTCCTTTTGGGTCTGGGTTACATCACTCAGAGAAATATTTTCTAGTTCTGTCCATTAGACTGTAACATTCCTGATGCCATAGTTTAGTAGTGTTACACTGTAGAAATGAAACACATTTTCTATATCAATTCTTTGGTTGAGGGGCATGTAGGTTACTTCCAGTTTCTGGCTACTTCAGACAATGCTACTATGAACATAGTAGAGTATGTGTCTTTGTGGTACCATGGATCACCTTTTGAGTATATGCCCAGGAGCAGTATACCTGGATCTTCAGATAAAACTATTTCAAAGTTTCTGAGAAATTGCCAGATTGATTTCCAGAGTGGTTGGACAAGTTTGCAGTCTTACCAGCAATTGAGGATTGTTCACATTTTCCACATCCTTGAAAACATGTGATCTACCTTGAGTATTTGATCATAGCCATTCTGCTTGGTGTATGGTGGAATCAAAGCATCATTTTAATTTGCATATCCCTGAACACTAAGGATGCTGAACATTTCTTTAAGTGTTTCTCTGCTGTTCAAGATTCTACTGTTGAGAATTCTCTGTTTCACTTTAGACTCCATTTTTTTCACTTGGATTATCTAATTTTTTGGAATCTAACTTCTTGAGTTCTTTATATATTTTGAATATTAGTCCTCTGTAGGAGGTAGGGCAAGTAAAGATATTTTCCTAGTCTGTAGGCTTACCTTTTTGTGCTATTGACAGTATCCTTTGATTTTTGCATTTACAGCTTCATGACATCTCACTTAACAATTGTTTTTTGTTTTTGTTTTTGTTTTTTTACATTTTTTAAATTTTCTATATTCTTTGTTTACATTCCGAAGGCTTTCCCCGTTCCCCGTTCCCCCCTCACCATATGTCCTATATGGCCTCTTCCACCCCCTCCCAGCCTATTCCCCAATCACCACCCTACCATTTCTCTCCTCTATTCTGGTACTCTCCTACAAAACTGGATCCAGTCCTTTCAGGAGCAGGGGCCTCTCCTTCTTTCTTCTTGGGAATCTTTTGACTTGCTAATTGTGCCTTGAATATTCAGAGCTTCTGGGCTCATTAATATCCACTTATCAGTGATTGCATTTCATGTGTATTCTTTTATGACTGAGTTAACTCACTTAGGATGATATTTTCCAGTTGATCTCAGAGCCTGAGACATTGGTGTTCTGTTCAGTAAATCTTTGCCTTTGTTGACGTGTTCAAGACTATTTCCCACTTTCTCATTGATTAGAGGAATTGTATTGAATCTTTAGACTGCTTTTAGTAAGATGACAGTTTTCATTATGTTAATTCTACTAATCCATGAGCATGGGAAGTCTTTCTATTACTGAGGTTTTCTTCAATTTGTTTTTCAAAAACATGAAGTTCTTGTCACACAGGTCTTTGACTTACTTGATTCGAATTACAGCAAGATTTTTTCTACTATTTGTGGCTATTATGAAGGTTGTTCTTTCCATAATCCCTTTCTCAGCCTGTTTATCATTTGCATAAAGGAGGGCTACTGATTTGTTTGAGTTAATTTTACATCTAGCCACACTGCTGGACATAAATGCTTATCAGCTGTAGATGATCTCTGGTAGAATTTTGGAGGATGCTTATGTATGCTCTCATATCATCTGTGAAAAGTGATACCTTGATTTCTTATTTTCCAATTTGTATCCCCTTGGTCATCTTTGTGTTGTTTTATTACTCTAGCTGGAACTTCAAGTACTACATTGAATAGATATGGAGAGAGTGGGGCAAACTTGTTTGATCCCTGAATTTAGTGGAATTGGTTCAAGTTTCTGTCCATTCAAATTGGTGTTGGCTATTGTTTTGCTGTATATCACATATGATTAGGTATGTGCCTTGAATTTCTGATCTGTCCAACACTTTATTTAATGAACTGTTTTTTTTATTTTATGTATGTGAATACACTGCAGCTGTTTTTCCGACATACTAGAAGACAGCAGCACATCTTATTACAGATGGTTGTGAGCCACCATATGATTTCTGTGAATTGAACTCAGGACCTCTGCAAGAGGAGGCAGTGCGCTTAACTGCTGAGCCATCTCTCCAGCCCTCTTCAAGACTTTTAATATGAACGGGTGTTGGATTATGTTGAAGGATTTTTCAACATCTAATGAGATGGTCATGTGATATTTTTCTTTGAGTTTGTTATATAATGAAATGAATTGATGGATTTTCATATATTGAACCATCCCTGTGTCTGTGGGATAAATCCTACTGGATTATGTTGGTTGATGCTTCTGATGGATTCTTCAATTCTATTTGTGAGAATTTTATTGGCTAGTTTTTGCCTGGATGTTCATAAATGAAAGTTGTCTGAGGTTCTTTTTCTTTGTTGGATCTTTTAGTGGTTTAGGGTCCCAGGGTAACTGGGGCCTTACAGAATAAATTAGGTAGTTTTCCTTCTGTTTCTATTTTATGGAATAGTGTGAGGAGTACTAGTATTAACTTTTTTGGAGAGATGGTAGAATTTTGCATGAAAACCATCCATCTTGTTCCTGTGTTCTTTCATTTGGGAAGTTTTTAATTATGGCTTCTATTTCTATAGGGATTATCGGACTGTTTGAAAAGTTTACCTGATTTTGATTTAACTTTGATATGTGTTATATGTCTAAAAAAAATTCATCCATTGTATAAATATACCACATTTTCTGTATCCATTCCTCCTTTGAGGGATATTTGGGCTCCTTCCAATTTCTGGCTATTATAAACAAGGCTGCTATAAACATAGTGGAGCATGTGTGCTTATTGTATGCAGAGGAATCCTCTGGGTATATGCCCAGGAGTGGTATGCCAGGGTCCTCTGGAAGTGACATGCCCAATTTTCTGAGGAAACGCCAAACTGATTTCCAGAGCAGTTTTACCATTTTGCAATCCCACCAACAGTGTAGGAGTGTTCCTCTTTCTCCACATCCTCGCCAACACTTGTTGTCTCTTGAGTTTTTAATCTTAGCCATTCTGACTGGTGTGAGGTGGAATCTCAGGGTTCTTTTGATTTGTATTTCCCTGATGACTAATGAGGTTGAACACCTCTTAAGGTGTTTCTCGGCCATCTGAATTTCTTCTGGTGAAAATTCTTTGTTTAGCTCTGTACCCCATTTTTGATAGGGTTATTTGGTTCTTTGGGGTCTAACTTCTTGAGTTCTTTGTATATATTGGATATTAGCCCTCTGTCGGATGTGGGGTTTGTGAAGATCTTTTCCCACTTTGTTGGTTGCCAATTTGTCCTTCTGACAGTGTCCTTTGCCTTACAGAAACTTTGTAATTGTATGAGGTCCCACTTGTCTATTCTTGATCTTAGAGCATAAGCTATTGGTGTTCTGCTCAGGAACTTTCCCACTGTGCCCATGTCCTCCAGGGTCTTCCCAAGTTTCTTTCCTAATAGTTTTAGTGTGTCTGGATTTATGTGGAGGTCCTTGATACACTTGGAGTTGATCTTAGTACAAGGAAATAAGAGTGGGTCGATTCGCATTCTTCTGCATGTTGATCTCCAGTTGAACCAGCACCATTTGTTGAAAAGGCTATCTTTTTTCCACTGGATGGTTGTGGCTCCTTTATCAAAGATCAAGTGACCATAAGTCTGTGGGTTCATTTCTGGGTCTTCAATCCTAGTCCATTGATCTACTTGCCTGTTGTTGTACCAATACCATGCAGTTTTTAACACAATTGCTCTGTAGTACTGCTTGAGGTCAGGAATATTGATTCCCCCAGAAGTCCTTTTATTTTTGAGAATAGTATTAGCTATCCTGGGTTTTGTGTTGCTCCAGATCAATTTGAGAATTGCTCTTTCTAGATCTATGAAGAATTGAGTTGGGATTTTGATGGGAATTGCATTGAATCTGTAGATTGCTTTTGGCAAGATGGCTATTTTTACTATATTGATCCTGCCAATTCAGGAGCAAGAAATATTTTTCCATCTTCTGAGGTCTTCTTCGATTTCTTTCTTCAAGGACTTGAAGTTCCTGTCATACAGATCTTTCGCTTGTTTGATTAGAGTTACACCAAGGTACTTTATGTTGTTTGTGGCTATTGTGAAGGGTGTTATTTCCCTAACTTCTTTCTCAGCCTGCTTGTCCTTTGAGTACAAGAAGGCTACTGATTTGCTTGAGTTAATTTTATAACCAGCCACTTTGCTGAAGTTGTTTATCAGCTGTGGAAGTTCTCTGGTGGAGTTTTTTGGGTCACTTACAAAGGAATACTACTCAGCAATTAAAAATAATGAATTCATGCAATTTGTAGCTAAATGGTTAGATCTGGAAAATATCATCCTAAGTGAGTTAAACCAATCACAAAAGAATACACAAGAAATGCAATCACTGATAAGTGGATATTAATGAGCCCAGAAGCCCTAAATACTTAAGGCACAATTAGCAAGTCAAATGATTCCCAAGATGAAGAAAGGAGAGGACCCTGGGCCTGAAAAGTTTGGATCCAGTTTTGTAGACCCAGGACAGAGAAATCATGGGGGGGGGGCATGATTGGGGAATGGTTGGCGGGGAGAGGAATTATGGGACGTATGGTGGGGGGGGAACTAGGAAAGGGGAAAGCCTTTGGAATGTAAATTTAGAATATAGAAAATAAAAATTAAAAAAGATTGAAAAAATTCATCCAATTGATCTATATATGTTCAAGTTTTGCTGAATATAGGCTTTTGTTAATAACAACTGAATTTTTTTTAATTTCCTCAGTTTTTATAGTAATGACTCCCATTTCATTTGGGATTTTGTTAATTTGGATACTGTGACTGTCCCTTTTAGTTTGTTTGGATAACAGTTTCTGTATCTTGCTAATTTTCTCAAAGAACCACTTCTTACTTTTCTTTATTCTTTTTATTGTTCTCTTGTTTTCTTATTGGTTAATTTCAGTCCAGAGTTAGACTATATTCTGCCTTCTATTCCTCTTGGATGTGTTCACCATTTTATCAAGAGCATTGAGGTGTGCTGTTGAATTGCTAGTATAGGATCTCTCCAATTTCTTTATGAAGGCACTTAGTACTACAAATTTTCTTCTTACTACTGTTTTAACTGTGTCCTATAAGTTTTGGTATGGTGTTCATTTTCATTGACTGCTAGAAAGTTTTTAATTTCTTTCTATGTTTCTTCCCTCACCAAGTTATCATTTAGTAGAGCGTTGTTCAATTTCTATAACTATGTGGAATTTCTGTTCTATTGTTATTGAAGTCCAGCTTTAGTCTGTGGTTATCCAATAGAATAGAAAGGGCTATTTCAATCTTCTTGTATCTTTTTAGGTGTGTTTTGTGTCCAATTATATGATCAATTTTGGAGAAGTTCTAGGGAGGTGTTGAGAAGAAGGTATATTCCTTTTAGAGGATGAAATGTTCTATAAATATGCTAAGTCCAATTTTGCACATGACTTCACTTTGTTTCATTTTGTCTCTGTTTAGTTTCTGTTTCATGATAAAAGTGGAGTGTTGAAATCTCCCACCATTATTGTGTGGGGTTCATTATATGTTTTCTGCCTTAATATTCTTTCTTTTACAAATGTGGTTGCCCTTGCATTTGGAAACAGTTGTTCAGAATTGAGACCTCATCTTGGTGGAATTTTCCTTTGATGAGTATAAAGTGTCCTTCTTGATCTCTTTTGATTAATTTGGTTGAAAGTCTATCTTGTTAGATTTTTTAAATGGCTTCTCTGGCTTGTTTCTTGTGTCTGTTGCTTGGAAAACCTTTTTCTTGTCCTTTACTCTAATGTTGTATATATCTTTATTGCTGAAGTGTGTTCTCTGTATGCTGTAGAAAGATAGATCCTATTTGTGTATCCAGTCTGTTAGCCTGTCTTTTTATAGGGGAATTGAGTTCAACATCAATGAACTCAATTGTTTGTTTATTCCTGTGATATATGTGTGTGATTATTTTTATTGGGGTTTGTTGTGTAATGATTAATTTATCATTTGCCTTTATATGTTACTTGACCTTTGTCCCTTACAACTTTCAATATTCTTTCTTTATTCCATACATTTAGTGTTTTGATTATTATGTAGCAGGAGGCTTTTCTTTTCTGATCCACTTTATGTGGTGTTTTTAGGCTTCTTGTTCATTTATGGCCATCTCTTTGTTTATGTTTTCATAAATGAATTTGTTTCCATCTATGAATTTGTTGAAGATGTTTTCTCACCCTTTGAATTTTTATCCTCTTCTATTCCTATCATTTTTAGGTTTAATCTTTTCATTGTGTACCAAATTTCATGGATTTGTGGGGTTGATTAGGCAATTTCTTTGACTGATGTCTGAATAGATTCTATGGTATCTTCTATGCCTGAGATTCTCCATTCCAATTTTGGTAGCTGATTGGTGATGCTTGGCATGTGTCTATTTACTATTCACTTTTCTAGGTTCTCCATCTTCAATATTGCCTCCATTTGTGATTCCTTTATTATACATTCATACACACACACATACACACACACACACACACACACACACACATATATATATATATATATGCTTATTACATTCACCTGTTTGATTCTATTTTCCTGTATTTCTTTAAGGGATTTATTTGTTTCTTCTTTAAAGGCTTCTATCTCTTTGTGTTTTCTTGTATTTCTTTAAAGGAATTCTTTTTATCATCTTTAAAGGCCTCTATCAACTCATGTAATTTAGGGTCAGACTCTTGCTTTTCAAGTGTGTTAAGGTATCCAGTTTTTGCTGCAGTAGAATAGCTAGATTTTAGTGGTGCCAAATTGCGTTCGCTTCTGTTGCTTATGTTCTAGCACTTGTCTTTTACCATCTAGTTTTCTCAGGTTTTAACTGGTCTGGGTGTCTTGGATTGGAACAGGCCTCTCAAAAATCAGATACAGCTCTGTGTCCTGGGTTAGAGTGGGCCTTCTGGGAGGAAGGCAGGGAGGCAGCGCTGTTTCTGGTTAGAGCAGGCCTCCTTTGACCCCAGATAGAGCAGGCCTCCTGTGACCCCAGATAGAGCAGGCCTCCTGTGACCCCAGATAGAGCAGGCCTCCTGTGACCCCAGATAGAGCAGGCCTCCTGGAAGACTGGCAGAGTTGTGGGGTGGGAAAGCTGGCATGGCAATTTATCCTAGTTTTCACTGTTTCTTTAGCAGAGCAAAAGTTGATTTCATTTAACACATATGACCTATCTAGTTTCAGATTCTTTGCTACTTTACCAGTATCAAAGTATGGATTCCATCTCATTCAGTAATCCAGAACATCGGGCTGGGAAGCAAGAAACTCATGCTGCCCTTGCTGGGGCAATTTGAGCAGCATTAATCATCTACAGCAACAGGAATTTGCCTTAAATCCCATTTAAAATTAAAAACTGGTTGGTTATTACCATAGTATTTTTGTCACTATCATATATAATGTTTAATTTTTAAAGTAGTAACCTAGCTTTTGGGCTAATATCCACTTACCAGTGAGTGCATATCATGTGTGTTCTTTTGTGATTGGGTTATCTCATGCATGATAATATTTTCTAGTTCCATCCATTTGCCTGTGAATTTCATGAAGTCATTTTTTTAATTGCTGAATAATACTCCATTTTATAAATGGATCACAGTTTCTGTATCCATTCCTCTATTGAGGGAAATCTGGGTTCTTTCTAGCTTCTGGTTATTAGCCCAAAAGGTTGGAATTCCCAAGATACAATTCACAGACCACATGAAGATCAAGAAGAAGGAAGACAAAAGTATGAATTATTTGGTCCTTCTTAGAAGAGGCATTAAAATACCCATAGGAGGAGATTCAGAGAAAAAGTGTGGAGCAGAATCTGAAGGAAAGGCCATTTAGTGACTGCCTCCCATATAGAGTTACCAAATCCAGACTCTATTGTTGATGCCAACAAGTGCATGCTGACAGGAGCCTGAGAAGTTCTGCCAGTGCCTGACAAATACAGAAATCGATGCTCATAGCCAACCAATGGACTGGGCACAGGGTCCTCAATGAAGGACCAAGAGAAAGTACCTAAGGAGCTCAGTGGGTTTGCAGCCCCATAGGAAGAACAAAAAAGGAACCAACCAGTACCCCCAGAGCTCCCAGGGACAAACCAGGAACCAAATAGTATACATGGAGGAACCCATGGAACCATCTACATATGTAACAGAGGAGGGCCCTTCCAGACATCAATGAGAGGAGAGGCAATTAGTCCTGTGAAGGCTCAATGCCCCAGTGTAGGGGAATGCCAGATCAGGAAAATGACAGTGGGTGGGTTGGTGAGCAGGAGGACAGGAATGGGATAGGGGGTTTTCAGAGAGGAAATAGAAAAGGGGATTATATTAGAAATGTAAATAAAACAAATATCTAATAAAAATGCAGTGCAATAATTCAGTAACCTAGAATATCTAGGGTTTGCAGTATATAATATTTTAATAATGCTACACTTTAAAATCCAAACTTAGAAATAGAAATAAGTATTCATTGTCAAATACAATATCAATTAACTCATATAATGTACAATCTTATAAATTAATTTTGATAGTAAATCTTCAAAGTATATTTATGACTTACAATAATGCAAATTCAGAAAAGTCAAAGAAAGAAAGAGAAAGGGAGGGAAGGGGACATTTTGTATATATCATCAATTAATGCTCTGCACAAAGACCATCGACTTGAGGAAACTAAGGAAGGTCATTATGAGGAGCATTGTATGTAGAAAAGGGAAGGGGAAAATGATGCAATCATATTACAATCTCAGAAACCAAAAATAAAAGAATTTCAACAGGAAAAATATATTTCAATAAAATGAGCCATAATACATTTTATAATGACTTACAATAAGAGCAGACAAAATTCAAATCTATTATTTCAAATATATATTTATATTTTAAAAACCTATGTTAAATATAGTCTATTCCCTGATAATTCAGGGTTTTTCCTCCAGTTTTATTATTACCTACTACGCAAAGGCTGAATATGTGTAGAGTATAACAACACACATATTCAAGCTCCCTAATATTAGACTTAATATTTTTGCTTGAAGAAAGGTGGTATCCCTATGTAAGAGAAAAATATGCATCATGTAATGCATAGTGTAGACAATGCAAAAAGGATGCAGAGCCCTGGCAGAGTGCCTGCCAGTCCTTTTCTCTTGCCCTCAGTCATGTGCCCCACTTAGGCTTTTCCTATGTTAGCACACTTATTTGCTTTCCAGGCGGCAATATACAGAATTGCAAACCCCAACTCTGGGCAATGGTGCAGAAAAATCTGCCTCACACACTTGCTCCACTGAAAATGTATGCATATGTGCTTTGTAAAATTAATGACTCTGATAAATTTTTTAAATGTTCATAAAATATTCCAACTTCTGCTTTCTTCATGTAGATGTTTTTATTTATTGAAATCCAGTATCTCTGAACACAACTCTTCAGATTAAGCCAACCATAAGAACATCCCATAATAGAAAATAAAAATTAAAAAAAAACTGAGAAATAAAACAATAAATTATCTTTTAAATAAAACATCAAAAAAAGAAAATTTATTAAAATAGCTGTATTTCACCAAGATAACTAAATGAAATTATTTTAAGATGCCTTTAGATACTCAAACATTTTAGATGAAACTATAGAGGTTTTTAGGTCTTAACTTTTAATTAAACATTAGCTAGCATTTATATAGAGCTCTACATATCCAAAGTCTTGCTCCTCTGTGTTGAAGAGCAGAGTAATGAATGTGCTTATTTATGGTTTTTCTCTGAGGGTACAGACGACAGGAGACTGGGAGACAAATGAATGAAACCAAGAAGGGTAAAAGAAAACCAAATGGTGAATTAATCAGTTAGGGCTAATCACACTGAAACTCTAAAGGTTTAAATGCACCTCAGAATCTCTTACCCACAGCAGAGGAGAGAGGCTTTAATTTAGAAAATCCTCTCTGCACTCACTCTGCACTGCTCTAGGGTGTATAGATGCACTTTCAGACTTAACATAGTTGAGTGCTTGGAGAATCAGAATCCCCCCTCTGCAGAAAGAAAGAGAGGGAGGGGGAGAGAGAGAGAGAGAGAGAGAGAGAGAGAGAGAGAGAGAGAGAGAGAGAGGAGGAGGAGGAGGAGGAGGAGGAGGAGGAGGAGGAAGGAAGGAAGGAAGGAAGGAAGGAAGGAAGGAAGGAAGGAAGGAAGGAAGGAAGGAAGGAGGAGATAACAAGTAAAAACCAGGTGAAGTAGTGTGCTTCTGGGTATAGCCCTTTAGGAAGCTAGCTATACAGGAAAGGAGTAACTGTGAGCATGCATGATGGGAGCTATGCATTTCTAACATACAGAGGTATTTTTTATGCCCACAAAACTACTCTAACATCGGATTTCTTTTAGTTTTCAAAAAAGTGGTGCCCTTTTCTAGGTTAAGTAAATGACAAAAAAAAGACAAGATTCAAAGCCACGTATATGGGGAATAAATTTTATGAGATGAAATGTGAATCAATTTTGAAATTAAAATCCCTGTTGTCCGTATTTACCAAGGACAGATATATAATATAATTTAAAGGAATCATGGAGGAACAAAGAGAGTAGGAACCAATGCAAACTAGATCAGTCCTGCCATGTGTGGCTGCACTGTTTGAAGGCAGCACCCACTTCTTCATGCTAGACTTTCTTCCTTAGTACTACCACTGAGCCTCTGATTCATGTCATCTGTATTTTAAAAGAAGGGCTCAATTGTGAACTCTCTGATAATTTATTTGGTCTGAGAATTGCTTAAAAACTTGCAAGTTAAAAACTCAATATACATTGTAACAATTAAAAAGACTATTAATAGTAAATGTGTTATTTAATTATCTTATTTACCTTCAAAGCTAATTACAACATATAAATTCTCTGGAAACTGGAAGCTTGTTGGACAATTATAAATGATACTTGAAATTTTAATAAAAGTTGTCCAAAGGATGTAAAGTGAAAACAAAACAAAACAAAACAAAACAAAACAAAACAAAACAAAACCCTTA
Organism: Apodemus agrarius; assembly: GCA_964023405.1. Lineage (NCBI taxonomy): Eukaryota > Metazoa > Chordata > Mammalia > Rodentia > Muridae > Apodemus > Apodemus agrarius. The sequence goes on from OZ030009.1 coordinate 77,690,077, forward strand.
CCACTTGACATTTCTCTTTATTAGGGTTCTGTTGTTGTGAAAAGATACCATGACCAAGGAAACTTATAAAAGTAATATAATTGATGTACTTGCTTACAGTTTCAGAGAATGAGTCTATTTCCCTCATGACCAGGAACATGGCAGCCAGCAGGCAAGCCTGACACTAAAAAGTAGCTGAGAGCTTACATTCTTTTTTGTTTGTTTTTTTTTTCATGTATTAGAATTTTATTTTCTATTTAAAAACTGATTTTCTGTTTAAAATTGTCACTTTGAGAATTTTATTTTTAATTATTTGATTGAATATATTCTTCATTTACATTTCAAATGTTATATATACCCTTTCCCAGTCCCCCCTCCCAGACAACCCCCAACCCATCCTCTATCCCCTGCCTCCAAGAAGATGTCCCTCCACCGAACCCACTGCCACCTACCCTCTCTGTCAATTTCTCTACGCTGGGGCATCTATCAAGCCTTCATAGGATCAAGGACCTCTCCTCCCACTGATGCCCTACAATGTTCAGCATCCTTAGTTATCAGGGAAATGCAAATCAAAACAACCATAAGATTCCATCTCACACCAGTCAGAATGACTAAGATGAAAAACTCAGAAGACAGTAGATGCTGCCAAGGATGTGGTTAAAGAGGAATACTTCTCCATTGCTGGTGGGATTGCAGCTGGTAAAACCACTCTGGAAATTCATAAAATTAGACATAGTACTACCTGACAACTCGGCTATACCACTCCTGGGCATATACTCAGAAGATGCTCCAACATGTAATAAGGACATAAGCTTCACTATGTTCATGGCATGCTTATTTATAGTAGCCAGAAGCTGGAAAGAACCCAGATGTCCTTTAACATAGGAATGGATACAGAAAAGGCGGTATATTTACACAATGGATTACTACTCAGCTATTAAAAACAATGAATTCATGAAATTCTTAGGTAAATGGATGGAACCAGAAAGTCTTATCCTGAGTAAGGTTACCCAATCTCAAAAGAACAAACATGTCTTGCACTCACTGATAAGTGGATATTAGCCCAAAAGCTCAAAATAAACAAGTTACAATTCACAGACCACAGGAAGCTCAAGAAAGACCAAAGTATGGGTGCTTTGTTTTTTCTGAAAAAGGAACAAAATACTCACAGAAGCAATTATGGAGACAAAGTGTGGAGCAAAGACTGAAGGAAAGGCCACCCAAAGACTGTCCTACCTGATGATTCATCCTACAAACAGTCAACAAACCTATTATGGATGACAAGAAATGCATGCTGAAAGGAGCCTATTATGGTTGTCTCCAGAGGGGACCTACCAGAGCCTTACAAATAAAAATGCAGATGCTAGCAGCTAACCATTGGACTGAGTGCGGGGTCCCCAATGGAGGTGTTGGAGGGATGATTGGAGAAGCTGGTGGGGTTTGCAGCCCCATAGGAAGAACGATGTAATTAGCCAACCGGGACCAAGCCATCAATCAAGGGGTACACATGGTTCCAGATGTTAGAGTGGCAGAGAGCTTACATTCTTATTGGCAGGCAGCAGGCAGGTGATAGAGGTGGGAAGAGGAAGGGAAAAGAAGAGGGAGAAAGGGAGAGGGAGAGGGAGACAGAGACAGAGACAGAGACAGAGATTGGGACCAACATAAGCTTTTGAAACCTCTAAGTCTATACCCAGTAACACATTTCTTCCCACAACACCTTACTTCCTGATCCTTCCTAAGCAATATACTAACCACCAGGATACAATCATTGAAACATGTGAGCCTTTGGGAGCCCTTCTCATTCAAACCTCCACAAAATCTGTTAACAAAGATAAAACATAAACTTTTGCCCCAAATTAGTCAATATTGGAACAGACAGATTGAAGTAATTCAATTGCTCTAATTATAATTATAAATAATACTATGCCTAACTTTACATTTTAATTCCACAATACATTTAAAGAAATGTCTGTATGCTTTGTCTTTAGTGCTGTATTTTTTTATTGGCAAGGCCTTTTCTGAGGCCACATTTTCAAGGTCTAATGTCAATAGTGGGAAATGTACATCAGAGCTATCTGATATAAACATATAGTTGAAACTTGAGTGATGAATGCACTTCTTTTCTGGTTGCTATGATTTAAAAAACAAAAGCAAAAAAACCCCTAAGAAAGTAAAAGTTTATTTTGATTCATTGTTTGAGGGTACAGTTCCCAATGGCAGGGAAGGCAGGCCCACCGGAGCCTCAGGAATCTGGTCACATTTCATGTACGGATAGAAACCATAGTAAGATATCAACATCTGTGAGAAATAGATTTGTACTTTTTGTTCAGTATAGAACCACAAGTCCAGTCACTGTGCTACTCACATCTAGGATGTGTCTTCTCATTTCACTTAACCCAGTCTAGAAACTTACTGAGATATACCTAGAGGTCTTTCTCCTATATATAGTGTTATTTTGGCAATCAGTATTAATTATCATGCATCTATTGCCTTGACATTCAAACATAAAATTTTTAACTGTTACTTTCCACTCTTTTTCCCATAAATTTGAGCCCATCTCATATCAAAAGCTGCACTCAGTCAAACTTCAAAATATGCCATAAAATTAGTGCATGACCTCCTTTGAGACTGAGGCAATCAGTTAACCATGAATCTGCTTTGAGTCACAATCAAGTTACACACTTCTAACCAGGGGCACAGAGTGACCATTTCCATCCTAAATGTAGCATAGCTAGTATATATCATTATAAATCAAGGTGAAAATCAACAGAGACGTTACCAAAGCCTGAAGCATTATATCACTCACTACCCAGGTTCTACCTGGTTTGTAAATCACTAGTAAGAAAAGACCATGTTGGCATCAGAGTCATAGAGATATGCAGCCTCTACTATGTAGCCTCTACCTCCATGTGTGGTTGTTGAAGATATAGACTGTGATTCCCAAGCTCTGAGTCTGAAATCCATTTATATTCTAATATAAAGGGATAAGAATCTTAGTTATTCTTCTGTTGCTTTGACAAGACACCAGGATAAACGCAGCTTGCAATAAAAAGCATTTAATTAAGGGATTTGGTACAGTTTCAAAAGTTTAACCCATCATCATCTTAGCTGTGTTGTAGCATCAGGAAGGCAATCTCGGTGCTAGAGAAGTAACTGTGAGCTTGCATCCTGATCTGACAGCAAAAAGAGAGATACACGGGCCTAACAAGAGCTTTTGAAACCTCAAAGACCATTTCTAGTGGTCCACCTCTTCCTTCAAGGTCACATCACCTACACAAAGTCCACACCTCCTAATCCTTTTCACACATTTTCATTCCTTAGTGACTCATAATTGCAAGATACGAGTTTACAGGCAGAGGGTTTTCTCCTTCAAGACGTCACAGTAAGTTTTGCTTTAGTGATGTAATTTGGTAACATACCACTCTTTTCTCAGAACATGGCTTGCTTGCGATTTTTAACTCCCACGTTTCCCAACAAAACTCATTTTTCATCTTCATTTTGCTTCTGTCATTGTTCTCTCTCCCTGAAGACCCTCATGAGAGCAATCAGAAGTAACCATGACACATGAGTAATTACCTGAGTGTCTTCAAGAACGAATTAGTCCATTACTCTGAATTCAGCCTCAGGGTGTCAGGAGCCTAGTTCTTTCTCAGAATATCACCTCTGTGGATCTATTTCTGTTCCTAATAGAACCCTCGTCTCTATGACACTTCATGAGCTAAGCCAGGACCTCCAATATTTATAAGAGCATTTTGTTCTTGGTTCTAGGCGACCAAGAAGCTCACCTTAAAGTAGTGGACTTCTCTCACGCAAAGTTCCAGACTATTCCATATTCCTCCTACCAGCAAGTTCCAGTGACATAAGGTGTGTGTACAATCAGGTTCATCATAGTAATATCGTTAGTGTTCCTACCAATTTTCTGCCCTTGTCAATTTGCTTAGTACTTTGAACAAAATACCTGACAAAAGCAACTTCAGACTCACAGTTTGAGAGTAAAGTTCATTATAGTTGGGAAAACACAGAGGTAAGAACATGATTAAGTTTTAGCGTTGCATATGCATATGCAATGAACAATAAATGTTGGAAGTTTTCTTACTTTGCTCTGTCTATTCGGTGAAGAAGTCCATCCATTAGATGGGTTCTCACTGTATTTAAGATATTTAGGGTGAATCACGTCATCATAATTAAGCATATTTAGAAATTTCCTTAGAAATGCTGTTGGTATGTTTTCCTTAAGTGATTCTATATCTATGTACATTTATAATCATTGTATATATTACTTTTATTTAATCAATTACACTTGACAGCCAAAATAACATGTTCTTATTAATTAATTTTAATGCAATTATTTTAAGGGAAGGAACTCTGTAACACTCTTAAGGTGTTTTGGTTTTGATAATGTAGTCCACATCCAAGTATAGGCAACATTTGCAGAAATATAATTTTCAATCTTTAATTGAAGATTTTTACAGGATGAATGAAGGAATCATCATAGTGCAAAGTCATTTTTGTTGTTTCTGCTGTTTTTCTGAGGTAACAAACTTAGATTTTACACTCTTTGCTTCCTGCTTCTGAGAAAAGGCATATGTATCTCTTTTTGCCTATAAAACAGTGATTTTAAACTATGGGTTGAAACAGTTTTGAAGATTAAAATGACATCTTCAGATTACTAAAGAACATCACTAAGCACAGATATTTATATTGTAATTTATATCCATAGCAAAATTACAATTACAAGGTAGCAACGAAAACACTCTTATGGTTGGGGTCACCACAATGTGAGGAAATTTACTGAAGGGTGGCAGCCTTAGCAAGGTTGAGAGCCACTGCTCTGCAAGAACCAGGTGAAAGGCCAGTTTTAGAAGATGTTCTCAAGAGTGCATTTCAAGTTTGGGCAGAACCAAAGACTATAAAAATGTCCCCATGAAGCAACTTTCTGGGATTTTGTCATAACCAATAGAACTGGGTATATCAAATGCTTACGTGGGCAACTTTTGCAAGCTTAATAGGAAAGGGGTCCAAACCCTTTGACAAATTAGATTGCCAGGTATGCCACAAGTTGGACTTCATCAGACTCAACTTTTATGAACATTAAAATTTTAAGGAACAATTTTCAATTTGATATTTTCGCTTCAAACACAATGTATATTTTGGAATTGAAATTAAAGTGGCAACAAGAAGACTTTGATCAGAGTGTCATGTAAGAGTGTGAAGATATTTGGGAGAAAATAGTATAGTTCTTTTGAAACTGTAATACATGGGGTTCCTTACTTGTTTTACCACTCTACATTATTAAGTGATATGAGGGAGGTGGGAGAGAACAGGGCTTGCTAATTGACCAAAGGTGTTGTTAGTAAAAATCCAACCCTAGGACATTTCCCTTTAACATGTATATTTCCTGTCTTCCATTTAGTTATTGTTCAAAGCTAAAACAGATTTTAAAAGGCAAATACTTTGTAAAGAGCCTTTCTTTGAATGTTGTTGAATCAATGGTCCAAGGAAACCTGCCTAATTTTTGCCCTGTAAAGTGTGTCAGTAGTAAATTCTCAACATATTTCTCATCCAACTTTCTATGTGCCAGTTCTTGAAGGAAAATGTATTTCCTACTTATCTAGAATCCACAATTCTCTAACCTCCCACTGTTCTTTATAACATTCAAACTTGTTCTAAGCATCTGTGTGCTTCTTCAATTTTTACAAAAATGTCAGCAGGAGGCTTAGGAATTTAAACCATCTCTATAGATAAGCATGGCTTTGCATTGAAAGTTCCTCAGTTCACATGCCCTTCATTGCTTGATTTTCCTGTCCTGTAATCTGTTTTCCCCAACACATACACTTGAACAGGGGTACACTTATTTATTCTGCTCCAGTTCCCATTTCAGTGGCCTCTAAATCTGGAGATTGTCCTTAGTGAATATTTGAAGGCAAAACACTGTAACTTTGGGAATTATAGTGATTTCCTGGTCTTGCTAAAGCTCTCTTTGTCTCTCCTGGGCATTGACTATAATCCTTTTATTGTTATGCCACAGGAAATATAAAAAATCAAATTAACTTGATTCTTTGAAATGTTGAAGGCTTATTCTTCTAGGTATTAACGTGGCTTCATCATTCAGTAAAGAATACTTTAAAATTCCATACATACTATGTAGCACTGTGAAATTCTAAATATGGTAGCTAATATCTATTTGAACAAAGCATTTCCCCTTAGGAAGGGGTATGGGTTTGCACTCTTGGGTATATATTTCAGTGCTACTGAATAGAATGAAAGATCCTCTGAGAATGCTGCCAAGTAAATAAAAAAATGGCTTTAGTAAATCACAAAATTAACTATTTCTTGCTGGATCAATATTGGCCTTTTTCAAAATGCTGAGGGATTGGGCTACAGTTAGTAACAGATAGCAAATAACCAGAGAAGCATCTTTAAGCACCATAAGTTTGTCTTTTACACCCTTTGGCACATCATGTTAATTATACTTTAAAACTATGTCCTAACTTTATAAAGAAAATGGTCTGCCATTACAATTAAGACTGCATAAATTAGAACAGATTTTCCTTAGACACGATACATCTGCATTTGTGTCTGATACTTTTCTTCTCTCTAATGCTAGACAGCTACCAATATTGATTCCAGTTTGATTTGGAACCTGTCTCAGAATCTCAGTTAACACATTATCCATCATGTATTGCTTCTTTATTTAAGTCAATTATTCCTTTTCAGGTCACTTTGAAGTTTTGTTCACTTTTGCTACATTAACACTACATAAAAATCAACTCAGTGCCATTTTATATCTTTCTCTAAAGTAAGTGCTGAAGAAATTCCAGACTTATTATTGACTGAAGATAATGACTCAGATATAGTTGAGTATCCTTAGAGAAGAAGTTGCAGAAGCCTTATTGCCTATACTGTGTATCTGCTTTACTGTTAAAGTTAATTTCAAATATAAAGTTCAGTAATATAGGTTCACAGCTGGGTTTATTATTTCTGTCTCTTATTCCACATATTTCTCTTTGTAACTTATCAGTCTGTAAAGTATTTATCCCACTATCACATGATATATAATGTAAAAACAAATGTGTATGTGTTTAATTTTTTTCAGTCCCAGGAAATCCTATGGATACGAAAATCTGCAAATGATCTGATGTTTTATGACAATTAACATGTCATTTGGTCATTTGTAATCCACACACAACGTCCATGGGGTAAAATCCCATCATAAAATCAATCCTATTGGACAACTGGACGATCTTAACAAGTTTAGATATAGTTCTTATTTTAATGTAAATGTAAATAAAATGTAAATAGTATATATGATAATCCATGTTGTGAACTTGACAAAATCTAAGTCCACCTGAGAGATTGGCCTATGAGAACGCCCCCAGAAGATTATCTTATCAACTTAATTGAGGTGGGAAGAGCTTTCAACTGTGGGAGGCAGCAATTAGCATCTATTTATATAAACGGATAAGGAACGTGAAGAGCAGCATATTGCTTTCTGAATATTAATGTAATTTGACTGGTTGTTTTAAGTTCCTCCTGCCCTAACTCTTCCTCAATGACATACTCTCCTCTTGAACTTGAGCCAGAATAAATCCCTTCACTCTGAAATAACTTCTGTCAGAGTATCACAACAACCAGAAAAAAAAAATCTCGCTCTATAAAAGTAGTTGTTATATTGAGTTGAATAGGTAATAATGACTGGGAAATGTCTCCACACTCAATTTTAATACAGTACTTTATTATTTGAATAACAGTAATACAATGATGACATGGAATGTATAGTTATGAAGGACTGGCTGTTTATATATACAAATATACACACACATACTCTATTGAACATATATAATACAGGACATAATCAGATGCTAATCATATCATACTATATTTATTACAGTCTTATAATAAGATTTATATAGGTATACGCATGATATTATCACATAAAAAATTACCCCAATGTTGCTTATATAAATTCTATTGATAATTCTGAAGGCCTAGATTTTGTTAATATTTGGATTTTCCCCCTTTACAGACGTTCTTAACTCCTGTGTGTCTTCTGGGACCCATGACATTCCCAAAAGAATAATATCTTGTCTATTTTTGGCATGTTTATCATTCATATCTCCCCCAGTTCGTTGTAGCTACATGTTGTAGGTTTATTTCTGAAATCTCTACTGAAGATAATTTCAGAACAGCAGGGCTTGAACTCAAACATCATTTAATAATGTTCCTGCAATGCTTGGCTTCTACCAGTGGCTGAACTCCCTCTGCCTGGTAGGTCAACCAAATCCAAAACCCTGCTTTAATTTCTGCTACTTTGTAATATTCTTTCCACCAGCTAAGTCTCAAAGAAAACATATCCAGAGACCATGAATTAAGAAGAGCTTTCAAGAGCAGCACCTGTGAATAAAGGAAGGGGGGAAATGTGAATAGATTGAGGAGTGTAAATATGCTGAAGGGATAAGCAAGAGCTCAGCTATAGGGAGTTACAATGGGGACATTACAGTGGCTCAGAGACTTATATCTTGAAAGAGGCATGTAAATATCCTAGAATGAAACTTGGCCTTGGGCAAATTGTTCTTTCTTTGAATTCCTAAAATTCTAAAGTAGCCTTGTAAAAAGAGTCTCAAATTGTCAAAACCTCTTCCAGTAAGAAAATGCCTTCCTTCTGAATGCATACAGAAGTTTGCACTAGAATACAGTGCACAGGTATTCTGATTATATTGGTGCTGTGTGTGTGTGTGTGTGTGTGTGTGTGTGTGTGTGTGTAAGATATTGTCATTGTTTCCACATATCCTTTATACTTTTACATATAGTTTTTACCGTAGGTTTTATTTTGTTTTTGTTGTTTGTTTGTTTGTTTGTTTTTTGAAACAGGGTTTCTCTGTGTAGCCCTGGCTGTCCTGGAACTCACTTTGTAGAACAGGCTGGCCTCGAACTCAGAAATCTTCCTGCCTCTGCCTCCCAAGTGCTGGGTATACAGGCATGCACCACCACAGCCCGGCAATGGTTTTTCCTTTTAATGTTAAAGTGTTTATGCATCTTTATTTTTCAAAGCATCAACTCTTTCATCAGTTTCATTGTGCATGCTGTTTGCTGTTCAAATTATTAAGTTCTTTGATGTTTTTAATAATTTCTTTTTTTTACTATATTCTTTGTTTACATTTTAAACAATTTCCCATTTCCCAGTTCCCGCCTCCCCATAAGTCCCATAAGCCTTCTTCCCTCTGTCCATTCCCCAATCACCCCCATCCCATTTCTCTGTGCTGGTAATCCCCTACATTGCTGGATCAAGCCTTTTCAGGACCAGGGCCCTCTCCTTCCTTCTTCCTGGGAATCATTTGATATGTTAACTGTGTCTTGAACATTCAGAGCTTCTGGACTAATTTCTATCCACTTATCAGTGACTGCATTCCATGTATATTCTTTTCTGATTGGTTTACCTCACTTAGGATGATATTTTCCAGTTCCAACTATTTGCCTAAAAATTTCATGAAATTCTTGTTTTTAATTGCTGAGTAGTATTCCATTGTGTAAATATACCACATTTTCTGTATCCATTCCTCCATTGAGGGACATCTGATTTCTTTCCAGTTACTGGCCATTATAAATAAGGCTGCTATGAACATAGTGGAGCATGTGGCCTTATTGGATGCTGGGGAAGCCTCTGGGTATATGCCCAGGAGTGTTATAACAGGGTCTTCCAGAAGAATTATGCCCAGTTTCCTGAGGAACCATCAGACTGATTTCCAGAGTGGTTGTAGAAGCTTGCAATCCCACCAGCAGTGGAAGAGTGTTCCTCTTTCTCCACATCCTCACCAAACCCTGCTGTCTCCTGAGTATTTCATCTTAGTTAGCTATTCTGACTGGTGTGAGGTGAAATATCAGAGTTCTTTTGATTTCATTTCCCTAATGACTAACGATGTTGAACATTTCTTAAGGTACTCCTCAGCCATACGAAATTCTCAGCCATCCGAAGTTCTTCAGGTGAAAGTCTTTGTTTAGCTCTGCACCCCATTTTTTGATTGGGGTATTTGGTTTTCTGGGGTCTAACTTCTTGAGTTCTTTGTATATATTGAATATTAGCCCTCTGTCAGATGTAGGGTTGATGAAGATCTTTTCCCAATTTGTTGGTTGCCGATTTGTCCTTTTGACAGTGTCTTTTGCCTTACAAAAACGTTGTAATTTTATGAGGTCCCATTTGTCTATTCTTGATCTTAGAGCATAAGCTATTGGTGTTCTGTTCAGGAACTTTCCCCCTGAGCCCATGTCCTCAAGGGTCTTCCCCAGTTTCTTTTCTATTAGTTTTAGTGTGTCTAGTTTATTTCCCTTGTAATGGCTTTTACCTTTTGATCCATTTTCTCTTGTATTTAAGAGATTTACTTATGTCCTTCTTGTGTTCCTCTAACAGAATCATGACCAGTTATTTTAAATCCAAACCTTGTTTTTCTGTTATGTTGGGGTATCCAGGACTTGCTGTTGTCAGAGAATTGAGTTCAGATTTTGCCATATTGCCTTGATTTTTGTTAGTAATGTTCTTATGTTTGCCTTTTGCCATCTGGTTATCTCTGGCTTTAGTTGGTCCTGTTGTCACTGTCTGGTGCTTGAACCTCCTGTAAGCCTGTAAGGGTATTTCTGCTCCTCTGGATGACTGGGTTTCCACTGGCACAGATTGCTGATGGGCTGCTCTGCTCTTGGGTGCCTTTAGAACCCTGGTGTGCCTTGCCCCTAGCAATGTTATACTCTGGGTTTTCTCTGTGTACCTGGAGCTGCCTGTCCTGTGTGTCTGGGAGCAAAGATGGTGGCGGGGAGCCCCCTTACAATTTCTATATTTCAGAATTTTATATTTGAGTATGTTACTAGACTTAATCATTTAGATTAACGTACTTTTATGGTTGTTTTCAGCATTTTAATCATATTTAGTTTTCATTTTTGTTGTTTCCTATATCTATATTACGTTCAAACTTTATCCTATTCATTGTTTAATTCTTATGTTTAAAAACAGATGCACTTTTTACACATGGTACCTGTTAATTTTATAGGCCATAATCTATCGTAGTTCTGGAAATTAAGATGTTCAAAGTGCTGGCCCACTTGGTTCCCTAATAGTCCCTCTTCTCTGGAATTACTAAACCCGTACATAGTGAGGAGAAATCCAGTTTGGGTCTGATAATTATCATTTAAAGAATTTTTGGGCTGGAGAGGTGGCTCAGTGGTTAAGAGCACTGACTGCTCTTCTGAAGGTCCTGAGTTCAAATACCTGCAACCACATGGTGGCTCACAACCATGCATAATGAGATCTGATGCCCTCCTCTGGTGTGCCTGAAGATAGCTACAGTTTACCATAGCTATTATATATACATACATATATACATATATATATATATATATACACACACACATATACATACATACATATGTATGTATATGTATATGTATATATATGCATATATATGAATGTATATATGTAAATAAATAAATAAATAAAAGAATTTTCATGCACCAAAACCACCAAATTGCTCCCTTATAGTTCTACTCCAAATCCTAACATGCGTTTAGAATATAACTTTTCCTATGTCACAGACTATTATTTTATGTCAAAAACAATCCTCTAAAAACTTCAGAGGTGTCTACCCTGTCTTCTAGTATGTAGTTGCAGTAAGAGTGGGGAGGCCTACTCCAAACCAGTATTTACATCCCAGAAGAGCGGAATTACACTCTGGAGTCAACCCTGCCTAACTTTTGATTTCCTCTCACATTGTGTTTATTTCTGAAGGTCCCCTGGAAAGAGTTTAACACATTTTCAAGTTGTCTTCTTCAAAATGGATTCTCTTAGAAACTAGAAATACCTGAAAATTTACTTTTTCAGCTGCTAGTTTTTGCCTTCATATCTTTGGGCCTGATAACCATTTTGAACTGCAGAAAGATCACAAGGAAAAACCTGCGCCTGTAGCTCCATTATTCTCTCCTCTTCGGTGTTCCCACTTCAATACACCCAGTTTTACCTTACTAGCTATTTAGCAGTATACAAAGATTTCATGGGCAGTAACATCTTCCTGCTTAGCTTCAACATGCTGGGCAGTTAGCAGAACACTCCTGAATGCCCTAGGAACAGAAAGGTAGAATTTGTGTCTGACTAACAGTAAGAGTCCCTCTCTCCAAATTATTCATCTTAAAGTCCTAAAATATACAAAAGAAAGGGATTTTTAATGTCTTAAAATGCTTTGCTGCATGAATTATAGTAAAGAACTTCTATTTATTCTGAACAGGAGACTTGAATTAGTTTAAAGTTCTTAATCACGATAGATAGGGAAATGATTCAACCTACACTTTGAGCATAACTCCCAAATGATTCTTTACAAAAGTGTGATGGCCAATTATACCACTGGATACTAAGCTATGAGACGAAATGTAAGCAACTTAACCCGTTCTTCATATTTCAGTTCTCTGTTCTGCAGAGTAAAGGTAAATTGTTTCATCCATCGTGCTGATTGTGAAGTGTTAAATCCAATGAAAACAATGGCCAATGCTCAGTGAGAAGCACACATATGCTTAGGACATGTTTCAGGCACTATTCTCAAGCGTGTGACCAAATTCACATGCTTACACTTCCGAAATATTGATTATATATGGCTTTACAGACTGTTCTTTTTTTTTTCATTTTTAACATGATGCTATCCTCCATATTATATTTTTTTTTAAACTTTTTCTCCTAGATCCAGTACAGATAATTATTTTCTAATGAACATATCCATGGGTCTTTTTGCACCATCTGAAAACTCATAGAAAGAAAATAATAATACTTAAATACCGGTGTTTTTGCTAGGGATGTTAAATATGGCATCGCTGTGAGCTGGCCAGAATCAATTCCAATTAGCTGTAGCGCCCAAGGACCTTTAAGGAAAGAACAGCTGGCTGCACTTCCCAAATCCTTTCTTTTGGGCAGCATCATTTTACCTTTGGTTAGTTCAGTGTTCACTGTAAAATGCTGTGACAATGCTTATGAAAAAGGACATAAAATCCCAAGTGAGGTTTCTGGCTGAGAAGCGTGGGGTCTATTTCTGAGCTCAGATTATCTCTTACCCAGAACAAAGAATGAGAAAACATTTTACAGCATTTGAAATTGGTAGTACCACAGGTGAAGCACACAATGACATTTCAAGCAATTCAAGTTTTCTTACTCATGCTCAGAAATATTTTACAGTTTATCTAGTCTTGGAGACTTCTCTTGGTTACTAAAATAAATGGAAGCTGAAATAGCTTCAAATAATGCACTTAGTTTTGTTATTATTATTATTATTATTATTATTATTATTATTATTATCTTAACTTTCACAATGTGTCTTTTGGGTTTCAATGTATTTTTTTTAGTTTTGTATTTATTTGGAGACCAGGTATCATTCTGTACACTCTGAAGCCTTGGCTGGCCTGGAACTCTCTAAAATAGACTAGGCTAGTCTCTAAAACATAGATGCCAAGGACCAGCCTCAATTTAGAGAGGGATTCCTGAGAGAAAGGGTGCTTAGGAGCAGTGGAAAGAAATAACTGGAAGTCAAATTGGGGGTCCAAACTGGCAGGCTAGATTCTGTTGAAATGGCTTTCAAGACTGCTCTGCTCGTTCTCTCACTCTCTCTCTCTCTCTCTCTCTCTCTCTCTCTCTCTCTCTCTCTGTGTGTGTGTGTGTGTGTGTGTGTATGTGTCTTTCTGTGTGTGTGTGTATGTTCATGTGTGTTCTGCTCTACTCTAGACAGCCTTTTCTTGATATTCTAAAAAGACAGAGAGACAGCTCTCTGCTAGTAAAAATTGTGACTTAGCCACACCCTCCACTCCTGTTCTTGTGCTGTTTCTAATTATAGTGGAGTCATTATTGTTAACAAGGAGGACATTCCTAGGAAGTTTAGAGTCCTTTCCTGCTATTATTGATTTCAGAAAATATGTACATCATTACACAAACAAGCCTTACGCCCACAGCAGCCATCGACACTTGTGGGGAACTCATACCAGGGCCCTCTTTCCTCCAGAGTGCTGGGATCAAAAGCAAACACCACCATACCCAGCTCAATTCTGTCTTTTGTTTATGTCCTACATTAACACTGAATAGATATTTTCATCAAGAAATAATAATAATATCCAGTTCAGAAAAGTTGTGGAAAGATTGTAAGAGCCAAAGAAACGAGGAACTGACTGCAAGATTGTGTCTCCTAGAGATGCTTAGGAAGTTACACCCCAAAAGTCTCAACAACATGGCTGAGGAAACCAGAGTTGACTAAGCATGACATTATTAGACATACTGACATGGAAAAAGGAAAATCTCACAGATGAAGGCCTACAGACAACTAAGGAACGTTGAGAGTGTGAGAAATATTCTGGCCCACAGGAAAGAGATTCCTAATTGGTTATCTAAAACTAAGTGGTTAGACCTGAAATCATGTATGTATAAGTAATATTATAAAGAGTGAACAGGTTGCATTTACATAATTGAAATGTGTGTGTGTGTGTTGTGTGTGTGTGTGACAACAATTAAAGAAAACAAAGGTATCAATTTGAGAGAAAGGAAAGAAGGTACATTAGCATGACTGGAAAGAGGAAAGAAAAGGAGAAAATGTTATAAACTAATTTCAAAATTTAAAATATTAAAAGAATATTATCTTCTATGTACAGATATTTTTAAGAATTTTAATATTTTATTATTGAAATAATATTACATGTTATTGTCAGTATAGAAGTAGATGAAGGTTGCATGTGATAATGTAAGAAATATGTCAGGCTGCATTAGTATGTGTGTAACATAAATTCTATATATAGAGACAAGATTGTCTAGTCATGACAACAGTTTTTAATAGCTAAAGTAAATTGAAGAAGGGTGCCATTCTTAAAATACTGACAATGTTGTGTATAATCAAAGAGCAGACTTGAAATCTCATGAGGTGGTAGAGACACTATACAAATTAGTCTCCTGAGAAAAAAAGGCAGATGTAATATTGAATGTTTCACCAAATTATATCCCTAAGTGGAAGAGTCTTTTCCATCTGTAAGCTTAAACACACAAGTGAAGTCACAGTTACTTTTTATGAATGTGTTGCCAGTACTGAATGTCATCATCATTTTCAAAATTATGTTGTGTGTCATTCTGTGCATACACACTGAAAACTACTTGATCACTTTCCCATCTATGGATAATAAGTCATTCAAAATTCCGGGAATATAATAAACTAGATTTTGTCCTAGTCAGAGTTTGTTATCCTACACAAAACATCATGATCTTGAAGCAAGTTGGTTGGCCAGGCGGTGGTGGTGCACATCTTTAATCCCAGCACTTGGGAGACAGAGGCAGGCAGATTTTTGAGTTTGAGGGAAGTCTGGTCAAGACAGCCAGGACTACACAGAGAAACCCTGTCTCAAAAAAAAAAAAAAAAAAAAAAAAAAACACCAAAAAACCAAACCAAAACAAACAAAACAAACAAACAAACAAACAAACAAAACAAGTTGTCCAGGAAATGGTTTATTCAGCTTACACTTCCACATTGCTGTACATCACCAAAGGAAGTCCGGACTGGAACTCACACAGTGCAGAAAGCAGGAGCTGATGCAAAGACCATGGAGAATTGTTTCTTACTGGCTTGCTTCCCTTAGCTTGCTCAGCTTGCTTTCTTATAAAACTCAAGACTACCATCCCCAAGGATGGCACGACCCACAATGGGCCTTCCCACTCCATGAGATCCAGCTGTCAGGAAAATGCCTGACAGCTGGATCTCATGGAGTGAGGCATTTCCTCAAGGGAGTCTCCTTTCTCTGTGACCAGCTTGTGTCAAGTTGGCACATAAAACTAGCCAGTACAGATATTTGCATATATCAGCAGTTAGTTTATTTTCCCAGCTAGATTGGTCAATACAATGTTTCCAAGTATGTAAGATATTAGAAGGCATTGTCCAAGGATGAGATTGGTGTCATAAATGTGATGGCATGAAACTGATTTAGAAGCACTGCTAGGAGCATTGGCAAATGTGGAAGAATCTGTCAAGGTAACAAATGGGGCATTTAACCCCATTCATTTAACCAGATGAAAAACTAAGATCCTTCTTTTCTATTTTCAGCAACAAAGAAACACACTTTGTATTAAAGATGTTAACTAAGTGTGATTGGCTCTTACCCAGAGCTAGAGGTATCTTGAAGTGGAAAAAAAAAATGTGTTCCTTTCATCAAATTACTAAGGGTGATCAGTTGCTATTTTATTACCCATAGGATTTAACATTACTTTTTAACAATTAAATTTAACTTTGAAACTGTCACTTTTGCTTAAGAACAAGGAAAATTTTCACTACTCATTTGCTATTACAAATAGATTCAAAGTGTTATATAATTTTCTACTCATTGACAATTATAATTGCGAAGTCAGATGATTTAACTCTTTTCAAACTTAGTATAAGGCAAGCACTTTTCTAACCAGTGAATATTGTCTTTACTTTCTATGGACATTAAAATATATGCAAATCTTGTGGTCAGTCTCACAGAATGGGGTTTGTTCGATGATAGACAATTTTCCCTTGAATTTGTAACCTGATGTTGATTTCAACAAAAAGAAAGAAGAAAAGCCAAATGCTTTCACTTCTCATTACACATTTTCGCTTATGTTTAAGAGTTACTGATAAGGGTTTAATCAGTCCTAAATACAAAGCCTGTTTGGGTTCTCTTTCATTTTCCTTGAAGCTGTAGTTATGAATGTTTTCTTTATTGTATACGACCACAAGTTATCTCTTTATTACATGTGTTTCTAAGCAATATACAAAATGCATTTTTTAAAAATATATTTACTGATCAGAATTGTGGGCTTCTTGAAATGAAAGGCTCAAAGCATCAGTGTAGGGGAATACCAGAACAGGGAAGTAGGAAGGGTGGATGGGCGTACAGGGGGAGGGAAAAGGGCATGTGGGACCTTTGTGCAGTGGGGAATGAGAAAAAGGGAAATGAAATGTAAATATAAAATATATCAAATAAAAAATGTAAAAGAAAAGAAATTTCAAGTCCATGTGGCTGATTTTAGCTTTTCAAACAGCAACATTAGCATCATTAATCAAATAACTCAAAGTAATTGAAAATTCATAAAAAATCATAGTGCACAGAGTTTAAATAATATATGATTGGACACCAAATCATGAACTATTCTAAAACCAAGTTCTTGTATCCTATTGTATAGGAATAACACAACTTGTTTTTATAGAATTTTGTATTATTCAAAGTATTGACTCTTTATAATGAAATTTTGTGTTGATACTCACATTTTTGTTATGTTAGAAGGCACACACACACACACACACACACACACACACACATGAGTATTAGAATGAGATAGGAAAGTGGGGAGTAGGAACATCTGTCTTTACAGTTTACATGACTGGGCTTATGACACAGTACAATAACTCACAGTATCTTCAGATAATATTTTTTTCTTATTAGAACTCAATGCATATTGTCCTGCAAAGACAAGCCCTGCTGTTCAAAAACTTATCTGTAAGGTCTTTTCCTTTCCTTTCTACTTATTAAAGCAGTCTCACTCATCTACTAAAAGCCTATGTCAAAGGTCTCATCTACCAATGTTATGGAATTGATCACTTCACCTCTATGCCTTAACTAGATGACTCAAACATTCCCTTGTTACCACTTTTTAAAAGCATATTAAATGAGGAAGTGAGTAAATTGCAATAATAATTGAGAATATAGACTCCAAATTGCCTCACACACAGTGCTCTATGCATTGTCTTCTAAACTTCATAAAATTCAGTTAAGGTTATAATAAAATCCTCACAATATTGATGAGGAAATTGGGGGACAAAATAGCTAAATAACATTCAAACTTGCTTTGTTTACAACTAGAAAATCTTACATGTAACCTATGTTGGTCTAAAGCCAAACCTCTGTACTATGAAGGTGATTCAATGAACACTTATCTACAAATAGGCCTTACTATTCCAACAAATTAATATACAAATGAAACTTGAACCATTAAGCAATTAATAAGTCTTGTCTCTTTTGGTTGTTTGACATCAGTATGCCTGTCTGTGCAACAGATATATCTTGGGACGAATCAGGATGGCTTAGTAGGAAATCCAGGCTGGTTTTCTAAAGAAAGAATACATTTGTTCCTAACTTTATTATTGAGCATGTTCTTTAAAATCTAGACCATGTGGAAATAACTCTGTTTTTAAGGACCTGGGAGATACAGGTATCACAAGTATCAGGCAAGGGATGAACTTTTAAAATTTCTCAAGCAGATATGAAGTCAGATATTTTAGATGACAGGATAAATCTGAGCCACAAGAATCAGACAGAGAAAATTGATGTTTAGGGAATTCTGATAAAGAGGGTAAAGTGAATAGATCAGATGAAATAAAAAAAATTCAAAGTAGAAGAGCAAAGGGAATAAGATGGGAAAGAGACAGTAAAGAGGGAAGGGAAAAGAGAAGAAATGGAAAGAGTAGAAGGATAGGCAAAGAGGAATGGGAGAGAGGAAAGAGAAGGAAAAGGGGAGAAAAGAAAAGGAGCGGACCAAAAAGAAGTGTGAGCAGAAAGAGGAAAGGGAAAAGGGGAAATGACAGGAAGGATATAGAAAGAAAAAAATGGAAATGTAAGGAAAAGGAAAAGAACAGAGCTCTCCTGATACTCTGGGAAGTGACTTTTCTTAACTGTTTGAAAGAGTTGAAGAAATCCCTTTTCATGGCCAAGTTATCTTAAGTGACATGCATGTACAGGCTCAGAATTCTTACATTAGTCTCTGTTTCCTTCTGACACAAGTTCTTGGGAGACAGCAAAGCTGATCTTCTAATTTCATTTTGTGGAAACTGGCCTCTGAAATTCAAATAAGGCAGCATATTATTATCTAGCAGTACAAATATTTCCCACTTTTCTATACTGAGTTTTCTATCAGTTTACATGATCTGCTTTTTAAAAAAAAAATGTAACTTTTGCTCAGATTTTTTTTCCTTGTCATGAGTGTCACATTGCAGACCACATGTCTGGTTAATTAGGATGCAAAAACTGTATCTTTATGGGTGTTTTGTTATTGTTTTGTCAAAGCTGAAGTATGATTTTCTGAGCATATAGCTGTTCCAAATGTTTCCAGATTTGCAGCCATCCTAAATAAGTATGTTTGTAATAAAACACAAAGCTCGGAGGTTTTCACTTGAATTTTTCTGTTTGCGTGTAAAATTGGGATTGCTTTCAACATAATAGAAAATTATATATGTGTGGAGAGAATCTGTACCCATCTGAATTTACTTTAGTCCAAACTTTATAGAAGATTAACATTTCATTTAATTTCTATGTGACAGCTTTTCCCAAATGCTTTAAAAATCACAGTTTCTGCTGCTGTTGTTTCAGTTTATAGAAGTAATCTCGCATGCAACCAACTCATTTTACTTCCAACAACTAAAATAACAGCTCCTTATTTCAAAAATCAAGGGTTCTTTGTGGAAGGAGGAAAGCTATTGATGGTTTCGGCTATTGGTTACTTTATTCATTGATTTTACTTGGCATGTGTAAGTTGTGAATAGAAAGTCAGGTTAGTTTCCCCAAAGAAAGAAAAGGATGGAAAAATTCAAGAGCAGAAGATAAAATGCACATTTTTAGCTACTGTGACTGAACTGGCTAAAATAAATATTTCTTCCTACAGAATAGAAAGGACTAGTGAGAACATAGGTATAGAAAGTAAGATCTGTATCAAAACAAGCAGATTAAAGGCTATATTCTGCTGTGTAGCAGGTAACTTAAAAGCCTGTTGGGACACTCAGTGTCTGAGTTTCTATTCTACCAAGAGGAAATATATAACAAATTAAAGTAGTGTGACAAATCAGGGAAGAGACCTATACAGGGAGACACAAATAAGTAAAGAAAAGTTTCCTGGGGATAACTCAGCATGCTCAAATATCAGAGAAGGACAACATGCCAGGTAGCTGACCAACCCTTACAAAAACAAGCAAACTTGATACTGGAGAAGAATTTCTCTTAAACTCCACAGCAGAGAGGAATTTTTCCATCTCCTGAACAATGACACTTGCTCTGGATTGATCAGATCATTCTACCACTTCGTGCATTTATTCATCTGAGAGATGGCTCAGAAGGTAAGAGCACCGTCTCTCTGCTCTTCAGAAGGTCATGAGTTCAAATCCCGGCAACCACATGGTGGCTCATAACCATACATAAAGAGATCTGACACCCTCTTCTGGTGTCTGAAGACAGCTACAGTGTACTTACATCATCATTTTATTTAGTTAACCAAATCTCCCCACGAGAAAGGGAAAATCAGGAAGGCCAAGGAATTCATTTGACTGCACAGCTTGTAAGGTAGAGACAAGGGCCTCCAATCCTGTACTGATTACAGCAAAAAAATCTTCACATCTGGCCCTATTTCGAAAGATCTCACTCCCAATAGTAGAAGGATAAGCCTCTAGTTTTAGAACAAGGTTCCCACTTTCAGACTGGAAAGCTTATCTTCTGAAGATGCTAGCTGAAGAAGACAAGGATGGCAGATCACAGAATCATGGACTGTAGAGAGGCTGAAAGAAAATTCTGGGCTCTAGTCAGGCAGGAATTATCTATGAGACTGAATCAAGTTGAGGTGAGAAAGACAGGAGCTAAGAATTCATTTTTACTTCTGCTGTTAAAAACTAACCAGCATCCCATTTGATTTCTAAGTATAAGTATTACTCAAGGTCATTGCCAAAAGCATTCTGCCTCTCTCCTTTGGGCTTCAGCTGTTTCCTCTTTAGAGAATATTCTCCCTTCACACTAATCCTACAAACCATGACAATGGAATTGACTTGCCATGTTTTAAAAGTTTCCTGACACATTCCTTGTGTATTCTAGGACTTCTACAGCCCTAGCGACTCAGGGCAGATCTTAACAAGCATTTTCGGAGTGACTTTTACCTTTCTTTTCACTTCAGACTTATGGAACAAGAACTGTGTCCTCTGAATCTCTCAAAGATACTATTATGGAGTCTTATATAGAATAGGTGCTAAATCAAATTTGGATATATTTAATAAAATAGACTCTGTTGACTTTTAGGGAGTGTAATCCACTACTTCATCCAATATATTCTTTGCCCATTAATAAATTAATCCAACCTGGCTTGTTAAAAGATTCTAAAATAGCTTTGTGACTCATGACCTCTGCATTTCTCTACACCATTTCTTTGAGAGGGTTGCTTGCAATAGAATTCACTATTATCTGAACAAAAACCAACTGTATAATACACAATTCCCAGTTTACAGAGAACTTTATGGCTAAGAAGGTAAGAAAAGCACTGACATAAGGGTTGGGCTCATCTAAAGGTCTGGCTATACCCATGGTTTCTGCCTAGAAATGATCTTAACATTTTTCTGGTTTTGAGTTTTAAATCTTTTCTTCACAAATACATGGGCTGCTGGATTGTTCCTGTTAGTCTTCATTACTGATAGAAGATCAAGACTGGAAGATTATCTTAGTCAGGGTTTCTATTCCTGCACAAACATTATGACCACGAAGCAAGTTGGGGAGGAAAGGGTTTATTCAGCTTACACCTTCCACATTGCTGTTTATCACCAAAGGAGGTCAGAACTGGAACTCAAGCAGGTTAGGAAGCAGGAGCTGATGCAGAATCCATGGAAGCATGTTTCTTACCGGCTTGCTTCCCCTGGCTGGCTCAGCCTGCTCTCTTACAGAACCCAAGACTACCAGCCCAAAAATGGTACCATCCATAAGGGGTCCTCCGCACTTGATCACTAATTGAGAAAATGCCCCACAGCTGGATCACAGGGAGGCACTTCCCCAACTGAAGCTCCTTTGTCTGTGATAACTCCAGCCTGTGTCAAGTTAACACATAAAGCCAGTCAGTACAAAGATGATAGAACTGGAATAAGTGTTTATTGAATAAAAGATATTTTGAGACCAAATTTTGAGAATCTATAGGTCAAAATCCTGATAGGAACCTCTCTTCTATATAATTGGACAAGAAATTCAAAATCTGTGTCACATAATACAAGAATCGATGACAGATAATATTCAATTATAGAACTAACTCTCACTATATTGAATAGTTCTGATTACCAGTATGATGGTGATTCCACCAAGTGAATATACTAGGAATATTCAATTACCTCCACTCTCCTAAGGCAACCCTTCCTTAAATGTATCTGAGATTCTGATTCCAACAATTTTACAGCTTTTACCACTCATTCTAGCCAGTAACTATTTTGTGATGTAAAGACCCTCATTCCCTTTCCCTTCTAATCTTGCTTCTTTCAAAGGCATTAAATTAACTTTTATGAAGGAAGAGAAAGAACCTGACTGAGGGCAGGGAGGTTAATTGATGCTATTGTTTCTGTGCCATGGCACTATTCTACAAAGAGTTGTAATTTCATCAGATGGAATTCAAAACTTTAGGGAGAAAGAATTATGGCCTTTCAAGCACTCAAAATACCTTTTGAGATGTATGTGAAAAAGATAATTGAAGAGTTTGGATTGTCCTTTGAGAGGATGTGGGAAGGGAGTTTGAATCCAATCAAAGATTGTTTTAAATAATAGAAGGTGAATTCTCAATAGAGCTTTGCAGAACACATTTTAAGGAGAAATCAGTGTTACAATAGAAAATTCTGCTTTCCCTAAAATTCACTTTGTTTTTTTAGAAATGTGTTTGTCTCCTGAAATCCAAAATTGCAAGGGCATTAGTGGTTAGATTGTTAGATAGGACAAGCTCATGAAACTTACCATTTAGTAGGTGTGGACCATCACATATATGAGAATACATTTACTAATATAGATATGCTATTTGATTCATTCCTGATAACATCCCTCAGAGACCTTACAAACCAGAAAATCAGAGCTTAAAGAAATCTGGTATATATATTCCATGGTCATGATATT
The DNA here is from genome assembly GCA_964023405.1 of Apodemus agrarius. Lineage (NCBI taxonomy): Eukaryota > Metazoa > Chordata > Mammalia > Rodentia > Muridae > Apodemus > Apodemus agrarius. The sequence goes on from OZ030009.1 coordinate 77,712,946, forward strand.
AAAAATGACAGCACCAAGATTATAAGTAAAGTTCCATTGACAAATAGGAGCTTAGGCCTCCATAGCTTTTCTCCAGACAATTCATGCTTTGGATAATTCCTAGTTTGATTTTACAGACAACAATGTATGAACTTTTAACCACTAAAATTTGACCGCATAGCCCATTATTAATATTTTATTTACTTTTATTTGTATAAAAAATTTCCTTTACAACAATAGCCTATCTAATAGAGAATGTGATTTGAAAGTAGATGTGCTGAGATGTTTTATATGTCTTGAAATTGATGTTCTCATCCTCACTGGCCACAGGAATTAAACTTGAATTGAGAATATTAGTCGCATTTGTACACCACATAGTTTACTGCTAGATTTCACTATCCAAAATATGCCTTGAACTTAACCTGTCTCTTCTGAAAATTACTTATTGACATCCCTTCTCTAAGGTACTATTTCAGAACTTTATCAAAGAGTTACAAAAATGGCCTAAATTTTGCTACCATATCTATAGAGTGGACTATTGTTTTATCATGTCAAATGCTTGAAACAATTTGGTAAAAAATAGGTCTCTTCCAAAGCATAGTGAATAAGATAGAGAAGTCTATGTGGTTCTATGAAAGAATTTGCCTAAAAGAATGAAAGTGAGTGTAAATTAGAATAACTTTCTTGTAGAGTTAGAGTTGGTAGAATACTGGGACTAAACACCATTCTAGTGTGGTGAGACTATCATAGTAGCCTTAAAAACATCACTTAGGACTGAGACAGCAGTTATGAAGAATGTGTTGTATAATCTTCAAAGATAGAAGTTCTGAAAGATGAACATGAGATGGCTTTAAAACACTATGATGTCAGTACTGTTTTTATTCAGAAATGTGTTCTATGTTTGTTTTTTCTAGTCAGATTCTCTCTCTGGACTAAAACTCATGACATTTAATAGGCTAACCTCAAACTAAATGTAAACCTCTTGCCTTTGCCTCTTTGGTGTTGTGGTTATGGATACAGGCCTTTACACTTAGGAATAATGTGGATTAGAAAAAGCACACACAAACACACACACACACACACACACACACACACACACACACAGGTCTGCACAGATAGAAATGAGCCTGGCTACCTGAAATGCTAAATAGTCTTTCATGATGACTGTTATCCCAAAAAGCTGCGGAAGGCATGGAGGTCTTTTTCCTCATAGACATGCACTAGTGGAATGTTTAACACACAGGGTGTTCCATCAGGGGAAAGAATGCATAATCTGTTTTCCACCCAGAATGCTGGGAACAGAAATGCTTACTAGCCTGGCAACTTTTGTATTATCGGTGCAGCTAGAGAAAGGACTAGACTTTCCTTCAAAACCCTTTCATAAGATTAATCTTTTTATTCAAGCTATAGAACCCAGTTTTATGGGAAGTATTGCAGGTACTTTATAAAGAGTTTCAATGTAGTCACATCTGATCTTTATTTTGCTTACTTTGTTCCTCAAGGAGATTTATGTGTGCTTCATTGCACACGGGGTTGAGTTAACTGCCACCAGGAAAGTTTTCACCAAACTGTGCTGTGCTTAAATATGCCTAAAATAAATCATGCTGCATCATATTTCCAAAGTTTGAACCAACACTAGCTATTAGTCATGTTGAACCAAACAACCTTCTTGCCTCCATGGATTACTCTACAGGCAGTGGTGGTGACAGAGAACCCCACAGACTGCAAATGTACAAAATAATTGGATGTGCCCATATCTCTAGTATAGTTCATCAACTCTCAACCCTAGCTTTTATACCTGTCAGATGAGTGCTGTTTTAGAATTGAGTGTGGATGTCCCTATTACAAGTATCACTGGTTTACTGTAAAGTTGATACTTTTTTCCTATGCATGTGCAGTACATTTCTGCAGAGTGATATACTTCCTTGTGCTGGTATGAGTTCTTTGGTTAATTGACAATATGAAGAGGTGTGTGATATGGGTTGCACACAGGTGATCTCACCTCTTGCCTAGCTCTAGTTGTAAGAAAATGTATGCATTTAAATCCTTCCCTCAGACATCAGTTGGCAGATACCACTTCTGTAGCATGCAACAACTTAGCTTTCAGTTTTGAAATGCCAGGGAAGGTTATGTCATTACAGGTACAATGATTTCAATGTTTACCAATATAGTGGGCACAAATGGCATTGTATTATATTCTAAGGTATTTTAAGAAAGAGATTATTGGTTTTTTTTTAGTGAATTATACTTGTGCTTATAGTAACAGACATTGCTTCTATACAAGTCCATACAATTAAGAAAGCAATATAGCCTTTCAGCTTGGGGCTTCTTTTCCATCAGTGTGGTGATATTAGCAAGCACTGTTGCAGACACAAGGCTTTGTTTTCACCCTGCCTTGCCTGCCATAGGGCCTGAAGACAAAGGCACTCTGTCCTCAGGGAATGTATTGAGCATCCTAATGTATTACTAGAAATTGGTAAAGGGGACAAAATACTTTGGAGCATAGGATATACCATTTAAAGATTTTCAGAACTGTTTTGATCAAAATCCACCTTACAGTTCATTTGATTTTTGGGTTAATAGCACATTTACTTTTATAGTATCTCTCTCTCTCTCTCTCTCTGTCTCTCTCTCTCTCTCTCTCTCTGTCTCTCACACACACACACACACACACACACACACACACACGCACACTTTAGATGTGTTAGAAAATAAAGTAAACACATATACTTGTCCTATTTTTTATTTGCCAAAGGCAAGCACACAGTCACTTTGTCTGAGCTCCAATTTAGGTCACTGAACATGGCCCAGTCAGTCACCACAACAGTTTTTACTAGCAACATGACTGGTCACAGAGGTCTGACATTCGTGTTTCTCCCACAAATATTTGCAAGGAAACATACGAGAGGGCTCACATTGTGACCATCAAGATTCATGACATAGTACTAAAATACTGCCATTATCCAAGCATTCAAGATGTGTGTATATAGATATAAGACTAAAATGCAGTGTCAGACAACCAGAGTAACAGTCGTTTCATGGTGTATTTCTGAACTACTAACCTTTCAGCTTCATGTGTGAAAGAAAGCTTCCCTATACACATGCACAGCAGCAATCTTACTTCCTTACCCCAATCAGCAAATTAAGGGACTTCAAAGTCAGGATCTGACTGCTCTAGATTTTGCACTTTCATCAAAATGGTTGTAGGAAATCCAACTACAGTGCCTGAGTGGCAGAGACACAAATCTCCTTTCGATGTATGTCTAGAAGTATTTCATCTTTAGAGCACATTGGTTGCTAAGCTCAAATCTAACTTTTAATATCATTTCTTCCTGTGATTTATACCTGAGCTCTGTACTGAATTCCAAGCACCTCTTATTGAAATATGATGGGGGCTGAGTGCACACGGCACTCTATTGATTTGTGCCAGCCACTCTGGTCAAGAGGCTCACTCCATTCATCTCAACAACTGGCAGTGTCTTTAAAGAAATCTAGTACTTATTGAATTTGTGTAAAGCTTCCTATTGACCCTTCCTATAATTTCCTCTGTGCTGTATTATCTTACAAATTTGTTGGATGAACAGATTTTTAATAGAAAATGAGTTTCATATTTTTCTCCTAGAGGTAGGAAACTGATATGCCAGTCAATCGGATATATTCAAATGTTTTAAAATATTTGAAACCAATATAAGATGAAAGTTTATCATTTCTTTGATTTAACTACATTGTGTATGCTAGACAAATGTTTGAAACTTTAGGGAAAAATTTACCTAAAGTACAGATTTCTGTATGGAATAAAATCCAGTAAATTGGAAATTCAAGTACTCCCCTGTGACTCCATTAGGATTTGGAAGCAATCAGTCCCGAGTATTCTAGTATTTTTGGAATGTACATTTTTTATGTTTCTTGTTGCTGTTAATATGATGTGTTTCTTCACCCCTGTGGCTTGTAAGTTTTACAGCTTGGATTCATCTCATGCAGCTTTGGCTTGTTTTGTTTTCCTGTTAAGTTTTTGTGAGATTGGAGCAGCAGATTCCCCCTTGAGAGCTTTTACAAAATTGTTTCTATTACTCACCAGATGTGTTACTATTCTTGAGTTGTTTTAATGTAATGATATTTGGGAAACACACACATGTTTCACACACACACACACACACACACACACACACACACAAAGACTTGAAATTTTTCACATTGGTTCTAATATCTTACTAGTGTTTCAAGCAGTTTCAGACTAGCAGAGTTTGAAATAAAGTGAAATTCAAACCCATTTTTATTAGATATTTTCATTATTTACATTTCAAATGTTATCCGTTTTCCTCTTTCCCCTCTGAAAACCCCCTATCCCCTGACCCTCACCCTCCTCACAAACCCACCCACTGTCACTTTCCTGACCTGGCATTCCCCTACACTGAGTCATCTAGCCTTCACAGCACCAATGGCCTCTCCTCTCATTGATGTGTGGAAAGGCCATCCTCTGCTACATATGTAGCTGGATCCATGGGTTCCTCTATGTATACTTTTTGGTTGTGGTTTAGTCCCTGGCAGCTTTGGGGGTACTGGTTGGTTCATATTGTTGTTCCTCCTATGGGGCTGCAAATTCCTTGAGCTCCTTGGGTCCTTTCTCTAGCTTCTCCATTGGGGACCCTGAGCTCAATCCAATGGTTGGCTGAGAGCACCCACTTCTGTATTTATCAGGCACTGGCAGAGTCTCTCAGGAGACAGCTAAAACCTGAAACTAGTGCTGGCATTGTGGCTGAGCAATAGAGTTCTTCCCTAACATGGATGGGTCCCTAGGTTCAGTTGCCAAGCACATATATTTAATATAATGATTGCCTTGATGAATATAATTACAATAGATATTCAGCATCACTTGAAAACATCACATAAGGCTGAAATGACAGGTACATAAAGTAATGTCACAAATGTCCTTCTTCTGATTATAAAACTGATGAGTTCTGTGCATGTATCCATGTCATACAGCTTTGTATTAAAATCAGACAAAAGGACTGGTAGTTAAATCAGTGGGTAAAATTCCTACTATACAAGCTTATATAAGAGTTGGAATTCTCAGAACTCAAATAAAATCAGGCACAGTAACATGGTTTTGTAATCTCAATTCCACTAAAGAAAGATTAAGGTAAATAAAACGGAATCTCTACAGCATGTAGGGCCCTTGTCGTCATGCACACAGCAGCACACAGCAAAGAATCCAGCTCACACGAAAACAAGGTGAGAAGTAAAGAATGATGCCTAGTCTTGTCATATGTTGTCATATGACCTTCATGTGCATGCTATGGCAGTCACATATGTGCCCATATTCACACACAAAAATGTATCTCCCTCTCCCTCTTACCCTTCCTCTTTCCCTCTCTGTCTCTCTCTCTGTCTCTCTCTGTCCCTCTGTCCTGTCTTTTTCTCTCTCCATAAAACATACATATACAATCAGAAAACATGATAAGAGCAATATTCACTGTCTCTGTTAATCAAGAACATTGTTGAGCTGAATGACACAGTTCAGAACAAGCATATGAATAATTTGATATCTGTTTCAGTCAAAGTAAATCTTCTATTTCCTTGATTAGCATAAATTTGCAAGCTCTTATTGTATTTTAAGGTATATTGAATAATATCAATAAAGAGAGAAAATACCAAACTGAAGAATTTCTATTACATAAAGGAAAATACTATGAATCAGATGGAAAAAATACTCCAGATTCATCTCCTGCTGGGCAGAGTAAAAGATGTCTTCTGCTCAGTATCTGCTTTAAGTTTCCTTGTTAAAGATGAAGGTAAAAGGTGAAATTTAAAACTAGTCGATAGTCAGGTTGATACTGAAAGCCTATGTTCTACATAAGATTCCATGGTAGCTGAGGTTTTGTTTTGTTTTGCCTTAATATTGGATTATTTTGCTTTAATAGTAAGAAAATTGGAAACTGATGGAAATTAGCTTTTTATTATGCTTTTTCTTAATCGAAATGAGTGCCTGAGTGGAAACTGTGTCAGGGCAGCGTTCATATCGCATCCTGTTCTATGATTTAACAAATAGTGAAGGTATAGCTGCCAATGAGAATGTGGACACCGTTCACAGTGGAGGACCAAGAAGGAGCGCAGTAGCCTGACAAAGCTCACCTCCCTTATAGAAGCCTTCACTGCTTCTAAATAGACTATCTCACTTGTTTTCAAGTTTTACTGGTTCAGTTGAGTAAATTCCCTACGTGATGCAAATTTATAAAAGTGCATCCAATTCGTATACATAATCAAGTTTTTCTTCTGCCAAGATGCTTATAAACAAACATCAAAATAAAGATGTGAGAGGATTAGCTGTGACTCAGTCAACCCTGAGTCCCCACTACAGTGAATCATTTGGAACCCAGTTCCCCTCCAGTGGTTCAGTCGACTAGCACTCCCCATGTGCAACAGTAGACTCAGCTTAGTCACTCTGATGCTCAGATTTTCTTTTCTGCATTATTCATACTGTCCTAAGAATTCTGTTAACAGATATTTCAGGATCCACATCTTAAAATGGCCAGTCCCTTGGTAAGTTTGCTACTTTCTCCTTCAAATGTTGAGAAGAATTAAAATATAAACCTACTTTAAGAAAAATCTAAGTTTTTTTTTTTTACATGTAACCTTAGTATTTGAAGTCAGAAATTGCATAGTAGGTGGGATGTTCCTGATAGGGCTTGTGTCTGACTTCATTTCCAAGGAGATGGCCTCCAGCAGTCTTTCTTAACTCCTTGAACAGCTTGTAACACACTTTCCTCAGGTGCACCATCTCTCATTCTTACTTTGTACTCTCTCAGCATTTTCTTCTCTCCTTTTAAGGGTGGTTTTGAACACCAAAAGCTTTATCAAATTCAGTCCCATGTGACTAACAAGTGTGCAAAAAAAGGCTAGCCACCACTGGTGAAACAAATGGATGTTTTCATAGAATTCCTGATTGTCGGCAACAGGAAGAAGACTGAATGATGCAGGAGTGTGTGTTCCAGTGTTTCTTAAGGCCTGTGTTTTAACTACTGCATGGTTCTGTGTTCTTGCCCTTTCTACTCAAGATCCATTCCACCATTAACTTCATTGAGTAAGAGTTCAGTTCCATGGTTCCCTTAAGTTTACATGCTAAGGCTTCTAACTAGGAGCAAAAGACAAAACAAACAAGCAAACAAACAACACCAAAAACCAACAAAACAATTAGAATGAAGACAAGAAAAGAATAAAAAGGAAAAGAAGGACTGATTGATTTTGGTTATTCGTAAACCAAAATCCAACAATGGCCTAAATAATTGGTCACAGCAATTTCCAGGGCATAATTTTAATATATTTTGAAAAGATATTAAATTTTCTCGTCTTAGCTGTTTAGTTTTTAAATATTGTTTGCTCCTCTAAAGGGTACAAAAATAAGGTTTATATTAGCCTGTCACATTCCAAACTAAAATTATCTTGAGTACATTTTCCTTGAGTGCAAGGAAAATGGTGGCCAATTAAATGAAAAATCTGGTAATTTTGAGGACAAACAGATTAAGCATTCAGAAATTATGCAAAGCTGTAGTGTTTACAGTGTGTTAGCAAATTACAAATTATCTCAGAAGAGAGAGAAGCCAGAGGACAAACAGCACCATTTTATACAGACTCATACAAATGATTTTAGAAAATGAAAAGAAAATTTAGATGAGAAAATAATGAAAACAGGAAGAATATATTTTAGCACACTGTCTCTCTGTAGTTAAAGAGCATAGAAATCAATTTTTCTACAAGAAAAAAATATTGTTTTTTAGAAGGCATGTTTTGCTTACAGCTTTATTTAGCCTCAACAAAGAATATTGTGACATTGTACAAATGCATACTGTAACATCAGAGATTTCTGAATTTATAATTTATTAATAGAAATCGAAGAAGTGTTCCACTGGTTAATACTGCCAAGTGTGTAGAGATTGCAGGTTGTAGTGAGATTTGTTTCCATTATTTCAGTGATTCTCAACCTTTCTAATGCTGTGACCCTATAGTACAGTTCTTCATGTTGTACTGACACAAAACAAAATTATTTTTGTTGCTAATTTACAACAGTAATTTTCTTCTGATACTAATTGTAATGTAAATATCTGTGTTTGTTATGGTCTTAGGCAACACTTGTGAAAGTATCATTTGATATCCAAAGGTTTTCAAACCCACAACTTGCAACCCACTGATATACATGATCCCTCTCATTCCTTATTTTGTCTTCTTTTACTCCTATTGAATTTGTATTTTTGGCATACACACACTTCTGTAAAAGTTGGAACCCTAATGGGACCTGTGAGCACATTATCTTAAGAAGCCAACCCAGTTTCTCTATACTAATTCAAATAGGAAACAAGGAAAATAAACCACATAATAAGAAGCTGCAGCTATATTGCTAATTATTAGAATTCTTATTTATGAAACATGAAGTTAAGAGAAAACAAACATCATCTTACCATTTTTTTTACATAGGAAAGAAGTAATTTGTGAGTTTTGAAATGCTAAAGAAATTAGATAGAAACAGAGGCCAAGGAATTGCTTCAGAAAGGCGTCCTGCTTCCAGTAATAAAGACTTGGGTATTGCTGGTATATCATTAGTGGGCCCATGCTCAGTCATTATTTCATCTAATTCAAGATGATAAAGAAACAAACATGGTTTTATGGAGTTGAAACTTTAGGCCAGCAAGCTGTGGAACCTCAAGAGATGCATCAGCATCCATACTGGGATATGACTGTTTAGATCTGTTGCCCCTGTTATGCACAGAGTAACAACCATTGTGTATTCATGTATACATTTTTGTTGTCATATCTAGCAAATGTTATTTTGATGCAGACATCACTTCCTTTGGTTCTTAAAGTCATTTCCCTTCTTCGTCTGCAGTGATGACAGAGCCTGTTCTATTTGGAGCTAAGCACGGCAAAATCTCTTATTCTTTGCAAGTTGTTATAGACTGGTTTATGTTTCTGTACCAATTGCCCTCTACTCAAAAAAGATATCTGATGTGAGTTAAGAGATGTAGTATTCTTTGGGTGTAATGATAAGAATGTAGAGTGTATCTCATTCATTTGTTCATTTGGTAGAAAGTAGTAGATAATCCCGTAGAGCCTATGACCTAGTTAGACTCAGGCTTCAGATCTAGGGTCTGAACTGTGGAGCAGACTTTAACTATAATCAAAAGTACTTGGTTGCTCTCATACTATTTGTGCCACGATTGCACCAGTGGGCATATATTGCCATGGTAATCAATATGAGAGTTGTAAGGATTCACAGCTAGCTAATAGAGATGATTACTTTCCCCCCTCTGGGAATGCATACAATACCTTTCAGCACTATGAAAGCTATACAGTAGGAATGAAGCTGCTCAGATAGAACCAGAATGGTTAGTCCATGTCTTATGACTCAGGTTATTGGTATCTTCAGCAAAAAGGTCTTCTTATCATGAAGGTCTGGATGATGGCCGTGAGCAATGGCAATACCTTGTAATATCTGGAGGAGGGATTATTGCAACCCAGTGATGAGCAAGTAGAAAAGAGGTAATTCATGCCTAGAACTGGGCCATTTATCTGATATAATATGGTGAATGGGAGAGGCATTTTTCATCATTATAGAGTAAAAATATTTAAACCCTTTTTTATATTTGTTTATGAGTGTATTTTAGGCACCCTTTATAGTAGGTTTCCATATGGTTTTTACAAAGATTTTTATGCTAGCTATATTTCCTCATAATCTCTTCTCTATCCTCCCCTCCCATCTCAGCTGACTCAGTTTAACCCTTTCTATTCTGTTATTCTTCAATCTCTATTCATGACTTTTTATTCTAATTTCCTTTCTTTGAACTCCTTCTTTCCCTACCCCAGTGTTTTTTTTAACTATTATGATTCAAGTATACATACCTAAATATTCAAAGCCACATATGAGATGATGTAGCATTTGTCTTTTTAGATTAACTCATGATTATTACTTCCAGATCACTCCAATTCCTTGAGAATTTTATATTTCTTTACAGCTGGATGGTATTCTCTTGTGTATATGAGCCATATTTTCATTATTGATTCAGCCACTCATTGACATATAGGCTATTTCACATTCTTGGCAGTTTTGAACAGAGCAGTAAGAGATTTGGCTGAGCTGTTATCTCTGTAGCAGAATATAGTCCATTTGGAACAGACTGGGATAGTATTTCCATTTTCCTATATTCATTCAGACCCATTTTATTTCTTGATATGTGGTCAATTTTGAAGAAATTTCTATGAGCTGCTGGAAGAATATGTATTCTTTTTTTTAATTTTTTATTTTCTATATTCTTTGTTTGCATTCCAAAGACTTTCCCCTTTTCCAGTTCCCCCCACCATATGTCCCATAAGTCCTCTCCCCCCCAACTATTCCCCAATCATCCTCCCACCATTTCTTGGATTGATTGTTCTGTAGGATTGAACTGTCTGTTGGATCCATTAGATTTATGATGTCAATAGCTCCAGTGTTTTCTTATTTAATTTTTGTTCAGATGACTTACTTGTCTATTGGTGAGAGATGGGTAGTGAAGTCACCTGTTATGACTGTTTTGGGTATGATCTAATATTTTAGAACTTCTTTTATGAAATTTATGAAATTGGTAGGTAGCTTTTTTTTGTTCGTTTCTGTATGAAGGGACTCTTCTTATTTCTTTCGACTAGTTTTGTGAGGCACTAATCACTTTTGCCTTTCAGTAGTTCAAGACTCTTAGGCTGTATGCCTTCTGTATTTTGGGCCCACTTACTTCTCCAATTTTATCATTATTACTCTCTGGGAAGTTCTAGATTCTAATAATATTGGCTGTATTTCTGTTGCTTAGCTGTAAACTCCTCTCTTGTGAAGTTGCCCTGCTCTGTATCATTCAGATCAGATTTCTGACAATCCAATTTAAGTATATGTATGCCAAACCAAATTTAATTAATTGAAATTATCTCATTGTCTTTGTCTGTCATTCTTCTGTATTTTACTGAAAATGCAGTTTCTTGACATCTCCACTGCACAACATTGAAAGTAGGAGACATATATATGGTTATCATCCTCTCCAAGATTTCTACAATCGCACTGCAAATGAGACTAGTGACAATATGCTTCTTCAATAAACAAAAGCATTCACTCAACATGTGATTAAATAAGAAGTCTGGAATAAATTATAATTTAATTATTTTTATCTCATAATATTTTACTATTGTTTGTTTATTAGATTTATTACATCGCTAAAGTGTATTTTATAATATAATTATGGAAGTTATTGAAGAAAGATCAACTATCACAATTCTTAAAATATAAGCAGAAAAGAATTAAAGAGAACAATGAATAAAACTCCAATATTTTCAAATTCTTGAGGCATAAGACACCAAGGAAGGAAGGAGGAAAGGAAGGAAGGAAGCAGAGGAGGACAGAAAGTAGAAGGAAGGATAATGGGAAAAAGGAAGTAATATTGTTTTAAGAAAATACAAAATGGAAATAGTGGGATACAGATTAAAAAGAGAAAATCTTAAAAAATTAGAGTATAGTGCTGGCGAGGATGTGGAGAAAGAGGAACACTCCTCCACTGTTGGTGGGATTGCAAAATGGTAAAACCACTCTGGAAATCAGTTTGGCAGTTCCTCAGAAAATTGGGCACGCCACTTCCAGAGGATCCTGGCATACCACTCCTGGGCATATATACCCAGAGGATTCCCCTGCATACAATAAAGACACATGCTCCACTATGTTTATAGCAGCCTTGTTTATAATAGCCAGAAATTGGAATGAGCCCAAATATCCCTCAAAGGAGGAATGGATACAGAAAATGTGGTATATTTATACAATGGAATACTACTCAGCAATTAAAAATAATGAATTCATGCAATTTGTAGGTAAATGGTTAGACCTGGAAAATATCATCCTGAGTGAGTTAACCCAATCACAAAAGAATATACATGAAATGCAATCACTGATAAGTGGATATTAATGAGCCCAGAAGCCCTAAATACTCAAGGCACAGTTAGCAAGTCAAATGATTCACAAGAAGAAGAAAGGAGAGGACCCTGGGCCTGTAAAGATTGGATCCAGTTTTGTAGACCCAGAACAGAGAAAACGTAGGGGGAGGGGGAATGATTGGGGAATAATTGGGGGGGAGAGGAATTATGGGACGTATGGTGGGGGGGAACTGGGAAAGGGGAAAGCCTTTGGAATGTAAACATAGAATATAGAAAATAAAAATTTAAAAAAACAAAAAATAGAGTATATATACCATTACTGAAGTACTATGTTAAATACTCTAGCATCTTTTGTGTCAAAAATAGCCCATAAATACAATGTATATGACATCAGAACTGTATATTAGGTTATTTCAAGATTATTTTCATGCCTGGACCAATACTGTTATATAGACATCACTGTGGTTGTACATAATCTTTAATCATAACTGTCAAAAATATCTATATAATATACATATCCCTGGTATGTTTCTTAAAATGATTTTGAAAAAATGAATAGGTTAACTATTCTGACTATAACATGGTGATGATAGATAATGTGAGACTAGCAATATTCTTTACTTGTTTAATTTTGCTCTTATAGATTTTAAAATGGATTTTTTTAAATTTGATTTATTTTATAAAATTCATGATGACATTATAAAAATAAAATTTTGCTTTGCAGATGATGGTGCCTGTCCAGTAACTGAACAACTGTGGTGAGTCCTTCCTTCTGCTTCTCATTCTCCCTTTCTCTATTGCCTACTTCTCTTTCCTCTGATCTTCTGACTTGTGTGAAGTGCTTATCCCTCTAAAACTCAAAGAAATTTATCTGTTTATATAAATTGGGGTTATGATTTTACAATGAATTTTCCTGAAACACAAAAAAGCATTTTAAAATACTATGTTTTGTCTTTTACTTTCTTCCAATTGAAACAAATACTTAGAAAATTTAGATAAACATATTCTCAACATTTCCTGAGAAATGTTCATTTACTCAACATATACCAAATTTCTTATTAATTCAAATTAATTAAAATTTCAATTAAAAAACTAATATATTACATGAGAAAATATCAGAATATTTTATAATGCATGTATCAATAACAAAACACCTAACACTTATGGATACATACAAGTGTTTTTTCTCTACTAATCTATAAGACAAAAAGCAAAAATACTGATATATCTTAATGTATTTAACTGCTTCCCTATTTAAGATAATTAGTTAACAACATTAAGATTTAGAGTCATAATTTTTTTGGGGGGTAGAGTTTTGAGACAGGGTTTCTCTGTGTAGCCCTGGCTCTCATGGAACTCACTCTGTAGACCAGGCTGGCCTTGAACTCAGAAATCTGCCTGCCTCTCCCTCCCAAGTGCTGGGACTAAAGGTGTGTGTCACCACTGGCCAGCTAAAGTCATAATTCTTATCAACTTAATTCCTCCATGCAGTTGATTGTTTTGGTGACCTTATGTAAATATGCTGTCATTATACTTTTTATTTTATTGAATTGCCATTGAAAATCCTCTTTTTACTGATCAACTTACAAGATGACTTTACGTTAGATGGTTATCATGGATTTATCAGTTCAGAAGAGATTAAGAAAGATGGTTGAATTTTTTTTCTTTAACCACTATGACAACTTCATACAATTTCTCCCATACCAAACTGCTTGATATAAAATGAGATGGCCAGCCTAGAAGCAAGGTATAAAGAAATTAAGAGGAACTAAAAACATTTACATAGATGTTTTTAGGAAAGGGAATAGACATCAGCTACATATGATGCTTTATGATATGTTTCAGAGAAAGTATATGTAGAAAAATGATTTATTACACCAGTGTATCTCAATGATGATAACCATGGGAATTACCTAAGTTAACTTTGTAAAAACAGTTCGGTTTTGGTGGATCTTACATTTAGCCCAAGCCTGAATTTCAGTTAATTTTTAAGTGATGTCAGAGTCACTGCTCTAGTGAGCACACCGAAAGGAATTACATCAGGTAATTCTCACCTTTGCCTCTTCTCTGTATTAAGAACTCTAATTTTCAGACATTTATTTGAATTCATTATTTGATTTCATTATTGGAATATATATCCTGATTGTGCAAAGAATTTTGGGTGAGAGTCAAACCAACCTTTTTTTTTTCTCTTAAGGTACACATGAAAAGCCTTAGGTATGAGTTAGCCACCATGACTACTTCTGCTCTTACTTTTGGTAAACTTACGAATTCTCAAACATCAATTTCATTGAGTGAAGTAATATTAAAGTGAGTGAGATATAAGACTGTACTTTAACATATTTTCATATTTTAATCAATTTGAAGGTAGTCAGATCACTGTACTTCAATAGCCAAATTACAAAATGTACAGTGTTCACAAGGTGTTTTTAATCAAGCTGACATTATTACCATTGGCATGTTTGAGAATGTTTGACTTTTCCCCTAATATATAACATAGTGCTTTGGTTTGGCATAGCATTTCTAATGTACAAGGGCACTGCTAGTCTGAGTGTTCAGCTTGCACAGCTCCTAAAGGGGGTAAAACAAACAAATCAGAAGAATTATAGTGAATATATTTATAGATTCACTTTCTCTGTTGTGATAGATACTAAGGATATTTAGAATACACTAGCTTTTAGGTATATTTATTTTAATGTTGACATTGATATTGATAGTTGTGGAACTTTTCATAATGTGAATAATGACTGTAATAATGTAATTAATATAACTATCATTCATGAAATATTAATCTAATTCAGGTATTTTGCTAAATTCTTCACATTGATTATTTAATTTAGTTCATTGCACAGCCTGTGTGATACTACAGTTATTTCTCAGACAAAGAAACAATTCACCACAGTCCATATGAAGAGGATAACAGATCATGTGATAGGTGTACATTTTACCAATTGGTATTGTTCAGCACACTAACCCAAATGCCCATGTACTGTCCTCAAGATTCTGTAGTTTTACTAAGCTAATAGTCTGTTTTATCAGATGTTGCAAATCTTTCAAGAAGCTACATTTAGATCCCTAGAGGGCATATTCACCTCTATGGGTACTCTCTTCCTACATATTTTTTTTTATTTTTTAATTGGTTGTATTATTTATTTACATTTCAAATGTTATCCCCCTTCCCAGTTTCCCCCTTACAAGCCCACATCTCCTCCTCCCTCCCCCTGTCTCTATGAAGGTGCTCCCCGAACTTCGCACCCACTCCTTCCTTTTGAGTGATATATCTTTCTAGCAGAATAACCTGGCTATCATATAGTGTACAGGTCAGTTCAATTAATTGTCTAAAGAAAAAGTTTAATGCAAGTTCTTTTCCTTGTGAAATATTTGTTCAATATTAGGTACATAGATGAGCTAAAGATCAATACATAGAGACTATACAAGGACAAGAATATCAGGAGACATGGTTCACTCTGATACTAGACATGGTCAGACTTCTGTAGCAGTGGGAACTGCATTTGAGCTATATTCGTTGGGTGAAATTATTTAAAAAAAAAAAAAAAACATACTGTATCTTCCCTGAAGACATCCAGGCTTTTTCTTCGCCATGATTCCCTAGACAATTCAGTAGAAAAATAACTTCAGTTCATTGATACTAGTAAAATATATGCAAATATTCTGAATTTTATCTAAATGACTTGAGCATCTGAAGGTTTTGGTTTTCACAGGAGATCTTTGAACCAGTACCCTGACAATAGCTCAGGACAATAAGAGTTGTTGTCACATTAGTGCATTCTCTCCCTGGGAGAATTAAAAGCTAAGACTGAAAAATAAATCATCACTATGCAACTCTTTAACCATCTGAGATTCCTGGAGGTAGAGTTCCCCCACACATCAAGAGCTGTATCTCGTTAGGGCCATGGCCAGCCCGATCTACATAGTGACTTCTAGGACATCAGGGGCTATGTAGAGAATTCCTGTCTCAAAACAATCAACAGCATAAAGCAGAATATGGAAAGACCACAGGCAGTTTGGCCTGTGAATAAGAAGGTATTGAGCCATCTCGTACCCAAAATGAATTATTTTATAGAAAACTCAATATTGATAGGGAAAGTAAAGAATAAAGTTAAAGAACCCAGAAGCATTCAAAGGTTTCCTTTATAGTTTGGTTACAAAACTTCCTGCAGTCAAAGATGCCAGACTGAACATTTACAAACTAGTTTTCTATTCATGCCACATTCAAAATTTTCTTTCATGTACATTTTTACCTACAAGTATGGAGAAGAGAATCCAGTGATATGTTACAGTGTCACATCATGTCTCAGTGTAATCCTCAGAGCCTGTGCAAAATGTATAAAGTTCTTTTCTGAAGATTCAGAAGACAATATTCCTGCTTTTACCAAAGGCCCATCTGAAATGTGGAGCCCTTTTATGGGATGGTGAATCATTTTGCATAGGAAGCAGCCCATATTTCAGTTGTCCTGCCCTTATTACATAAATAGAGGGCAATATTCCACTTACCCAGAGCTCTGTCTCTGTGAACAGGTGACCCAATTTATTGCACCTCGTTTATGGAGAGCCAAGGAGAGTCTTGATTGTCCAGAAAGACCACAAAGAAATGCAGTTCTGCCTCACTGCCTTGCAAGGCATTTCCCAGCATCTCCACAGAGAACATCTGTCTTCAGGACTATAAATCTGGTATTTTACCAGCTCTAAAGTTTCTCTATTGCTTACAAGTGGCAGGGATCAACAGCCTACTCCCATCATTTAGGGACTAACAATGTGGAAAATTGAGTGAACTCAGTATTATTGCCACCAAAGGCTTCTCTCTGAGAAGCAGAGTTGTCTTCAAATTATGAAAAAAATTCCAAATAGGAAGAAAACAACAAATTGCATGAGAATAAAAGCTGATATTTTTACTTTCTTAGTAAAGAATGGAAGTAAAACAGAGTTCTATTATAAGTAGAATAAAGATGCACTTCCTAAGTTGACCTAGTAATTTCTGTTTTTGAGTTTAGCAAAATTGCTTCCATACTGCTCTAAATGCAAGTGAACCAATACCACAACACATCAAGCAGGTGTTTCAAAGTTGCACCAACACAATAATTGGGTACCTGTATAAATGCAGAATCACAAGGACAGAATTCACATTTCATGTTGCAAAACAGATAATTGTACAATCAAATAGGTGCTTTGATTAAAAAACATTGTATATGTAAATTTTCATTTGCTGGAGTACTCATACTTTGGCATGTGCATACATAATTAGAGATTTCTAATTAAGGTTCTCTAGTGGTAGAAATAGCCTGATACAGTGGATTTCAAATTTTACTTGTTAGACCAAAATTGTAGATTAGTTCATTTTCAATAATCACATTGCTGTCATTTCAAGTATGACATTCCCCCTTTATAGACATCATTTAAAATCAGAATACTCCTTAGCCTTGTTTTTGGAACTAGTTATATGAATCTTTTATAAAATATTATGACAGATTATATATTGAACCACTTTCAATTTGGACACTCATACCAAACAAAAAGTTAGAAAATTGGTAGCACATATAGAGTGTGCCCGTCATCCCTTTGTTGAGACACTATTTTCAGGAACATGTTAGCATTTCTGGAAGTAAATCAATTTGTGGACTCACAGTGATCTATTTACCATCCAGACAACTATGAATGGTACTTTTTGAAAAAAGACCATCTGTTTATCAGGATATTTCAATAAATTCCACCCTGCCATCAGTACATTTCATTACAAACCTCATCATTTAGGATACTTCCATTGGCTTACTCTTTGCAAAGCAACAGCTACTTATAACTAGCTTGTGAGTAGTTACTGCACTATGAATGAGGAAACTGAGAGGCAGATTGCATGATTCTCCATATAGCCACTGTTACTCAATATTAGGACATTCAAAACTTGAATGGACTGAGTCTGTGCACTGTGTTTGTGTGGCGTCCATAAAATAGTTGGTAGTCTACAGCAATGCTAAGACAAGAACCGTTCCAGTATAATTACTTCCTATTTATTTGTTCTTTAAACTGTCTTAACACAAAATAATATCCATTAGTCAGAGAAATTAAACCTAAAATATCATCCTTGTTCTGACTCAGCTGCTTACCTTCTTCCTCCGCTATGAGGACAATGGAATTTAAGAAAGATAGTTATAAAGTTCAGCACAGCAGGATTGCAGAATCTCAATGTACATGAGTACTTTCACCTACAGTTCAGACTTGTTCCCTGCATTTCCTGATAAGAAAAGGCAAAAGTAGAATTTTGTTTATTACAGTTCACATCATCTTGGCTCCATAGTCTACAATGACTCCTCGGTCTGCAGATTGTGGTTCTCTAATTTGTTCATTCTGCATCCAAATGACCTGGGCCTCTTCCTTCTCACTCTTCCATTACTTGAGTTTTTAAGATATTCTGGCTTCCATGCTCTCCCAGAAAACCTGAGGATTTAAAGACTCCCAATGTCTTCTTCCTCTGTCTGTACAGATTTCCCAAAAAACAAGTTACGTTCTCAGTCTAAGGCACTGCTCCTGGGTCACCCGGCAGGATGGACTTTAGAACCTTGCCTTCTTACCCTACATAATGATCTTAAGCTACTGGTTTCTGCTTCTCTTTTCTTTTGAGCTCTTACCAACAATACTTTTGTAAAATCTGTTTATGTGTCCAACTCTTTTTTACTAAAAGTTAAAAAGCTAAAATTGGCATATTGGCTAGAATATCCCCTGCTGTATTCCTAGATCCTGCCTGGTATAAACTATAAAAGATGTTAGCTACACAATGCATAAATAAATAAAGAATCAAAAGACGGAAACAAATAAGTGAGCACTGTGGGTTGGCTAAATATGGCACTAAGTGGTTTTATTCACAATATAATAAAATACATAATAATGCATAAGTATTTGCTAATGGCACTTATATGTAAGTGTATGCAAACCAAACTATCTTAATTAGGGTTAGTTTTGATATTGCTGTGAAGAAACACCATGACCATAAAAACTCTCATAAAGGAAAACATTTAACTGGGGCTAGCCTACAGTTTCAGAGGTTTAGTTCATTCTTGTCATGGTTGGAAGCATGGCTGAGTGTAAATAAACATGGTGCTAGAGAAAGAGCTGAGAGTTCTACACTCAGATCAGCAGACAGCGTAACTGAACTTTGAGCAACTAGGCAGATTTGACCTTCTGAGACCTCAAGGCCTGTCCCCAATAAGGCATGTCCTCCAACAAACCATACCTACTCCAAAAAGGCCACACCACCTAATAGTGTCACTGTCACTCCCTTTAAGGCTATGGGGCTGTTTTCATTCAAACTACCACACAAGCCATGGGAGGTAGAATTGAAAGCTATTTCTGTAAAGGTAAATTATCAGGAAATATAATTTTCTATTTTCAGCATCACAGTAAAAAGCAATGACTATCTACATCATACTATGTGACTATATATTGTTTTGTTTTATATATTATAGAAGTGTTAATTTTTGTACATTATGTAACGAAAATGCTATCATTTTATTTACTTCTTATTTGAGAAAGCTAAGGTAATTAAAATATAAGTTTCCTGTTCAATATTAAAGAGAATCCCATAGACTCCCATTGTAAGCTGAACACACACACACACACACACACACACACACACACTCACACACACACACACAAACACACACACACATACACACACACACCCCTACACACACACATACACCACCTGAGTATACAAGCACAGACTCACACACAGGAGCATATACTCCTTTTTGACCTCCAATTTTGTTTTTGTAAAATAGTGATAAAAATATTGAATCTTTTTTACTCATTATTTCATAACGCCATTTTCAATTTGTAGTTTCTGATATATTATTTTGAAGATACTTAAAAACAGATTGATACACATAAATGTCCTGTACGGAGATTGATCTACTTCCAGTTTCAAATGAATATGTTTCTTAACCATGTAGCAGCAAAAGCTAAAGAAAAAACTTCAAGTAGCAGATAGATCAATAACATCAATTCAGCTGACATCATTGAGTAGGAAAGACTAAGGAAACCCTACTGAAGCAGATGTTCCGCTCAACTGAGTGAGAGATGTTTAGACTGAACAGAAAAGGCTCTCCACAGAGGAACTTAGCATTTTTCATTCCCACTAGAAGTATTCCTCTACTGTAGGATAAACAATAATAACCTCTGATGGAAATAGTTCTCCTTAGAGATATTCTCCAGGGGATGATCTTTTTTTTTAAAAAAAGTTCATTTTGAGATTAATTTTCCCCTGTAAAAGGACTGGGATCATGCTACTCTAGAACAGGGACTTTTGGAGGGCACTTGAAATAAACATGTTTGAGACAGAGGTTGAAGAAAGAGGAGAGGTTGGCTGTTTCAGGTTCAGACTCTGTCTTCAAGGAAAATTTACCAATATAGTTTATACTACCATATGTCATATACTTCCCTTGCTATATGAATAAAAATCATGTTTTAAATTTCATGGCGCTTATTTTATCTTTATTTTTCATGTTTTATTTTAAACTCCAGATTTTATTCCCTTTCTGGTTCACACTCTGACTGTTCCACATCCCATACCTCATCCCTGCACCTCTGTCTCCATGAGGATGTACCTACCCCCAACCCCACCATACATCTAAACTCCCTGGGACCTTCAGTCTCTTGAGATCAGATATATTTACGAATTTTTTATTAGAAT
Source organism: Apodemus agrarius (assembly GCA_964023405.1). Classification (NCBI taxonomy): domain Eukaryota; kingdom Metazoa; phylum Chordata; class Mammalia; order Rodentia; family Muridae; genus Apodemus; species Apodemus agrarius. Next base: position 77,733,557 of record OZ030009.1, read on the forward strand.
GAAATTTTGAATTATACTTTCTTATAGACTTGCTCTTGGACCAGTGATTGATTGAAGGCAGCCTTCCCCTTAGTGTATGACTCACACTTGAGATTAAGATACTGTCTGTTTTCCCAGTATATTTTAATGTATTTTATAGAGAGTGGGGTTACTAAGAATAGCATGAACTTTTGCTCTCAAAAAATAGCCAGCGTAGAAAATACATGTTATATTCATCTATTTAAAGCAGATATTTACAGAAAGCCTGAAAGGGCAAAACAGTAGAAGGACATTTTAGGCAAGAGTGTCATGAGGCCACTCTAGAAAAATAAAGATTAGAGAAAGACATTTTTCTTCCTTTAAAAAGAAAGAAAACAATCATACCATATGTATAAAGAAATCAAAGGTTAAATGTCCACAATAATTTCACTTGGATTTCTAAATGAATCAGATTATTAAAATCCAGTGGGGGAGGGGGATAACATAGGCTGAGCAGCATGTGATAGTAGTTATAAACTTTGTTTATTAGAAATGCCCTCCACTAGTCTGAAACTAAAAAAACCAACTTGACTAATTAAGGTAATAATTCTTTGCTAGGAAAGAAATGGCATGTATTTCTCTAGCTCTGGGATTTCACATGAACACACAGACTGAAATCATAAGGTATTGTAGCAGAGACTCTGATCAATTTCAGCTGTACTTCATTAGTGTGGATTTTGCAGAAAATTCCTTTAAATATAAGCCTTTGCTGCCATGAAGGTCAATTCAGAAGAAAAACCAAATTCCTAGCCATGTGATCATACAGATTGTTTCCTACCTCCTGGCATTGGCCAGACGCACAATTGGAATGTCCCGTGCTCCTCCCTAGCTGAGCTGAGTTAGACACAAGTTTCTGAAAGATTCAGATCTGAAAATTTTACAAAAATGGCTGCTCTTTTTGCCTTGAATCTGCTTTTCCATGCTAAACTCAGGAGCCCAAGGGAGTCCTTGCATTTTCTTTGATTTCTTAACTTTCATACAGTCAATTGTCCAGAAATTCAGATATCCAAAACTTACTTTTAAATTCTTTTATTCATTTTTCCTTTAAAGATCCTGGTCACAAAATGAACACAGGAAAACTAATCACAATATTAATAGAGTTTTACACAGATGTTTCAACCTTTAGAAAATTGATGGGTTTTTTCCTAATATTTTGTTGTCTTCCTCCCATCTTCCTAGTCACAATCTGCCATGAAAACCTTTTTTTTTAAACAGTTTCCTAGGAATCAAAATCACTTCAGAGAATTGTACCATGTCTTTGTTCTGCCTCCAGTGAGTCTGTAACAACAAGCACTTATTTTTCTAGGGTACATTATCACTCTTAATTCTGTTTTCTCTACTAAAATATGTTGATAGACTTTCTAGAGAAGATTCAAAATCTTTTCTTAGTGTTAGAATTGCTTTGGTTCTATGTGAAAGATGTTAGGAGGTTAGTTGTCCCAGAGATTAATACCTACATTGTCTCTAACCGTCAGCTCTTGCCAGCAGGTCCAGGCAAGAGGAGAGAATCCCATCCAGCAGGGTTTATCTGGGGCTGAGCAGAATGGCAAGTGTCATTAGCCCAAAAGAAACATACAGGGCCAGGAGCCTTGTCAAAGCAGGAACTTGTTTTATTATGTCAGCCTCTTGCTTATATAGGTTTGAAGGAGGAGGTGGGGATTTTTTTTTGGGGGGGTGAGATTTTTTAGGAGGCAAGCATAGGTGATGGAGGGTATGGGGTGACTGACAGGGCCAATGAAGTTATTCTACATCAGCGGTAGCTTAAGCAGAGGTAGGCTTGAGCAGGTTGTGCTGAGTCACTCCAGTACAGAAGTGAGCAAAACAGGTCTCTAAACTCAAGCAAAGATGCAGGTTTGTCCTCAAGGCCCAACATCTGACTACTGATACTTGTCCCAGATCTTCTATTTCCTACCAATTGCTTACAGATAAAGATAATAAAAGCTAGATGGCACTTGTCATTGCAAAAAAACATGGTTAGACAGCACTGTAAGTAAGCCCATGATCCAAGCTCAATGTTCTTTCTTTCTTTCTTTCTTTCTTTCTTTCTTTCTTTCTTTCTTTCTTTCTTCCTTCCTTCCTTCCTTCCATTCTTTATTTCTTTATTTCTTTCTTTCTCTCTCCACCTGAAAGTGCTAGCTTCTCCTTGAGACAACCTTCTAATTATAAGGTAAAAAGGACACAAAGCTCAGAGTACCCATTTCCATAAACCCAATCATATATAAATGCATAGACCATGGAGGTGGTTAGGGTAGCTTTCTGCTGCAGACAATGATTAGATGATTAGAGAATAAAGAACAGTATCACATGCAGGATCAAGCTGTACCTCTGTCTTATACCTTCCATTAATTTCTGGTTCCTTCACTTTAATAACAGCATTGTAACTTCAAGTCGAAAATGGAAATTAAAAGTATTAGCCACTTCAAAGTTTAGGAAAGTAAATGAACTCATGCATACAATATGTACAGAAAGATAAGTGCCTTCTCTCACCCCCTTTCCTGCCTTCACTCTAGCTCCGACCACTTTGTGTTCTGCATCTATACATGCAGTCATTACAGTGGCCAAAAGGCCAGGAGGATAAAATATTTCAATGCTAAAAGAAACATTGATCTACCTTTGCACAAGGCCTTGAAACTATATGTGAAAGGATTGACTTGTTATGATAGTCTTCAAGGAAGTTCTACTAGTGTTATAAGTTTCCTGTGAGACATCACACATTTTGCTCTTGTATCATTTGTCTCATATTATCTCTTTTATCTTAGTCTGTGGGACCATGAAGGCTTTCTCCCAAGGGAGGTGAAAACATTTTTCCTGGTGGAGAATTTGTATGAGGGTTTTGTTGAAACCTCTTACAATTTTTACAATGCCTGACTACTAGTAAATGTGTCCAACAATGGTGTTCAGACAGAGAGCAATTGTTAAAGTCATCCGTTTATTGGGATATTACATCTATGTTGTGACATTGTATTGCTCAACCTATAAAATACAAAGAAGCAGAAATTACAATATCAATATCCTAGCTATCACAAGAGAAAACTGCTGAAGACTTGAAATACCACATCTTGAAAATTCTGTAATTATTGCTTATTTATGAGTCAAGAGTTGTGTGGAATGCACTGACAACTGTGTTTTGTTTTTAAATCTAGTTTTAGCAGATCTGGGAATAAACTTGAGGTAATTCACATAAGAGACAACTGGTCAACCAGGGAACCCTATCTCCAGCTTTGAACAACTTTAGAAACTACAGTGCTAGTACAGAGGTATTTTTCATTTAGGGTGTTCTTCAATCTGAATGTTTCCAAGTTGTCAAATAGGAACATCATTAAAATAACTGAGTGAACATATTGAAGCATGAAAAAGCCATCATAATGGCAGGTCCCAGTGGCCCTAGTTAGGCATGAAGTTCTAATTTTATTGTATGAGGTTGCAAACAGTCAGCACCTGCATATGACAAGAAATCACAATAATGATTGTTTATAAAAACAATAAACTTTAAAATGTGAAGGAATCTACTTATTTACATTCTAGAAGGAAAAATGGTTAGAAAAGTTATCATAAGTCTACAAATCCTACAAGGAATGCATTTTGTAAGGTGAATGGAAATGCAATGGATTTTGACTGCAGTTTTAATGCATATACATATGATGTTGCTACATCAAATGATGTCCTCAGATTGTGCTGTTCAACCTGGATTTTATTTAAATATCACCCTGCAGCATAATTTTTTCAAACCCCAGGTAAGCTGGACAAAGAATCCTGTGATAAGTTACATCTAAATTAAAAATCCAACAAAATCCATGCCCTATCAGAAAACCTTAATCTTACAGTACATGACATGGACATAGCATAATTCATTGGTCAATATACAAATAAGAGATCTTGTAGAACTCAAAAATGACAAGTCTGTGTAACACCCGCCCCCTCGGGCCTCATTGTGATAGTTTGCTCAATACCTGCATAAGCTCAAGACAGACAAATATTAAGAATGTGGGGGATGGGTAACACGAAGTCTCACTGTTTGTTGATAAGAACTTGTCATCTGATTTCTTCTGGGAGAAGTATACTAATGTGACCCCAAAAATTCCACCAGAGATCTCCTAAACCCTATAAACAGCTTCAGTAAAGCGGCTGCATGTAAAATTAACTCAAACAAATCAGTGGCCTTCCTCTACTCAAAGGATAAACAGGCTGAGAAAGAAATTAGGGAAACAACACCCTTCACAATAGTCACAAAAAATATTTAAAAAAAAACTGGTGTGGCTCTAACTAAGCAAGTGAAAGTTCTGTATGACAAGAACTTCAAGACTCTGAAGAAAGAAATTGAAGAAGATTCCAGAAGATGGAAAGGTCTCCCATGCTCATGGATTGACAGGATTAATATAGTAAAAATAGCCATCTTGCCAAAAGCAATCTACATATTCAATGCAATCCCCATCAAAATTCCAACTAAATTCTTCATAGAGTTAGAGAAGTTTGCAAATTCATCTGGAGCAACAAAAAATCCATGGTAGTGAAAATCTATTCTCAACAATAAAAGAACTTCTGTGGGAATCATCATTTCTCACCTCAATCTGTACTACAGTGCAATCATGATAAAAACTGAATGGTACTGCTAAGGTGACAGGCAGGTAGATCAATGGAATAGAATTGAAGATGCAGATATGAACCCACACACCTATGGTAACTTGATCTTTCACAAAAAAGCTAAAACCATCCAGTGGGAAAAAGACAGCATTTTTCAACAAATGGTGCTGGTTTAAATGGAGGTAAGCATGTAAAAAAATGCAAATCGACCCATTTTTTTTCTCCCCATACAAAGCTCAAGTCCAAGGGGATCAAGGACCTCCACATAAAACCAGATACACTGAAACTAATAGAAAAGAAAGTGGGGAAGAGCTCCGAGCACATGGACACAGAGGAAAATTCCTGAACAGAACACCAATAGCTTATGATCAAGAATTGACAAATGGGACATAATAAAATTGCAAAGCTTCTGTAAGGCAAAGGACACTGTCAATAGGACAAAACAGCAACCAACAGATTGGGAAAATACCTTTGCCATGTTGATCTTTTATATAAGGAAATGTAAATAGTTCTTCAGAAGGAAGTAGAGTAATAGAGATAGTTTTCCTGTCATCATATAAAATTAAAAAAAATAAGTCAAAGTAAGAAAAATAATGTTCTTTGCTCTTAAGTTTAGAACAATTACAATATTTCACCCAATAATAAAGCAATATTCTGCTTAACTATAGATGATGACACATATTTATTTAATATAAAATGAATATCCCTGACGCAAGAAGCATAGGATGGACTGTTCAGATATACAACAAAGTGTGGTCTGTGACTTATTAATAAAGCCCATTTAATGAGCACAAGATCTTCTCAGAAACTGGGAAGAAAAGATAAAAAAAAGTGAAAAATATTTGCAAATGATATACCTGATGACAAATTATTTTCCAAAATAATGGACAATATGAAATAATAAATAAAGCAAAGCTCTGAGGTAGGAAGACACAGTGCAGGTAAGTAACCTTAGAAAACCCTGTTTCACCCTCACCAGGGATATGTAAATTAAATCCGAGGAATTGTTTGCCAAATGTAGCTGTTAAAATGTGCAACCTCCAGACTAGCCACAAGAAGAAGCTGGTGAGGCAGGGGATTACGTCAACTGTAGAGCTGCAAGAGTGAACTGAGACTATGAAGTGAGTTGCCAAGCACTGAGCCTTCCCAAACTAAAGCTGTCACCGTTATTCTTCCTGCTCATCAGTAGGAGACACATACAAACTTTCAAAAACCAGGGCCATCACGAGGACAGTTTGCTGAGAGTCACACGGACATATTTTGTGTCATGCTTGATACCAGGAGCAAATTAGAATGAAAGGTACTTTATATATATATGGGGAACTTCTACTCCGTGCTTGAGTGGTTTTTATTCCTCTGACTTATGCACAGCATTTCAGATCTGTTTCTGTATATGAATGCACATGCACATGTGTGAAGAAGTCATTACTAGGACTGAATCAGTTCGCTGAACAAGTTTATGTCCAGGCTTGAAAATATCTTTATGAAACCGGAAAAGGGGATAACATTTGAAACATAAATAAACATAATAACCAATTAAAAAATTAAAAAGAAATGGCTGATATCAATTTTATATCAGATATTTAGTTTCATTTTAAATCAAAAAGGAGATTTTGATTTTCATTCTTATGTTTTGGGTGCAGATCCAAAATTTGGTTTCAGTCCACAGATTTTCTTGTGCATTTCCTTGGTATTTAATGATATGTGATTACTGTGTTTCTTAGGGAAAATTAAGAACATCCATTCCCGGCTCTGTGCATGACCCCATGTTTCATTAGTGTTGGCCTTTTTAGTTTTGTTTTATGCTAAGACTTGTGTGAATGCCACTTCCTAATAAGGGACCCAAGGGGTTCTTTTCCAGTCTTTTGTCACTGTTAAAGCTTTTGAATAATCTATTAATGTTTCCTTCTATTAATATTACTCATTTCTAAGACATGGACTCTTTCACAATCTTAGCAAACATAAAAAAAGAAATTTAGTATAGTTTACAAAATATTTGTATTCATATTGTAATTTTAAACATACTTTCCTTGATAAATGAGGGAGTAACTGTTCAAAATCCTAGTCTGAAAACAAGCTTGAACTACCTGTAACGCTTTCGTGGTAAAACAGTCACAGCCATGTGCATGGGAAACAAGCTATCTTACACACCTTACACATTACTGCAAAAATGTGAATTTATAGTAATATTTTGCAAAACTATATACTAAACAGAGAAATTCAGACACTTTGAGGACTGAAATATGTAAATGTAATAAAAAACGAATCAGTATAATAAAATGTTAGGATCTAATGATGATAAGCAATTTCAGTAGCTTTATATCATGAAAATGATTGAATAGTGCCAACATATAAGGATACCCGTTCAATTGTCACATTCCATTTTGTTTTGTTTTCTTTTTAACACTTCTTTTTTTCTCTTTTTTTTATTGGATATATTCTATTCTATATTTACATTTCATTTCCCTTTTTTGTTTCCCCACCCCCCTAAGATCCCACATGCCCTTTTCCCTCCCCCTGCTCCCTCATCCACCCCTTCCCACTTCCCTGTTCTGGTATTCCCCTACACTGATGCTTTGATCCTTTCCAGCACTAGTGTCCATTCCTTTCTTCTTGTCAGACATCATTTGGTATGTGAATTGTGTCTTTGGTGTCTCAAGATTCTAGGCTAATATGCACTTATCAGTGACTGCATACCATGGGTATTCTTTTGAGACTGGGTTACCTCACTTAGTATACATTGCATAAAATTCAGCATTTTATCCCCTTTAATCCACTGACACTGAGTGCTTCCGCACCCCTGCACCCTCATTTTCACAGCTGAGCTCCAGAACTATGTCCATGCCCAGACTGAATTCTGTACTCATTGCAGAATCACCCTTCTCTCTTGTCATTGGTAACCACCACCCTGCTTCTTGTTTGTGAATTTGACTGCTTTGTAGGCCTTAGACAAATATCACATGAAACATTTGTCCTTTCTTGTTTTCTTTATTTTCTACAACATATTCTTCTGAAAGTTTACTTATATTCTGTGCTATTGTAAAAACTGTATTTCTTTTTAAGCTCAGAAATATTCCATTGTGTGTGTATCTGCTATATATAACTACATAATTATATAAGTAACTATATAGATATAGATATAGATACAAATATGGATATAGGTATAGATATGAATATTTATATAGATAGATATAGATATAGATAGATGATATAGAGATAGAGATAGATACAGATATATGACTTACAGCTTTGGCTGTTATAAACTACAATGAACATATAGTGTTTTAGATACAATATTCATTTCATCAAGATATAGTAATTTTCTAAAACAGGCAAAATAATTCTAAAGGTTTCACTTAAAACATATATTTATTTACCCCACATGCACAGACAGAGAGTACAATCATGTTTTTTCTTATACCTGTGTTTTATCTGGGATACATTTTCTTAAATTTTTAACAAAGATATCACTTGATGTCTTGAGGATGTTTTTATTCTTTGACAATTTCGTGACATTTACAATGTATCTTGATCATATCTGCCTAACTCCCATATACCCGTTCCCATATACTCCAGAGCATCCCTTCACACCATCACTTATTCTCTTTATGGAATAATTTATTTCAAAATATGCAATTATTTGAGAACTCTTTTACACTAACCACATTCAAGTTTCTTTAATGCTTCTTCTATGAACATTTTAATGACTGTACACCATTATGTTGGTAGCTACAATTTGATAGTCTTAAGCCCATGGCAGTACATAAGACAATCAAAAGGCAAGAATGAAAGCCATTCAAGGCCATGCCCAGTGCATTATGGGGTTTGCTTACTTTTTAGGCAAGTGCATTATTGAGAGAATAGAGATCGTAAGTAAACTGGATAACACTCCGAATGGGCAGCCATCATCTACCGTTTACTATGATTTAAGACTCTTAACCTAGGAGGAATAAATCTACTCTATTTTGTATTAAGAACTAAGATCTAGTCCATTTGAAATTCTTCATTTTTTTTCTCCAATGTCTTATTAGCATTAAGGAAATATTTACAATGGCTCAAGCTATGAGAACAATTAAAAACAAAAGACCAATTTAGAGAAATATTTGCATTATAAATGATTAAACGTTATATTCATAATATGTATAGAGTCCACACACAGATGAGGAATTTATAAATAATTTAGCATAATATTTAGGAGGCTGTATAGACTGAGAAAAGGCTTCATAATCTTTGGTGTCAGTAACTTTTAACTTAAACAATCATTACAGTTTTAATTAAATATATTGAAGTAGAGAGAATGGCCTACATCATCTAACTAAGCCTTCCATCACACATACCACTATCTGAAGGAGGCAGGACATCTAAACAGAGAAGAGAAGAGGTATTGTGATGACAGGAATATATATATGATACTATGACCTCATAGTGCATTTTCCCTCTCTGTGTTCGTACTTTGATTGTAGCCCTATGTAGCTTCTTTTCCACTTCTGACCTCCAAAATCTGTAAAATAATGTATTCCTATTTTTCTTTCCTACAAATTGTGCAATAGTATATTTCACAGGCAAAGAGAAACAAATGCAAACAATAGTGACAAATAGTTCCATAAAGTTTGTAGACTTCAGGAAATATTCTGTATATAAAAATATCTACACTAGGCTAAATGTGGTGTTGGCATGCCCTGTGGTTATGTGAAGTGCTGTGGTTATGTCCTGTTCTTTGACCACTGTACTGTGCAGCTTCTCTGGAAGCAGGATCTCAAAAACAAAACAAAACAAAACAAAACAAAAAAAACCAAAAAAAACCAAAAACAAACAAACAAACAAACAAAAAAACCTGTGGCTAGAAACATAAACCACGAAGTTGGTTACTAGAAAGAGAATAATGGAAAATGCAGTAATATTTGAGAGTTTACAAAGACATGGAGAGATTCCATGTCACATAGGTGAGATTTCAGGCTGGGGTTCCATTGGAGAGTGAAACAATCTAAGATTTTTCCAAATTGAGGGTTCAGTGCGTTCGGTCATCCCACTAACATTCTTTCCATCAGTGTCATAATACCTAAAGGCAGGACTGTTTTTTTTCCCCCTTACACTTCATTGATTACATTGTAGTCACAGTGGTGATTAGCACCAATCCACGTTAGTCCAGGACTCTGGTTTCTATTGCTCCCTGTAAAATAGGATGTTAGGATTTTCAAAGTGCTCACCCTTCCTCCGCTGTCCTAACATTCCTTCCCAACGGCTTTAGTTCTCAGCTGGTCCGTGTGAAAATCACTGCTATGGTGACTGGCTCAGCCTAGGAGCAAATAGCAATATTGCTCAGAATGTCACAGTAGATGGAAATCAATAAGGATGAGGGAGCTAATACTGATTGCCCTCTGTAGCTTGTCCGTGCCAGATTTGTGCTGTCGAATTACACTTTGGTTTAGATCAATCTCAGAGTCATAGGCAGCTCAAGCCAGAACTTCCACAGCTGAAGAAGCTAAGGCTCGAGCAAGTTAAACAAACTCAAGAGGACACGCAGCAAGTGAGGGGTGATTGATATACATACACAGGTCTCATCTGTAGTGTAGGGACTTTGATCGGTTGTTTTGTTCTGCACTGATGAAACATAAAAATAAAAGTTGTCCAAGAGTTTGGCAAATATATTTTCAAACTGAAGTGGGTGGTGGTGGTGGTGGTATGTGGAACATGTTTCAGATCCTAAATAAAGGCCAGGAATGTATTTTGGGCAATTTAATAAATCAGATGCACCTTCTCTTAGGTCAGTGTAAGTACTACTAGAATCTTCATCTGGAATACTAAAAAGTTAAATATTCCAGTAGGTCTCCAAATGACAGCTTGGAGAAAAACAGAAAGTCGACCTTATTAGCTTATCCTAGGACCCCAGAACATGTGAAGACTGTACTAGACTAAAATCACATCTCCTTATGACTGCAATTTAGTGTTTTACATGTTGCTTTTCAAATTATATTTAATTTTGATATGTATGTGTGAATGATGTCCTCTCTGTTCCTACATATAGTAGCTGTTTTCTTGTCTGAACCCTTCTATGGCCATTTTAATGAGGATAGTTTCCCTCTGAAAAGTTCTAGGATATGACTTCTCTGCACTATATAGATTGGTTAGAAAGTTTCCATGGTATTCATTCAATAACATTATATTTTAGAACTCTACTTAATTACACAGGCTAGCCAAAGAAATATAATTTTTAAAATTTCCAAAATTGATATTAAAATTACACATTTGTTAGTATAATTTATATTTGAAGTGCACTTTATTATATTAGAAATAATTTTAGGCTAAAATCTCTATATAGTTAAAGTAACCATTTTTTTGCATTACTACTTTGAAATTTTTCACATTTTTTGAGGTTTCTTGTGCATGTGTCTTTTTGTTCAGTTCAAACTGTTAAATAATCCAATGATCTCTGATGAGGGACATTGCTCGGTCAGTAGAGAGCTTACCTAGCATGCAAGAAGCCCGGAAATAATCAATCAGCATCAAATAAGCTAGGCAAGGTGGCACGGGCAGTTATACCAGGAATCAGGAGGTGGACAGCCTTGGTTAGAAAAATCACCTCTTACAACATTCTTGAAATGCTATGTTTGTCTAATGTTATTTGTTTTCCTCTTAATAACTTTATCACATTGTAATTTATACAAACTTTCCAATTGTTTCTAGTGTAAAAAGTTAATATCATTTTATCAAAATATAAAATTGTATGTAAGGCTACATAAATTGCTCCCAGTCCACTGTAACAAATCAGTTTTCTTAGTTTATCTCTCTAAAATAGTTTCATATTCTTTCATCATTTCATCTTATCCTTATTACATTTAGCTGTGTTTTTCTTTTATTGAATGATCATTTACTGAAAACAAAATATCTTATTTTATCTCTTCTTGGTTTAATCTGTTTTTATTCATCTAAGAAGAATTTTCATATTCTTAATAATTTATTTAAAGTTTTTTTAGTTTATCTCTCTAAAATAGTTTCATATTCTTTCATCATTTCATCTTATCCTTAATACATTTAGCTGTGTTTTTCTTTTATTGAATGATCATTTACTGAAAACAAAATATCTTATTTTATCTCTTCTTGGTTTAATCTGTTTTTATTCATCTAAGAAGTATTTTCATATTCTTAATAGTTTATTTAAAGTTGTATAACTTTACATATTAGAATCATCACTACATAAGAAATATGGTTGATATAGGCCAGGGTTAACTGGTTCTGTGTCCTGTGAAATTTGTTTGCGTTTGTTTTATAACATGTCATTTCCTGTAAAATTCTAAGAGTGCCTGTTTTCTCATACCTGCACAACTTCTATACCAATGCCAAATTCTAGGAATTGCATGTGGCATTATAAATCATGTGTTCCCTTTCTTTTGCTTTCTCATCAATACGATTCACCTCCAGGAAATGGAAATCATTTGATGTTCATGGGCAGCCTGCTCTCAATGATTCACAAATAGATAGGTCAGAGCTGTTTATTTATAAGGCTTCAAAATCAATACTTTTCAAAGAGAAAATAAAACATCTCATAAATACTCACTCAAAAGGATTCCTGTTTAAAAACATCCTAACACTTTCAGCTAAAGTTTCAGAATGAAGTATAGATCTGATGATGTCTTTGGTATTTTTATTTTTTAGCAAAATTATCATTCAGCCATTATTTTACAGACTTGATTCCATAAATATAATGTCATGGTTGTCTGCAACATAGTTATTCCTAGAAATTATATCCTCAGATTACAACTGCACTGTTTGTCAGTTTTGGTGCTTGTGGGAATGCCATTTTTATGAGTGCTTCAGAAATGTTACATGTCAATATCAGCAAGGGTCAATGCTACATTAATATCAAAATATTTATTGCAACAAGATATTTAATTTAAATCTAGTTAGGGATATTTTATTGTATTGTTTTTGAGACAGGGTCTCACTACATTTATCAAATGAGGTGGGTTGTTTTGCTCTGCTTTGTTTGGAGACAATTATGGGGGTCTCACTGCATAACTCTGACTGCTCTAGGTCTGGAACCTATATGGACTAGGCTGGCCTCTAATTTGTGGCCATCTCTTACCTCTAATTTCCAAATGCTAGGAATGAGCTTTATATATATTTCCTCCCAAATTATATGGTATTAATTCAGAGTTCAAACACTCTACTAGACGTGTTTTATGAAGAACAGGATATGTGTTCACTTGGTGCAGTGGGAGGGGGGAGTTAAGAAGTGAGTAGTGACAGAGAAACAGAACAGATAAGGACAGAGAAGGATAGAGAGACAGAAACAGATGGGAGAGGGGGAGAGAGAAGGGGAGAGGAGTAGAAGTGAAGGGGAAGAGGAGGGAGAGAGGGAAAGAGGGAGAGAGGAGAAGAGGCCAGCCAGGAACATGTAGAAAGAGTGAGAGAAAGGGGAGGGAGAGGTGAGACAAGGAGAAGTGGGTTAGAGAGAAGAATCAATGAATCAAAAAGTCAGAGATGCCAAACAGTACCTTTTATAGCAAGTCAGGCCTACCTGACTGTTGCTAGGTAACTGTTTGGCAGAGTGTAGAAGAAATGCAAACACCACTCCAAGACTTATTGCTTGGAGGTGAAGGCTATCAATGACATAATTGTGTCCATTTGAGAAACTCACAGAGAAAGTGAGATGAGTAGAGTTCCAGACAGAAACAAACAAACAAACAACAAACAAAAACAAACAAACAAACAAACAAAAAGGAATCCAGAGTTTTGATGGTTCTGTCCATAATGGTTTTTTCAGCTTGATGAATAGTCTATGATCTTTGCTGTAGGAAAAAAGCATGCATGTCAGTGAAGATCATTCGATTATCATGTCTTCTCTACACTGTGAACAGTAGTGCACTTGGTTATAGTCAAGGAGCCATATTTTTCTAACTGGGGTTTTGAGAACTGCCTCAACAAAGGTTACATTTCATGTAAACATTCACAATGGATAAAAGTAGGGGAGTAATGAACCAGACAACCATTTAATACATCATTGTATTCGAAATTCTGCAGGTGAAAATTCTTTGTTTAGCTCTGTACCCCATTTTTAATAGGGTTATTTAGCTCTCTGAAGTCTAACTTCTTGTGTTATTTGTATATATTGGATATTAGCCCTCTGTTGGATGTAGGGTTGCCTTTTTGTCTGATTGACAGTGTCCTTTGCCTTATAGAAACTTTGTGATTTTTATGAAGCCACATTTGTCAATTCTTGATCTTAGAGAATAAGCTATTGGTGTTCGGTTCAGGAACATTTCCCCTGTGCCCATGTCCTCAAGGATCTTCCCAAGTTTCTTTAACACTTCCGGAGGACCCTGTTATACCACTCCTGGGCATATACCCAGAAGATTCTTCGGCATGCAATAAGGACACATGCTCAACTATGTTCATAGCAGCCTTATTTATAATAGCCAGAAGCAGGGGGAAAAACCCAGATGTCCCGCAATGGAGGAATGGATACATAAAAAGTGGTATATTTACACAATGGAATTAAAAACAAGGAATTCATGAAATTCTTAGACAAATTATTGGAACTGGAAAATATCATCCTAAGTGAGGAAACCCAATCACAAAAGAACACACATAGAATACAGTCACTGATAAGTGGATATTAGCCCAGAATCTCTGAATACCCAAGACACAATTAACATATCAAATCATTCCCAAGAAGAAGGAAGGAGAGAGCCCTGGTCCTGGAAAGGCTTAATGCAGCAATATAGGGGAGTAACAGGACAGAGAAGTGGGAGGGGGTTGATTGGGAAATGAGCAGAGGGAAGAGGGCTTATAGGACTTATGGGGGGGGAGAACAGGGAAAGGGGAAATCATTTGGAATATAAACAAAAAATTTAGAAAATAAAAAAAAATCATTGTATAATGAAGTCATTATTGTTTTTGTTGTTTAAAGCCTCTTCACTATTCCATAGGGCTAATTCACATTATGAAGTAATATTTGTAATTGACATTTTAATGGCATGTTTCAAACTTTCCTAGTTGATTTGAGGGTAAGTGTTTTCAGCTGTAAAGGACAGAAGAGTAATACTGTGTGGTAACTGATTGCCTATTCTTACTGCTTGCACGCCACCTTCACTGCCTCCATAGGAGTATATACAGTATATCTCATTCTTCACTCATCTACCTCCTGCCATTTCCTTTCTCTCATCTACTAACTTTCCTTGTCTGTCTATGCCAAGTGTAGTCTATACTGTATCTCTGCCCCAATACCTTCCAGTCGTGGCCTCTTCCTTTCTCTCATCTATCCTGGAACACTGTTGTGGATAAATCCATGGGAATTCTCTTCAGTTTTTCATAAATTTGCACAACTCTCTTCTCAATTGTCCTTTTCAATGACTGTTTTTTGAGCCATATCACCTATAGTTTAGAATATGCTTTCTTCTCCAACATTTAGCAATAGTATTAGAGAATTTTTCTTTGTTTGGCAAGTTTATATTGTCTTATTGGCTGTTTTAGAATGTAAAAGCCTTTGGGGGAGATTCCTTTGATAGCTCCTTTATTGCTATAATCTAATATATGTAGAACAAAGCTTGGCACATAAATTATTAATGGCTGCATGTCTATGAAAAGTTTGTATACATATAGATATGTGCTGTTGGGCTAATTCCACAATAAAAAAATTATGCTTATTATTTTGGAATCTATATATCTATTATCAAGGTAAAGTTACTGCCAATTTAAGACAGATTTATCAGGCTGAATCTGAAATGCTGCATGTGAAAATTTCGGCATCGAACTGGTAATGTGATTTAAGATATCTAATACTGACAGCCTTCAGTGTCTACTTTCCACAAAAGGCCCATGTTAAACAAAGGGAAGATCTACTGAATTGCAAAGGATCGTGTTTGTAGTTGAGTTAATGAGACAAGAGTGCCTAAAACTCTCATTCATATTGAATAACTAAACATCAACATCAATCAAGTCATTTATTAACACTAGATGTAAGTTCTCTTAACCGTTACATGAGCAGCCAAACAATGCTTTTAAGCTTTTGCTTGCGGATATTTTAAAGACTCACTGGCCTGTGCAGGAAACCTGGATTGATCTCTATTGGCAAGGCTGCTGAAAATCTCTCTTCAGGCCCAGACCCTACCTGCCTGTCAATATGTTTCCCTTCATCTGGAAAGCTCTATGTAGTTCAGCTTTATCAGCTGTGCTGACATCTGCACTTTAAGCAGAGTAAACTCAGCCCACAAAAATTTAAGGCTAATCTTTTCCAACGTTCTAGCAATTTGGTATTGACAGAATTTTTTTCCATAATCTTCAAATGAAGTCATGTTACCATTAGTAAAGTACATTTAATTTCTTAGGAAAACAGATAGTGTTCTTTGATGGTTCATGTGTTTTGGATCCCTCAGTCTGGAATTCTGTGCTGTCTATAACTGCACAGTACAGACTTCTTATCTGTGGACTTTGTGACTCATTACAGTATACAGACATATATGAGCCTTAGTACTGATGCATAGAACAGCCATCGTTATGGTCTTCTAATTTTCTGGTTTGTAACATGCACACACAAACACAAACATGTGCGTTCCATCTATTTATACATCCATTAGCATGGCAGAAACAGAGAAGTTAAGAACTCATTGTTCTTCTGCTCATTAATATACTCTTAGAACATTGGAGGGAAAGAATCAAGACTGAGAATGGAAAAGAGTCTTTAATAGAGTAAATCTGTCTGCTCTCGTTTTAATTCATTTACTTATTAAAAGTGGGACAAAAACACCTGCCAAGGTGCTCATGGAGAAGTCAGAGGATACTTTTAAAGGGTTAGTTCTCTCCGCCAACAATTTCAAATTCCTGAGTTTGACTCAGGAATCAAACTCAGGTCATCGAGCTTGGATGCAAGAGCCTTTACCCGCTGAATGTTCTGGATAGCCCAGAAGGATTTTACTTTTGTTATTGTATTTTAGTTCTTGTTTATTTGTTTGTTTCAAGACAGGGTTTCTGAGTTGTTGCAGCCCTGGCTAACCTGGAACTCACTTTTTAGACAGGCTGGCCTCAAACTCACAGACATCTGCTTACCTCTACTTCTTTAGTGCTAATATTAAGGTCATATAACAACCATCCAGCTAGATGATTGATTATACTTAACCAGTTTTCATATTTTTTCACATAACTGTATATTTGCAAAAATATAAAATAGAAAGTATAAACAAATTGTAGTGTTATTTTAAAAGACAACATATTAAGCTTGATAATGAATCATTTGTTTCCTATTCTATTGAGAAAAGAATGATATACAGTGGATAAAAGTAACATAGAGCTTTACAAAGCTGACTGACAAGCTGTGAATATGAGTAGGCCACTGAGAAGCAGGTACCATTTTACCTAAGGTGGGTCTGAATTTCAAGAACATAAAGTGTGCCCTTTTTTGTCATCTGAGACAGAATCATCTTTTGGAAATGAAGTTACACAAGACACATTAGTTGATGTTTTTCTGACAATGTTAACAATGAAGGCTCACAAGGGACTCCAGTCTTCCTTTCATACATGTCATCCCTGAACCGTATCATTCTTGAACTCCAGCTCTCATGCTGTGTCACTATTTGCAGTTGGTGTGTAATTTTTAAGGAAGTCTCTTTGTAAAATGTGAAGAAAACTCATCAATATGCTCTTTATGTGTGTAACATACTTTGGATTCATATGTCATATATGTACTTACATTAAAGGAAGAATGTGTAATTATTGATCTGGTGCTATTGATTCATAATTATAAAATAGTTTGAAAAAGGTAATATCTGATAAAATTATTACCGATTATATCTATTCTCTCCTTTTCTGCTATAAAATTGAAATATTTTTCTGAGTCACTTAAAGACTGGAGTTTAATTTTACTCAGTATTCAAAAAACAAAAATAACATGCACTGTGTTCATAGACAAATTTGTTAAGAATGAACACAAGAATGGCTAATGTGTGCTCTTCTAAAAGGTTTTGTGAATTATCTTGATCAATGGATAAGTGTTGAAAACACTCGAGGGAAGCCAATGCCGGCAGGATATTTGATTCTTGTTCATACCTATGTAATCATTTATAGAAAAAAAACTTCACAAACTCACATCAGCTTTACAAAGAGTTGACATTAAAGTTATTATAAAGAAAGTACCATAGTAGAAATCAAATATTCTAAGTTAGTATGAGAAAATATTTACACTTGAGATTGATGTTACAACATCAAAACCAGAATGGACTTGGCAGTAGGTAGGTTATATAAGTTTGGAGAAAAAAATGTGAACAAAAGTTATCAAGGATAAGATGTTGGCAATCCAGGGAAGGATAAATATAGGATATGCAAATTGATATAAATTCAGAAGGAAAGTTTCATCTTTCTTTTTAAATTTGATTTACTTTTTTTTGCATGTGTAGGGTGGTAGTGATGTATCCATCTGTTTGTGAGCACCTAAACCCAGAAGGAGGACATCAGGTGCTTACACTAGTCCCTTTCTTCTTATTTTTATTCAAAGTCTCTCACTAAACCAGAAATTCAGCTCTTTTGCAAGGACGACTGGCCAGGACCTCCTGAGACCCTGCCCTACCTCTGCCTCCAGATACTAGGACCCTAGTTAGGCCCATCCATGACCAGCTTTTGCATGGATGTTAGCAATTCGAAACCCGACCTTCTTGCTTGCATAGCCGATGCACTCACTATTGCCACAGACCCAAGGTTCAAGTAAGTTATAGAACTTGAATAAACATTAATACAATTTGGCTAAATACAAGTATTAGAAAGTATCTCTGTTTGCAATGCATTATGTGATCTGAATGAGAATATTTGACATTTTGACTTTAAAAGTAAAAACAAAAAATATGGGCATTTCAGTTACAATTATGCTTTTGTTTGAAGCATTCAACCCATGGTGACCCTCAAATTACCTTTATAACTGTAAACATAGTTATAAATGTATCATTATACATCAAAGTTTCATCAGCTACATAGCCATAACCATGCCTTGTGCGATGTACGGCCCTGACCATAAACCTTGTAATCCTGGGCCAGGTATTGTTTTAGTTATTCTGCCATCTTTTCTTGTTTTCTCTCTGGTGGCCACATTATGTATGTATTAATTTATACTTACATCATCTCATGATGTTAGCAAGTGGCTAATTGTCCTGGAGTTTTTATTTCCAGTCTGTTTCTCCTCAATGGTTTCTTAACAGATCTATTCAGAAATGACACCAATGAACTCAAACATACTTACTGGTCCAGTCACAGTCACTCAGTCTAATGAAGTCACTAAGTCACTTTAAACAGTTATTCTAGAAAATTTGCATTAGAAATAATATTTCATAAATGTGTATACAGTAAACTTTCTTCATATTGTTCAAATCCAAGTTAATTTTTTCAATATCTAAACTGCCCACCTTCCCTTGTTTTTATTTAACATGGTAAAACTAGCTTATTTTCAATTTTTTTCTGTATGGCTTTGCTGGTCCTCTTTTTCCCCCTCTATGACACAACTGTCAGTGTTCTATTGCTAGCCAGTGTCCAGAAAGGGAAATATCAAATTGTATGATTTTTTTAAAACTTGCTGCCATTAAGGAGAGACTTAAAACCTAAACTGAACATAAATATTGCATATAAAAATGTTATTAACTTGGTTAGAAATATGACAACTATAGTAAAGACTGACATTTTTTACTTTTGGGAAATGAGTGGTAACTGATTGTTGAACCAGTGTCAGGAGAGACCACGTGAGAAGATATGCAAAACATTGCTACAACAAGATGTGGAGCCAGGAACGAACCTTGAGAGTTCCTTCCTGACATCAGATGAACCCAACACACTGCCTCCCCCTAGTAGGCACTGAGTATACCTGCTGAGTAAACAAAAGCATAGAACCCTAAAATTCAAACTGAGTCCAATGCCAATCCAGGCATCCAATCAGCATCAAATACAATCTGATTAGGAAAGCCATCTGAAGCAGATTAGCTTACAACAAAGCTGTATAGTTCCCTAAAGAGTAGAATGGGGCCAGGAATTGAAATCACACTTTCATGTGAATAGTGATAAGGCTTAGAGGGCTCTGAATTCAACTTAATTTGGGCAATAATAATTGCTGCGTGCCAGCAATGCTTCTGGAAGCTTCCTCAGCTGCATGTTTGCAAACAGCATCACTACAGAGTCAGGACTGAGACAAACGGTGATTTTTGTCAAAAATCTTTACAACCTCCCGTCAAAGGCTATTTTTACAGAAATTGAATGTGAAGTCATGCATACCATTAAATCAATTTATTTGTAGTCTCCAAAGTGTCCTTTCTTCTCCTTTAGAGAAATCATAAATAGCTTCAGCTAATATAAACAGCCCAAAGCCACATTTAGACTAATGCAGTTTAAATGAGATTTTAACCCTAGACCTCACTTTTTAAAAGCTTATTTTCTAATTGGATAGTGCGTTTTAAAGAATATTGGAAGCTACAATGTTGATTAGGTTCATGCAATGAAGGAAAACTTGCCACCCTAAGGTCGACATTTGTTGACTCTCAGATGACAACCAATATTCACAGTTTGAGTTAATGGCTATCTACACTTGAATCCTTGCAAATTCCATCTCGTAATTTCCAGAACGTGCACAATGAATGCAAGTACAGCAAAACCTGAAGGAGACGGTGTTTCCTACCATGGAGTTTATGTGTTCTTCCTACACAGCTTGTGGATTAATAGAAATGCAGAGGTAAGGTTGGAAGCAGTCATCCTTGAATAAGGGCATCTAGGAGCTAGAGTTTTTCTTCGCTTAGCTTGCCTACACAACAGTGCAATTAATCAATGAGCAGTTTATTCATGCTAATGAGTGGTACTCAAGACAGAGTCATTGGATTACTCACAAAGTCTAAGTCAGATGCAGGCAGTGGCCTTTCTCTACCTGTTATCCTAGGCCTGCTGGCATCTGCCAGGACTCTTGTGATAAGTATGGCTAAGCCTATGGACAGGTGGGCTTTCAGGGAAACCCAAGGATGAACCAGTCAATCTTTTGTGGCCATCAGTGTGTTCCACTGTGCTGTTTTCAGAAGCACGTGGAGAACTGGAAGGGTCCTCTTTGGAAACAAATAGTTAGCACTCCTTTAAACTCTTAGCTCAGTGCAATGTCAAAATAAATTTCTAAATTCACCTTGTTTAAACTGAAGCTACTGTGTTTAAACTATTCAAACTATATAGGCACTGGAGAGATAGCTCAGAATTTAAGAACACTGGTCTTTCTTCCAGAGGACCTAGGTTCAGATCCCAACATCCAAAGAGTGAAACAGCCATCGGGAGCTCCAGTTCCCAGGGTATCTGATATCCTCTTCCCTTACTACAAGACATGTACATTGTGCACAGGCAAACAAGCAGGCAAAATACTTATACATATAACTTAAATAAACCTTTAAAATGCAGATATAAATTTCTTTTTTTATTATTATTTTCTGGTTGTTTTGAGTAATTTTTTCCCTATATCTCCACTTATTTAAGGTTTGGCGTTTTTTTTTTTCTTTTAATTTTTTTCTTTTTACATTTTTTATTAGATATCTCCCCTCCCCCTGTTCTCCAATCAACCCCCTCCCACTTCCCTGTCCTGGTGTTCCCTCATACTGCTGCCTTTCCAGGACCAGAGGCCTCTCTGTCCTTTGATGTCCAACAAGTCCATCATCTGCTGCCTATGCGTCTGGAGCCATGGGTAATACCGTGTGTACTACCTGGTTGATGTTTTTGTCCCTGGGAGCTCTGAGAGTACCTTTTAATGGGAGTATAATGCTAGCTGTTTAATATAGGGTTGTCTTATTTGAGTTTTGCTTGCTATTTTGCTTTTCAATTTTGTGTTTTTATAGGTTTTCTTCTTTTGGGATTTATGGGTGTGGCTCTCTCTCTCTGTCTCTCTCTCTCTCTCTCTGTCTCTCTCTCTCTCTCTCTCTCTCTCTCTCTCTGTGTGTGTGTGTGTATGAGTATGTATGTGTGTGTATGTGTGTGTGATGAGAGACAGAGAAAGAGAGACACTCAGGGAGATAAAAGGACAGAAAAAATGGAGTTTCTGTAATATTTGTGTCTTATTTTTAAATATTTTTAAAGCGAAAGAGAAAACTGAATGAGTAGGGTCGATGTGGGAGTATCTGGAAGGGGATGAGAGATGGGGAAAGTGGGAATACAAAATATTGTATAAATCTTTTTGGATTAAAACTATTAGTATACAAAAGGAAAAAAGGAAGGGAGGGAGGAAGGAAGAAAGGAAGGAAGGAAAGAATGAAAAGAAAGAAAGAAAACAATGAACAAGGTCATTATGAACAAACTCCATTATTATCCTCCTGACTTACTGTGAGATTTATTCTTTTTATTTTAAAAACAGGAGATGTCAGCTTCATTGCACTGTAATATTGTGATGTGTCTGGTAGTATTACCTGTGCCTTCCATTTCTCTGCCTCGTCCTCTCCTTCACTTGTAACTTAAGCTATTGTCTGATTCTTACACTGTATTCTAAGGTTATTGGCCACATTTCAGTTCTTTTGGAAGCAGCGAAAGGATCTATAGGTTTCCTCAGGCATTCACTAAAGCCGTTGGAAGAACCCACCAAAGCCTGAAGCTTTTATTATTTCAGACCTAATGATACCATGCGCTTTTGCTTTCATATTTGCTTTCTTTTGTCACGAAAAGAACATAAACTTTTAGGAGAAAAGAAAATCAGAAAAGAAATGTTAGGGATTTTTAACTATGGCATTCATTATTATATATTGAAATCGAACTTGGAAATGATCCAGGAAAATGCACTTAAGTTTATAATGATGAGGCCTTCCAAACACTTATTAGTGATACATGGAACTCAAACCAGGTTTTCATTCAAATTATTTTAGTGATACATATTTTAATGGTAAAATTGGCATATGTGATTTATATATTATCATTTCGTTAAGATATTTTACCATATCTAATTAAGGTAGTGTACTGACTGGTATGTCATCTTGACACAGGCTGGAGTTATCACAGAGAAAGGAGCTTCAGTTAGGGAAATGCCTCCATCCAGCTGTGGGGCATTTTCTTAATTAATGATCAAGTGGGGAGGACTCCTTGTGGGTGGTACCATCCCTGGGCTGGTAATCTTGGATTCTATAAGAGACTAGACTGAGCAAGCCAGGGGAAGCAAGCCAGTAAGAAACATCCCTCCATGGCCTCTGCATCAGCTCCTGTTTCCTAGCCTGCTTGAGTTCCAGTCGTGACTTCCTTTAGTGATTAACAGCAGTGTGGAAGTGTAAGCTCAATAAACCCTTTCCTCCCCAACTTGCTTCTTGGTTATAATGTTTGTACACAATAGAAACCCTACCCTACCAAAAGACAGGTAGTTAAGTTACAATCATTGCATTATGTATTCTAATGCATTCACACTCCTGTTGGTCTCATCCTTTCTGAGCTCATCTTATCTTTATTTCCGTGGATAGTCTGTGCATGGATGATCTGATTTTTTAAGTCAAGGTTTGCTTTCAGAAGCACATGAGGGATATTATTTACAGAACCATGCCATATTCCCATGGCTATAATCACGAAAATAAATGTCTCTTATTCCCCAGCAATCACTAACTGCTCACAGCTCATAAGGGAAGAATTGACCCCATGGGTAGAAGACAATGTCCACCTTCCATCCATGATGGGATGTTTACAAATCCTACACCAGTAATCATAGCTACTGCGTCTTCATAGTAAGAATAATCTGATGACCTGAAATGTAGTTTGCTTATGTTGTGATCAAATTGCCATAGCATAAAAGGCACATAGTGTTTTTGCCCAACAGTGGCCTCCCTAGTTCCCCTTCAACTGCCATGTCAAAGGTGTCTTTTTAGCAATTCTACCTCTTCATGCTTTTGTCTTGCCTCTAGTCTAGTTGTCTAACCATGCAGATGAGGTTTTATTTCTCTAATATTAAAAAGTACATAGCTTTCCATTGTCCACTTTTATCTGCCAGTTACACCAACCCTTTTCTTGGCTGCTCATTACAGCTAATGCCTGGCGTTATTTGTATTACTTCTCTATGATTCTTCTCATGTTCTGTCTTAACTCGTTTTCTTCAGACCTTTACTTCTATCATTCAGCCAGAACTTGCCTTATTCATGTCACCAATGTGCTGAAATTGCACAAGCTAATGACCCATCTCAGAATCATTTTATTTCATCTTATAGGTTGCATGTGACACAGCTGATCACTCTTTTCTCCTTGATCCATTTTTCTCGTGATATCATGCATTCTTGCTTCTCTTTTGGTATCTTGCCTTCTCATTTTTCATCATACTTCTGATGTCTTACTATTGAAACGCTCTAGTCTAAGTCACTGCTTTCCATTTTAACTTTGACTCTGCTTTGTGTTTCTATCTAGTACCTCGGCTTGGGAGGCTTTCTATGACAGTGACTGGCAAAGGTGTAACTCTACATTACTCCTTTGTCTTAGAATTCGTAGTTAGATGTCTAGCTGCCTATATGATTTACATATGTATCATATGCAACATATCTAAAGATGAATGTCTAAATTTCATTGCTTACCCTATCTCAGATAATAGAAATTACATGTGCTTAGTCACTTAAACCTATGCCCCAAAGTATCTCTTAAATCTACTCTTAATCACATACATCACTATTCATTCACTATTATTAGTTCTGCTAAGCTTATACAATGCACACACACACACATACACACACACACACACACACACACACACACACACACACACGTTCAAACCAAAAATAATTTCCTTTACTTTAAAGACCTTGATCGTCTCTCGCCTACAGTTCATTAATTGGGTCTTAATAGGTTATTATTACTCTACTTCTTCTATATATTTTTGCATTTGACTATCTATGTATATATTTGCTTTTTCTAGTTTGTTTGAGCATGCTTTAACTGGGAGTTTTCTTCATCTAAAATTCAGATAAGAAATTAATTAGTTCTAGCATAGAAATGGAATTATTTCAATACCTTAGTGTGGAAGCAAACTTCCTCAATTCCTATAGCATGACCTGACTCAGCCTGGAACTTCGTTTCAACCTTCTTATACCCCAAGAGAAGAGCATTGCCTGAGCTATGGCCTACAATGCTACAAACCAGTAAGATATTTTTTGAGATGATGAGTTTCTATAAAGCTACTGTGTAGTCACAGAGAACTAATGTATTTCTTCTTTCGCTTTGCTTTTTTAAATGTTTACTTCATGACCTTAGCCATAAATTAATTGTGGGAGTTGCTTATCTTCTTCTGTAACAGTAATCAAACTGAGGTTGTACATGGCAGGAAGATCCTTTACCAGATCAACTACCTTGCTGGCTTTTGATTGGGTTTACTTTTAATTTATCTGTTTTCATTTAAACCATACACCAAGTTTTAGCTTATAAATGCTTTCTGAAGCAGTAACAACAACAGTAAAAAGCAGACACCTGGCTAAGATGAACATAAGTAAAAAATCCAGTGTAAAGAAAATAGATAAAAGAAAATAATAGAGATTACTAACCCTGTTTATCCAGACCATCTGTCATTCAATGTTTACAAGTTACTAATGCCTGGATGTCCCCCATAGTTGTACCATGACAAGGAAAGCAATGAAACCAGCCAAATCTCTTGCTTTGAATGGTGTCTGGTTGGCTTCAATAAGTCCAATAGCCTTGCTATGTAAAGCTGAGTCAACAACCTGTGGTTTTAAACCATTCTAGGATTTCCCCAGGTGCACAAAGAAATGTAACAATAGTTTATTTGTTTGTACTTTTCTTGTGTTTTGTTTTGTCAGCTAACCCTGGTTGGAAGCAAATTTTGGTTCCTCCCATTTCTTTTTCCCAAGAACTGGTATTAATAGTTGGCCCCCACATCCAGCCTAATACATTTTTATGTAATTTAAATACTGATTCCTGAATATGAAAAATAGAAGTTTGATGAAAACTATTGAATTAATTTTCACTTTGCATGCTATAAATTCAATCAGTATGTCATAAAAATATCAATATGAAATTTAGGGAAAAAAGTTAAGTTTAACAGTCCAAGAAGGGTTGACCAATCAAGCCTGAACATTTTTGTTGAAGGATATGCTTTGACCACCAGAGGGCACTCACACAACCTATTCCAGCATTAACATTCCTCCATGCAATTCAGGATTTTTAACTGAATGGTAAGTGAGAATATAAAGAAAAAATGAGGATGTCACCAAGCCAAAGAAGCATGTGTCCCCTTTTGTATAAGTTCGTGTTGTGATACATTTCCTACTTAGTATGAAGCAATTGGATGGACAATCCAAGTCCCAATCAGATAGCTAATGGGGAAATCACTTCAGGGTCTCTCCACACATAACTTAATCTCAGCCTTTTCCTTAAACACCAAAAGCCACACTCTGCTCCCAGAATTTAGTTATTAAAGCCCTGAGAAAAATCAGGATTTTTTTCTGCGACTGAGGTAGTCACAGATATTCACATAACTGATAGTTGTAGTTTATCTCCCAAGATTATATGACATTTTTAACTTTTTTGTAAGTTATGCTAAGTTGATTTTTTAAATGTGTTAGAAGTCTACAGATTATTTTCAAACAAAATTTATCCAGATGTTTTGCAGTGCAATAGAGTTTCCCATTGACTCATTCTAGAATCCAAAGAATGTAAATTTCAAAAAACAAATCAAGTGTGAATTTTTTCAGTATCAGGAAAGTTTAATAAAAAATTGTTTTATATATTAGATATAGTTCACTGGAAACATTTTAAACAATAGCCGCCAAAGTAGAATCCCCGTGAACATTACTCGTATATGTATAGGCTTTAGTCTTACCTTTGTAATGGTTCACTGAGCATCCGCAAGCATGCTATTCAACTGTACTGTGTGCCTACTATGTGTCACATCCTTGAAAGGAAACCTGAAAGAAGGTAGGAAATTGAATGAATACTATGTATATATAAGCATATGTATACATGGTGTGTATATGTGTGTTTATTTGTATGTGCCCGTGTGTGTGCATGTGTTTATGTATATATGTGTGCATATGTGTTTATGTATGTGTGTAAATATTTGTGTATATATATATAACAATGTGTTTGTTTTATATTTCAGTGTTTGTCATCTTAGTATATATATATATATATATATATATATATATATATTCATTCTAGAAATAAGAACATATTTTGAAAGAAGGGGATAAATTTTTAACATTCAGCATGTGAGCTACCTGTGAGTACAAACAGAAGATAAGAAAATAGTTTAGAAGTCTCCACATGAAGTAAAAACATCATTTTGCAATAACTATTTTTCATGTTTTTATGAAGCTCACAATATATAGATTATGTTATCATCGTGTTTTTCCCAAAGGGAAGAGAAAAGTCAAGTTACACGGCCTGGCAAGCTAGTGCATTCTATCACAGAACTTATGGCTCAGACAACAGAATAAGCATGGCTATATACCCAACAATACCAAAAAAGAAAAGATGAGAGAAAAGCAAAGTGTAGTTGTTGGTTTTGTGTTTAAACTTGACACAAGCTGGAGTTACCACAGAGAAAGAAGTTTCAGTTGAGGAAATGCCTCCATGAGATTCAGCTGTGGGGCATTTTTGCAATTAGTGATTGAGCAGAGAAGGCCCATTGTGGGTGGTGCCATCCCTGGGCTGATAGTCTTGGGTTCTATAAGAAAGCAAGCTGAGCAAGCTAGGGAAAGCAAGCCAATAAGTAACATCCCTTCATGGCCTCTGCATCAACTCCTGCTTCCTGACCTGCTTGATTTCCAGTTCTGACTTCCTTTGATAATGAACAGAAATGTGGAAGTGTAAGCTAAACAAACCATTTCCTCCCCAACATGCTTCTTGGTCATGATGTTTGTGCAGGAATAGAAACCCTAAATAAGACACAAAGTTTAGGAGATTAATGAAGTTTCTCTAAACATCCTCGTGGACAATTTTCAAAATGTAGAACTTGAAAAGTACTCAGGGCAAGGTTCATGGGATGTCACTTGGTAATGTGGAAAGGGTTCATCACACTATGATTCTATGAAAAATACCTTGAGAATTATTCCAGCTACTAACATGTTCACAGATGTTTAATATGAAAGTAGATCTTAAAATAAAATAAAATCACTATGCAGATATAGATATTGTTTGCCTTGCACCTTGAGTGGTAAAATTTTACTACTCAAGTTTTTTGCCTGAAATTTCTAACTGGGCAAATGTGAACATGCCTTAAAATCTAATTTGAGATTTACATCTTTTAATTTCTTTTTTTAATTGGATATTTTATTTATTTACATTTCAAGTGATATCCCCTTTCCTGATTCCCAACTGGGAAACCCCCTATCGCAACTCCCTACCCCTGCTTCTATGAAGGCATACCCCCACCTACCCACCCATTCCTGCCTTCCTGCCTTCAAATTACCCTACACTGGGGCATCTAGCCTTCAAAGAACCAAGGGCCTCTTCTCTTATTCTTGCCCTACAAGGCCATTCTCTGCTACATATGTGGATGGAGCCATGGGTCTCTCCAAGTGTACTCCCTGGTTAGTGGTTTAGACACTGGCAGCTGTGGTTGATTGACATTGTTGTATCCTTGTTATATGTTGGAGCATCTTCTATATATATGCCCAGGAGTGGTATAGCTGGGTCCTCAGGTAATACTATGTCCAATTTTCTGACAAACTACCAGACTGATTTCCAGAGTGGTTGTACCAGCTTGCAATCTCACCAACAATGGAGGATTGTTTCTCTTTCTCCACATCCTCCCGAGAATCTGCTGTCACCTGAGTTTTTGATCTTAGCCATTCTGACTGTTATTAGATAGAATCTCAGGGTTGTTTTGATTTGTATTACCCTGATGACTACGGATGTTGATCATTTCTATAGGTGCTTCTTGGCCTTCAGTTTTCCTCAGTTGAGAATTCTTTGTTTAAATTGATAACCATACTTAATAGGGTTATTTGATTGTCTGGAGTCTAATTTCTTGAGCTCTTTGTATATATTGGATATTAGCCCTCTATGGGATGTAGGATTGGTAAAGATCTTTCCCAGTCTTTTGTTTGTTGTTTTGTCATATTGACAGTATCTTTTGCCTAACAGAAGCTTTGCAATTTTATGAGGTCCTATTTGTCAATTCTCTATCTTAGAGCATAAGCCATTGGTGTTCTGCTCAGGAAATTTCCCTTCTGTCCATTCATTCAAGGGTCTTCACCACTTCCTCTTCTTTTAATTTCAGTGTGTCTGGATTTATGTGGAGGTCTTTGATCCACTTAGACTTGAGCTTTGTACAAGAAGATAAGAACCAATCAATTTGCATTCTCCTGCATGATGACTGCCAGTTGAACCAGCAGCATTTGTTGAAATGGCTGTCTTTTTTCCACTGAATGGTTTTAGCTCCTTTGTCAAAGATCAAGTGACCATAGGTGTGTGGTTTCAATTCAACTCTGTTCCATTGATCTCCCTGCCTGTCTCTACCAATACCATGTTGTTTCTATCATGATTGCTCTGTAGTACAGCTTGATGTCAGAGACAGTGATTCTGCCAGAAGTTATTTTATTGTTGAGAATAGATTTTGCTATCCTGTGTGTTTTGTTATTCAACATGAATTTGAAAATTTCTCTTTCTAAATCTATGAAGAATTGAGTTGGAATTTGGATTGGGATTGCATTGAATCTGTAGATTGCTTTCAGCAAATTGGCCATAATTTTCTGTATCAGTCCTACCAATCCATGACCATGAGAGATCTTTCCATCTTCTGAGACCTTCTTTGAATTTTTTCTTCAGAGACTTAAAGTTCTTATCACATAGATCTTTCATTTGTTTGGTTAGAGTCATACCAAAGTATTTTATATTACTTGTGACTATTGTGAAAGGTATCATTTCTCTAATTTCTTTCTCAGACTGTTTATTCATTGAGTAGAGGAAGGCAACTTATTTGTTTGAGTTAAAACCCTTAGCCAGACTAACCAGAGGGTACAGAGACAGTATCCAAATTAATAAAGTCAGAACTGAAAAGGGAGATATAACAACAGAAACTGAATGAATTCCAAAAATGATCAGATCCTACTACAAAAGCCTATATTCAACAAAACTGGAAAATCTGGATGAAATGGACAATTTTCTAGACAGATACTAGGGACCAAAGTTAAACCAAAATCAAATAAACCAACTAAACAGTTCAATAATCCCTAAAGTAATAGCAGCAGTCATTAAAATCTCCCCCATGAGATAAAAACCAGGACTAGATGGTTTTAGTGCAGAATTCTATCAGACATTCAAAGAAGACCTAATACCAATTCTTTTCAAATTATTCCACAAAACAGAAACAGAAGGAACACTACACAATTTGTTTTATGAAGCTACAATTGTGCTGATACCTAAACCACACAAGACCCAACCAAGTAAAAGAACTTCAGACCAATATTCCTCATGAATATCAATGCAAAAATACTTAATAAAATTCTCCCAAACCCAATCCAAGAACACATCAAAACAATCATCCATCATAATCAAGTAGGCTTTAACCCAGAATTGCAGGGATCATTCAATACATGGAAATCTGTCAATGTAATCCAGTATATAAATAAACTCAAAGAAAAACCACGTGATCATCTTATTAAATTCTGAGACAACATTTTACAAAATTCAACACCTCTACATAGTAAAAGTATTGGAAAGATCAGGAATTCAAGACCCATACCGAGACATAATAATAACAATTTACAGCAAACTAATAGCTAACATCATACTAAAGGCGAGAAACTTGAAGCAATCCCACTAAAATTAGGGACTAAACAAGGCTGCCCCACTATTTCCCTACCTAATAAATATTGTGCTCTAAATCCTAGTCAGTACAATTAGATAAAAAAAGGAGGTCAAAAGATTAAAAATTGGAAAAGAAGAATTCAAACTATTACTATTTGTAGATGACATGATAGTATACTTAAGTGACCCTAAAAATTCCACCAGAGAACTCCTAAACCTGAGATTTATTTTTTATAATTTAAAAATTAATATGCTCAAAAAAGTATGTTTTTTTTTGTGATGCTAAGAACAGATTGAGGTGATACTCATGATCTTTATGAGAGATAGCATGGGGTTGCTAGACCATGCAGCATCCTTGCCAAACCTGTGGTGCTGCTTTGGGATCCCTTTGTCCTTATCTTTTTAAGAATTCACTTGTCTTAAAAGAGCCATCAAAGGACAAAACAGTTACAGGGACCAGAGTGACATCATTAAGAAAAGCTGGATCGCCAAGACCTGAACATGCGTGTGTGACAGTTAGTTCTGCCTCATCATGATCTGTGATCATGAGATGTCCAGGGCCTTGGCTAAGATCCGCAGATTCAGTGACATCTGAGATATGCAGACCTGTTTCCAGGGGCTAAATGCTATTTATGTGGCCTAATCTATTTGAAGCATACTGTAGAAAAGAGAAATATTATTACCCCAGAGTTCATTACAAGCATTCTGTGAAGGCAAATAACTTTGAACAGAGCTATCAAGCATGGTTCTCAGATAATATTCTTGTAAAGGAAGAAAAAATCCAATTAGGATATTATCCTACAGAGAATTGAATTTGCTATATTTGGAATAGATTTTTAAACTTTTGAAAGTAAACACATTGGAAGATATTTCTATACCTGTCTTATTAGAAGTCACAGCTTTTTCTCATATCTCAGTCAGACCAGGATTTACTAGGCTATATAAATTAGCCTCAAACCTGAAGTCTTCCTGCCACAGTCTTTTGACTGTAAGGACTGTAGGCATCACCCACCATGCCTGGATCAATGGCACTTGTCTTAAATCTCTTTTCCAAGATCCCACATTAGGAAATAGGCATTTATTTCCAGATCATCTTCTAGGTTCCAAGTGCAGGATACCAAGAGGCATCCTTTCCCCCAAAAGGAAGAGGCTGGTAGAGTTTAGCTCTATGTGGTATGTTGCTAGTCCATGCCATCTATTTTCTATCAAAGAAGTGAGAAAATATTCAACTGACAGAAAGGGATTCTGAGCTTCAGATATTAGGGACAGAAAAATCATCTGAACAAGCTGCAGAAGATTCTTTCTTTCTTTCTTTCTTTCTTTCTTTCTTTCTTTCTTTCTTTCCTTCCTTCCTTCCTTCCTTCCTTCCTTCCTTCTTTCTTTCTTTCTTTCTTTCTTCCTTCCTTTCCTTCCTTCCTTCCTTCCTTCCTTCCTTCCTTCCTTCCTTCTTTCTTTCTTCCTTTCTTTTTTTCTTTCTTTCTTAAATGTCTTCCCTTCCATGGTGATCTATTTATTTTCGAACTGATCTCCCCCAGTTCTTGGGGTTGCTGTCATGTCACCTATCACAAGGGATAACCAAATACAGTAACTCTGAACATGAAGCTGTCCACTTAGTCACCAGTGAATTCAGACATGATGCACATAAGTTTTCCAATATTGCCAAAATTAAGGAAGAAGAAAATCCCCCACTGACCTGGGAATAAAAGAAGTACACAAGCTATAGTGCTATGGAGTGATGGTCACATAAAGAACAGCTTAGCTAGAGTTAGCAAAGATCTTCACAGAAAACCTGAGGCATATCACAGCAAAATGTTCAAGAGAAGCCATGCTAGTTATCAAGTACTGAGAGACTTGGCTGTGAGAAAGAGAGTAGGCATGCCATTCACTGAGGAAAATGCTAGAATCTGTATTTTCTAAATGACTTTACCCTAACCCCTGTCCTCAAACCCCATTAACACAGTGGCCTAAAAAGTAAAAAGAAAAAAAATGTGCTTTTTCCACTTCCTGTGATGATTAAAGGGTGATTTTCACCCACAGTGTTTGTTCGAACATGCAGCACACACACCAAGCCTTTCAATCAACATGTCCTATTTTCTTAACGATACTGTTTTACTTAAGAGATAATGTCAAAGGAATTGGGCATTGTGACTGGATAATGGTCTCCTGCTGCAAGATAAATGCATCAGCATTTATGGAAAATAAATGCTGGAGAAAAGCCAAGTCATTTATTTTAAAGTACAAAACTATTTTCTAGTCACAATGTTCAGAGGTAAAGATGTGTCAACTACCTGAATGGCTTTTTAAAAAATACCAAGATCATCCAGAGAGGAGCAGAATGCTGCCATCCTCTCAGTGTAATGGAAGTTTCAGCTCTACAGACACAAAACCTGATTTCAAATGTGCTATTGATGGACAACATCGAGTAAATGCCTGAGCAAACTCAGCCACCTCTTTACCTCTCTAGCTTCATTATTCAGATGTGCTGTGCTATCATCAACAAAGTGGATTCTAGTACACAGACTGACACCCTAACATAGACTTGGGTCTAGTGCCTTTTGCTGCATTCAGAACATGTCCTAGGAGTTGCTGCTGAAGGTGGTCTGGAAGAACAGCACATACCAGGCACCTGGGTAGATGCTAAGGGCAACAGTAACACTCAAGACATGCGAGGTTTATTCTCTGAGTCCTTTTGGAGTGTTTACAAGTCGGAGATTCACTGAAAGTGACTTTCATTAGCGGCAAATCTAAGGAAACTCAGAGTAATATGAGTAGTTGGGGGTGAATTTAGATGTTCAGTTTAGTGTGCCTTCTTTTCTATACACACTGCAATGGATCTCAGTTGCATTTTTCTAGGTATAGAAAATAACTCTGAATATTACCTTTGATTTTTCTGTTACTGCTATTGTGTGTAACTGTAAAAAGTCATCCATCTTTTCAAGCTTTGGAAATAGGCCTCAATAATTAATCAGTAACTATAATTACAGCATAGACTTATTTAATGGCACCAGTCTTTATAATGATTATGGTAATAGCTATGTAAAGTTTTCATATATTCCTCTCAATTAATTTTCAGTTGCTTTTATAAAAGCTATTTCTCCTTAAGATTAAACAAATACAAGTATTCCATGTTATTTACTTAGTTTTATGTGTTAACAACACAGTAATCTTCCTTGACAACCTAAAAACATTGTATATGGTGTGTGTGTTTGTGTGTGTGTGTGTGTGTGTGTGTGTGTGTGTGTGTGCTTTCTATTAGAAATTCTCCCTATCTGAGATCAGTGGTTGGACAATTAGTTGTACAAGACCATAGGATCAATTCCCAGAATCGAAACACAAATCTCTATGAACGTGGTGTTAATAGAACAATGAATGGAATCCCTTAGACACCTCAAGAGATTATAGTGCAGAAAGACATGATACATTTAAGATTATTTTTTGGTAAACTGACACCTGCCCTTGTTCTTCCAACTAGAGTTGAAGGACCAGAGCTCTGGTCTGGAAGGTCCAAGAAGGTCGTTCAGACATTCACCCAACCCACCAGTTGAAGAGATACATGGTGCTGCAAAGCACAGGAAGCAAATTTTGTCAATTATTATATTCAGAAGAAGAACAAAGGACGCCTGTGATGCCAAGTTCAACATTCTATATGAGCTTCATGTTCAAATAGAAGCCTCAGGACAAGCATCAAAACCATGCACTATTGAGCTTCCCCAACTCACAGTGCTGCTTAGTTTATTCCAGTTGGACCTAAGTTCTGATTCTGTAATGTTAGTCTACGAAGTCCTCATTAAGTAAATGAAGATCACCTCTGCTTCAGAGTATAGCCTTACCATTATGGATAGTTGTTCTTCCTAGACTCCAGAGCAACTGAATTTTCAAGGAAAAAAAAAAAACAACTGGAGGCTCTTCAGTGCCTTTTGGCTGCTCTGGAAGGTCACTATAAAATGGGTAATAAGGCGACTCCATTACTATTATCTTTGCACCTCTGATTTTGAAGGGAAATAAGTTAATTCCAGTTGGTTTCTAAACAGATATCCCTCTATAGTCAACATGCCTCCATGAAGATTAAAGCAGTAGCTCAGTGGGAAGGAGAAACATGCAAAGTACAGCCGGAGAGGCAAGGTTCAGTCTGATTTCAGTTGCTCTGTAAAGCCAGGAGGGCCAAGTGACTTTTTTAGCAAAGCAACTTCCTATGGTAGATTAGGAGTAGAGAGAATTCTGTCACCATGCAAAAGTAACTTTCTTCAACTCAGGATTTAATTACATTGGCTTCTACTTTTATCTGAAATTTCACTTTAATAAAGAGTTTTGCTATCATGAAAATAGTGGCCATGAGTAAGGAAGGTATTATATATTCCAGAGGTACCACAGAGATGACTCTTTGATGTGTTATATTTGAGAGTTTATATTTACTGACCCATGCAATGTTCCTACTGCCATTTAAGGGTGGTCCTACAATAGTCTGCTCCATGGCAGGGAAAAGTGTGGAGCTGAGCACTAACAATACCTCTGATATTGTATGTAGATGACATGCCTCAAAAATGTATAATGTTCTATCTTGAAGGTGATTCTAACAATATGGGGGCAGTTACAATTAAGAGTCCCATAATTAATCTCTATCTTCCAGGGAAGCAACTTTAAAATAAAGTATTAAAATTTTTTTAATTGTTTATGAGTAAATGACCTTTAAATCAGAATAACCAGCAAAGGCCCATTCCTGATGTGTGCCTCCATCTGGATGTGAGCCTTTGTTGTCATGCTTCATGGCCCATGCCTACTCTAATCAGCTTAATTCAGATCCATTGCAGCCAAGTCTGACCTGTGCAGAGGACAGAATGAATGCATTATGTAACAATTTTAACAAAAATCACTAAATTAAATGCTTGAAATGTTAATAAAGGGTGTTTCTCTACATGCAACTGTTATTAACAAGAAAATATGCTTCTGTTGGGTTGGTGGGCATGGCTCTTTGACCTCCAGTTGCTTCGAAGTCCTGTAATATGAGGCAAAATGTGCTGAAATAGTTTGCTTATTAACCACTTTTCTATCTGGAAAATCAATAGCTGCTTGTAGTTCTTAGTAGGCTGTGGCTGAATGTTGGGGCAGGATCTGTTTTCATAAACTTTTAACTACCTACTTCTCAAGTCTGCTTATTAGTAAAAACTTGTTTGTTTATCATAGTCTTGGTTTTTTGCATAGTTCAACTATTTCTTGCAGAGCTATTTATCATGAATAGAATAGAACAAATAAAGCAAAACTACAGCAGCAGTACCACCACCACCAGCAGCAGCAGCAGCAACAACAACAACAACAACAACAACAACAAAAACAAACAGATCGAAGTCAGGCTATACTCAAACACAAATAAGCAGATTCTAGATTGGTATGCAGCATCATTCCGTAAGTCAGAGACATGCACCATTTTCAACTGGGTGCTGTGTATGAGTGCATTTTTATAGGTCAGGAACTGGGTGCCTAAGATTTCTAGCAAAAAATGTATTCAAAGCAAGCAGAAACTGAACTGAGATTTTTCTGACTTTGGTTTCTATGGAAAGTAGCCATTGTCTCAGGCCAGCTAAGTTCATAGGTAGGAGTTAAATGAACCACATCAAGAAACTAATTATATCTGGTGGACAGACAAAAGACCTATTCATATTTATTCCTATAGGTAAGAGTTTTATTCTGTTTTGCTTTGAAAAGACTGGCAAAGCATACCTAATATTTCTTTTAAAACATTTTACTATTAAAAGAAGCCTGCACATGTCATCTGAGTTTGTCTTGTGTAGAAGGCAGTTTGTGGACTCTATACTGCTAGAAGGTAATAATTATTTAGTCTCAAACACTGTTCCTAATATCACCATTTTTGTAACTAGTGATTGCCTCTCATGATTAGGTAGATTTTAAAAAATGCTCTGTATTTCTGATCCAGCCACCTACAAGCTTAAAATAATCATTTATTCATTAGTAAATGTAACATTTATTTTAACTGATATTTTTTGCTACTTTTGAGTTTCTTTATGAGATCTGTGTTTATTCTGTGTCATTAATTTCTATTAATAAGGAACCAAGATGATTTGCCATGGTATCTCATAGCTTTCCTGCTGAGCCCAATTCTACTTAATTCATAAATTTATAGTCCTAACACATATTGGATACTGTCCTATGTCTTCATTCTCAATGAGATTACACATCCACTGTTCTGTTCTGTTTTGTTTTGTTTTGTTCTGTTTTGATCTCTTTTTTTTGACACAAAGTACCAGTAGTCTATGAAGAGAAACTTCAGTGGAGGACCAAAAAATAAATTCAGGTATCAGATTTCTTCCTAGCATATCTGTGGAGCATTGCTGTCATTAATTAATGATGTGGGAGGGCCTAGCTCAATCATGGTGGTGATACCACTGGGCAAGTTTTCTGAGTTGTTAAAAAAATAGTAGGCTGAGCAAGGAATGAGGAGCAAGCAAGTAAACAGTATTCCTCCATGGCTTCTGCTGTAGCTTTCAGTTTCTACCTCTAGGCTGCTGTCTCTGTTCCTTCCCTAATGTTCATCCATAATGGAATATAAACTCTAAGCTGAAAGAGAACATTTCCCCTACAATCACTTTGGTTCATGGTGTGTATTACAGCAATAAATGCCTTACATCTCCCACTAAGACTCCTGTAGTCCTGAATACATGGCATGAGATAAAAGCCATTGACTGAGAATATGCTAGGGTCACTGCTCCTTGAGGCATTGCTGCCATGGTGACATTTAATATATGCATGCTAAGTACAATTAGAGGTTAACATTTTGAAGAGTCGTAAAATAGCATATTCTTCAAAAACAACATTCAATATAAGGAAAATATCGTTTTCCACAACCATACCACTGCCTAGGTTGTCATTCACTGACTCATTTGCAGGAAACTGCAGGCACAGCTCTTTTTTCCTCACTGGAAAGGAGGCAGTTTTCTGTGAATTGATGACTGCTTGTTGATACCTGTCAGTTATCTATATACTATGTTTAGCGATTTCAAGAAGAACTTCTCAAAAATCACATCTATTTTCTTGGATGAGTCTTTTCTACTGTACAATCTGTGTTCTCCCTACCCCTGTCACTATGTCACTTTTTACATCTCTCCCCTCCACGTTTTTATTTTATTGATGACTTCTCAATCTTCCTTTCATCTTAAAGTAAATTTTCATTCAGCCACCTAACTAAGGATATATGCTGTTCAATGATAAAGGGTTTCCAAAATAAGTTAGGACCACCTTTTAAAATTGTGTTATTTGTATATATACATACAAATACAGTATATATACAGTAATATATATATATATATATATCTTAACATGTAAACATAAAATGCTAGTATTTAATTACTGACCACTGATATATCTACTACATAGCACTTTGGTCATGGTTTCAAAAGTTATGACAGGAAGAGGAAGAAGGAGGAAATGTAGAAGTGAAGGGAAGAGGGGGAGGAGAACTTAGGTCAGAAGGAGGAGAAGACAACAATATGAATGAAGTATATGCTAAGGGGTGGTTTGTAGAACATTTTACCCCAATGCTTGCCTATTAAATACTGCTGGGTATTAGAAGACATGCCATATGCTTGTTTTCCCAATTAGTCTACCCGATTCCAATCAAATGGTTTAACAGGCAATCTGAATTGTCTATTAATCATTTATTTTCATGAATAAAATACAATTGTTTAAAATAATATACTGTTAGGCACCTTTTTTAATCTAATCATAACATCATGAAATTAAGTCATTAAAAGTAATGAAATGCATTTCATTCTCAAGACTTGTAGAAAGATACAGAAAGTGTGAGACTGAACTGTAAGAACTCTTCCTTCTACTCATGCTCAGAGCAGACTTTTCATTCTCTTGTCAGATTGTAGAATGACTAGGTTTTCTTTGACCATTCTTCTTTTATAGGCAGAAAGTTGCTTCCATACTGTCCAAGGGTTTTATTGCTGTGAACAGACACCATGGCCACAGAAAATCTTATAAGGGAAAACATTCAGAAGTTTAGTTTGTTATCGTTATGGCAAGAAGCATGGTAGCATGCAGGCAGACAGTGGTGCTGCAGAAGGAAATGAGAATTCTTCATCTTCATCTGCGGGCAGCATAAGGAGACTGTGAGCCACACTGGGTAGAGCTTGAGTATATGAGATCTCAAATTCTGCCTACACCATGACATACTTCCTCCAAGGCCCTATCCACGCCAACAAAGCCACACCTCGTAATAGTGACATTTTTTATGGGTGAAGCATTCAAAAAACATAAGTCTATGAGGACCATACCTATTTAAACCACCACACATACTTGGATATTATATTTAAGACTTTCATAAATGTGAATACTCAGGTGTATCTTTGGTATTAGATCTGGGTGTTTTATTTTGTTATGTTATGTTTTGTTTTGTTTTGTAGAACTCCACACAATTCTCCTGCATGGCTCAATGAGAATTCCATTTCTGGGATTTCTTGAACAGTATCCTACTGCTGTGTGGCAATAACTCATTATGGTTGCCATCTTCAATTCTCCAATACCAAATGAAGCTGAACATTTTTTCATTTATTTGCACATGAGATGTTTGCATATGTGTACATATATATTCAATTGCTCATAGTGTAAGAACTCTGCCTTCAACTCATGCTCAGAGCAGACTTTTTATTCAGCTAAGTATGCTGATAATATTATCAAGAACTTTTGATTCATTTGTATCCAAGGATATCAAGCTGTTTATCACCACAGAAAATCAAACTCTACAGTATTTCCAATTGAGAAAATTAAGTGCATTCTCCATTTACAGCTTGATAGAAGTGAATATTATTTTCTTCAGTGTGGCATGTCATCTTCAAAGTGATGGGAAACATGACCTTTTTCTTTGGCTAAGCACTGTTGAGTTAGAAGTTTTGAAAACAGGTAATCTAATAAGAAATTTTCTTAGTTTGTTTTCTTGTTTCTATGAAAATAAAGTACCTTGAGAAAACAAGTGAGAAAGGGCTTTCTTCAGTTCCTTGTCCAAGGACTTAGCCCATCATTGCTGAGAAGTCCAGGAAAGGGCTGGCTGGTTACATCATCCACATACAGGAAGCAGAGATGTCTATGCTTCCAATTTTTCCACTTTCTATACAATATAGAACATAAGCCCAGGAAAAGGTTCTCTGATTTTGAGTATGAATCTTCCAATCTCAGTTGATCTATCAACAAAATCCCACCCAGGCATGCCAGAGGCTAAATAGTCCCTCACAGGCAATCCCACAGCTAAGTATCCCTCACAGATGTATAGTGATGCTTCTCTGCAGGTGATTCCAGATCTTGCCAATTTGACATAAAGAATTAACCATCACAATTCATCTAAATTCCAAAATCCTTGAAATTTGATACTGTGCCAATGATTTTGCTTGAGATGTTAGTGAAAGTGATGTTTCTCCAATGGTGTACACGTTTCAGCAAAGAGCATTTTCTAAAACTAAAATAGAATTCCAATGAAAGTAAAACAATTTTTCTAAAATAGTTTCATTGAATAGTTTAGGCATTAATATGCAAATTGCCTGACTGTCAAAATTATACTTTCCTAGTATATACTCCAAATATGTACTTTTCTACCAAATGATGAGAAGTACTAAGTATGGTAGAGAACGGAGTGCTAATAGGCTATGCCTGTGCACTCCCTAGTATTGTCCCTTAGGTACACACTGCAATTCATTAAACACCAAAGCTGAAGCTATAGCAGTGAGAAGTCCACTTTATCCTGCTGAGGTACACTTAAGGGTCAGTAAGGTACTGAGTTTTATTACCTGTTTTTATGGGGTTTGTCTACGAGTATTAGTATTCTTTGAGGGAGATTTGTGTCTTGTGCATTGGGACATGGTGCTTTGATGAAAACGGTCTGCTTTAAGTGAGTCCTACTTTTTTTTTTCTGGTTGTCATAGAAAACTCAATGGAAGGAAGAAAGAAGACGTCTAATCATTAGATATCTATTGCGGTTCTTTTTTATTTCATTTCACCAACATTTATATAGATACTACTTGTCATAGACATAACCCCAAAGTGTGAAGTCAACTTTACCTTGATGGAGGCAAAGGAATGTTCTACATTGACCAACCATGATGAGATGTATCACCTAGGGAGACATTCATTCTTGATTAAAGTCTGTTTTCTGTCCAGAATTTTCCTCAGATGGTGTGTTTTTCTTAGCCTTCACCTGTTTGCCCACAACATAGGGGTTGCTTCATATTAATCCAATTAGCAGAGAGAAATGTATAAAAAGAAACACTTTACTAACTTGAAATAATAATATAACTATCAAGCAAAACAAACGTGCCCTAACTGCAGCTAGAATTTTCTTGTATAAAAGCAGGCCGTGTATTGTGGTGATGAGGCCGCCCTGGTGCTCCTTTGTAATCATTTTTTCTCAGGACATCTGTGCCTCTCCCCTTCCTGCTGATGAAGCCTACATTGCTAAGATCAGCCTCTTGGGTTTTGCCTATGTCCATTCCTGAGTGTGTATTGTTTCTGTTTTGGTGGATGGTGTTGTAAAGAAGTCATTCTCTGAAAGACTACACATCCTACATCCTGTACTTCTCTTGTAGTTATGGGGGAGGGGAAGTAATATTAGTTCTCAACTGTTTTCATTCAATATACTAACTTATAGTCCCTATTTTACTGTCAATTAGAAAATAAAATTTATAATAGTCAGCCTTTTAGAGGTTCAATTTAGACCTTTAAATTATTTGAAATTATTTTCTAGGCCAACACCAAAATATATTAATACAATTTTAAAAATATTTTGTGTTGTGTTTGTTTTCTCTACAAGTTTTATTCTTTATTTCTTATCAGTAATGAAATGAACTTATTTCAACATTGTTTTTAAACATTGTACTTATTTATCTGTTTATATATGTATGCACATATGCACATATAGACATATGCCTCACAGTATACATTAATCTCAAAGGTATCATTCAGAAAATTTTTCTCCTTCATCCATGTGGATTACAATCATGAGGATATGGAGAGGAAGTTTGATTGGCAAAGTGTTTCCTGTACAAATATAAGGACCAGAGTTATATCCCTAACATCTATGCAGAATTTAGAGATAGAACCGTGAGGAGGACCCAAAAGGTTCACTGGACACGCCATCTATCAAAAGTGGAAAATGCAGGTTCAATGAGAGGCATTGTCTGAAAACAGAGTGCAGAAGGAGATTAAGAAAGAGATTCTGAGCCAGGTGTGGTGGCGCATGCCTGTAATCCCAGAACTTGGGAGGCAGAGGCAGGCGGATTTCTGAGTTCGAGGCTAGCCTGGTCTACAGAATGAGTTCCAGGACAGCCCGGACCACACAGAGAAACCCTGTCTTGAAAAAAAACCAAAACAAAAAAAAAAAGAAAGAGATTCTGATGTGTACCTCTGACCTTCACACTTGCAGACACTTAGATACATGTGTATACCATGTGTACATAAGGAAGGAACTGGAAGTTAAAGGAATTTCAGAAGGTGTGTCAACTTGTAAATTGATTGCCACCAAGAGTAAGGACTTGAGAGCCCTCAGAGTCTATGCAAAAATGTCTACATGTACCTGAATTGGTAAGGTCTAAATAAGACTCTCAAAATCAGCTTTTGACCTCCATATGCACACACATACAGCCCCCCCACACACACACACAAAACCTATCTCTCTCTCCTCTCTCTCTGAAAAGGTGAAAAACAAAACAGTGAACTTGTCATTACTATGTCTAATAAATGATCAAAAAATAACTTACTTGAATTAGTGTTAGATTTCATGGGCTTCTGTGCTGATTATTTGACTTAAACTACATGCCAAATTTTGGAGGCTGTTTTGGAGTAGACTTGATCAAAGAGACTTAGCAAGAAAAAGACTAAATACAATAAGTGAAAACATAGATCCATTCATGTCTATTGTAAGTCTCCGGTAAAAAATGTCTTATGAGGAATGATTTCGTTTTTAAGAGGTATTTTATTTATATGAGTAAACTTCAATGAGAGCATCCAAAAGCGATGCTTGGCCTCTGTTACAGATGGCTGCTGTTGAGAGTCACCACATGGTTGCTGAGATCTGAGAACCTCTGGAAGTGATCTTAATCACTGAGCCAGCGCTCAAGCCCCCATGAAGAACAATTTCTAGGACTACAAATCTAATACCTGCACTCACCAACAGATAAAAAAAATCCCTATTTTACTCAGTTTTTTTCTAAGTCTTCTTTACTGGAATTAATATTCAGAGTCAGTCCTCTGCCAGTCTAATTATAGAAGAAAGATCATATTGGCAATGTATTGCAACCCGGTAAAAAGAATTCTAAGATTATTGAGAGAAAACTGCATCAGCAATAACAAGAACTTTTAAAAGTCTTTTTGAGCTGCTTATTTGGCTTACCAAAAAAAAAGAAAAGAAAGAAAGAAAGAAAGAAAGAAAGAAAGAAAGAAAGAAAGAAAAAGCAGAGACAATGCCGAATATCAGGCTAAGGTCAAATTGTCAGATGACACACTTTGATCATTTCATGAGATTACTAGTTGTCAGAGCTGCAATTAAGTACAGGACAAGAATGTGTGTAAAGCTCATTGGCTCACAGAGTATGAGTTTAAAGCTGAAACTTTTTATTCAGTAATTAAGCCAAAGAAGAAGGGAACCAGTAGCCCTGCCTTCAGGAGGCGTAAAAATAAATAACCTCTTTTGTGTGTATGGTCAAATTAATACGCATCTGGTCTTGATCTCCTTACTATAAAAATTTACCTTGAATGATTTGTATTTTTCTTTCAATTGAACGATTCATTTATCATGGTTGAGAGTATGATGATGATGTGATGATAGTGATGATGATGATGATGATGATGATGATGATGATGATGATGAGGGTGATGGAAACTGGTACATTTAGTACTTTTTAATGTATCAGACTGTGTGATTAATGATATACATGCTATTTTTGGTTTGTAACCCTGAGAAAGGCAACATGATTAGATCCATTTTACAAATCAAGTGCATAAAGTCAAAGGGGAATAGCTATTGTTAAACACTCAAGAGAAATATCAGCTAGTGAATAAGCTGAATACCCACAGGAAGCAACAGTTCAATAATAGCCTGGTCTGCTTGTCCCATTAACACAGGGACATGGGTCTCTACGGCATAGGAAATTAAGCTCCATTTCCACTAGTTGTTGTGGTTCTTGACTGACTACTAGATCAACTCCAACCTCATTAAGGTTCCCTGAGATTAATTACCAGGGTCATGTCTGTTTTATTTTAAACACCTTTTACTCAATTGTCTTATTGGAATTAGTTTATGTAAGTTTAACTTGTTGAATAAGATTGTATTTCTATTTTGTTAATAAAAGTTGAATTGTAATAGACAGAAAATATTAGCTTAGGCACTAGTTTCCACGTGGGAATTTCTTTTTTATTTTTTTTTATTTTTTACATTTTATTCCTTTTTATTGTCTATACAGTTGACAATGTTATCTAATATCTAGATTTTTTTATTGGATATATTCTATATTTACATTTCATTTCCCTTTTTCTCATTCCCTGCCCCCCAAAGGTCCCACATGCCCTTTTCCCTCCCCGTGTTCCCCCATCCACCCTTTCCCACTTCCCTGTTCTGGTATTCCCCTACACTGATGCTTTGAGCCTTTCCAGAACCAGGGTCCACTCCTTCCTTCTTGTCGGACATCATTTGGTATGTGGATTCCACATGGGAAATTCTAATTACTGTCCAGAAATCAGGTCTTGTTGGGATTCTAGACGGTTAGTCACCATTCCACCCTTTCACAGAGATTCTTATGGAGTAAAAGTAAAAATTCTTATGAGGAATTTGAGAATGATAGACAATTTGATCCCAGCCTTCAGCATCAATTGTTCATATATGTACTATCTAGCCATTGTTCTTTTAAAAGATACAGATTTCAAAAACTTAAGAGTTGTCTGTTTTAATCACAACTATCACCTTTAAAACACACAAATTAGTGTTTTTGTTTAATTATCGTTGGCCTCATGAATGTATTATGAAGTGGTGGGCTACCAAATGTCAAAAAGACAAGTAGCATGTTGGAAATTACACAGCATATTAGTCTCACTGCTAAAATGGAGCTCCAAATCTTTATGCAGAGCAGTGTTTTCTATGCATTCTGAAGTGAGTTGTGATCCCTATTTTATGTCCATTCTGAGTCAATGGGAGTGTGTGTGTGTGTGTGTGTGTGTGTGTGTGTGTGTGTATCTGTTTAAGCCCAAGGCCATGGGTTCTTTAGGTTCTCAG
Source organism: Apodemus agrarius (assembly GCA_964023405.1). Lineage (NCBI taxonomy): Eukaryota > Metazoa > Chordata > Mammalia > Rodentia > Muridae > Apodemus > Apodemus agrarius. The sequence goes on from OZ030009.1 coordinate 77,778,123, forward strand.
GGGTCTACACCACTCTCCATGAACCCATCATGCATCTCCCTGTATCCTTGCTCCCCGTTTCTGCTGCACGGCTTTGTACACATATGCTTTGGAAATGCTTTGCTCTGATTTTCTGTTACTCTACATCGTCTATTTTAAACCCTTATTCTCTCTCTCCTACAAAGCCGTTTCTTATTATTTCAGTTCCTGCTGATTTCCTTTTGGGTTGTCCCTGTATTCTGTCACCCTCTTTCAAATGTGCTAATCTCACCTTCCCAAGTATATCTCAAATATATTTAAAGCCAGGAATGTGGTCTTAACATCTTTTGTGTTAGATGTTGCATGCATTGAATAAATGCTTGAAATGCGCTGTTACATTGAGTTTGTTCTTACATATTTTATGATACAAAAATACATAGAGCTCATTTCAGGTCACTTGCTTCCTTGATATGAACATTGGAGAATAAGATAAGCTTTCTTCTGAGGATTAACATAAGCGTTCTTTGGGAAATCATAACGAAAGGATCCACCCAGTCAAAGTATCAGAAACTGAATTTCCACATGTAATTTATTTTACTCACAGCAGTTTGGGTTTAATTTGACAACTCTCTCATTACAACTCAAAAAGAAAAAAAAATCTTCTTCCTCTGTACAAATGTATTTCCATATTTCCATCTCAGTATAAGCACAGCTGTGAACCAATTACTTCAAAGTTCAACAGCTGGTTGTTTCTATCCTTAGCATCAGAGAGAACGTTGAGCTTAATCCTAGAGAGACTCTGAGGCTTAGTACAGAGGTGCTTTTTTTTTCTTACATGTTATTTTCTTACTTTGTTTTCATTTCAAGCACAAGTAGGGCATGTTTTCTTCTGTCTCCCATATTTATTTTCTGTATTTGCCCATATTTATTTTCTGTATTTGGCACTGAGAGATAATAGATATGTCTTAAATCTTAATATAAGTAAGTTATGCTATTATTTACTAGTTACTGAGAGTAGCTAGGGAAAAAAGGACACGCACTTTATGGTACAAGTCAGTATATTTGTCTGAGAAAAAAATATTTCCTCGAGCCACCCACACTGTGATTGTGTGAAGTTGAAAAGCAAGCAAAATTTTATGTTTACCTGTGGTCTCTTGAGTTCATTGCTCTCTGGCACCCTCTCCATCTGCCAAATTGGCCTGTAATATCCCACAGAAAGAAAAATAAATCAGTGACTAAACAAACTTATTTTCATGATCTCTCTGCCTTCCAATGTGCCTTTTAGCATGGATTTCCCTTGAATATGGCACTCTATATGAGCTCTTGGTGAATCTCCCCTCCTCTACTTAAGAACAGACTTATTAGTCATGTTTAAATGTTTCACAGAGCGGGAACATGCTCATAATTAGCACAGCCTTTATCCCTTCCATTGATAGGAAGAACAGCAATGGGCAATCTGTGCTCCAAGCTACAGATAAAGGTCACATTCATTTCCCACACTCCCCCAGCAGTCTCCCCAGGACAAGTGGCTACCATGCTGGGCATATCAAAATGAACTAATTGCTATGGAGGCAGCTCAGTCCCTGTTGTGTGTGCTGGGCTTCTGTGAAGTCATTGCACCTTCTAATGATTACATTCGGTGACTGACAGGACATGGGAGAGAAGTAGGTGGTAGCACAGGAGGGGAATTCTGTAAGTGCACTAGGTAGACATAGTTATTTAATGCAGATTATAATTTTAGAGCGAGAATTTTCACTGCATTCTGACCCCCAATAACTCCTCGGTTGCAACCTCCATCCACAGTAACGCACTCTTCCTTAAAGAGGATCTACCTGTCTGGAGAACACTATCTGAAGGAACATCCTCCCTCTGATAAAATATCTGCTTTATCTGAGGGCAATTTAAGCATACATTTGTCTATGACCTACTTATGAATTTCCCAAACAAGAAAACATCAGAAACGTATGAGTTATCCAAGAACAAATACCAAGAAATCACACTACTTTTAAAGAACGTTTTACTGGGAAAATGTAAAGCCGAGTTGAGAGCATGATGGGAAAGTGCAGGAGGCGTGAGAATTGCCGTGGCCGTGGGCTGAGACATACCTGCAGGCTGAAGAGAGCTGTGGAAGCTGGGTGTCACTAAAAGAAAAACCAGGAAAATCTCTATGCAGTCTGTAACCAGGAAGTTTGGTCTGTTCCGCACACGTCTCAGATGTGACTAGATCCCACCGCTCTGTTTTTCTAAACTGCTGCCAAATGGTGTGGTCAGGATTTTTCTGCATACAAACGGAAGTGATTTAATCTGTTCGTAATATTTGCCTAATATTTAATACAGACACAAATTTCTTTTAATTGCTATAAGAATATCAGATATTTTCATTCTTTTTCTATCTAAAAAATAATCTTAGTAATTTTTAATAAATTACTATTACAAATTCCCATTTATTTTTTAAAATGTATTAATATTTCCCAATATTCCTGTTATAATATTTTTCGTTCCTCTAAGCAACATTTTAATGACTTTTCCTGGCTCCAAATCAATATCATATATGAGTTTTGTTCTGTTTAAGGTTATTGATTATCCTATGACAAAATTAATTGTCAAAATTTAATAAAAGTGTGTCAATATATGTTATTAATGGCCTTCTCATACATTTATATAATTAAAGATTAAATATGTACTGAACATATTTTTAATAATAGTATTTGGTTTTGAATTGAATACAGTTTTTTTCTGAATGTTAATCATATGTTAAAATTCCTTGATGTAATTTCAGAGTTTCAGTTACACAAAAAGGCTATAAATCATTGTGGTTTTTTTTTTTTTTACTTATTTCAAATCAAAGAAGACCTTTTTGCCAAACACACACACACACACACACACACACACACACACACGTAGCCGTCATCTGAAAAGTGAGAAGTTCAGCTTTCAGCTTTTTTTTCCTACAACAATAACAAAAAATTTACGTTTGGTGTGTTGTCTCATTCCTCTAATGCCAGCATTTGGGAAAGAAGCTCAGGCACATGAACTGCCTCGGATGGATTCCAGGCCAGCATGAACTACAGCTGAGATCCTATTTAAAAAAGAAGATAAACAAAGTAATTTGATTTTAGAGGATATATAATTTACATACAATTGGGGAAAACTGATACCGAACTTGTTTCCCATAGGGATATATGTGTATTCTAGGTGTCAGCACATGGTGAAAACAGGAGAAGGGAGGGAGGGAAAGGGTCATCAGCATGAGAGGCAAAATAGTGTGTGAGCCCTTACAGATAACCCCAGGGGTAGCAGGTGACAGTGTGGCAGTTTCTTGCTGTGGCTTCTATAAGATCAACAGATTCTCCATCCTTTTTAACATACATTTTCTTTTTAAAATGGATTGAGGGAAGTAAGATAATAGAAAGTCTGCATCATGTAATACATAGAGGGAGTGTTAGATAGAAGTGTTTCTAGACCAAAGGCTTTCAGTGTCACTTTTCAGTGACAGAAATATCTTAAAAAACGGGACTATGAGTAACTGGATGCCCAAGTCTTATCTACACCTCAAGGGCCAAGAAAACCTCTCTGAATACTCCATTTCTTCTAATACTGTCTCAGTGTTAAATTTCAACAGCATTCTGAAGATGTTGCTAGCTAGCTGCTCACGAGGAAGGAGCCTTTAAATCATAATGGAATTATAGTCAATTACCTGGATTATTTTAAAAACCATTTCATTAGTATCATAAGACTGTCATACTTCTCTCTCCTCACACTCTGTTACAAAAGGGTTTTATTGTTTATTCTACTATTTTTATTAACTATTTTATTTATTTACATTTCAAATGTTGTTGCTCTCCCTGGTCCCTTCTCAAGCTCCCCAACCCAATCACCCCCTTCTTCTCTACTAAGAGGGTGCTTGCTCCCCAACCTGCTCACCCACTCCCACCTCACCCCTCTAGAATCCCTCTTCTCTGGGATTTCAAGCCACTATAAGACCAATTGCATACCCTCTCGGTGAGGCTAAACAAGGTAGTCCTTAGTTATACATGTATCCAGGGCCAATGACCAGTCCCTGAATGTTCTTTGGTTGATGGCTCAATCTCTGTGAGCTCTGAGGGCTTCTGTTAGTTGATATTGTTATTATTCCTACTGGATTGCAATCCCCTTCTTAATCTCCTGCAGTCCTTCCCCCAACTCTTCCAATGGGTCCCTGGGCTCATTCCAGTTGGCTGTACATGTCTGCATCTGTTTCAGTCAGGTGCTCCCAGAGCCTCTCAGAAGGCAGCCATGCCAGGCTCCTGTCTGCAACTAAATCTTAGCATCAGAAATAATGGAGTTTGTGTCTCCAGATGGGATATATCCCAAGGTGAGACGGTCTTTGGATGGCCTTTCCTTCACTATCTACTCCATTTTTGTCCCTGCAGATCCTCTATACAGGAAAAATTCTAGGTTAAAAATTTTAAGATGCATTAGTGGCCCCATTCTGCAACTGGAATTGAACCTCTGAACCTGTAAGTCAGCCCCAATTAAATATTGTCATTTATAAGACTTGACTTGATCTTGGTCTCTGTTCACAGCAGTAAAACTCTAAGACATCCCTGAAGTTCTTTTATTATTGAGAATTATTTTTTGCTAGTCTGAGATTTTGATTATTCTCTATGAACTTGAGAATTGCCTTTTCTACCTCTGTGAAGAAAGCCTATACTCTAATAAACTGGAAAATCAAGATGAAATGGATGATTTTCTAGAAAAAAATACCACATACTAAATTTAAGTCAAGAATCACATAAACTATCTAACCAATACCATAACCCCTAAGTAAATAGAATCAGTCATTAAAAGCCTCCCAATCAAAAAGAAATCCCAGGACCAGAGGGTTTTAGTGCAGAACTTCAAAGAATACCTAATACTAATATTTCTCAAACTATTCCACAAAACAGAAACAGAATGAATATTACCTAATTCATTCTATGCTGTTACTCTGATACCTAAGCTACACAAAAATCCAACAAAGAAAGAGAGCTTAATACCAATTTGGCTTATGAATATGGATGCAAAAATATTGAATACGATTCTTGCAAAGGCTGGTAAAAACTTTTCCATGCAAATGGTCCCAAGAAACAAGCTGGAATAGCCATTCAAATAAAATTGACCTTCCATCAAAAGTTATCCAAAAAGATAACTCATCAAAGGAAAAATCTATGGAGACAAAGTGTGGAGCAGAAACTGAAGGAAAGGACATCTTAAGAGTGCCCCATATGGGGATCGAGTCCATATACAGACACCAAACGCAGACACTACTGCAGATGCCAAGAAGTGCTTGATGACAGGAGCCTGAGATAGCTGTCTCCTGAGAGGCTCTGCCAGATCCTGACAAACACAGAGGCAGATGCTCCCAGACAACCATGGGACTGAGCACAGGTCCCCCATTGGAGGAGTTAAAGGACTGAAGGAGCTGAAGGGCTTTGCAACCCCATATGAAGAATAACATCATGAACCAACCAGAATCCCTGGAGCTTCTAGGGACTAAACAACCAACGGAAAAGTACACATGGGGCCACCCATGGCTCTAGCAGCATGTGCAGGAGGTTGGCCTAGTTGGGAATCAGTGGGAGGAGAGGTCCTGGATCCTATGAAGGTTCAATGCTTCAGTGTAGGGGCATGCAAGAGCAGGGAGTTGGTGGGTGGATGGGTGGGGAAAAACTCTCAAAGAAGCACAAGGAGGAAGAATAGTGATAGGGGGTAACGTTTCCAGAGGGGAAATGTTAAAATGGGATAACATTTGAAATGTAAATAAATATCCAATTAAAATGGCAAATATAATAATAATAATAATAATAATAATAATAATAACTTCTTGTAAATTGAATCCAAGAACACATCATAATGAATATTCAACAAGATCAAGTGGACTTCATTCCAGGAATGCAGGGATGGTTCAAAAGGAAATCCATCAAAGTAACCCACTTTATAAACAAACTTAAAAAAAAAATCCCATGATTATCTCATTAGATGCTGAGAAAGCATTTGACAAACTCCAACACCCATGCATACTAAAAGTCTTGGAAAGATCAGGAATTCAAGGCCCATACCTAAACATAGTAAAAGCAATATACAGCAAACCAGTAGCCAACATCAAACTAAATGGAAAGAAACTTGAAGCAATCCCACTGAAATCAGGGAATAGAAAGGCTGCCCATTCTCTCTCTACATATTCAATATATAATTGAAATTCTAGCTAGAGCAATTGGAACAAACAGAGGTCAAATGAATACAAATTGGAATGGAGGAAGTCAAGGTATCACTATTTGCAGATGATATTACAGTATACTTACATGACCCCCAAATTCTACCAGAGAAATTCTACAGCTGATAAAGAAATTCAGCAATGTAGCTCGATATAAAATTAACTCAAACAAATCAGTACCCTTTCTCTATACAAAGGATAAATGGGCTGAGAAAGAAATTAGGAAAACAACATCCTTCAAGAATAGTCAGAAATAATATAAAATATCTTGGTCTACCTCTAACCTAACAAATGAAGATCTGCATGACAAGGACTTCAAGTCCCTGAGGAAAGAAATCAAAGAATTCAGAAGATGGAAAAATCTCTTATGCTCATGAATCTGTAGGATCAACATAGTAAAATGGCCATTCTACCAAAAGTAATCTTCAGATTCAACACACTCCCCATTGAATTTATTCTGTTTTAGGTTTAAATCTTTAGTCAATTTCATTTCACTTTTTTATTTATATAGGCAATGCTGGCCTTGTTTCCAATAGAAATTCTCCTGAGTTCATTTGCAAGGACTAAAATTTTAGGCATGAACATTTGACTTTTTTGTTCCTTAGTTTTTATGGCCATACATTATTCCATGAAGGATTACTACAGTGGATATTTTTCTAGGAAAACAAATGAACACACTTTTTCTTTCATGGTTCTAATTTCCTTTCTTGTTTCATTATTATGTACATATTTTATGACAATATACTTTCTATAGGAACAACTTTGTTTGAATGTTAAAATTGAGATTTTTAAGAACACTTAATTCCTCTTCTTAAGATGAAAAATGGTTCCATCAAATATTTACTTATTCACAATTTAGTGTAAAGAATATATTCTTGGTGATTACTTCTTACATCAAGAGGGGAAAATAATGAATACTGAAAAATCATGATTGGCTTTGTCATTTTTAAGCTATATTTAAAGCACAAAACACCATGAAATTAAATAAACTTAGAGAATAGAAAATTGAGGATTAAATTGGATATAAAGAGAAAGATTGAAGAAATAATTATAGGTATTTTATAATTTTTATTTTATGATGGCAAATCTAGAAAATAATCCATTTTATCTACCTTTTCCAGTTTTGTTAGGTATAGGCTTTTGTAATAAGAGGATTTTTTAATTTCCTCAGTTTTTGTTAAAACCATTTGGTCAATTTCACTGTCTGTTTTGTTCCTGTTCCAATGACCTGTCCATTGGTGAGAGTGGGGTGTTGAAATCTCCCTGTATTATTGTGTAAGGTTCAATGTATATTTTGATCTTGTGTAACGTTTCTTTTAGGAATGTGGTTGCCCTTGTATTTGGAGGATAAATGTTCAAAATTGAGACTTCGTTTGGGTGGGTATTTTCTTTGGTGATTATAAAGTGTCCTTCCCAATCTCTTGTGAAAACTTTTAGTTGAAAGTCTATTTTATTGGACATTAGAATGGCTATTGCAACTTTTTTCTTATTTTTTTCTTATGAACATTTGCTTGGAAAACTTTTTCAGCTTTTTACTCTAAGGTAGTGTCTGTATTTGTCACTGAGGTGTGTTTCCTGTACATAGCAAAGTGCTGGGTCCTGTTTACTTCTCTAGTCTTTTAGCCTATATCTTTTTGGAGGGGTGGGGAATTGAGTCTATTGATGTTGAGAGATAGTAATGACCAGTGATTGTTGGTTTCTGTTATTTTTGTTGTTAAAATGCTATTATATTTGTGTGGTTATCTTCTTTTGGGTTTGTTGTGAGGTGATTAATTTCTTGTGTATCTAGGGTGTAGTTGGTCTTTTAGAGCTTTCCTTCTAATATCCTCTGTCAAGCTAGATTAGTAGAAAGTTATTGTTTAAATCTGGTTTTGTCACAGAATGTCTTGTTTTCTCCATCTAAGGTGAGTGAGAATTTTGCTGAATATAGTAGCTTGGGCTGGCATTTGTGTTCTTTTAAAGTCTGCATGACATCTGTCCAGGATTTTCTGGCTTTTAGAGTCTCTGTTGAGGAGTGTGATGTAATTCTGGTAGATCTACCTCTATATGTTAATTTGGCCTTTTATGTTACAATTTTTAATATTCTTTCTTAGTCCTATGCATTTAGTATTTTCATTATTACATGACGGGAGGATTTTTTCCTGTGTTCAGTGGCTTCTTGTACATTTATGGCCATCTTTCTCTTAAGTTAGGGAAGTTTTGGTCTGTGATTTTGTTGAAGATGTTTTCTGGCCCACTGAACTGGAAGTTTTCATGTTCTTCTATACTATTACTCTTAGGTTTGTTCTTTTTATTGTGTTCTGAATTTCTTGGATGTTTTGCTTTAGAAGCTTTTTTTGTACTTTGTATTGTCTTTGACCATCGTATCAATATCTTCTATGGTATCTTTTATGTCTGAGATTCTTTCTTCTATCAGTTGTATTCTATAGGTGATGCTTAAATCTGTAAATCCTGATCTCTTTCCTAGGTTTTCATCTCCAGGGTTGCCTGCATTTGTGATTTCTTTATTGTTTCTATTTTCATTTTTAGTTCTTAGATAGTTTTGTTCAATCCTTTCACCTGTTTAATTGTGTTTTCCTGTGAATTTTAAGGGCTCTATTTGTTTCCTCTTTAAGGACTTGTACCTGTTTACTTCTGTCCTTCTTAAAGGCATCTATCATTTTCATGAGATGCGATTTTATGTCAGAAGCTTGTTTTTCAGGAATGTTAGAGTATCCAGGATTTGCTGTGGTGGAAGTACTGGGTTTTGATCATGCCAAGCTACATTGGTTTCTGTTGCTTATGTTCTTGTGCTTGTCTCTCACCATCTGGTTATCTCTGGTGTTAACTAGCCTGGTTTTCTCTGACTTATAGGCAGTGAGCTGGGTTAAAGCAGCCCTCTTGGGAGGTAGAAGTACTGTCTCTGGTTAAGGGGGGCCTCTTGTGTTCATAGTCATGGCAGGACTCCTGTGTCCTTAGTTACAGCTGACCTCCTGAGAGACAGGAAGTCAGTGTCCCCAGTTACAGCAGAAATACTGGTAAACAGGCTCTGGGGTGTGGGCAAAGGTCAGACAAACATTGTCTGCCCTGGTCAGAGTTTCAGACAGGAAGGAAGTGGTGGCTCTTTCAGGGCAGGTAGCTCTCTTATCTGAAGGGCAACCTGGTAGTCCCAGCTAAGGCAAGTATTGGGATGGGGGTCTCATCTGTAATTCTGGTTATTGCAGACCTCAAGGGAAACAGGCTATTTCTGGTATTGGGACAGGAGCACCCAATCTGCCCAGGGCAGAGTTGCAGATGGGGAGCTCTATTTTGTTTTTAGTGGCACTAATAGAATGTGAGTTTGACCTAAGAAGGACTACCTTGAAATATCACCATTTCTCTTGTGTAAATCTAGCTATAGAATAGCCTTAATTGATATTTTAATTTTATTTTATTATTTATTTGTGTATATGTCTCTATGTGTGTCTGTGTGTGTCTGTGTCTGTGTCTGTATGTGTCTGTATGTGTAGGTGTCTGTGTCTGTGCATGTGCATGTGTGTATCTATGTGTGTAAGTATATGCACATGCACATACAAGCTTGCAGAGACCAGAGGGAGTTATTTGATACTCTGGCAATGGAGTTATATAATTGTGAGTTCCCTAACCTACATGCTAAGAATGAAGCTTGGGTCCTCTGGAAGAGCAGCAAGTATTCTAAATCATAAATTTTTTCTGTATTTCTGAATAACAAAAAATTGTCAGAGTATTAATTTCTCATAGACATTCAATATTATTATTTAAAATTATTTTTAACAAACAATGAGTTACCTGCTAGCTGAAATTATTTCCTGTCCCATTATCTCATGGCAAGTGGCATACATGTAGGTGTTAGCTTTTATAATACAAGCTATTGTATGATATTCACGCATATAAAAAGATAAGAGGAGCTCTACAGACTTTAAGCAAACAATGAGCATTGTTTTAATCTCAAAGATAATAATGTTGTGACTGTTGTAACTTTTTATGTCTTGACAGGAACTTATACCAAAGTTACCAACTTTAACTCTGTGATTCCAAGCTGTAAGGACTCACCTGTGACTGTTAAATCATCCTGACATATTTTTCATAAACAGTATGGGGAAGACTATGATATGTGAAAGGCTTAATTTTACATGAGCCACTATTCACAATCTGGAAAATAAAGAACAAAAACATATTGTTCTCAGGCTGGGGAGTTTGTTCAGTTCATAAAGTACCAGTAGCACATATACTAGGACATGAGTTCAGATCTTTAAAGTCTATGTCAAAGAGAAGCACACAATGCATGTGTTTAGAATTCCACCCCTGAGAAGACAGAGAGAGGCAGATCTGAAAGTTTATTGACCTGATAGTGTAGTTCTTTCATTGAGTTATAGGTTCAGGGAATTATCTGTCCCAGAAGATAAGGAAATAGGGTGATTGAGTAAAGAAAACTAAAGGTAGTGTCTGACCTACACACACACACACACACACACACACACACACACACTTACACATGACTTTTTAAACCTTGACACCATTCTAGCTGAAAATAATAAATTATGGCAAGTTTTGATAATCGTTTCTCTAATATTGTAATGCAGATACTAAATCAGGAGATTCCAACACAGTTAAGCAGTGGACAAAAATTCATGTTAAAGAGATGTAAAGTTAAGAATAAGCAATTAAGATGTTCTAACAGATGCTAATTTTTCTTGCATGAAAACCAGTTAGTCCAGTCCCACCTTGAGGAGTGGGGGAGCAGTGGCAGCACCATGGGAGAGGAATCTCTGAGTGGAGCATCCTCAGCTCCCAACTCATGAAGCACTTTGAGCAGGAAAGCTGTGTTTGCTCCAGCTCCTCTTCCTTCACCATCAGCAGCTTCCTTAAATAGAATAAAACTGAAGTTTCAAGGCAACATTTGTGTTTATTTTGGTGTTCTTAATTGTTCATGCTCCATTCATCCACCTAATTGACTATTCATAGACACAAGTAATAGTACAAGAGATCATCCAAACCAGCAGCCTTTTCTGACTCAATGAAAACTTGTGGGGAGTGCTTATTGAACACAGTCTGTGATAAAGCAGATTTTGGGGGTTTTTTATTTGAGGTTCATATGGTCTGTCAGTTTTGTCGTGGGTATTCTGAGCTTTTTTCCTAATATCCACTTATCAGTGAGTACATTCCATATGTGTTCTTTTGTGACTGGGTTACTTCATCAGGAGGCTATTTTCAAGTTCCATTTTTCCCATTTGCCTGAGAATTTCATGAAGTCATTGTTTTTAATAGCTGAGTAGTATTCCATCATATAAATGTACCACATTTTCTGTGTTCATTTCTCTATTGAGAAACATCTGGGTTGTTTCCAGCTTCTGGCTGTTATGAATAAGGCTGCTATGAACATAGTGGATCATGTGTCCTTGTTATATGGTGGAGCATCTTTTGGGTACATGTCCAGGGGGAGTATAGCTAGATTCTCAGGTATGTCCATTTTTCTAAAGAACTGCCAGACTGATTTCCAGAGACATTGTACCGGCTAGCAATCCCACCAGTAAAGGGGGAGTGTTCCTCTTTCTCTACATTCTCACTTGCATATTATCTGCATGATATCTAGTAGATAACTTGAACTTTATTCTGGAATAAGAAGACTAAATGATGGTCTGTTTTCTATTATTACCCATGTTTCTAATTATCTGCCTTATATTTGAAAAAGCAAGTCTATTGCAGAACCAACCAAATTAAAGAAAATGCAAGATATTATAGCAATCTGTAATGGGCATGGCACATGCCTGTTTTGCCACACTGACCTTTATAATGAGGCTTTGCAATATGTCTTTTCATGTGGGAACCTCTCTGGATATTTGTTCAGTGTTCTGAGTGAGAAAAGGCAATTCAAAATATTGCTTCATCAAACACTGAATACCTGTTGCTACACTGATTACTTTAGACAGCATAGTAGCATAGTTTATACTTCAGTTGCTTACCAAAAAATATTAATAGACAAGAACAGTAATATTCTATAAGAAGTGAAAGCAAAGAAGGACTTTCTATGGACATATTAATTACATTTTTATTCTTCCCAGGTAAGTCTTTTGTTTTAGTTTTTTTGTTTCTAACTCAAAATAAATCACCCTATGCCAAATATTTAATAATTCACAAGCACTTCAGTAAACAGTTCTGTTTCTGCCAAAAATTCTATGTATCATCACTTTAACTAAACTACATAACAGCAGTTTGGCATGAAATCACTTGCCCTCTTCAGGGACCCTATATGCCGTGTCCATTACTTTGTCTGTTTCATTTTGTGGTTCATCCAAGGTGCTATATGTTCTTCCGGCCTAGGAGAGACTAAACTAGTGCTAAGCCATCCTAATAAAAGCTAGCAGCTTCTGATTGAACATCTGATCCTCATACCTCCCAAGTGTTGGCATTTTAGGTTTGCCTTTGACAAGTCTTATAAGGTAAAATAGTTTCATTCTTTTCTCTACCTTTTCAAAAACCTGAATATTTGTCTTTCTGGCATTTCTGCCATCTTTCTGGTAGTTATTTTGTAATGCATTATATTTTCAGAGTAGTTTTTATTTTACTTTTAATCAAAAGTATTCCTTTTAATTTAATACAGCATTCCTCCCTTGTCCTTCAGCCAGCTCATCCCATTTCCCACCTGCACTTTCTTCCAATTTCATGGCATCCTTTTCTTTAATTATTATTATTACACATACATACATAAATGTACAGTCTACTGGCTGACTCTACCTAGTGTTGCCAATATGTGTATGTTTTTAGGGCTGTCCACTTGCTTTTGGTTTCATATATGAGGAAAATTAAGTCTGCTTTTCTCATAAGTTAATGTTTTGCAGCTTATAGCATTTATTTGCCTGTAGCTTTTCATTTAAGAATGGCTTCAGGTGAAATTTCTCTGATTTGTATTAACAGACCAACTAGTTTTGGATTTGTTCAGGTCTTGTATAGGTAGCCATTGTTGCGATTTTATAACTATACTCTTCCTTGTCATATATAGAAGACACAATATGGCACCAGAAGTAGCTGGCAGAAGTAGCTTTTCATCTAAGAACTGTGACCTCCTAGCCACAAGTAGTTGACTAGGCTTCCAAAGCCAGCTATGATTGCCCTTTTTAAGTAGTCTTATGTCAAGTAGACAGTTGCTGGTTAAATGTCATTGATAAGCAGTGGGGAACGTGCTTAACTGTTTTTAAAGTCTGTTTACCTGCTTTAGAATTTGAAACATTGCAATTCTACCATTGGTACATGGCTGGTTTGGAAATGAAATTAGATGAGTAATGAAAAAAGATCTGTTAAACTGGAAACCTAGACTGGACTTCTAGGCATAAAGCTAAGGACAAATTTTCTTTCTCTATAAAACAATATTTCAATTTTTAGGCAAATCTTATAGAAAGTTTGGTCTATAAAGCAACAGCAGTTTTACAAAAATATTATTGTTACATTATCTTAAATGTTCAATGTATTCAAAATACCCTTAACTAATGTCCTTGATCCCCAAATAGTGCAGGAAAGAATGACTACAATGTCTGTGACTTTAGGTATAATTCCTTTTATCTAGTATTAATATTTAGTTTCCCTAATACTTTTATATTCTAATAAGAAAATAAAGCATAATAGAAATTTTGAAAAGTTAACTGATTTAAGTAACTATATTTAAACATTTTGTAAACTCAGTCAAGATAAAATTTTGGTTTAGGTGATGTCTTCATACTTCCTAAGATCTTCAGCTTTACATACGAATATGGAAAATATGATTGATTTTTATGTCAACATAATTGCAAATTAACAGATGCTATACATCCTCAAGGTATTTATCTAACAACTGGATGCTTATATGCTAAAGTCTCTTTTGCCAATGACCTGGTATATTCATTTGGCATTTATTAGTTTGTTAATTCAATGTAGCAGGTGTAGTAGGAAATTGTTAAAATATAGTACCACCCTGCCAGACCTCTGCTCCAAGGCTTGGTGGGTCCCACTCTCCTGCACAGCACCCACTACTTCCCAGTATCAGGTAAAGCATGACTCTCAAACTTGAGTAGTTAACCAAATATATTTAAGTATATGTAACTCCCAATTACATAATGCCAAATTACAATGATAAAGTTCTATCCCAACATTTCTAACCTCTCAGCACACCAGAAACACATCTGATGTCATCTGGATCTGTGTCTCCTCCTCAGCTCCTCCTGCAGCTGCCAGGCTCCCTTTCTCTGTGCTCCTCCTTCTCTTAGCTCCTCCTCCTCTCGCCCCGCCAATCACTGGCCACTCACAGCCTCAATGTGAATAGATAGGAAATATTTTGCATCAAGCAGGACAGCTTTTTTAAGCTCTATGACCAAATTCTGGCTTGCATATATGTTGATACAAGATCCGTGCTGCTGCTACATCAGATAACAAAAATATGGCCTCTTTAAGAGCAATGTTTCAAAGGTGACATGGTAGAGTGACATAGTTGAGTGAAAATTATAATGACATTTTGCACTCTGCTACATCCCTTGAGAACATTATTGAAACTTTTACCCTCTTTATTTGGTTTGTAATGATGGTTCTACTCTTCCCTTTGGAGGATTGTGAATTCAGTTGAGAAATATGCATACAACATAAACATAAACACCCCACAAGAGGTCATTGTATCATATCATCAAATTTTGGTATATGGGCTATAGATTTCAGTAATGAAAGGGTTAGAGTTCTTTTTCTACAATATGTGACATACCTTTGGTCTCCAGTACTTTCCTTGAAGTGGTTAGCTATGTTTTGAAGCATAGCCATTTTCCAAGTAATGAATTCAACTACACTTAAGAGGCTTCAGTGATTAGAATAACTGCTTAGCTATTCAGGCCTCAAGAAAGGATAAGAAAAAAATTTACCAATCTTACATCCAATCGAGGGCTAATATCTAATATAAAAAGGACTAAAGGAGTTAGACTCCAGAGAACAAAATAAACCTATTAAAAATGGGGTACAGAGCTAAACAAAGAATTCTCAACTGAGGAATACCAAAAGGCTGATAAGCACCTAAAGAAATGTTCATCATTAGTCATCAGGGAAATGCAAATCAAAATAACCATGAGATTTCACCTGATATCAATCAGAATGGCTAAGTTAAAAAACTCAGGTGACAGCAGATGCTGGTGAGGGTGTGGAGAAAGAGGAACAATCCTCCACTGCTGGTGGGATTGCAAGATGGTACAACCACTCTGGAAATCAGTCTGGCAGTTCCTCAGAAAACTGGGTGTGACACTTCTGGAGGACCCTGCTATAGTACTCCTGGGCATTAACCCAAAAGATGCTCCAACATATAACAAGGACTCATGCTCCACTATGTCTGTAGCAGCCTTATTTATAATATCTAGAAGCTGGAAAGACCAAGATATCTTTCAACAGAAGAATGGATTCAGAAAATGTGGTACATTTACACAATGGAATATTATGCAACTATTAAAAATGATGAATTCATGGAATTCTTAGGCAAATGGATAGAACTAGAAAATATCATCCCGAGTGAGGTTACCCAATCACAAAAGAACACACATGGAATGCACTCACTGATAAGTGGATATTAGCCCAGAATCTTGGAATACCCAAGATACAATTCACAGACCACTTGAAGTTCAAGAAGAAGGAAGACCAACCTGTGGATACTTTGGTCGTTCTTAGAAGGAACAAAATGCCCAAAGGAAGAGATAAAGGGACAAAGTATGGAGAAGAAACTGAAGGAAAGACCATCCAGAAACTGCCCACCTGCGTATCCATCCCATATACAGACACCAAACACAGACACTTTTGTATATGTCAACAAGTGCTTGCTGATTGTATCCTGATATAGCTATCTGCTGAGAAGGCTCTGCCAGTTCCTGACAAATACAGAAGTGGGTGCTCAAAGCCAACCATTGGACAGAGCACAGGGTCTCCAATGGAGGAGCTAGAGAAAAGACCAAAGTTGCTGAAGGGGTTTGCAGGCCCATAAGAAGAACAACAATAGGAACCAACCAGTACCCCAGAGCTCCCAGGGACTAAACCACCAACCAAAGAGTACACATGGAGGGACCCATGTTTCCAGCTGCATATGTAGCAGAAGATGGCCTGTGGGACATCACTGGGAAGTAAGGCTCTTGGTCCTGTGACAGCTTGATGCCCTAGTGTAGGGGAATGCCAGGTCAGGGAAATGGGTAGGTTGGTGAGCAGCAGAAGGTGGGAAGGGATAAGGGGTTTTCAGAGGGGAAACCATGAAAGGGGATTATATTTGAAATGTAAACAAAGAAAATATCTAATAAAAAAGGGGGGGAAGAAGTCAGATCTTAAAATGATTTGCTAATTATTTATATCAAATACTTGAAGACCGTGATAGTAGCTACAGTGTCTTGCCAATAAATATTAGGTAATGGATTATTATATATTTTTAATGAGGATAATAAAGTGCCTCAATCAAAATCAAGTTAATTAGCTATTACCATAAAGATAATAAAATTGACTTAGTGTTTTCGGTGTGATAAGCATCTTATGGCAATTGTCTGATTTAGTCTTCTAAATCAGCACATGACTTAAATTCTGTTATTATTCCCATGACAAAAATGTATAGAAGGAGACAAAGTAGGTAGCCATGCTGATGTAGAACTGGATGCTGGAAACCAGAATGAAGGTGCAGATATTCACTTTTAGAGGTAAAGATGTAACCTTTTAATTGGTATTTTACAGTGATTAAGTATAAGCAACTGATGCTTGCATTTGATTTCTGGGGGAAAAAGGGCTGGTTAGTAAATTTCAGTCTGTGGGGGAAAATTCTGTGTTTTCTCATGTACAATATGGTATATAGAACATACATAGTCATATTCATAAGAAAAATACACAGGTTAAGTGTTACACTCTAATTTCATAAGAGTTATATAAGATAATAGTGTCTACCATGATATTGGGGGTATATCATATGATTGGACTCTTAGAAGGTATCAGTAATTCCTTTTGAAGAAGCTAAAAGTACACTGGGTTCAGCTCTCTAAGCATTGACCTGCTTTGTTTCCTGACAAATTGAGAAGATGAGCAAAGTCTGATTGTTTTCTTGTTAGTAAAGAAGCCTACTTAGATAGGTTAGACAAAAGTCTTTATTCAAAATATGCCTGCCTTTAAAAACAATTATCCTCTGATAAAATTGAAATCTAAGTACTTTAAGAGGAACTAGAGTGTTCTGATTCCTCCTGTCATATATGTGTGACATAAAATGTAAAGTCAAAAATTCAGAAGTAAAGAAATGTGACCATGGAAATGTTTCTCTGAGATGTTGAGCAGATGGATACAGTATAAATTTGTAAATTCTGGTGATTCCATTGGATCAACAAGAGTATATCATCAAATTTATCACAATATAGGTGCCTTGACACTTAAAGTACAACAAAAAACAATAGAGTTGCATCATGAAGTATAAACTATTCACCTATGCACCATTTTACTGAAATGTGGTCATATACTCATAAATTGCTCCTAGTAAAGTTAATGTTGCTCATTGATAACTAAAATGAAAAATGATAACTAAAATCATTGAACATTGACAACTAAAATATGCAATGATATATACATGATACATACATACAATATACATGGTACAATATACATGATAACTATTATGAACAATGATAACTAAAATATACAATGGAGACATTATGAAATTAAATATAAACCTTCCAAGAATTTTAAATATGTAGGAAAATTGTTACATGCTTCATGGGTTTCTCTAATTTTATTTCTCACTAGTGCTAGAAATATTTAGAGAAACACTTGCTAACTAATGTCCAAACTACCTTTTTGTGGATTTTACTGTGGTTTGAATCCAAGGCCTTATACCTGCTAGCTACATCTTCACCCATGAGCTCCACAGTAAATTTGTTAATTGTAAACTTCACAGACATTTGAAATAATGCAGTAAGAAGTATTTTCAATATACTGTATGTTTAGAAGAGAGTCAAGAACAGAAGACTTATTGGGAAATAAGCCTACGAGCTATATTTTTTTGTTTATTGTCTTTATTAAGCCTGTTATCCAAAGTTGAAATTCAAAATCTTTCTACTTGTTAGAAACCTATCGAAATCTTTATCTTTGAAATGCCACATTGTTCATTTGCAGGTTTTTCATCTTTCACTTTTATTTTTGACTAGCTAATAGATATTTCAGTCTTAGCTTCTCCTAACAACATAACAAAAACTGTTGATTTTAAAATAAGTCATGGCAGGTTCAGTTCTAGGGTTATTCATGGAGAAAACAGGCTGAAACCACAGGCTGAAACTCTCCTACCTTAGCTAGTAACCTAAAGTGGAGAAAGCACATTCTCCTCCTGAGTGTGCTGAAAAGGAAGACAGGCAGCTTTAGTACATTCTGCTTTCAAGGGTGAGTCATTCACCCTGTTCCTCTGCTGAAGGGAGGCATTTTTATTGATTTGCAGATTAAGAATCTATTTAAAAAGAAATAAATCAATCCTTGTCGCAAAGCCTACTGCAACAAGCTCAGGAACTTGAAAGTAATCACTGCTGTTTGAGGAGAGCTTAGTTAACTGTGTTTCCCTAATGACAGAGAAAACCATAGCTCATAATGAAGGTGCCGAATATTGAAGCCCTTGATGAAAAGTTGGAAGATTGAGCTGGCATAAATCAATGCATGCACCCAGAAGCCTGCAGGTGGGAGGAAGAGCAGAACTCTTCTGCAGTATGATTACACTGCATTTGAAAGTCAACAAGGGCCTCACCTCCGCTCCACACTCCTCACACATGGATCCATTGTCAGGATTTACCTTATGCTCTGATAAACAATTATAAGATTAAGGGCATCAATAGACTAAATTCAGAGAAAAAAGTATTTTTTAACAGGTGCTTTTGCTTGCTCGTTTAGATCCTATAAATTTGTATACGAAAAGAAAATGTCAGGGTATGATAGTTTTCTTCAAGACAAAAAAATTATTGGATACTAAAACATATCCATTTAAATGAGGTCTTAACCACTTTCGCATGAAAGACAGACAGAGAGAGAGAGAGAGAGAGAGAGAGAGAGAGAGAGAGACAGAGAGAGAGACAGAGAGACAGAGAGACAGAGAGACAGAGAGACAGAGACCAGAGAGAGAGTAAAGGTAGGAGAAAACAAAAGAATATTTTACCAAGTAGGGTTTTTTTCAGGGGCTTAGAATCTTACTATTTACCTTCATTTGAGCTCATGAAATGGAGTAAATTCAGATACTAATAAAGAAGTCCACTCTAGCATCTGTAAATAGCACATTGCAGTATACCTCAATAATTGTGAGTTTTCTATGTGCAATCTTGATTTTTTAAAAGTATTGAAGTAATATCATGTTACTCCTTAAATCATGGATTGTTTCCAGTGTAATAAGTACACAATGAAGATTAGTAGAAATATTTTTCTTTCTAAAAAGTTAATATTTTCAATATAACATGGTTTTCTTTTAGGAAACAGGACTTTTCAAAAATATAAAATATAATAATTTGTGTAGAAAAAGGAAATCAAGTCTAAACTTAATATAAAAGGTCTTTGCAAGGTATTTATCATTATCGTAATCTTTTCAGAGCAGCTAAAATATTTGGATTTGCTAGTAAACATGTCTGACTTAAAATCTTACAAATGTACCACTAGGAATCAACTCTTTTTTTATTTAAGTATATTCTTTATTTACATTTCAAATGTTGTCCCCTTTCCTGATTCCTCCCACCCCTGAAAATCCCATAAGTCATTTCCCCTTCCACAATCAATCCTCTCCTGCTTCCCTGTCCTAGTATTCCTCTACACTAGGGCATCAAGTCTTTCTGTACTCTGCTGCTGATGTGTCTGGAGCCATGGGTAACTCCATGTGTATTCTTTGGCTGATGGTTTTGTCCCTGGGAGCTCTGGGAGTACTGGGTGATTCATACTGTTGTTCCTCCTGTGACTCTGCAAACCCCATCAGCTCCTAGGGTCCTTTTTCTAGCTCCCCCATTGGGGATCCTGTGCTCACTTCAGTGGCTGGCTGAGAGTGTCCCCCTCTGTATTTGTCACACTTAGGAGAACCTCCCAGGTGATAGTATCCTATATACAGTTAAAAAGCCCAGACACTATTGTGGATGCCCACAAGTGCTAGCTAACCTTAGCTGGATATAGGAATCAACTCTTAAAGACAATGAAATGACCCATTTATTTTTCTGTTCAAACTAAAATTTAGCATCACCACAAACAAACCCTTGTTTGATTACATAAAAAAACTTTTTCATGTAATATATTATGTTTCCCCTTCCCAAACTCTTCGGTTTTCCCCACCTCTCTTCCCACCCAAGTCCACGCCCTTGTGTTTTTCTGAAAATAAATAGGCAAATAAACAGCAACAAATAACTAAACCATAATAAGAAAGAAGAAAACCCAAGAAACACACACACACATGCATATACAAGTTATAAACATATAAACAAGGAATTAAAAACCATAATACACATAAATACAACATAAAACATAATGCAAGGGGGGTTAAAAAAAAAAGGCAAAAGCTACAATATCCAAGCAAAGCAATATGAGATAAGTGAAAAGGTACCATTGAGTTGGTTTCATACTGTTATGTATTGGGGTCCTGGGACCTATCCTTAACTGTGCTTAAAATAACCCTTGAGACTACACTGGAGAAAACTAACTCTACCTTTCTATGAGGATGACAATTAAACCTAGCTTCTTAGCTAGAGGTTTAGGGGGTGACAGCCCATGATAACTTTCACATCTCAGTGCTGCAACCCCTGCTAGCTTGAATCAGTGAAGGCCCTGTGCATGCTGCCATGGTCTGTGAGTTCATAAGTCCATTAGTCCTATTGTGTCTAGAAGATACTGTTTCCTTAGAATCCTCCCTGGCATTAAAAGTCAATGTCTATAAGTATGTTACTAATCAAGTCTTTATAGCACATCACACAGCACTGTTATACTAGACTAATCACAATCTCACCCTTGCTCCACAGTCCTCTGCAAGGAAGCTAGATTATGTAAATTTCATAGTGTACTCTATGCATCTAACCTGAGCAAATTTTCACTGTGTTTCATGATGAAAAGTCTGAAGTGAAATGTTATTATGAAAGGTTAATTAGATAGAGTTACTAAATATTAGAATGTCTTTCTCAAAATAAAAATTCTTATATGGTTAAATTGAAATCTTCCAATTGGAAGGAATTCATTTTTTATGACTCATTTTGTACCTTGCATTTCTGTTACTCTACTTGCAGTAAATATACTCCTAAAATATCAATAGTAGAGCATCGATGTTCTAAGTAATTCTTGTTGCTAGGATCATGTTGTCGCCCAGCAGTTCTTCTTCATGTAGTGTCTCAGCAGCTTAATCTTCTTTCTTTCTAGGACATTTCTTGAACATAGTATCTCATTGTTCTTGGCTCCAGTTAAAGGGAGATAGAAATGAGAGAATATAAAGGAAGCATAAATGATCATTTTTGCCATCTTATCTCTAAAATGAAGCATTAGAATTTGTCTCTAATCAGCCAATACCTATAACATGTGCACACTAACAGCAATGTGACCTTTCCAATCATGCCTCTATGTTTGAGAACAGTAAACAAGTATTTTAGTAGCAAAAATTAATTATTTCTGCTGCAGCTTTCTTCAGTGTACTTGATTATTGACTGAATACGTCCCTTGCAGACAATTCCTTTGGATGTTGCATGGAGCAGCTTGATGCTTTAGAAGTTTATGCATCTTGCTTGAAAAAGGGTCTAAAAATGGAGGCAGACGTATGATTACATAGAGCTTGTGACTGAATAAATAGGTTGTCACTTGAACCAGTGGGAAATGAAGAGAGGTTAAGTTTCAAAATGAGGAAGAACATAATTGAAATGTGTTTTGCCACAAATATAATGTTAACAGTATTGTAGCTTTAGAGGGTCAGATTAAGATGAGGAGACCCATTAAAGGACTAACGACTAAGATGACAAAGGCAGTTAGAGTGGTCCATGGGAGCAGGGGATGCAGTGGGACTAAGAAGTGATGTTTAGGCAGCAGTATAGAGAGCACTAATGCTCAACTGAAAAGCTTTTATAAAGAAACATATAGAATATTGCATTTTTGTTTGAAGCCTGGGCAACTCCCACTCAGAAATATAGATATTTCAGAAGGAAAAGCAGAATGTTGGGGGGAAATAATAAGTTGTATTTTAGAAATACCAAATTTGATGCACCTGTGCATCTTCTGAAAGTGGAGGCAATCAACCGTGGTTGATGGAATTGGGATTTTAGATGAAGTGAGTAACTTAAAGCTAAGTTACATGAGGAGCCTAAATGATGCCACCTTCAGGAACTGTACAGTGTAGACAGGTGGAAGAATCAAAAGATACACAGCTTGGGAGATTATGTAAGTTACATGTCTGACATATTCGAAAGAAAGCATAGACACAGAGTCAGACATTGAATGGCATTCTGACAGGACGGCAGCCTAGGGTCTAGATGAGTACTTGTAAGTGAGAAGAGACCACAGCATCATAATTTTTCTTGAAACCGAGAAGGGTTACCTGATTTTCAGCATTTCAGAGGCCACGAAGTGTTCTCATATGTATCATGTATTTATTTAAAGGTGAAGAGGTTATTCTTAATGGCCTCAATATGGTTTATAAAGTAAAAGGCAAACATATTTGCGGAGTCACAGATCACTTAGCAAAGACAAAGGATCACTGTGTGGACCCTGGGATCCCTGAGGAAATTATTGACCTTGCAGTGAATGTAATTTTGTAAATGCACATTTGATTGATTGTGCTACTTTAGTAGATAGTTTATCTAATGCCACATTGTGGTTATGCGGCTGTCAAGAATGCTGACCATCGTCACATGCATGCAACTTTGCTCACTTAATTTCATGCTCAAACCCTTGGGAGATGACTGGCAGACTTGACTCTGCAATTTGCACATAACTTATTCCTCCTCTACAAAGCCCTCTTAGATTAATGAAAGTGTAAAATTCAGTGTGGTGTGTATATGTAGTTGTAGCTAATAATATCATCAGTTCTTTGTTTGGGTCAAGCAATGTCTGGTTTACCTTATCTATGGACCATCTTAATAAAACTCTGGATTTTTTAACCTGACAGCTTTTCATAAGCTAAACATTATTCATAAAATATTTTATCGTATTTTATTAGGATTTACTAGTTTTTATATGGTAGGAAGCCCTTGAGGCAGTCAGGTGATATTTAGGAAACTACTTATTCATGGTAGAGTCAGTGAGAATGAAGATAGTGATGGGAAAGGGAGAATAAAGTATTTATTATAGAGGAAGCCTATATACTAAATGTGACTCAAATTCCATACTAAATGTGACTCAAGAGATAGGAATGAAGCAGAAGAGCCCTTGCCCAGCATGTATAAAGTTTGAGATTGACAAGGGACATAAAGAATGAATACATGAATATAATGAGATTTTGTTTTTGTTTTTGTTTTTTTTTTTAGTTATTTTTATTTTCTATATTCCATGTTTACATTTCAAAGGCTTTCTCCTTTCCCAGTTCCCACCCACCATAGTTCCCATAGTTCTTCTCCCCCCCCAACTATTCCCCAATCATTCCCCCTCCCCCCTCGGTTTCTTTACTAAACTGGATGCAATCTTTACATGCCCAGGGTCCTCTCCTTTCTTCTTCTTGGGAATCATTTGACTTGCTATTTGTGTCTTGAGTATTTAGTGCTTCTGGGCTCATTAATATCCACTTATCAGTGATTGCATTTCATGTGCATTCTTTTGTGATTGGGTTAGCTCACTCAGGATGATATTTTCCAGGTCTAACCATGTACCTACAAATTGCATGAATTCATTATTTTTAATTGCTGAGTAGTATTCCATTGTATAAATATACCACATTTTCTGTATCCATTCCTCCTTTGAGGGATATTTGGGCTCCTTCCAATTTCTAGCTATTATAAACAAGGCTGCTATAAACATAGTAGAGCATGTGTCTTTATTGCATGCAGGGGAATCCTCTGGGTATATGCCCAGGAGTGGTATGCCAGGGTCCTCTGGAAGTGCCATGCCCAATTTTCTGAGGATCCGCCAAACTGATTTCCAGAGCGGTTTTACCATTTTGCAATCCCACCAACAGTGGAGGAGTGTTCCTCTTTCTCCACATCCTCGCCAGCACTTGTTGTCTCTTGAGTTTTTAATCTTAGCCATTCTGACTGGTGTGAGGTGGAATCTCAGGGTTGTTTTGATTTGCATTTCCCTGATGACTAATGATGTTGAACATCTCTTAAGGTGTTTCTCGGCCATCCGAATTTCTATTAGAAAAGAAACTTGGGAAGACCCTGGAGACTCTTAGCACTGCTTTCATTGTGTCCCATAGATTTGGGTAGGTTGTACCTTTATTTTCATTGAATTCTAAAAAGTCTTTGATTTCTTTTTTTATTTCTTCCTTGACCAAGGTGTCATTGAGTAGAGTATTGTTCAGTTTCCAACTGTATGTGGGCTTTCTATTGTTTTTGTTGCTATTGAAGACCACTCTTACTCCATGGTGATCTGATAGGAGGCATGGGATTAGCTCTATCTTCTTGTATTTGTTGACATCTGTCTTGTGACCAATTATATGATCTATTTTGGAGAAGGTACCATGCGGTGCTGAGAAAAAGGTATATTCTTTAGCTTTAGGATGAAATGTTCTATATATATATCTGTTAGATCCAATTGGTCCAAAGTTTCAATTAGTTTCACTGTGTCCCTGTTTAGTTTCTGCTTTCCTGATCGGTCCATTGAGGAGAGTGGAGTGTTAAAGTCACCCACAATTATTGTGTTAGGTGTAATGTGTGCTTTAAGCTTTAGTAAGGTTTCTTTTACGAATGAGGGTGCCCTTGCATTTGGAGCATAGATGTTCAGTATTGAGAGCTCTTCTTGGTGGATTTTCCCTTTGACCAGCAAGACGTGACCTTCTGAGTCTCTTTTGATGACTTCAGGTTGGAAATCAATTTTATCTGATATTATAATGGCTACTCCAGCTTGTTTCCTGGGACTATTTGCTTATAAATTGTCTTCCAGGCTTTTACTTTAAGGCAGTGTTTGTCTTTACACTGAGATGTGTTTTCTGTATGCAGCAAAATGTAGGGTCCTGTTTCCATATCCAGTCTTTTAATTTATGTCTTTTTATTGGGGAATTGAGTCCATTGATGTTAAGAGATATTAAGGAATAGTAATTATTACCTCCCGACATTTTTGAATTTTTTTTTTTATATTTGAGAAGTTATCTTCTTTTGGGTTTGATAAGAGGAGGTTTCTATCTTGCTTCTTCCGGGGTGTAGTTTCCTTCCTTGTCTTGGCGTTTTCCCCCTATTATCCTTTGTAGGGCTGGATTTGTGGAAAGATAATGTGAAAATTTGGTTTTGTCATGGAATACCATGTTGTCTCCATCTATGGCTATTGAGAGTTTTGCTAGGTAAAGTAGTTTTGGCTGAAATTTGTGTTCTCTTAGAGTTTGCATGATATCTGCCCAGGATCTTCTAGCTTTCATGGTCTCAGTTGAGAAGTCTGGTGTCATTCTGATAGGTCTTCCTTTATATATTACTTGCCCTTTTTCTCTTGCTGCCTTTAATATTCTTTCATTGTTTAGTACATTTGGGGTTTTGATTATTATGTGACAGGATATATTTCTGTTCTGGTCCAGTCTGTTTGGAGTTCTATAGGCTTCTTGTATATTTATGGGCATCTCTCTCTTTAGGTTGGGGAAGTTTTCTTCCATAATTTTGTAGAAGATATTTGCTGGTCCTTTAACTTGTAAATCTTCACTCTCGTTTAAACCTATAATCCTTAGGTTTGGTCTTCTCATTGTGTCCTGGATTTCCTGGATGTTTTGAGTTATCCAGGTTCTAAAAACAGAAGTAGAAACAACTAAGAATTCGCAGAGGGAGACAACATTGGAGATAAAAAACCTTGGGAAGAAATCAGGGGCCATAGATGCAAATATCAACAAAAGAATAAAAGAGATAGAAGACAGAATTTCAGAAGCCGAAGATATAATGAGATTTATATTGATATAAAACAATTAATAGAAATACTTTAATTGGTCTTAATATATACAGATTACTTGGGATGTTTATGGGCTGAAATGTGTAGATAAAACCTAAAGCTCGGTAATACAAACCGCATGATGCTGAGCCTTATTTTGTTTTTATGAATTGTCTCTGTATAGGATTCTCCTGAGAAATCAATTAAGGAACCTATTGAAATTGGTCAAAGCAACACCATTTTCTGATCGTTAATTCTTCCTATGCTTTGAATTCTTGTGTCATTTTATAAGTCACACATTTATTACTAGAATACATAAAAGTATATAAAAAGGCAAGAAAAATAGCAGGATTCAATCCCAGGCTTAGCTAGCATAAAGTAACAGATTTTTTTTCATTTTTCGACAATTAAGAGTAAAAGATAGGTGTGTATGTGTGTGTGTGTGTGTGTGTGTGTGTGTGTGACTAAAACATAGAGGTTCACAAACTCATTATATTTAAAGATGCCTTGTCAGGCCTTGGTCCTATGAAGGCTCAATAGGTGCCTGAGCATGGGGAAATGGAGAGGGGGTAGGAGGGAGTGGGTTGAAGATCACCTTACTGTGGGACAATACTGTGAAAGATCTACTAAATTAAAAACTCGCATTTAATTGGTCTTACATAAAATGTAACAATAAGATTATAAAAAGTCTTGTTCCTTTGCAGAAGAAGCATGTAAGTGGAAGATTTTGTATGGAGTTAAACAGGCAAAAAAGAAGGATGGGGAAACTGAGTTTGAAATTGCAATGAATGTCATACCTGATTGGTTCTTAGAGCCCCAGGACCATCTGAGCATCATTGTGTTCATTTGTGTTTACTGTGTCTCTTTAGTCTACATCTCACATACATAAAATTAAGTAGATGAGATGCTTCATGGCTCCAGAGTTTTCAGACTCTTCTTTACTAAACTAGAGAGGAAAGCAAAAGTGTTCCTACTGACTCTGGTTCACGGTTTATGGACAACATTTCCTGCCGCACTGTAGCTCAATCCTATGGCACTGACGATATTTTTTCTTTAGTTCGACAAGCACTTACCACATTTCCATCATAAACAAAGCACAGCACTAGGCACCAGAATGATGAGTTAAAAATGGCCTTTACAATTCTGATGTCACTTGCTGCTATATATTAATTTGATTAAGATTTCTCGAGCTAAAACATCCACCATGAAATCAGAGCCTACTGAAAACATAAAAACAAAAAATCGTCTGTATTCCTTATTGGCTATTTACTGTTAATTTATACTCATTCTATCCATCCATTAACACCAAAAAACTAAATGTTTCATATGCCAGCCACCTCGTCACATGAGGGATGTTAAGAACAAACCTGTTTCTTCAGCTCATTCAGTTTCTAATAAACCCAGAATACAAATTTTGTTCCATTAAAAATAATGGAATCTCACTATCCTACAGCCATTTAAATGCTTTAGAATAGAACAGTCTGGTTTTTATTCCAGGAGGTGTATACAATAAATCTCATTATGAAAATTACCATATTCAGACTATCTTAATAATGCACATGCCCGTATCTCTACTACCTTCAAACAAACAAATAATAGTGGGAAATTATGTAGCACTGACAATAGCCAGGAAATGTTATTGAGAAATAAACTTTTTTCTCTTATTTGCGAGAGTAAAACAGCATCTTTCCTCATTTAACTAGCCAAAATAGATCTACAATTTTAACATTCAAATATATTGAGTAAATGGAAAATGACAGTGGACAAAGAAATTAATAAATGTCTTATTTCCAGTTGTTATGTTGGTTTGTGTACCAACATAAAAATATCAACACATAAAATCAAACTTCAATATATTTTATGATTACAGATATACAGAAATCTACTGGAAGTACCTTGTTGTAATTTGACATGGTTAATTACTGCTTACTGCTGTGTGTTATTATATTGTCATTTTTTGTTTGTGCATAGAGAAGCTAGTCTGAGTAGAGGCCCTTTAAAAGATTACCTAAATTGATGGCCTACATCTCGTAGCAAATCATTACTCCAGGTAAGAGGTTGGTGCCCACCTTTCCTCACTGAGAGATACAGAAGGCATTATGCACCAGGCAGATGCATTCAACTATTGTCTAAAACAACAAAAGGCAGATACAGCTGGAGTATAGATTATATCACAAGACAGTTCTTAAGGTGCTGCTTCAGCCTTTGCTGAGTGTACTGAAGGTCTGTGTTTTTACATTAATTACAACTTGTATTATTCCCAGGTGAAGTTAAAATAATGTAGAACTAGTTATTATAAAGGGCAAATATCTGATCTACCAAAACAGTCCCCTTCTGGATTGACCCTTGCTCCCTAGAGCTCCAGTAGAAAGATGTCTTAAGATTTCCTATGTTTCCCTTAATGTGTTGTTCTTCTCGAATTCAAGGTGGAGCCCATACTCTCTGCTGAGCAGATTCCAAAACCCTCTATAAGCTGCCATGCTCCTGATATTAGTATGGCAACCAGGTGGTTCCAGGGTTGCATTTAAATTTCAATCTGAGATCTTCCCCATTCCAGTTTACTTGTTTAATTCTCGGAATTTCACTTTTTAAATGGAGGCATTAGAGCTGATTCTCCATATCTTACCCAATGCTATAGAGATCAAATGAATGCTTTTGATGTGATGGAATCAAATGGAATGTTTTTGAGCTCTGAGGCTTTAATTAAATTTAATGATTAAAAAAAAACCTTTAAATTGAAACCACATTTTCAGGGTAGAGCTCTCTTACTTTCACTTTTGCAAATAAGTGAGTCTCGAACTACAATTGGATCCATTTGCGTTTAGCTACCATTCCTAATGTGTTTCAAAATCTTGTATTGACACGGGGGTAGAAAGTTAATGTGCAAGGTTAGGGACATTGTTTACTGATTACTGTTTAATTCATTATACATTCTACTTTATTTTCATAGGACACACTCAGTGAACATCATTCTTGCATAGCACAGGTCAATGGGCTTAAATGATTTTTCAAATGGAGAATGGAAGTTTTGACTCCATAGCCTATTTAAAATAATAGTGGATATAAACTGAAAATGCCTATGATTACAGCTCAGATTAAGGAATGATTTGGTTGTGAGAGCTAAGAGTTTCTAATCTCATTTTCGCAGCTAATTATGGGGTAAGTTTAGAGAATCATATGCAAGAAAGAGCATCTGTCTTCTAAATTCCCTTGATGTAAAATGATAATACCCCTCACTTGTTTCTTCTGCATCAGAGGTTCCAGAGTGTTGTTAATGTAATTCAGGATTTGAAATTAAGAGCACAGAAAGCAGTGGCATAAGAGCCATGCTTCAGGAAGCTTTGGGGATATTTCCCTGTGTGTTTAACAGTTATCAACAATTTGTTTTGTTTATACCAAAATGTGCCAGTACCTGTCTAGTGTGCGCACCTCTCTTGAAACCCTGTACTCACTCCACTTTTTATTATATAACAACACAGCATAATGACTTGATATTGAACATGTGATGAGTTGCCTGGTCATCTTCTCCTTGACTTTGTGACCTCTGTGCTTTCCTAATGTTACTGAACCTAGATTTTCTACGAAACTAGAAATAGCATTACATCAACACATGTTTTGCAGTTATTATATAAAAATGTTTCCAGAGAGTTTAGGCTCAGAATCTGAGACCTGGTAGTACTGAGAATATAGGCTTGGTCAGCTATTTTCAAATAACAACTAAAAATGAGAATAGTTACAGAGGAAAAGGAAACTTCTTGCAACAAATGATAATTAACATAGAGACCCACAAGTGGACAATGGACCTAAGCTGAGAAACTTTGGAGGATCCATCTCTAAATGTGATGTTGTTACTATATCTTTCCCTCGTGGATCTATGTAGAAGAGAAGACAGGAGGATTATAAATGCCAGAGGTGGTAAATGACTCCAAGAATATAGTACCTTTTAGAAACAACAGGGCTGAATCACCCCTGAACTCACAAAGACTGTGCCAGGATAAACAAGACCTGCACAAATTTAAGCAAGACAAAATATGAGCATGGAGAAGGAGTAATAAATACGTGCAAAGTCCTACCCGATCCAAGAAGCAATTTTCAGTTAATATCTCTTTGGAGGGGGAAATTCAATTGTCCTCAATGAAATGACAGTAGGTGTACTAGCCACACATCAGGGCAGGTGCTTTGCTTCAGAGTAGCTGGCCAGCAAAAATGAACTCCATGACTTTTGTATGCTTTTTTATTTGTGTTGATATTTTTATGTCTTATCTTTTTATTTGCTAGTTTTAACTGCACTTTTGAGAGACACACACAGAGAGAGAGAGAGAGAGAGAGAGAGAGAGAGAGAGAGAGAGAGAGAGGGAGAGGGAGAGGGAGAGGGAGAGGGAGAGGGAGAGGGAGAGGGAGAGGGAGAAGTAAAGGGAGAGGGAGAGAACCTGTAGTTGTGTGGCTGGGATGGGAGGAAGGAAATATGAGAAAACTCCAGAGACTGAGGTGAGATGCTCATAGCCAACCACTGGACTGAGCACAGGTTCCCCAATAGAAGAGTTAGAGAAAGGACTGAAGGAGCTGAAGGGGTTTGCAACCACATAGGAAGAACTACGATATCAAACAACCAGACCCCCCATAGCTCCCAGGGGCAAAACCATCAACTAAAGGGTACACATGGAATGACCCATAGCTCCAGCCACATATGTAGCAGAGGATGGCCTTTTCAGACATCAATTTCTGGAGAGGCCCTTGGTCCTGTGAAGGCTTGATGTCCCAGTGTAGGGGAATGCCAGGGCAGGGAAGCAGGTGTGAGTGAGTGAGTGGGGGAACACTCTCATAGAAGCGGGAGAGGGGGAATGGGATTAGGGTTTTCGGAAGGGAAACCATGAAAGCAGATAATATTTGAAATGTAAATAAGGAAAATATCTAATTAAAAAGAAAAATAAACAAAAAACCCCAAATTATTTAAAGGTAATAAATAGGAAGAAATAAAATAAATCTCTATTTAAGGATTTGAATTGAGTTATATTACTTTAAGCAGCCTTTTATTTAAACATTAAATAATTTTCTGGAAACTATGCAAGTTACAACACATTCGAAATATTTGCAGACTAATATTTTATAATTAATAACAATAATAATAACAATATATTTTCACTATATATTGGCTAATTAACCAATAGTGCTTGTGAATTTTAAAGCATTTAAAAACAAATTTATGGAAAGAAATTTCAACACAAACTGTTTTAAGATTTTTTTACAATATTTATTTTAATAACCTTTTAATATAGATATAAAATTCTAATTTTGTATATAATTAATCAGGTGTAGGAAAATAGGTGGTAAAGATGAATTCAATGCATTCTTCACATTATTTCCACTGATAAAGGCAAGATCCTGAAGGGCAATGCTAGGTGACAAAATCAGCTGACATATAACTGGGCTCTACTCCTGGCAATAGAGGAATCTTAACACACGTTCCGCGTTCACTCTTTGATTTGGCTGAAGAATCAGTAGTGTAATAGGACACATGAAATGATGCTGAATTATTAATATTTTTTGCCCAAGGATGGTTAAAATGCACATTAAGCTGGTTACATATTTTCTTGATCCTCATTATCTCTGATATCAGTTGTTTGTTAACACGTACAAGCTGATTTCCTTAAAATATAATTCTGGAACTTATATATGAAATCATGAAAGTCCACAAAATAAATGGACAGAACAGAAAACCCAACAGTAATATTACTGAATGACAGTGGGAAGCTTAGAAAATTATTAGCTCCAAACCATATAGCCAGCAAGTAGGGACACTAGGATTTGTAAATGGAATGACTGGTTCCAGAAGCAATGCACTTAAGTGTTTAAAACTTGCCTTAAAAGCAGTCTAATATGAGTTATATCACACTATCTAAGAGTAGTGTTTACATCATAGTGCATACTCATAATCAGGTGTTTCTTCCCAGTTAAGATCAAAATGTTCAGGTAGCTAACTGGATAGGCTAAAATTAGACAGTTGAGAAGTAATAAGGAGAAGGTTTGTCAATGTTGTTTTACAGAATAACGTAATGTCTATGTATTTTAGTAACAAGAAAAGTCTATGTAGTGAAAGGGGGAAAGATATCATAGAGATAGAATGTGTCCCAAGTAGAATGCGATCTGATGATTTAGTGCTTCTAGAGTAAAGAAGGGGAGAGAGAGTTTGAGAAATAAAATGAGACTATTAACTGGCACCTCATAAAAGGCTTTTTTTGTGTTAGGTTGAGAATAGTGGATTGTATTCTGAGTAAATTTGTAATTCAGAAGGATCACTCTGTAATAGTACAGAGAACTGAGTTCATTAGAAGAGCCAGTGGTTAATTTTGTCAATAGATTCTACCTACAACCTCACCACTAGGAAAAGAGGCAATGGTAAATGGCATTGAAAAGGAAAAACAAATAAAAAAGACTTGGCAAACATGTTATGTCTAAGTGGCAGCTGAAACCCATCCACAGCTTCCTCTGTCACTACAACTCCCTCATGGAGCTACTAGCAGAGAATAGTGAAAGAGGCAGCTCAGAAGCTGAACTCATTAGTTGATGCCTTTGTTGCTGCGATAAAATACATCACCACATCCACTCAAATACAGAGATTCAGAACATGGAGTGGCTCAGGCTGTGCTAGCATTTCACCTAGTCTAACACCAGGAGGAAGGGAGGAGAGTGGTCCAGGATCAAGTGTAGCCTTTGCAGACATGCCCCCTGGCTATCTACATTCACTAGCAAGGCTCTCCTTCAGAAGGTTTACAGGAGCCTTCAAGATTATACCAGAAGCTGGGAAGGACATGCTCAAAGTGTGAACCCCTGAGTCACATTCCAGATCTGAACCATAATAAAAGCTAAAGATTTATTTTGGAAAAATAAGCATTACTTTCAAAGCTCAAGAGAAACCACTGCTAGTATCTTCCTCACCTCTGAGAAAAAAAAAAAAGAGCCAAACTTTTATTACATATTGTGAGTTACTCAAGTGGAAACATTCGATCTTAGAAGTGATGAATGAAGTTGTTTCCTCTCCATCCAAACAAAGCTTAGTTAAGTGCTGAGTATTTGCAACTGTTGCTGGTTTTACCAGCTTAGCTTCCTAAAAGGTTTGGTTAGCTTTTAAAAATGAGATTGCAAAGCTTATGTGCAGTGTTTTAAGAGCACATCTTCTGTATTGATGAGCTGGGTAATTTCTGTGTAATTGCTGAATGAAGGTTAATGATTTGAATCTTAACATCAGCAGTACTTTTTATTTTGTTGAGCATGTCTCTAGAAATTGTCAAATAAGATTTGTTTCTTCCTAGACTTCAATTTCTTAGCCATTCATCTCACCATTTCAGACATTCAAATGTATATGATAAAACGCACTGCTTTAGCTAAGATTTTCATGGTAGCAATTTGGGATAAAATAGTAACATATGTCCTTAAAATTTACTCTCAGTGTTAGTGAAGTTAGAAAATCAGATTCAAAATACCGATGAATCTGACAATAGCAACTTAGGTTGAATTAAAAGAGAAGGCATGAAGCAGAAAAGCTTCATGAAAGTATTGTTTTCCATAAAATAGTGAAAAATGTATGCCTTTGTTGTCTAAAGCTATTCAGAAAATATGATTGACTGTTTTCTTAAAGTATCTTTGTGCGGGGCAGTGGTGGCGCATGCCTGTAATCCCAGCACTTTGGGAGGCAGAGGCAGGCGGATTTCTGAGTTCGAAGCCAGCCTGGTCTACAGAGTGAGTTCCAGGACAGCCAGGGCTATGCAGAGAAACCCTATCTCAAAAAAAAAAACAAAAACAAAAACAAAAACAAAACAAACAAAAAAAAACAAAAAAACAAAACAAAAAGTATCTTTGCTTAACAATTATCATCTCTTAAATAAGGAAGAGTCTGTGTCATACACCTTAACAAAACCAAACACACTTTCATTTGGACATTTCCTAAATTTCTTTGTGACTACATTTTCTACATCCCAGTGTCCTTATCCATGTATTGTTCACATTCTTCTGCTACGTGTTGCATGGGTATTATGACAGATGCCTGGTTGTGTGCTCCCTACTTTCTCCTGTCATATATTAGAGGTATGGGATGCATTGGTATTCTAGTGCTTCCATAAGGAAGAAGGAGAAACCAAGTGGCTGACAGAGAATTGAACTATTCTCACTAATTATGGTGGCTAGAAAAAAATCAAAGTTTTATCATAGCTATGTTCTCTATGAAAAATATAAATGATTATTGTCCAACTCTTCTGCTACCCTTCCTTGGTTCTATACTTTGTCATGTGTTATTTGGCTTCAATCTTTATCATTAGTACATCTCCTCTCATAGGTCTCCTTCTATGTATAGTAATAATTTTTATGGAGATTTGGCCCTACTCGATCATGTTTAGCTCCTGAGCAAATGACACAGAGATATCAGATTTTAATAATAAGCTGTTGCCACTATACTGGGCAGGTTCTGAGCTATTCTATTTAACCTGACCAGTCTGTTAATAACCAGATAAATGCGCAATTATCTGCCAAGTGAGCTTTGTTCTGTTCCTTGTGTGTCCTTACAGAAAGCTTTTCTTGGCCACATGCTCATGGTCCATACTGCCTCAAGGTGTCCTCCTTCTTACCCTTTCATTTGCCCTTTTCTCTCCACACAGTCACAAAATGAGAGCTCCTCATTTGATTCAATGTCCCATCTTCCTCACTCCCCTTCCCATTCAGAGGCTCTAGTTTTTTATTTACCTAATTGGGATTATTGGAGAGCATTCTTTACAGCACATTGATCAATGCAATGTACATGTCCATACTGCTACCTGACCTTGGGGTACAGAACTATCTGAAAACACAGCACAGAAGACCAAATCAACACCTTTTAGATCCAACAAAAGGCTATTTCTCCTACAATAATAAACTATGTATAATAAAACTATTATGAAAACTATCATGTAATAGGTACATTCAAAATTTTCAGTCAATTAACATATGGCAATTTAGGAAAAGTATTCTATGATCCATTGTATCTATTGATTTTATGCCTAAACATTTTTTATCATAACTTGTATTATAATCTAAAAAAGTCTTTTAATACCCAAAATGTTTTCTAAAATCCTAAATTTAATTTTAATTCTAATTTTAAGCTTTTATTGTGACTATAACTATCTAGTCTTTAATCCTGTCAGAGACTTAAGAAGGAATAAATATTACCTGAGTATGAAGGAAGTACCGAATAAGCAGCTTCCAAGAACTATAGAAATGACATAGATGCTTAGCTAAATGGATTGACCACCAAAGTTACTCTATAATTTTAGAACATAGATCTTCAGTCTTCTACTCTAGCATATCAGACTGGAATTATTGTAAAGCAGGAATTAGGAAAGGTTCGCATACCTTGTTCTCACAAAGCTTGGCAGTAGACTTCCCTGTGTCACATTTATTCTTATTTTTGTACATATAGGACAGCATATTTTCAGCAGTTGAAGCAAGATCTCCTTGATTCTATTTTGCTGATTTACTCCCTGAGTTTGATTATTTCTTGCCATCTACTCTTCTTGGATGTGTTTGCTTCTGCGTGTTCTAGAGTTCTCAGGTGTGCTGTTAAGTTTCTCCAATGTCTTTACCCAAGGCACTAAGTGCTATTTATTTTCCTCTTATCACTGCTTTCCTATTAGTTTTGGTATGCTATGTCATTATTTTCATTGAATTACAGGAAGTCTTTAATTTTTTAAAAACCCCTTTCCTTAAGGTACAATTTGTTAGATTTACAATGTAAATTTAACTCCAACCCTAGAAGTTAGGCCCTGTTTTGTTCTCCCAGTCCCATGCTCCCAAAATAAGACTCAGACTCAAGATATACTTACAAATACATTGGTCATATAGATAGGCTCTTCTCTGACTAGATAATAACTAAAGATAAGCTATTTTAACCTACATTTTGCCATGCATCTGGTTACCTGTGTTCAGGTTATGTGCACCTCTTATTACATCTTCTTGGGGAGTCTCCTACCTGGCTCTATCCCTGAATCCTTTCTGCCTCCCAGAAGTCCCAACTTTCATTTTCTGCCTAAGCAATAGGCCAAATAAAGGCTTTTCAACTGACAGGTGATGCATCCATACAATATACCAGATATTGTTTCTATACTCAACAACTACAAAGCACTCACTACACAGACACAAAAGACTAGAGTATGCTTTTAATTTTCTCTCTTAATGCTGAAAGGACAAGGCAGGAGGAACAGAAAGTAGTGTAGCAAATGCAGATGGTAAGAGAAAGAGAAAATGCAAACGGCTGCTCCCTCATGACACCCAACACTTTGGTCATGTGGCGTTTTCCTTGACTGCCTATCCCAATCTTCTGCATAAAATACAAGGGCCACTTTCCTCTTCTGTGGCCAGGATAGCAAATCTTATGATGCCTGTAAGAAAGACTTTCAGGCTTGGCAAAGCTTACTCTTGCCCTCTGGACAGATGATGAGGCTGTCTCTGAGTTCCCTGGTACTGGTGATATTCTAGTTTCACACACTTTTCCCTCCTTATGTATCTACTGCCCAGCAGATGTTTCAAACCTACCAAGACAGCTGAGTGTCACCAAGTTTCAAACATACGAAGGCTGCTTAGTATCACTAAGTTACAAACATGCCAATGCTGCTTAGTATCACTAAGTTCTCATATTACTGTTTGATTTGCATTTACCTTAAAGGTTAATAGTGAACAAAGAATTAACAGGGTTCAGAAATTCACAGATTTCATTCAACAGTTGGGAGTACAAGCGCTCTTACAGAAGGTAAATGCATGCCACCCATTCCCTCCTGTTAACCATCACTATCATCTTATACTAGATTTTTTCGCTTTCATAACTTCTTCATTTTAGAATGCAGTGTTTATTGTTTTTTATTGCTTTATCAGACTGTTAACTCTGTATAGGCCTGATCTTTGCTTTGGTGATTGAAAATTTATTCCATGTGTTTAGCTTCCTAACGTGTATGGAATAAACTCACTATTGTTGAGTGAATAATTGCTGTGGTAAACTTCAAGTATGGAGGTAGAAATTGAGCGCTAACTACAATAGTTGAAAGGAGTTGCCTCAGTGAGACCATTTTGTTACATTTGTGAAATTACATAAAATCTCATATTATTGCTAAAAACTATTTAGTAATATCCATTCTTGAATTATTCACAAATATTCCTTATAGCAAAATTCGGTTGAATCATTAAATGACGAGAGACAAAGTTATGTTTCTCTGATAACAGGCAAACTAGGGTTAAGGGAATGAAACAACTCTTGTTTATTTATATGCTTATTTATTCTATGTAGCATTTTTGTTTCTTGTCTTATCCCATCATGTCATGTCCATGTCTTAGATTTCCTTTGGGAACTCAGTGCTGAGGAAGCATAAACACTTATTTCCAACTGTCCACTATTGTGTTTTCTTTAAAATCTCTGCCATTTCACCTACTGGCTGTTTCCATTTCTGTTTAATCTGATTACAAATAGTAGAACCCATTTAAAACATTTGGGAAAATCCATATAATTCACACAGAAGCAGGGATTTTTTTTTTTACATTTTGTAAAATAATTTTTAAAACATGGAAAAGTGCATTGAGATATTATAGAATTATAAATAATGAATTTTTGTTCCAAGTATTAATCATTGAAAAATAAGAAACAAAATTCATCTTGGCATGCATATGTAATAGTTTAATAAGAGAGTATGTTATTATGCTCAGATTTATTTAAGTTTTCCAGAGGGTTCCCCCAACCTCCTGTTTCCAGATCTTCAGATGTTGCCTGTTTCCCTTCTTTCTGCTGGCCCTCAGGGCTTCAGTCCTTTTTCCTCACCCAGTTCTTGATCTCTCTCTCTCTCTCTCTCTCTCTCTCTCTCTCTCTCTCTCTCTCTCTCTCTCTCTGTGTGTGTGTGTGTGTGTGTGTGTGTGTGTGTGTGTGCGTGCGCGCGCGTGCGTGCGTGCGTGCGTGCGTGTGTGTGTGTGTGTGTGTGTGCATACAAGTGTGAATGGAGATGCCAATGGAAACCAAAATAAGGTTTCTGGTGTCCTGGAACTGGTTACAGATGCCTGTAAGCAGTTCATAACCAGTGAGACCTCCACCTTCCATGTCTGTATTACTCTTGAAATTACATATTTTATATGAAATCAATTATATTTTATGAAGGATGTAAGAAAGCTAATTTGAAGTCATGAAAATGATGGGTTACTTTATTTACTAGCATTTCAAATGTTATCCCCCTTCCATGTTTTCCCCCCAAAATCCCCCTGTCTCCCTCTGATTCTATGAGGGCGCGCCACCACTCATACACCTACTCCTGCCTCAGTGCCCTAGCATTCCCCTATGCTGAGTCATTGATCCTCCACAGGATATTCTTATTATTTGTAAAATAAATTAGATTATAAAAATAGGGAATCAAAATTTTGAACTAAAACTTAGAAAATGTTGAACTAAAAGGTCAGAAGAGTCACTTTCTTTCCTGAGAATAACCTACACATATTTCTTTTAGGATTGCTTACAGATTATCACAACATTGCTTTAGTGATAATTATTTTTGGCTGCCTTCACAAATTAGTCTTTCAAGTCCATGAATTTATACTGACAAGCAAGATAGTAGGACTTGTCTTTGAGTAAGATATCTTCTAGAGAGGGATTCATCTACTAAATATAGTTAGTGTGTGGATTTCAGCTAAAGTGTATGTTCTGCATGCCAAAGATGAGTCTGTGGAGTTGTCTCGAGTGTGTATGAAGGATTATAATGGGTTTAAAACAAAGAAATAGTGCCAAAACTGAGTCAGGCAGGGTGCAGAGCAATCCACCAGTTTAGCAAAAACAATGGCAATGCTGCTAAGTGGAAATAATGGTTTAAACAAAACCAAGATGATGAAAAGAGCAAATCAGAAACTATGATGTGTTAAATACTACTGGATGTAAAACCGAACTTAGAGGTAGCAAGAGAAGAATGTGGGAATTATGCAATAAGCAGGTTATAGGGGCCTCGGAAGAGTTGTCTCAATGACAGCTCTGCATCTTATATGTGCTTGAGGAAGGGTGCAATGAGAGGTCCATCCGCTTTCAGAAGCAGTTAGACTGTATGAAAGTCATGGCATAAGTTAGAGGAAGGAAATGGGATGAAAAAATAAATATTCAACATTTACTATGAAGGACCTATTTCAATTTTATGATTTCTATATATTATAGCATTGGTTGAACTAACCAGACAGTTGACCCATAATATTAAAAATGAATCCAAGGGTAATTACCCTTGCCTAATATTTAATAATTGATCACTTTGTTAAATTTATGTTTAAAGCTATGACCAAATGAAGTTCTCATATCGTAGCTGGATCTGAAATAGTGAATAATTTAATATTACATATGAATGAGCAACTGTGATTCTCAAAACCTGTGTCAATTCTCAGTATTTTCCCCTGAGCATTTCATGGCCATGAATAAAATTTCTCTTACTTACATATTTAGATATTCAGAAAAGTCTGATAATTTATATGTCATATAAATAGAAAAGATTGGAGGAAAGTGTACCCCTTCTTTTTGTTTAAATGGTTGAGAGAGCCATCATTAACATTATGCATTTCTCCAGCTAGATACATGTTCTACTTACTGCTGACCATATTGATCAGTGAACAACTGAAACAAGTAAGACTTATGTGCTAGCAAAAGTAACATTTAATAGGGCTAATTTTCAAATATATAATGCAAGATGATGAAAGTTAGCATTTTAAACAATCAGTTATATAATTACAAAGCATAATCCAAAGGTGAATGTGTGGATTGCTTTAATATGGAGGCACCAAATACCAAGGGTCAAAAAATACATCCAAACTGTTCTTTTCCTATTGATTCAAGTAAGTGTTAAGACTACTACTGATAGACCACCATTAGCAAAAAAATCTTGTGAATTCCCTATTTTGTTTCTGTAAGGTTTCTAGTTCATCTTTAAATGGATACATCTTCCAGATCTATATTTCTAAATGATATCTACTTGAATAACATTTGCATGTGTCATTTAGAATCAGTTCATTTTCAATAATCACACCTCATAGTCTAAGGAAAGATATTTTACAGATACTGTTTCCTCAAAACACACTCAACAAATGACAAAATTATCTTGAACAAAATGAACAAAGAGGGACTTGTATTAATGGAAAAATTCACCATAAACATATCATAGCCAAACAACATGGAATTGCTATTTAAGGCATCCATGTAAAGGCTGGAAGATGAATCAGTTACTCAATAATCTTGAGAACCTCTGTTCAGGCCTGCAGCACCTATATGAAAAAGGACATAATGATCCATGCTTATACCAGTAGGGTTAGGAAAATGCTAATAGAAGAATCCCTCAAATGAGCTAGGTCGAAATTTTTGTCAAGGCAGGTTCAGCAACACACTCTCTCACACACAAATGGCATAAGAATCAGTAGAGGCAGGCATCTGACCTTAGCTTCTGACTTTCATATAAGCACACAAACACCCACACATGTATTATGTACATATAAAATACCCTACAAATAAATAAGCATGTAGACATGAATGTGAAATAGAACAAAATAGGGTCTAAAACTAAGCTAAGGTATATAAAACTAAGAACTTTTTAAAACAAAGGTGTTAAGAAGCCACATTAGGAAAAGTACAGCTTTTAAAATAAAAGATGATGGTTAAATTGGTTATCCAAGTATAGATGAATGAATTTAGAATCTTGTCTCTTTAGAACTGCAAACATTGTCTCTAAATGAAGTAAACATATAAAAATACTAGAAATTTTTGAGAAAATGTGTCAGGGCATCTGGATAGGTAAAGACTCTTTGGTAGAACTCCCAAAGACCAAAACTATAAATGCATAAGTAATCAAATAGTGTTAAATAAACTAAACCTCCGAATGTGAAAGGAAACAGCAAAATGAAGAGATAACTTAAAATGTAGAATAAAATATTTTCAAGTTATGTCTTTGG
The DNA here is from genome assembly GCA_964023405.1 of Apodemus agrarius. NCBI lineage: Eukaryota > Metazoa > Chordata > Mammalia > Rodentia > Muridae > Apodemus > Apodemus agrarius. The sequence goes on from OZ030009.1 coordinate 77,819,263, forward strand.
AAAATAGATAATATTCATAGTGTATAAAGAACTCTAAAGTTCAATAATTAGGAAGCAACTTAGGTTTAAAATGCTAATAGAAATAAATAGATATTTCTCAAAAGAAGACATAAAAATGACAGATAGGTAAGAAAACGTAATTCTGAAAATCATCAAAGAAGTTTAAATCAAAACCACAATAAGATAACTCTTTAATTATAATGACTAATATCAAAAAGCCAAGTGGTAACACATGCCTGAGAGCTTGGGGAGGGAAAGGATCCTCTGCCTGCCATTGTTGAGAATGCAGAGTAACAGTCAGTGTGAAAAAGAGATGGTTACTCACTGTGGATATTTGAATAAGGAATGTCTCTGATAGGCTTATAGATATGGACACTTGCTACCTGACTGTGGAACCAATGTGGCTGTGGAAACAAAGACCAACTTCACGGGTTTGCCGTCTTGTATGCTCTGTGATAAAAGACTATACTCTCAACTTAAGAGCCGCTTCCGCTCTTCCATCCTTAAAATGGTTTTAACAGGTGTGTTGTCTCAGCAAGGAGGAAAGTTGCTCACATATTAATGCTGAAGTCATTAAAATTAGCACACTATACAGCAATCAGTTTGCTATGTGATTGGATTTGCTGCATACCTCTCTACATTTGCTGGAGACAAAATTAGTTTTTCTCACCATCCATAATCTTCATCTGCCAATAGTCATGATCTACATTATAATTAGAGTCGAACCTGAAGTGATTAGGGTAATAATGAAATTGGCACAGAAAGTGTGAAGCTTATTCAAAGTATATTAATTAGCAAACACATTTAAGTCTTTTATATTAAGAAAAATAGACTCCTTCCTAATTCATATTCATTATAATTGAAACACTTTTAAGTAGGTATTCCTAGCAGGATTAATAACAGCCTTCTGGTCTAATCAATTTTATACATTTTTATTATATACAAATTTATAATGAACTTCTATTGATCAGTGAGTGGTTTGTCTTTAAATTATTTGATATGCAAATAATTCAGAACAAATTAGAAGGTGAATTGAATATAGAGAGCCTGCACTATTAAATATCTTCTCGCATGTTCTTGACTTCTCTTCAGTAACCCCTTCCTTCTAGTTCAGGATTGTTAATGCTTTGCATATTCTTTGCAACACTAAAAAATATTTAAAGTTCTTTTTTAAATCTCCCGTAAATGTCAATAAAAATAGCTAATGTCATCTTATAATTAATTGGTCCTTTTATTTTTATTTTCCTTTTCATCCAGTATCTTACTCTGTTACAATGTGTGGCAATTTTAAATGTGTACTTCCTAATGTTAATACAATGTCAAGTTTAGTTTTCAGCAAAAGAATATGAAACAATTATGTATCTTGAAGTATCACAGAGAAACAAAAGAATCAGTGTGAATTTGAATGTATTTGTTATAATGGATGCTTATATTGTGAGCAGCACAAAGAATTAAAAAAGACTTGGCTTACATTTCCTTTTATTTCAATGTTATTTATGTAAACATTAGGTTAATAACATCTGTAATAACAAATATATTAGCTATCTAGGTTCAACCTTCCTTCTCTTGTGAAATTATTCTTTTATTCAATAGCACAGTACTCTCCACAGTTTTATAAACTTAAGGCTTTGAAATTGCCCTTCCCTCAGTGCTGTTCTTATATTAGAAACTATAAATTACTCATCTACGAATTGCCATTATATAGCAAGCATGATGCTAGAAGTAATCTATGTTTCTTTTAGAATAGTTCTTAAACTGTCCAAAGTAAGTGTTGTCACCTTATTGCTGTACCAAGATTTTATGATTTACAATATGTAATGTATTAACTTCAAATGCCACTATATCAGCACTATAGAACTTACAGTGGCTAACATCATAAGCTAACCCAATGACTTATCTTACACATTTTCCTTAGCCTCATTTCTCTACATTAAATTTTCTAATATTACTTCTGCGTACTTAATAGTAAAGAGACTTTCAAAATTGCCTTCCCTAATCTACAGCATATATAGTGACTACACAAAATTTAGTCTTTACTTCAAAGGCAAAACAAGGATTCAGGGTTGTGCACTTATGATTACACAGTTTCTGGAAATAGAGCTAGAGCAGCAAGGTGAGAGAAAGGAAGCAGACATTCAAATTGAAGAAGTTAAATCACCCATGTGTTCAGATGATACATCCTTACATAAAAATGTGTTAGTCGGAGTTCTTCAAAGGAATGCATAATGTGTGTGTATGTGTGTGTGTGTGTGTGTGTGTGTGTGTGTGTGCCTTTGTGTGTCTGTGTGTGCGTGCATACAAACACACATACACATTTATTGAAACAGGACTTATTAGAGTGGCTGATTGGCTGCAATATGAGTGGTGCAAGAGTTCTGTGTCTTGCTAGAAAGATTATAAGACTGGATGTCTCAGCAGTTACAATCTGTTCTGAGGTCCCCGGGAAGTCTTAGAGAACTGCCAGCTTTTAGTCTATGTGTGAATGATGAAGTAGGTTCTATTGCCAGTGAAGGAATGCCTCAAGCACACTGAATAGATGAACTTTCCAGTGAATGTAAGGGAAAACAGGGAAAAACAATAAGGGTCCTTCTTATATGTCCTTATTATGTGGACTGCTATCAAAAAGCATAACTCAGATTTAGGGTGGATCTTAGTATCTCAGTTGACCCAATCAAGAATGTTCCTCAGATGTCCAGATATAGTCAGGATGGCAACTTAAGATGAGCCATCATTACAGAAAAACATAAAACCCCCAAAATATATTAGAACTAAGAAGCAGCATTAGTAAATACTCAGGATGTAAAATAAATTCACTTACTTTCTATGCACCAGCAGTGAACTCTCGAAAAAAGAAATTGAGAAAACAATTTCATTTGTAGTAACATAAAAACTGTAATGAAGATAACACAAATGTTCAACTATAAAGAGTTCCTTTTAAAAAGTTAAAAGCTATAGCAATATAGAATATTGTTTGCATTGGTTGAAACAAGTGATAAGCATGAAAGTATCTATATGGCCTGAAAACCTAGTGTTGTCTCTGTCAGAATCCAAAGATGTTTGACAGAGACAAACAGGCAAAGTCTTAAAATTCATTCCAAAAAGTCAAGGATCCAAAATAATTATGAGGAAAAAGTAATTAAAATGGAAAACTCAGAACACTTAACTTCAAACTAGACCACAAAGCAGTAACAGCAGAAATACTTCTAGACAAGGGAAGATAACAGAAAGCCCAAAAGTATATTTATGAATTATAGATTCATAGTCAATTACTTTTAAGTGAAGGCTAACTAAGAATGACTTATAAGCTACAGCTGTGCCAAGATTTCACAACTGGCAAACTCTCAACTGTAACTGTCATAGGATCAGTGTTACAGAATGTAGGACAGAAAGTCCCACATATAATAGGAAAGGTATTCATATTCAAGAGGGAAAAATTGGAGCTTTACATCTCAGAATATAAAATAATTGTTCAAAATCAATTAAAAGCCTAAATTACAAACCTGAAACTACAACTTACAGAAGAAATACAGAGGAAGCTTCCTTAAAATTCTAGGCAACAAAAGCAAAAACAAATTAATTTCATTATATCAAATGAATAAAAAATTTTTTATAATGCATGGAAAATTAATCATATCCCTAATTATTAAAGAAATGAAATTGAAACCACATCAGCACTTTAGATTTACTACTATTAAGAAAACAAAACCAGAGGACATGCAAGCATAAAAACCCAAGTTCAGATGCTCAGAACTTGAAAAAGTCACCGATAGAGCAAGCCTATCAGCAAGTGCTTGCCACAAATCCCAAAATGTGAGTTCACTTACCAAGACCAGAAAAAAATTAATTAATTTATCAATTAATCAATTGTTTTAAAGCTGAGTCAGGCAGCTTGTGCCTGTAACGCCTTTCTTTATGGTCAAGGGGTGCAAGGTCATTGATTTCTAAAATAAAATACAAGAAAGTAAGGAGGAAAGAAACAAAGTAAGAAGGAAAGAAAGAGAGAAAGAAGGGAGGAGAGAGAAAGAGAGGAGAGAGAAAGAAAGAAAGAAAGAAAGAAAGAAAGAAAGAAAGAAAGAAAAAAAGAGAGGTAGAGAATGGCCCCAAGGCGTCCAGTCTTGATCTCTTACTGTCACACACACACACACACACACACACACACACACACACACACACACCATTGCAATGGTGGCATGGTGGAGAAGAAAATTTGTACAACAAGGGTAAAAATGTAAGGTACTAGAGCCATATTGCAAAAAGTAGCCAGGTTTTTTACCTGAAGAACTTCAGATGGCTGAGAAGCACCTTAACAAATGTTCAACATCATTAGTCATTAGGGAAATGCAAATCAAAACAACCCTGAGATTTCACCTCACACCAGTCAGAATGGCTAAGATTAAAAACTCGGGAGACAGCAGATGTTCGCAAGGATGTGAAGAAAGAGGAACACTCCTCCACTGCTGATGGGATTGCAAGCTGGTACAACCACTCTGGAAATTAGTCTGGCGGTTCCTCAGAAAACTGGGCACAACACTTCTGGAGGACCCAGCCATACCACTCCTAGGCATATACCCAGAAGATTCCCCAGCATGCAATAAGGATACATGCTCCACTATGTTCATAGCAGCCTTATTCATAATAGCCAGAAGCTAGAAAGAACCCAGATGTCCCTCAATGGAGGAATGGATACAAAAAATGTGGTATATATACCCAATGGAGTACTATTCAGCCAGTAGAAACAATGAGTTCATGAATTCTTAGAGAAATGCATGGAGCTGGAGAACCTCATACTAAGTGAGGTAACCCAGTCTCTAAAGAATAGCCATGGTATGCAATCACTGATAAGTGGATATTAACCTAGAATCTTGGAACACCAAAGACACAATCCACTTACCAAATGATGTCTGAGAAGAAGGAAGGAGTGGACCCTGGTTCTGGAAAGGCTCAATGCATCAGTGTAGGGGAATACCAGAATTGGGAAGTGGGAGGGGGTGGATGGGGGAACAGGGGGAAGGAAAGGGCATGTGGGACCTTTGCAGGCAGGGAACCAAGAAAAGGGAAATGAAATGTAAATAAAGAATATATGCAATAAAAAATGAAAAATAAGAACTAGAACAGTGTGACTCGGTATATATGTTCAGTGAGAACAGAGTCCAGATAAAATAATATCAGTTTTCTGAAAATATTTGTATGCTTACTAAGGATTTAGTGTGGCTGCCAACAATAGAAAATTAACCCCTGTAGGTATTATTGGATGAGTAGATTTATTTATTAAATTTTTTAGATTAAAAAAAGTTATGTGTAAGTGTGTGTGTGCAAGCATGTGTGTGCATTTGTATGTGTGAATATGGACATATAGAAGAATTGGTGCACACTACTGTGCCTGACTTTTATGTTTTGTTCTGCGGATTTGAACTTAATTTTTCATGTGATCATGAATTAATCTTTCACCATAAGCAATATTTTTAAAAATTAGTTTACAGATTATCAGGCTTCCTTGTGCCATTTCATAAATACTTAGTGTTGTTTGGCATTCCCCTACTTTCTCCCCTCCCCACCCCTTCATCCCTGATTAAACCCCTCTACCAGCACCGTCCCCCTCTTGCTTTCAAATCCTAAGTGTTCTCTGACCATCCTGCCTATCTCTCTTAATGCCTCGGTTTTCTCCTCTCCTGGGTCTCGTGAATGACTTTCTTATTCTGGTATATACTACTTTCTGAAATACTTTCAACAAGAACAATCTTCTTATTAATTCTATTGCTAATAATTCTGTTGTTTCAACGGTGTGGATAAACCTAGAGGGCTATGGGAAAATGAGTGAGGCACAGAAAGTCAACTAAAGTGTGTTCTCTCTGAAATGTAAAGACCAAAGAAGTGGAACTCTATAGAAAGGTTACAAAGGCTGCTGGCAACGGTGCAAGAGGAAGATGAGCAAGCCACTTTGCGAGAACACAGAATTTTATTAGGAATGGACAGTTTCTAATTTCTTACACAGTGTGATATCAACGTATGTTATTTTTTAGAAAAATTAAAACAAGATCTTTACAACAAACTTATAATGAGTGTGAAGGAATATGGTTAAGTGATTTAATTGTGTGTCGTATAATGTATTAGGTCATAAAAGTATTCCATTGTACCCAATAGACATATATTATTTTTATAACTTAAAAATAAAGCCTAAAGGTTAACCACAACTGAAATTTAGTACCCATTATGTTGTGTTATATTTTATGATAATGAATAGTCTCATAATAAGTAGTTAATAAAATGAATGCCTGTGGATGGGGAAGGACTTCACAAAGCACCCCTCCTAGATGATGAGATGTTCATAACTAATGGCTGATTAGGAAATGGAGAGTCAGTTATCTTAGGGATGTGACCATTGATTGGTAAGTTGCATTCTATAATGGTTGGCACCATACTCTGGAACATATGGCCAGTGCTAATTGAACCTAATAAGATGCTAAAATAGAGAATGTGAAATTCAAAAGAAAAAATTTAAAGGAGCTGGAGTGGATTGCAGGTGATATGATCAAAAGTCATTTTAAACATGTATGAGGTTATTAAAGATCAAATAAAAATATTTTTTCACAAATGAATGTTTAAATATAAGTTTCAAATTCTTGAGGTTAGTGTTATCTGTATGTATTTCAGAAGAACCTACCCCAAATTCTAGCAATCTAGAAGCCATTTGGATGAGAGTAAATATTTAGTGAGTCCAAGGAAGCCGCATTTCACTTTAGTTATATGTATGTGCACTATGTGTAGGCATTGTTTACTTCTTCATATACCATGTCATGGGTGCAAAGGGTCCTTTTAAGAAGCAGGCAAATGTCAGTAAAGGCAGGTAACAAAAGCTCTTAACACTCCTTTGGGTTGCTTTCTTTTTAAAAAATATTTATTTATTTATTTATTTATTTATTTATTATATGTAAGTACATTGTAACTGTCTTCAGACACACCAGCAGAGGGCATCTGATCTCATTGCAAATGGTTGTGAGCCACCATGTGGTTGCTGGAACTTGAACTCAGGACCTCCGGAAGAGCAGTAAGTGCTCTTAACCGCTAAGCAATCTTTCCAAGCCCTCCTTGGAGTTTTTAATTCATAATCTACTTCATGATATTTATACAACACAAAATCCTATGCTTACAACTGTGTGCTGTGTCCTATAAAGAATGATACATAATAGTTTAATATTTTTTATCCTACCTCAAATTTTAGTCTAACTCAATGGTGGAAATCAAGAGTTCCATAATGTGGGGCAAAGGTAGACATCTATAATAATGGTAGCTCCCAGAAGCACTTGGGCTTCTTGATGGTAGCATTACTATCTGAGGCCAGAAGAAGCTAATTAACATGTGATGCACTTTCTGCAAAGTTATTTCAGTAACAAAAATGAATACTGAAAATCAGCCTACTTTGTAGAGCAGAGGTTGGAGCGGGTATGAAATTCTTTAAGCTGCCACTGATTTTCTGTCTCAGCACTAATTGCTTCAGGTGGAGCTGTCTCTTTTAGAACCTCCTCTATCACTTTGTCTAAGATTTGCTTTAGGGCTCCTACTATGATAATCAAAGGTAATACAAAATTTGTTCAAATTCATTTTTTCATTGTCTTGATTCATCTCCACAGTATTTTAGGAAAAGGGAAGATATCAGAAAAACTTCTTAATTTAAAATGTCAAAGACAATCAGAGCTATATTTGAAGGCTTTAATCCTCTCTACTACACATCCTAGTGATTCTCTGACAATGGCATAAGTCACAGGGGATGAATACAAAATACATCCATAACACGTACATGAGTCAGTCTTAAATCACCATAACACTATCCTTGCCACACCATTATCTGCCCAAGGTGGAGGAGCAGAAAAGGAGGAAGAAGAGGAAAGGACCATAGTTTGTGTGCATGTATAAATTTCTAAATCAAAATAATGAACAATTAATTGCATAGATTTGAACATATGGTCAGCTCAATTTTAAAACATCTAATTTGTCAGACAGTAAAAAGAAATAATGATGGAGCAATTATCCCTCTGAACTTATTTCTTAATTATCCAGGCGAGACTGCTAATGATGTCCGTTTCCCCAGTTCCACTTGCAGTGCAATAATTAAAGGTCATGAGAGAACATTTGTCCCAAGGAGACATAAAGTCAAATGGTAGGCTCAGAATATAAACCTGGAGTCTAATATGAGTACAAGTTCATGGTGCAGAACCAGCAGTCTAGAGATTTTATAGCCTTTGTGTTAATCACAGAATTTAGCCTGATTCATATCTCCAAAGCCCATTAACTGATGGTAATGGTAGTCTCAATATCTGGATATTGAACTTAAAGCTGAGAATGCACTAGATGAGGTCATCTGAGTACTCATTACTAAAGCAAGCAAACAAAAACCCAGAATATGTTGGTTTAATGTTGTAAATATTTTAAAATTTAATTTCTTGACTCTGACTTATCTCATGAGTAGAAAACCAATCAACATCAATATGTTAATAAGAAGGGAACTAACACATGAAAACATTACCAGTAGACAGACTGGGAAAGTATGTAATTTGTTCCTCACAAACTCTGGCCAGGATCAAGTGTCTATAATACCCAGCATCTGGAGACAAGTATGGGTACTGCAAGCTTGATGCTGAGGAAATGTCCCAAAGAACCTCTTCCTCCAGAAATCAGAGTATGGTCTCTGGATTATTGCATGGCATACAATGCCATCAGGGTATAAAAGTAACTGTAGCTAGCCAAGAAACACCTGATTTCTCTTTACTAGGGTCCAAGAAAGACACATCTCATTAGTCTTTTGAAATCTGGTTGTGTTTGGAGGCATACGACACGTATAGTATATTGTATATCAAATATCATACATATGTATATATATTTAGTTGACTCCTAAAAATCTTTTTCTCAAAAGATGACAATTTAAAATATTTGCACTTACATTGTATTTTTTCTTCCATTGGATATTTTATTTACATACATTTCAAATGTTATCCCCTTTCCCAGTGTCCCCTCCAAAACTCTCTATCTCATACCCCCTCCCTCTGCTTCTGTGAGGGTGCTCCCTCACCCACCTACCCACTCCTGCCTCCCTGCCATACAATTCCCCTACACTGGAGCATCAGGCCTTCACAGGACCAAGGGCCATCATCTGCTACATATGCAACTAGAGCCATGGGTTTCTCCATGTGTACACTTGGGTTAGTGGTTTAGTCCCTGGAAGCTGTTGGGGGTTTGGTTGGTTGATATTGTTTTCTTCCTATGGGATTGCAAACCCCGTCAGCTCCTTCAGTCCTTTTCTCTAACTCCTCTATTGGGGACCCTGTATTCAGTCTAATGGTTGGCCTAAGTATACAAAAATGCTTCAAAATACAATTTAAGGGAGCTGAAGTATTTTGTGTTCAGGAGCTCGTATAGTAAAAGTAGTGCAACCTTGACTCACTTGTTTTCTACATAGTGTTAAGAGTGGATAAGTACTCTACTTCTTTACCTTTACTTACAGCTTTACAAATGTATGAGGTATGCATGTTCTAAATGTCGCTTCACAGAAAGCCAACTTCTGTCTTACTCATTTAAATGAAGCAAAAGTTTGCCCATAGTGCCTTAAATGCCACCAATGCTCTTCTCACCTGCCTGTTACTCTGTATGAACCTCAGCACATATTCTGGGAAAGGAAAATCTATTGGGGTGTTATTTCTTATTAGGATAATAAAGAAATTACAGTTAAGCTAAATAATGTATTTTTAAGTACTTACTGGTAATTAATACTAACAATAAACAATAAGTATAAACAAAACTAACACTGATTTTGTATTTGTGTGTTTTTCTGTTGCAATTTATTTCACATAAATATTTTTATTTAGCAAATTTGGAGAGCAAGATCATTGAAATACACTACTTCCTTCACTTTATTACAATTTTAAAGCTTACACTTATATAATGATGCCTAGAGACTGTAACTATATTTGTTTGTTCAGTCTGTGACCACAAAATACTCCTTCAGGCTTCTTTTTGTTGTTGTTTTGTTTTGCTTTGCTTTTTTTCAAGACAGGGTTTCTCTGTGTAGCCCTGGCTGTCCTGGAACTCACTTTGTAGACCAGGCTGGCCTCGAACTCAGAAATCTGCATGCCTCTGACCCCCAAGTACTGGGATTAAACGCGTGTGCCACCACCACCCGGGTCTCCTTCAGGCTTCTTAAACAATAGAATACTTTTTCAAGCTGTGGAGGCTAAATCAAAGATTAAGAACCAAGAAAATAAGAGTTTGTGATTATTATTATTATTGATTATCATTACAATTGGTGAGAACCTACTGGGAAGTTAGCCTCCTTGTGTGCATATATGACATTATCACAAGGTCCTCAGGTGTTGGCGAGGATGTGGAGAAAGAGGAACACTCCTCCACTGCTGGTGGGAATGCAAGCTGGTACAACCTCTCTGGAAATCAGTATGGCGGTTCCTCAGAAAACTGGGTGTGATACTTCCGGAGGACCCAGCCATACCACTCCTGGGAATATACCCAGAAGATTCACCAGCATGCAATAAGGATACATGCTCCACTATGTTCATAGCAGCTTTATATATAATAGCCAGAAGCTGGAAAGAACCCAGATGTCCCTCAACAGAAGAATGGATACAAAAAATGTGGTATATATACACAATGGAGTACTATACAGCCATTAGAAACAATGAATTCATGAAATTCTTAGAGAAATGGATGGAGCTGGAGAATGTCATACTAAGTGAGGTGACCCAGTCTCAAAAGAATACCCATGGTATACAGTCACTGATAAGTGGATATTAGCCTAGAAGCTTAGAACACCAAAGACACAAATCACATATCAAGTGATGTCTCACAAGAAGAAAGGAGTGGACACTGGTGCTAGAATGGACCAAAACATCATTGTGGGAGAGTACAAGAACAGTAAATTGGGAGGGGGTGGATGCGGGAGCAGGGGGAGGGAAAAGGACATGTGGGACCTTTGGGGGTGGGGAACCAGAAAAAGGGAAATGAATTGTAAATATAGAATATATACAATAAAAAAAAATCAAAAAAAAAGAAGTGTTAAAATCCACCAACTATGAGTAAAACTATCCCTCTTGCTAGAATCCTGCACTGTACAAGAGAAGAAGGAGAGACAAGGAGCCAGTGTTCTCTCTCTGCTTCTGGATTATGAATGTGATGTGGCCATACTTTGAGCTCCGGCTTGAACTGTGAGCCAGAGTAAACCTTTTCTCCCATAAGTCCCATTCAGAGTGTTTTATTGCAGCAACAAGAAAGAAACTATTTCAGGGCTCTATACAAGTCCATGTCTGTTAACTTAAAAGCAACTGCCATTTTGTGTGTTTATAGGACGTCCTCTTTTACAGCAGAAGCAGTGTGCCCTTTGCTGCCTTGATTAGCATCCACTCTGGTCTTATCACACCAGCGACATTTTCTTCATGAAATAGTTAAACTTGATTGTTTCTCCAGAATTATCATATCTAAATAGAACTCATATCAGATACAAATTTTTCAATGTTAATGTGAAACAGAATATGGTCACTTAGTCCATAAAAAGCCACATAACATTTCCTATTTATGTTTATTACTTTTGGCTGTTAGCTAGACACAACCTAGAATCTGCTGAAAAGAAAACTTTAATGAGGAATTATCTAGATTAGACTAACCCGTATGCATGTTTGTGGAGAATTGTCAGAGAATGTGAAAAGAAGGAGAAATACCCTGTTGCTGGCAGAATCATCCTGTAGTCATAGCATTATTTACTACATAAGACAGGAGAGAGCAGAAGAAAACAGACAAGCATCCAGAAGGGATGGATTCAATTCTCCCTCCTCTTGACTGAATGATATGATACTTTAAGTTCCTACCTTGGCTTCTTTCAATGATACACTGTAACCTGGGGTTGTCAGCTGAACAAACCTTTTTTTCCTTTATGTCACTTTTTGCTGGGGTACTTGTCACAGCAAAATAAAATAAACTAGAACATATTTCAAGAGTGAAATTATATTTGCCTTGATATACACACAAATGATTGCAAATAGAATATTTGTATGTTAGTATATGAAAGTTACTATACACATCTATTCACAAGTTTGTACAAGTGTGTGTGTGTGTGTGTGTGTGTGTGTGTGTGTGTGTGTGTTTACATAAATTACCTTATGGCCTAAAAGGAGCTAATACCAATAACATTTAATCGTAGTAGACAGACTTAGCTTTCAGATCCATTTTCTACCCATTTTTCCAAATTGAAACAAGCTAAAAAATTCTGCTAGCATAATAACATGATTCCAAGATTATGGTAGGAATTGTGCAATATGAGATGTCTGGTATTATAAAATAAATAAGGAATTATAAGAAATCACAGTAATTGAGTATGTCAAAGAATCACACACACACACACACACACACACACACACACACACACAATGGCTGAAAAAAAAACCCTTAATTGTCCAGGATGGAATGATTTCCTATAAAATTAGGCAATTTTCAATTATAATCCTACAGATAAAATATTCACAAGTATATATTGATATAAATTAATAAGTAAACAAAGGATGGACAAGTTCCCTGTGCCAAGAGATTGTAACTATTTGTGTTAATCCTATATTCAACAGAGAAAATCATAATCTCTACCCTTTTAGTAAGAGTTTGAACTAATGACCTGCTTAAAAATGTACACTAAATAAGAAAGAAAAAAACTAACTTTAAGGAAAATAAATGTAACAACCACCTTAACCAGGTGATAAAACTCATCATTGACAAGTAGTATAATTAATATATGATGAAACTTACACTTCCCTTTAATTGTCCCCAAATCCATAACCTAACCATTCTGGAGCCAGACTCCAAATAGAAAGCACCCTCCAATGTTTCTGATTAGTACCTTTCAAACAAAGCAAATTCACACTGGACATCATTGTAACCAAGAAAAGTCAAAGGAGTTATGACCGCTGAATGCAGTGAGAGGTCTTGGAAGGAATCCTAGAACAGAAAAAGTACATTAGCTAATGACTAAGCAATATGAAAAAGGGTAGAATTTACTTAATAACACTTTACCAGAATTGGCTCATTAATTATGAAAAATGTACTATATCAATGTTAGATGCTAATAATAAAAAAGTGGAGGATAGCATATAAATACCCTTTGTTAGTAAAATTCATAATTTTTCTGTAATTTTGAAATTATCCTAAAATCAGTTGGTATTAGTCATTTAAAAGCAACTTATTAAACTAAAGGGTAAACTGTAAAGTCTCCCAGCAACTAAAAAATAAAATGTCAAAACTGACACTAGATCATTTAAATATTTTGACCCTGAAAGAGTCTATTACAAAATGGAAATAAATGACCTAGACACATTTAGATGAAATTAATAACACCAAATAATTTGTGAAAATGTAAAGTTTTTGTTTATGCCTGTCTTGTACTGTGTTTACAAATACTTTGGAAAAAATCAGCTTGACAAAGGGTTTGTTTTTGGCTCAAAAACACACCAGGAGTCCTGGTGGCAGGAGCTTGATGCAAGTGCTCAGATTGTAGCTGCAGTCAGGAAGCAACAAGAGATGGATGCCAGTGTTTGACTCCCCTCCCCCTCTTTATTTAGCCAACAGTTAATGTGGGTCTTCCCAATTCAATTAAACTACTTTAAATAATTCCATACAGCTATGACCAGACACTAGTTTCCCCGGAGATTCCAAATCCTGCCAAGTTGACAGTCACTCACAATGTTCAGGACAGGAGTAAAGGAGACAGAGACTTAAACATTTCTCCCTGACAATGCTTTCTTGAATGTATGCTGGCTGGTATCTAGGTCTGCCAGTTCATAGGTTTCTCTCTCTCTCTCTCTCTCTCTCTCTCTCTCTCTCTCTCTCTCTCTCTCTCCACCCACTCACTCACCACTCTAGCATACCCCTATGCTGGGACATCAAACTTCCAGAGGACAAGGGCCTCCCGCTCCATTGATGTCAGATAAGGTCATCCTTTGTTACATATGTACCCAGAGAGCCATGAATCCTTCCATGTATACTCTCTGGTTAGTGGTTTAGCTCCCTATAAATGGCCATCTTGCTGAAAGCAAAGCAATCTACATATTCAATGCAACTCCCATCAAAATTCCAACTCAATTCCTCATAGAGTTAGAAAGAGCATTTTTGCAAATTCATCTGGAATAACAAAAAATCCCAGGATAGTGAAAACTATTCTCAACAATATAAGAACTTCTGGGGGAGTTAGTATCCCTGACCACAAGCTGGTTATTACAGAGCACTAGTGATAAAAACTGCATGGTGTTGGTACAGAGACAGGCAGATAAATCAATTGACTATAATTGTAGATCCAGAAATGAACCCACCTATGGTCACATGATCTTTGACAATGGAGCTAAAGCTATACAGTGGAAAACAGACAGCATTTTCAACAAATGGTGCTGGTTCAACTGGTGGTTAGCATATAGAAGAATGTAAATCAAACCAGTTTTATATCCTTGTACAAAGCTCAATACACCAATACCTTATGCTTAATATCAAGAATTAACAAGTGGGACCTCATAAAATTGCAAAGCTTCTGTAAGGCAAGGGTCACCATCGATTGGAAAAAATGGCAATCAACAGATTTGGAAAAGATCCTTACCAACCCTACATCTGAGAGAGGGCTAATATCCAACATATACAAAGAACTCAAGAAGTTAGACCACAGAGAACCAAATAACCCTATAAAAAGAGCTAAACAAAGAATTCTCAACTGAGGAGTACCAAATGGCTGAGAAGAACCTAAAGAAATGTTCAACATTCTTAGTCATCAGGGAAATGCAAATCAAAACAATCCTGAAATTCCACCTCACCCCAGTCAGAATGACTAAGATAAAAAACTCAGGTGACTTAGTCCCTGGGAGCTCTAGATTTACTGGTTGGTACATATTATTGTTCCTCCTATGGGGCTGCAAACCTCTTCAGCTCCTTGGGTCCTTTTACTACATGCTCTATTGGGGACCCTCCAGGGCCTAAACCACCATCAAAGAGTAAACATGGAAGGACCCATGACTCCAGCTACATATGTATTAGAGGCTGGCCTTTTCAGACATCAATGAGAGGAGAGGCCATCGGTCCTGTGAAGGCTGGATGATGCAGTATAGAGAAATGCCAGGTCAGGAAAGTGGGGGGATGGGGCTTTGTAAGCAAGGGGAGGGGGGAATGGGATAAGGGGTTTTCAGAGGGGTAAGAAGGAAAGGGGATACCATTTGATATGTAAATAAAGCAAATATCTAATAAAATAAAAAACTTTAAAAAAATCACATAAAAAAAGGAAAAAACCTCAGGTGACAGCAGATGCTGGGGAGGATGTGGAGAAAGAGGAACACTCCTCCATTTTTGGTGGGATTGCAAGATTGCACAACCACTCTGGAAATTAGTCTGGAGGCTCCTCAGAAAATTAAACAGTATTACCTGATGACCCAGCTATACAACTCATGGGCTTATACAAAAAATATTCTCCAGCATATACCAAGGACACATGCTCCACTATATTTATAGCAGCCTTATTAATAATAGCCAGAAGCTGGAAAGAACCCAGATGTCCTTCAACAGTGGAATGGACACAGAAAATGTGGTACATTTGCACAATGGAGCACTGCTCAGCTATTAAAAACAATGACTTCATGAAATTCTTAGAGAAATGGATAGAACTAGAAGATATCATCCTGAGTGAGGTAACCTAGTCACAAAAGAACACACATGGTATGCACTCAGTGATAAGTGGATATTAGCCCAAAAGCTCCAAATGCCCAAGATACAACCCACAGACTACATGAAGGTCTCAAAGAAGGAAGACCTAAGCATGGATACTTCGGTCCTACTTAGAAGGGGAACAAAATACCCTCAGGAGAAGATACAAAGTATGGAGCTGAGACTGAAGGAAAGGCCATCCAGAGACTACTCCACCTGGTGATTCATCCTATATACAGTTACCAAATCCAGACACTATTGTGGATGCCACTAAGTGCTTGGTGACAGGAGCTAGATATAGCTGTCCCCTGAGAGGTTCTGACAGTAGCTGACAAATACAGAGGCAGATTATCCCAGCCAACCATTGGACTGGGCACAAGGTCTCCAATGCAGGAGTTAGAGAAAGGTCTGAAGATGCTGAAGAGGTCTGCAGCCTCATAAGAGGTACAACAATATCAACCAACCAGATCCCCTGAGCTCCCAGGCACTAAACCACCAACCAAAGAGTACACATGGAGGGACACATGACTCCAGTAGAATATGTTGCAGAGGATGGCCTTGTTGGAGACCGTTGGGAGGAGAGGCCCCTGGTCCTTTGAAGACTGGATGCCACAGTGTACAGGAATGCCAGGAAGGGTAAGCAAGAATGGGTGGGAGGGAAACACCATAGAAGTAGGGGTATGCGGAGATAGGTTTTTGGAGGGGAAATCAGGAAAAGGGATAATACTTGAAATGTAAATCAAAATCTCTAATAAAAACTAAATATTGTTTACTCACATTACTTTAGGCAATTTACCAAGACACATCAATACAGAAAATACTCATAGATGACAGTTTAAATTAATGGGAATTTAAAATAATGGAATGGATAGTATATGAGTCATTATGTACATTATATATAACACATTATCAACATCCATCATAATACATTATACACTCAAAGACATATTCATATAAAATCTAACATATGACACAGGTTTTCGATTTTAAAATCAGAAAATATAACAACTGCGGGGACATTTATCTGAATCCTTAAATGAATGAATAGTTCCGCAAAATAAAAAATTTCTGATATTTTGAGAATTGTCATTGATTCCAAGTTATTTTTATATAGCATAGCAAAGAAGAAAAAATCAGGAGAATGTGAAAGTAATATATCCACTTCATAGTCATCTAGTAAAGTGTAAGCAAAATTTAATAATGTGGTATTAACCCATTATTGATATAAGAAAATCAGGCCTTCTGAAGGGATATATCTTGGAAAGGGTGTCTTACATTATTGCAATGATAAAAATCTAATTAAATTTTCTACTGGACTGCCACAGCTAAAGGTTAAGATGTTTTCCTAATTATTCAAGGAACCAAATTATTTTCTCCTCTGTTGGGGGCTTCTTTTTCAAGAAACACAAAACACCACATCTTAGAATCAGTATTTAATTATAAGTAATGAAGTCAGTCAAATATCTTAGAAGCAATCCTTGGAGAAAAGTAACCCATTTCTCTTTTAAAAAATTTATCTGTACTATATAATGAAAGAAATCATTTCAAATATTGTCAGTATTACAATAATTCTAAAGTGACAAGCAATGTCAGCTATCAACCCATGTGTCTCATAATGGTATCTGTAGCACGTACCATTAAATCTGTGCTATCTATAAATTTCATAAGAAATTAGTACCAATAAAACTTAAGAACAAATACATTTTGTAGTTGAAGAGACCATTGGCTGGCAAGGTTGAATCCTGACATTGGTTATCTAAGAAATTTATCTTCTACTTTCTCTTCATGAAACATCCAATTCATTATATTTCTCTGATTTTATACTTTAAAGCTGCATACTGAGATCTCACTGCGGTTAAACATAATATGCTGTATCTATAAAATAGAAGAATATTTGGCATGGAAAATAAAATTTCCTTCTTACCTAAATGGCAGCTACTGGATATCCCTTCATATGTGTTTTGTTTAGATGTGTTATCAGAACTACCTTTATGAAAATTTATGCCCCAAACTCATGTGAATAATAATATTTGAATTAGGAGTTGGAAGAATTCACTATGACTAGAGGATATTAAGAAGGCCATCTTTACTGCTAGCACTGGTGGCATTAAGGAAAGCAGGAGATAGAGAAGTGGGTTGGCAGAACGTCTTCTTATTGTTGTTAAATATTATCTCCTGTGTTAGAATACATCAAGAATACCCTCAATAGAGAGACACTAGTGCTCGTCGAGTACTTGAATACACAACCTATCAAACAGTAATCCAAACCAACTTTTAAAAAATATATTATATGATCTCACATGTTTTGGGTAAGCAGTAGATAATAGATTATTAGGTTCATAAACAATTTCCATGTGTTAAGCTTATTATACATAATAATTGTTATGCTTTGATTCGGGGATTTTTCAAGTGTAATCATTAACTGAGTTTACAATCTTACCCTGAAATTCAATACTTATACATTGTTGAACATAATGGCAAAACAAAAATGATTAGTATATGCTTGGAAAATATCCAAAGTTTAAGAATTAATTACAAATCTCAATCTTCAAACTCATGCAGACAACAGAAGGGTGCTATAAAGGGGAAAATAGTCTACTATGATGCTATTACATCTGATACAGAACAAAAATGCAGTCAAGGAAACTAGTAAGCCAAAGCCACACCTGCTCAAGCCTGGAAGCTACACTAGAAAAAAACAAATAAACAAAGCAGAAAAATGATATTCATGAAGGCAGAAATATTTGTAATCTTTGTATCTGGAAAAGTGTTCATATTAAAAAACTATAACAAGAAGAAAATCAAGATACAATCTAATAAAGCAATGTAAAAGACCTAAATAAACTTTTTGTTCAAAAGAGAGTATATAAATAATCTACAGGCATAAAAAAGCTTCTAAACACAATTAATCATCAGGGCTAAAAATTTCAGAAACATGATTAAGAATTACCATTTTTTAAAAATTTTGTTCCATTTTCTTTTTTTTTTCATTTTTTAATTATATATTCTTTGTTTACATTCCAAAGGCTTTCCCCTTTCCCAGGTCCCCCCCACCATACATCCCATAAGTCCTCTCCCCTCCCCCAACTATTCCCCAATCACCCACCACCACCACCATTTCTCTATTCTGGTACTCTCCTACAAAACTGGATCCAATCTTTTCAGGTCCAGGGTCCTCTCCTTTCTTCTTCTTGGGAATCATTTGACTTGCTAATTGTGCCTTGAGTAGAATCATTATTTTAAAAAACACCAGCAAAAACAAGAATTAGAAATGTATGGAAAAATAAAATCTTGCCCACTGCTGAAAATGTAAATTAGTAAATATGGCATTATAAAAAACATTGCAGAATCTGTCTAAAAATAAGAAGCAGAATTTCATAATTTAGCATTCCTCAGTTTAATTTTCATCAGCCAAAATCTTTAAATCAATATGCTAGAAAAGTTTCTTCTTGCCTATCTCCATGATAGTCCATGAAACAAAAGACAAAAAATAAAACAGACTTTGCCCCCTTGGGAGCATAAGTTCATGAAATCATAACATACATTTCCACATCCATGAACACACACACACACACACACACACACACACACACACACAGGGATAGTATCCAACTTTTAGGAGAAGATAACCCAATAATTTGTAGCAATTTAGATAAACTTGAAAGATGTAATAACTGAGATAAACCAGACACATAAAAACAAATTATTTCAGGTGAAATCTTATAAAAACTATTTGACAAAAGCAAGATGGTTGTGGGGATCTGTTAACTGAAGAAAAGTGCAGTTGTTGATCAAATAGTTGATTAAAAACTAACATAAATGGATATATATTAAATTATATATGTATAATATATATAAAATTATACTGACATGGTGACCATATTTATTTCCAGCTAACTAGTTATTAAAAGTTTGCCAAGAATGATCTTGATTCAACTTTTGAAATGGCATCTGTCAAGAAAACTGTCCGTTTATTATAGATTTTCCAATTTTGTGGAGTATAAGTCTGAAATATGACCAAATGATTTGGGTTTCCTCAATTTCTGTTGTTATATTTTCTTTTCATTTTAATGTTGTTAATTTGAATAACCTCTCCTTGACTTTTACTTAGTTTGGCTAAGGTTTGTCTATCTTTTTTATCTTCTCAAAAGAACCAGCACTTGGTTTCCTTGATTCTTTGTATTCTCTTTGTTTCTGATTGATTTATTCCAGCCCTGAGTTTGGTTATTTCCTGCCTTCTATTGTTCATGGGCTGGGTGTGTTACCTTTTTTTTTCTAGAGCATTCAGGTATACTTGTAAATTGCTCATATGAAAACTTTCTAATTTCTTTATGGAGGAGGCACTTAACTCTATGAACTTTCCTCTTAGCACAGCTTTCATTGTTTCCCATAAGTTTCAGTATATTGTGCCTTCATTTTTGTTGAATTCTAAAAAGCTTTTAATCTCATTATTTCTTCTCTAACCCAGTGGTTTTTCAATAGAGAGTTGTTCAGTTTCCATGAGTTTGTAGGCATTCTGTTGCTTCTGTTTTTTGTTGAATTTCAGTTTTAATCCATGATGGTCTCATAAGGTATAAGGAGTTAAGTCTATTTGTTTATGTGTATTATGAAGCTTGCTTTGCGCTAGACTATATGTTCAATTTTGGAGAAAGTTCCCTGAGAAGAAGATAAGTTCTTTTTTTGCTTGGCTGAAATGTTCTGGAGCTATATTTTAAGTCGATGTAATTCCTAACCTCTGTTTCATTATTTCTCTGTTTAGTTTGTCTTGATGATCTGCCCATTGGTGAGATTGGTGTTTTGAAGTTTCTTACTATTAATGTTTGGGATTCAGTGTTTGACTGAAGCTTTAGTAATGTTACTTTTATGAATGTTGGTATCCTTAGACTTGGGGTATAAATGTTCAGAATTGAGACATCATCTTTGTGGCTTTATCTTTTGATGAGTATAAAGTGACATTCCCCATTTCTTTTGATTAATTTTGGTTGAAAATTGATTTTATTGGATATTAGAATGATGACTCTATGTTGGCTCCTAGTCCTAGAAAAGCCTTTTCTAGCTCTCTACTCTGAGCTAATGTCTAATTTTGTTGCTCAGATATGTTTCTTGTATGCAATAGAGTGATAGACCCCATTTTCACATCCATTTTGTTTGCCTTGACTTGTTATTAGGGAACTGATTCCATTGATGTTGAGAGATATTGATGAAAAATTATTGTTAATTCCTCATATTTTGATGGATCTTTGGTTTCTTATAGCCTGCAAGACATCTGCCCAGACCCTACTGAACTTTAGAGTCTCTGTTATAAGCTAAGGTATAATTCTGATAGGTCTGCCTTTATATGTTATCTGGCCTTTTGCCCTTGCAGCTATCAACTTTTTTCTTTGTTCTATACATGTAGTGTTTTGGTTATTATGTCTCTGGAGGGTTTTCTTTTCTGGTGTAACTTGTTCAGTGTTCTATAAACTTCTTGTACATTTAAAGCCATTTCTTGCAAATCAGGGAAATTTTCTTCTATGATTTTGTTGAAGATATTTTTGGGCATTAATCTGGGAATCTTATCCATCTTCTGTTCCTATTATACTTAGGTTTAGTCTTTTCAGAGTGCTCCCAATTTCTTGGATGTTTTGGGCTAAAAATTTCTTAGATATAGCATTTTCTTTAACCAAAGTATCAATTTCTTCTATTGTATGCCTGAGATTCTTTCTTCCATCTCTTGTGTAATATTAGTGATGCTTGCCTCCAGAGTTTCTGTTCTCTTTTCCAGGTTTTCCATCTCCAGGCTTGTCTCCATTTGAATGTTCTTTATTGCTTCTCTTTTTCATGTTCAGGACAATTTTATTCATTTCCTTTACCTGATTGGTTGTATTTTCCTGTATTTCATTAACAGATACATTCATCTCCTCTTTAAAGACCTCTATCATTATAACATTGGGTTTGAAGTCATCTTCTTGTGTTAGGATATCCAGGCATTGTTGTAGTGGGATAGCTGAGCTCTGGTGGTGCCATGTTGCCCTTGATCTTCTTTTTGTTTTTGTTTTTTATTGTTGTTGTTCGTGGTGTTTTTTTGGTTTTTTGTTTGTTTGTTTGTTTGTTTTTGTGTTGCAGATCTGAATGTTCTTAAGGACCAAAAGACCTCTTCCAGAAGAGGTCGTTAGTCAGATGATGGAGGTCAGTGCCGACCACATCTTCAGGTTGTGCCTTAGTTGGACATGACAGGTAAAGGATTGACAAGGAGTGTAAGCTGTGTTCGCCTGGGGCCATGCAGGCATCTTCAGAAGTAAGGCAGAGCAGTAGGCTGCATAATAGAGGTGAGGAGACAGCAGGTATCTCACTGCATCTCACCTCTGCTGACAATCCTCCAGATGGACCCTAGTAGTGGTATTCTTATACATTGTCTTTTTTTATACTGAGTCATGCCCTCTCTAACTCTTGCTTCTCACAGACTTTGTCATGAAGGGCCATTGGAATTTTCTGAAGACTCAACTATATTAATGAGATGATAGTGTAGTTTTGTCCTTGAGTTTATGTGGTAGATTATGTATAGTGACTTCTGTATGCTCAGCCAACCTTACATTTCTGGGATGAAGCCAATTTGATTTTAATAGATCTATTTGCTGTGTTCTTGAACTCAGTTTAGTAATACATTATTAAGAATTTGGGAATTAGTTTTTGTCAGAGAGGCTGGTGTAACAATGGCTTTACACAAAGTCTTTGAATTCGTTCATTCATCTTTTCTCTTATAAAATACTTTAAGAAGATTTTAGTTCCTCTTTAAGGTGTAGTTGAATTTTGTGATCCTTCTGGGCAAGTGCTTCTTTGACTAGAAGATATTTAATTATTAATTAATTTTTGTTGTTTAAGATGGACTTATTTAATTTTTTATCTCTTCTTGGTTTAACTTTGGTGTGCAATGTGCATTCTAAAATTTTCCATTTCTTTTAGATTTTATAATTTGATGAGGGTAAAGGTTTTGGAAGGATGTCCTTAAAATCCTCAGGAAACTATTTGGATCTGAACATTATTGGTCATGTCTTAGAGAAATTCCAGGAACTGTCTCAGCCTTTGGGCTGGCTATCTCTCTTGGCTAGATAGATGTCAGGGTCATTGCTGATTAATGTCCCATGTCTGTGTTTTTTTTTCCAAGAAGCCTTGCCTGCTTCTGTAGGAAACTAAAATGCACAGCCTAACATGGCTGCCTGTTCTTAAATGGAGTGGATTAGGTCCTTTCAGTACATGTACTGTAGGAGGCTGACAAAAATATCTATCAACAAAAGTATTATTGCTACAACAGATGGATTCATCTTTATTTTTATTTATTCAAGTAATTTTGCTCCTTTCTTTGGACAGTTTAGCTGAGAGTTTTTCAACATTGTTATCTTTTTCAAAGAAAACTGTTCATGTCTTTGATTTGATTCATGAGGATTGTTAATTTTTGCCATTTTTATTCAATAATTTATGCCATCATTTTAATTATTTTTGCCACCTAGTATTTTGACTATTATTTATTCTCATTTTTTCAAGATCTTATGGCATATCACTAAGTTCATGCTCTCTGACTTTTTGAAAATCCTAAATCATCAGTGCAAGAATCATAAATTTTCTTTGTTCAAAAATATTTTCAAGTATGTGCATATACATGTGCATGCATGTGCACCTGCCTATGTGTGTGTGTGTACATGCATGTGTGTGTGTATGCATGTGTGTGTGTATGTGTGTTTATAATGTGTATATGTTCTTGTGGATATGTATGCATCTGTGATAGTACATCAACACATGTGTGACCACATCATAAAGGCCAGAAGTCCACAATGGGTGACTTCCTCCAATTATTCATCACCATATTTTTGACACAAGATATTGTGCTGGATTTTGAAATTATTGACTCTGCTACATTAGTGAGCCAGTACACTTCAAGGATACAACTCTCTCCCTATAGCTCTTCAATGATGAAGTTTTAGATGCATGTGCCATTACCTGTATTTTATGTGAGGGCTAGATATTTGAACTCATTTCTTCATAACTGTGCATCAAATATGTTAATGGCTTAGCTATCTCATGCTTTCCACTTTCTCTTACCAAAGTCATAATAACTATAGAGGCATATACCACAGTCATAATAACTATAGAGGCATTAAGATTTCTGCATAATATCATTATGATAAATATTTAAAGAAAGCCTTATCACAATATCTAGGAATTAATGTCAATGAAGAAATTGTGATGAATGAAAGTCTAAAATGATCACATGTATAAACAAGAAATATAATATGCAGATAGAAAATATGTAACATCTCAGACTAGCAAACTGTCACTTGTCCAAGTGACCTAACTTAAAACTGTAAAGAAAGAATAGTAAAAACTTGCTAAAGTTTATCAAATACTTCTTTTAAGAAAAAGCTGGGGGCAGGGGGAGAAATGAGCGAGTCTATATTCTTCACCATCCAGGCCTGCTCATCTAAAGCAAAGCGTCCTATAGAAATTAAGATGCTAATAACAAAGACTTGCTGCACCTAAAGAGTATAGCACTCTGCTAGCATCTTTTTTCATATCCTATGATTACTTTTCACATTCGAAAACTCTGGTGGAAAGTCAAAATTGACATAAAAGAGCAAACAAATCAAAAGGCATATCATATTTTGAAGACATATTTGAAAATAATATGAACCCATTATCACTGGAATGATAATGCCTTAAGACTGGAAAGATGGGTCAAGATTATTTCTCAAGCTACA
The DNA here is from genome assembly GCA_964023405.1 of Apodemus agrarius. Lineage (NCBI taxonomy): Eukaryota > Metazoa > Chordata > Mammalia > Rodentia > Muridae > Apodemus > Apodemus agrarius. Next base: position 77,843,712 of record OZ030009.1, read on the forward strand.
TTATAAAACTTAAAAAATGTTTATTTTAGTTGTGTCTACAATACTGCATCTTTTTTTATTGAAACATCTTAAAAATATTATATGTTGAATGGGGAAGATACTCAGTGAATAAGGTTGCTAGTTTCCAAACCTAATGTGTGATAATTTCAAATGCAAGATTCATATGATAAGGAGAAATGAACTCCCACATGCTGACTTCTGTCCCACATGTGTACCTGTATCACTCCACATACACACAGATATAACTAGCAAATGAATACATGTAGATGTCACTATAATTTATAATCTTTGTATTTATGATTTGATGCTCTATATGACATGCATTTGCAAATTTATTGACATAGTCTCTTGTTTTAAATTCACAAAGTCGCTGAAAAAAATCTCTTACAACCCTAAGTTTTAAAAAATAACTCTATGACATGAACATGCCCTGAATTATTTTCTCTAACATGGCCAAAATAGGGCTTATAAAGCATATATATATATATATATATATATATATATATATATATATATACACATATGTATATATATTTGATAACTACAATATGAATGTAAATGGATATAAACCAATAAAAAATCAGTCAAGAAATCACAGAAAAGAAGGAATTATTTTGATTTTTTTCTGGGGTCATCAAGAATGATTCCATGGTATCGGATTTGAGTGATATGGAACCAGCGTAAGTCACCCAAACACACAATACAAAAACACACAGGAATAAATAATTTTTATTCAAGTTTTAAAAGAGAGATATCTTTCCATTTGAGCAAAGAAGATATGTTAGAAATCATGGAGGCAAGACCCCTCCCACTCAGTAGAAAAAAACTGCAGACCAGAAGAGAAATGGAAATAACCATAACCATGCACTATCACCTCCCAGCCTGGACTTTCCCTCATCTCCTTAATGCTCCAGAACCTTCAGAATAACATCACAGTAGTACAAGTTGGAGAGCAAAATATGAAATAATACTTTCTGAGGCATTCCAAGCTGAAGCTCTGACAGATCTCAAAGACAATATTAATCAGTAATGATGAAAATGTTAGAATACAGTGATGTTAGGGTGTATATCTGAATTGAATTAATAAACACAGGGCAAGAAAAAGAACAAGAAGTAATGTCCAGTCTTCTGAAAAATATCATAGAGAGTGAATCTATCCTGACATTACTTTACTTTGCTAAAAAATTCTGTGAAATAGGTTTATTTGCTGAAGGAGATGAATGGAAACAGTGCTATACCCTGGGTTTTATTTGAACATGTCACATAGGTAATACCTGCATCACATCAGAAGTTTCTAGGCACATCCAGAGGTCATACAAATAGTAACTTCAGACACAAAAAAATTGCTCAAAATATGCATCACCATCTTATCTAGTGAGTTCTAGAGAGAATAGAAAGCTCATTGCCTGGAGCTTCAAAGTCATATTTGTCATGAAGACGAGGAAGGATCATGGCAAGGAAGACAGGGACAGTGAGAAAAATATATCAGAGCAATACACTTCAGAGAAACCTGGAGTGAGGCTGAGTAAATCAACCCCTGGATTTAGTACAAACATAAATATGAGTGACGTACCCAGGGAAGATGAAGTGGAGCAGGTATGGAATAAGCCAGATTACTGAGGTTAACAGGTGTCTGCAAAAGCAATCATATGGAAACATCAGGTGACTTTTCTTCCAGTTAGTTGATGGTGAAACAAAGCAGCACTTATCAAGTTAGATTGTTAGAGAAAAAGTATTGAGAGTAGACAAGTGGATTGGGTAGTCTCACTCCATATTGACTGAAAGAAAGCAAAAAGATTAAATTATTTAGCATTATAGGGCACTATATGTTAGGGCCCTTTATGAAGCATGGTATTGGGATTCGACATAAAGGGACAAGGTGTGTGGTTCCTTTATGAATGGAGCGAACTGACAGGATAGGCCATGTCAACCAATGCAGAAATAAGGAGACAATGAGAAGAATTTCTTTGTAAAATAACCCAAGGAAGCAATGGTACAGGCTACCCACTGCATAAAAGAATCAGCTTTGCTTGGCAAGTACATGAGGTTAAACCCAGTGCACTGAGTGGTAGAAATGGACGTGGAGTACTGCATCTGTGTGCCTCAGTCAGAATGTGTCTTCCCAGATGCACAAGGACAAGAGCAATCGGTCTGACAGACCTCGTGCAGCAGCGGGAGCTTGACGGGGCCTAACCCCCTTTTAACAAACAGATGAAGAACACATCCCTAGCGAGCGTCTCTCCTGTAGCATATTTTGTCAAGTTTTCCAAAAGCCATTTGGAGAGAGCATTACCAGCCACAGTCAATAGCAAATGAAGCCAAGGCTCAGAGAGGTTAATATGAAATGGTCAAGTGCCAATTAATAATAGAGCCAAGATCCGAACTCTGCATTCCGTGTGCTTTTCATTTGCAAAGCCACTTTCCTTTCCAAGGTTGACTTTATTTTCAACATCACCTATAAGTTAAAGTTCACAAAATACTTTATACAGAATTACTAAATGTCTTACTTCAATATTTTAGTTTCAAAGAATTTGTCCAAGTCCAAAAGAATGATGATTGCTAAGTGTTATTGAAGGAATGGATCTGAGACACATTTTTTTTTTTTGCCCATTAGTAAGTTTTCCTAGCACATGTTAAAATCTTTTCATTTAGTATCTCAGTTCTGAAGACATCTGAAAGGAATAAAAATAGAACTCGTAACCATAGCAGGAGACTATTGACTCTAGAATAATATTAGAAGCAAAAATGGTTCAAAGTGCCATAGAATCTCGAGACTGTCAGGACTGAGCCTTGGTACTCCCAAGATGGTGCCAGGGCTACAGAGGGCTAAAGTGAGATATGAGTAAACACTAATGCTGCTCTAGGGACCAGGGACTGGGAAAAATCAGGACCATGGAAGTACAAGAAGAAGAAATGCCTGGCTAATTACACTGAATGTTTAGTTTCTTTGATACACCATTGACATTACTGGAGAATGAGAACAGGTATAATTTCTGGCATAATAACATTGATTTCAAAGCACAAGCCGTAACTAGTCATATATGCCATGACTGAATTATTTTCCACATGCATTAACTACTTGCTGATGAAAAGTCGTAAGACCTAAGAATGCCTTTATATAGGAAAGAAAAGCACAGCAATTGCTTAATCAATAGTTTCCCTCTGTGGTGTAATAGTTAACAAGCAAGGAGATGCCAAAGAATTCTTCAGTGTTGATATGACACAGAATTGATACCTCTAACATGTTCTAAGCAAAGACAAGTCTCTTTGTAAATAGAAGCCATTGTTTCTAGCCTCACCATAACACTTGCCTTCATTCAATAAAAAAACTCAAATGCAGTTCCCTTAATCAAATCAAATGTCCATGAGAAAAAGACCTGTATACTTACACTGAAAATATTGTTTGGGGGAATGCTGTCTGAGGGTGGGTATCTCTTCGCTGTTGGATACTATCTGTATATAATAAAATATAAAAGTAAATTACAGATGTTCTCTGAGCTTGAGATAGAAAAGAAATGAGAAGATATAATTGAACCTGTAAAGGCTTCATTTGTAGATGGGACATTTCCTCCTGAGAAATGAAAGATCTCCCAGTAATACAATGAATGTACTTCTGATTTATGGTAATTAATTCGGAATGTGGTTTATCTACTACATTGCTCACTATAGAAGATGAATTGTACAACAGGATTATCTGAGTCCTGGAAGTAAAATTAGCATAACCTTAGAAGAGAGTGGAATTTTGCACTTTGTCTTCACATTGAAAGCATAGATCAAGCCATCCTGTCTTATTTCACTGCCCAGAGGTCCAATTATAAAAGGGAAATGAAGCAGAGAAGGAACCGCTTTCCCATGTACTCTTCCATGTCATAGGTTTTTTTGGATATTACACCAAATTTCGGGGAAGATTGAGATGCATTCACATCGTTAATTCTGACCTCAAGATAAGAGTCACACAGTGCAGATAGTGTTCCTTGTGGAGGAATGTTTCCTCATACACAAATCTGAAAAAGAAGAGTGAAGTCCAAATCACTGTATAGTACCTACCACAAATCACACTATAGTACCTACAGTGATGCCTCATTAAGATTTTGCCTTAGTTTCTGTGATTCCCTTATTGCAGTTTGGATGTCATTTCATCTTGGACAGAATATTCAGGGATCAAATATAATTTATTATATCATAACAGCAAAGTCACACTCAACATTTAACCTTCAGCTATTCAAGAAAAAAAATTAACTGCATATTTTCATTTTCTCTACATGCTGTTACATGGTTACTAATTTTAGTCTTAAATAGTAGAAACCATGTGCTAAAAAAGAAACAAAAAAGAACAGGTAATCAGTGTTACTTAGGAAATGACTGGGATTCCACTTACACAGTACAATCAAAATCAAATTTAAATAGCCACATAAATGCAAAAAAATATAAGATATTTAAATGTTCCCTAGTGCTCAAGATTCCACTTTTGCAAAATAATTTCTAAATCAACCCTTTGGGTGAAATTTTGTAGTTTTGCTTTAGGCTTATTTTGTGTCAAACTAAGAGCAAGACAGAGATATCACCCACAGTGCTCTGTGGTGATGGAAACATATCTCTCAAGAATCAGGAGCCTCATTGGTTCAGACAGTTGTTAGCAATGAGCAACTTACAGTGCTAGTCACCTGAGTCCCATAGTGCAGACATATTAGTGTACTACTGGTTGGTTGTGTGTTCTACTGGTATGGGAAAACGCAGTCACAACTATGATATCACAGTACATTCACTATCTAAAAGATTTGTATGCTTACCTAGTTATCTTTCCCTCAAAATAGTTATAACTTTAACTTTTTCAGGTGCTCCTACATGTGGAATCACAAAATATGGTCACTTTCTAGATGGAATATATTTTACTTAATCATGCACACTGAAGGCTTCTCAATGGCTGATCTTGCCATGGATTCATAGCTTCTTTCCTTATGGAACAGAAACACTTCTTTATCTGAGAAATGTGCTACAGTTTGTTTACTCATTCATCTAGAGAGAAGGGTATACTTTAGTTGCTCACAAAATTTTGAAATTAAGAAAAATACTTTCATAACTATTCATTTGCACCTTTTATATAAACCTCACCTTTCAACTCACTGGGGAATACGTTAACTCTATGAGTGGTGGATCCTATTGCAAGAAGAGTTGTAGCTTCATGTGCTATTACCAGACTCTCTGCCTATTGAATGGACCATTCTTCATAACTGCTACAGGAAAATCCCGGTTGTACCCACCCTTGTTAGCATCATGTAGCATAGATTTGAGGATTGATTCTATTCCAACCTATGTGGTATCTCATTTTTTGTTTAATTTTCTACTACCTTAATTATATGAAAAATATTTAATATCTTCAAGTATTATATTTGACCATTTTGAAATCAGTTTGTTCATTTTCTTTTTATTTTTTTATTTTTTATTGGATATATTCTATATTTACAATTCATTTCCCTTTTTCTGGTTCCCCACCCCCGAAGGTCCCACATGCCCTTTTCCCTCCCCCTGCTCCCTCATCCACCCACTCCCACCTTCCTTTTCTTGTACTTCCCCACAATGATGCTTTGGTCCATTCTAGCACCAGTGTCCACTCCTTTCTTCTTGTCAGACATCACTTGGTATGTGATTTGTGTCTTTGGTGTTCCAAGATTCTAGGCTAATATTCACTTATCAGTGACTGCATACCATGGGTATTCTTTTGAGACTGGGTCACCTCACTTAGTATGATGTTCTTCAGCTCCATCCATTTCTCTAAGAATTTCATGAACTCATTGTTTCTAATGGCTCAATAGTAGTCCATTGTGTATATATACCACATTTTTTGTATCCATTCCTCTGTTGAGGAACATCTGGGTTCTTTACAGCCTCTGGCTATTATATATAAGGCTGCTATGAACATAGTGGAGCATGTATCCTTATTGCATGCTGGGGAATCTTCTGGTTATATGCCCAGGAGTGGAATGGCTGGGTCCTCCAGAAGTATCATGTCCAGTTTTCTGAGGAACCGCCAGACTGATTTTCAGAGTGGTTGTACCAGCTTGCAGTCCCACCAGCAGTGGAGGAGTATTCCTCTTTCTCCATATCCTCGCCAACACCTGATGTCTTCTGAGTTTTTAAACTTAGCCATTCTGACTGGTGTGAGGTGAAATCTTAGGGTTGTTTTGGTTTGCATTTCCCTAATGACTAATGATGTTGAACATAAAAAATGTTCATTTTCTTTACTGTTGAGTTTCAAGCTTCTTTGACTGTTTTGGACCTGCAGTTTGTCAAATGTGCCCTTTCCAAGCATCTTCTCCCAGTCTGTGTCAGGCTTCTCATTCTCTCAATGGTATATTTCTCAGAGCAAATGTTTTAAGTTTTAATGAAGTCCAACTCATCAGTTATTCCTTTCATGGATCTTGCCTTTTGTGTTACCGCTAAGATGTTATCATAGGATCAGATCAAAATCACTTGGATTCTCCTTTGTTACCATTGAGCTATTTTGTAGTTCTACTTTTTTTTTACTTTCATAGTTCTTTTTCTTTTCTTTTTTTATTTTCTACATTCTTTGTTTGCATTCCAAATGATTTTTCCTTTCCCAGTTCCCCCATCTCCATACGTCCCATAATCCATCTTCCCTCCACCCATTCTCCAATCAATCCCCTCCAACTTCTCTGTCCTGGTAATTCCATACAATGCTGCATCAAGCCATTCCTGGACCAGGGCCCTCTCCTTCCTTCTTCTTGGGAATGATTTGATATGTTAATTGTGTCTTGGGTATTCGGAGCTTCTGGGATAATATCTACTTATCAGTGATTTCATTCCATGTGTGTTTTTTTGTGACTGGGTTACCTCACTTAGGATGATATTTTGCAGATCCAACCATTTGCCTAAGACTTCATGAATTCCTTGTTTTTAATTGCTGAGTTCCATGTCAATAAACTAAATTGTCTAAAACAATGAAAATAATGGACATTCAAATGCGCCTTCTCTCTCTCTCTCTCTCTCTCTCTCTCTCTCTCTCTCTCTCTCTCTCTCAAGCACAAACACACACACACACACACACACACACACACACACACACACACACAAACACACATACATACATACACACCACCGCATTCCTCTTCTTCTTCCACTCCGACCCTTACAAATCCTCCCCACCTTTATCCTGCCCCCTTCCCCTCAGAGAAAGAGAAACCTGGGACCCAAGATTACTAGTTTAGGGAGGTATGCAGAGAATTCATGATGTCCTTGAATAATTAAAGCAGTCACAATAATATGGATCCTCCTACATAAAAAACTAATTAGAAAAATACTCTACAGGGTTGCCTTCAACCCAATCTTATAGAGACATTTTTTTCAATTGAGGATTCTTCTTCTCTGATGACTATACCATGTGCCATGTGACATAGAACTAGCCAGCACAAGACACAACAAGACTGATGATATATATTTATATATACATATATATGTATATATATATACAGCATAAGACACAACAAGACTGATGATATATATTTATATATACATACATATATATACATATATATATATAGAGAGAGAGAGAGATAAAGAGATATAGATATAGATAGATATAGATATAGATATGGATATGGAGATAGATAGATAGATAGATAGATAGATAGATAGATAGATAGATAGATAGATGTGAATTCACAGAGACTGTAGCTGCAAGCACAAGACATGCCCAGTTCCAATCCAGAATAACTTCCAGCATTGACAAAGGTAGTGACACAAATTCGTACCACTAACCAATAAGTTATTTACAATTGATATCTCTTAGAAAGGAAAATCAGCTTTCTGCAGTGAAGTGTCACTGAGTATCCAAGCACACTCCATGGCAGGCCCCATGATCAGTAGAAATTGACTAACTGAAAACAGATCCCATGTTTCTTTACTTGTTTGCTTTCTTTTATTTTTGATACTAAAATATAATTATATCCTTTCCCTCCTATCCTTTCCTTCTTTGAAACTTTACATATACCTCTCCTCTTTCCCTTTCAAGTTCATGGACTTTCATTCATTCATTGTTGATATATAAATATAAGTATACACATAGATATTCATAAATATAAGCTGCTTATCTGTAAAATTTTACTTGTATTATAAATTCAAGGATCACCATTTTGTATTAGACAAATAATTGGTGTGTTCTTCCCTGGAGAAGACTATTCATTCTACTTTCCCTTTAGTTTTGTGTAGGGTTTAAGTTTTTCCTCCATCTAATTTGGCATGTAGACTATTGTTTTCCTTGTTCAGTTCATATTCAGGCAGCTCCTTTAGTGAGATTACTACAAGACACAGTCTTTTTTTTTTTCCCTCCAGAATCATCAGAAAGATTTATTTATTTTTTGTTTTTTTTGTTTTAATTTATTTTAATTTTTTAATTTTATTTTCTATATTCTTTGTTTACATTCCAAAAGGCTTTCCCCTTTCCCAGTTCCCCCCACACCATACGTCCCATAAGTCCTCTCCCCCCCCAACTATTCCCCAATCACCCCCCACCACCACCACCACCATCATTTCTTTGCTCTGGATCTACAAAACTGGATCCAATCTTTTCAGGCCCAGGGTCCTCTCATTTCTTCTTCTTCTTGAGAATCATTTGACTTGCTAATTGTGCCTTGAGTATTTAGGGCTTCTGGGGGTGAGCTAGAGGAGAGATTGAACCCTCATTAAAGTAGGATTGAAAAACTTTATACCTATCTGATTCCTTGTTACATTTTTCCAACTCCATACTGCTATTCTACACGCCTGTGTCCTTATTCTGTATTTATCTGCCTCTTTTTATTTTTATTTATCCCTAATCACAGCTCCTCCTTTCCCATTTTCCCTACTGGAACACTTTTACCCTGCTATCCCCCTCTCTACTGCTACCTTCCCATGGATTCTCTCTCTCTCTCTCTCTCTCTCTCTCTCTCTCTCTCTCTCTCTCTCTCTCTGTCACTGAAGGAAGGGGAGTTCATTTTGTTTTGTAATTTTTGTCTTACTGATTTTCCTAGATTTTAGGTTGGTTTGATTTAGGGTTTTTTGTTTGTTTCTTAGTTTTGTTTTGTCTTATAGTTGTTTTCACTTTATTTTTTGAGAAAGAAGGTAGTGAAACAAAAAGTTTGGTGGGTAAGGAGACCAGGAGGAGCTGAGATGCACAAGGTAAAGGAATATATGATAAAATATTTTGTGTGTAAAACATTAAATAAAATTTAAAATATTTATTGGATTATTAATAAATAACATTATACCAAGAGAATGGCATATAGACTTTAGAGTGAATTGCTTCCATTTGTGTTTACCTGTCATCTATCTTTCAATCATTCCATCATCATCTATCTATTGCTCTTGTTAGTGTTATTGATTACACACACACACACACACACACACACACACACACACACTCACAGATCTGAAGATTGGCATATCATTTAAAATCCAAGGGTTCAGTTTTACTTTTTTGAAGAGCTCAAAATGTGTGAATAAAATTAAACCTTACTTTTTTTTCTTTTTTTTATTTTCTATATTCTTTGTTTACATTCCAAAGGCTTTCCCCTTTCCCAGTTACCCCCCACCATATGTCCCATAATTCCTCCCCCCCATGCTATTCCCCACTCTTCCCCCCCACACACGATTTCTCTGTTCTGGGTCTACAATACTGGATCCAATCTTTACAGGCCCAGGGTCCTCTCCTTTTTTTCTTCTTGAGAGTCATTTGACTTGCTAATTGTGCCTTGAGTATTTAGGGCTTCTGGGCTCATTAATATCCACTTATCAGTGATTGCATTTCGTGTGTATTCTTTTGTGATTGGGTTAGCTCACTTAGGATGATATTTTCCAGATCTAACCATTTACCTACAAATTGCATGAATTCATTATTTTTAATTGCTGAGTAGTACTCCATTGTATAAATATACCACATTTTCTGTATACATTCCTCTTTTGAGGGATATCTGGGCTCCTTCCAATTTCTGGCTATTATAAACAAGGCTGCTATAAACATAGTGGAGCATGTGTCTTTGTTGTATGCAGAGGAATCCTCTGGGTATATGCCCAGGAGTTGTATGCCAGGGTCCTCTGGAAGTGGCATGCCCAATTATCTGAGGAACTGCCACACTGATTTCCAGAGCGGTTTTACCATTTTGCAATCCCACCAACAGTGGAGGAGTGTTCCTAAGGATACATGCTCCACTATGTTCATAGCAGCCTTATTTATAATAGCCAGAAGCTGGAAAGAACCCAGATGTCCCTCAACGGAGGAATGGATACAAAAATTGTGGAATATATACACAATGGAGTACTATTCAGCCATTAGAAACAATGAATTCATTAAATTCTTAGAGAAATGGATGGAGCTGGAGAGCATCATACTAAGTGAGGCAACCCAGTCTCAAAAGAATACCCATGGTATGCAGTCACTGATAAGGGGATATTAGCCTAGAATCTTGGGACACCAAAGACACAGTCTACATACCAAATGATGTCCGAGAAGAAGAAGGGAGTGGACCCTGGATCTGGAAAGGCTAAATGCATCAGTGTAGGAGAATAGAAGAACAGGGAAGGGGAAAGGTGTGGAGGTGGGAACGGGGGGAGGGAAAAGGGCATGTGGGACCTTTGGGGGATGGGGAACCAGAAAAAGGGAAATGAAATGTAAATATAGAATATATCCAATAAAAAAAATTAAACTTTACATTAAGTATCAATTCTGTGAAGAAGACTCACTGGTCAAGCTACTTGTCATATTAGCTGGAGGTTATGGGCTTAGATCTTCAGACATTACATGATGCCAAGTGTATTGGTACATACCTTGTAAGGAGATGGGCAGTGAAGACATGAGAATCTATCATAGCTTGCTGACCAGATAGCCTGGTGTCACCCAATGATCTCCATGTTGTCTTATCTCAAGCAAGGTGGATAATAAGAACAGATGCCCAGGATTTTTTTTTAACTTACACATGGGCCCTGTGGTGTATTTGCCCCGGCACTCACACAACATACTTGCACATGCACACACACACCACTAAAATAAAACAGTAATGTTTTTGGTAACTGTTGGACCTAATGAATCCTCTTGATTTCATAAATAAATAGATGTATACCTTTTTCATGTCATGTTGTATGTGCCAGGAACAGATCAAACATAAAACCAAAAGCTTCTAATCTAGCTGATTATTTTTTAAAAAAATTTCTGTATTCTATTTAAAAATTTAAGTCATCAGATACATGTACTACATCTCATGTACATTTAATTTAATCAGCACATTGATCCTTTAAGGCAAAATGTGATCATCTTCATGTTATATGTGAGTATATGAAAGCCCCAAACAATCCCAAGTCTGACTAAAACAGAGCATCTAAAAGTTGTCATGGCTGTGTATCAGGAGCCTTGTGAAAATCATCTGCTGGACTGATGCTAACCTCTATATTCTGATGTCCATGTCTCTATCCCAGACAGATTCAACTTATCTTTGACATACTTCCAAGGATTCCCAGTTCTATTATCCCTTATGGAAATTCACATTGACTTTGTGCTGTTTAGTGTTCAGTATTAAATATTATTAAATGTCTGTTTATGAATAATATATGCTTGATGTGCTGCTATTTTAATACAATTTTACTTTTCATATCTTACAATTTATCAGGCAGTATATTGAATTTTTCCCTATATGGACGAATATAGTCAAAAGTAGTACTGAAATTAGGGCATCATTCTGTCTAACAGTTGTAAAAATCAATGGAATTCCAGAAACTCATGGTCTATTAAAAGGAATAAAAACTAAATTGAAGATTTCAGGCATGGGAGTAAATGTCTTAAACAAATAACATAGGAACTGGTATCTAATGAATCAAAGAATATTGGAAGATTTCAGGCACGTGAGTAAATATCTTAAATAACATAGTGACTGGTGTCTAATGATTAAAATATATTGGTTAAAATTTAGTTGTTTTATATCATTTATGAACTACTTGAATAAAACACCCTTATTTTTTGGTGGATTGTATGAAGTTCCTGGATGCTGTCTCATTTCATTTTGCTTTCTCAGACAGAATCTTACTATGTAGCCGGGCTGGACTTGTTCTTGCAGTGATCCTCCTTCCTCTGCCTCCCAAGTGCTATCGTTACAGACAGACTTCACCACAGTTTTCTTCATGCTGTTGTTACATATATACTCAGGAGTGCCTCAGCGAAAGTTAATGCACACCACTCTTTTTTTTTATTTTTTACACTCCACATTTTATCCCCCCTCCCCCCCACCGTCCTACTGTTCCACTTTCCATACCTTTTCTTCAGACCCCTGTCTCCATGTGGATGTCCCCACACCCCACCCCACCTGTCCTCTTAACTCCCTGGAGCCTCTAGTCTCTTGATGGTTAGGTGCATCATCTCTTAATGAATACAGACTCGGCATTCTGCTACTGTATGTGTGTTAGGGGCCTCATATCATCTGGTGTGTGCTGCCTATTTGGTGGTCTAGTGTTTGAGATATCTCAGGGGTCCAGATTAATTGAAACTTCTGGTCCTCCTACCTATAAATGTGCGATATCCTCCCATACTCTTGATAAAACATGTTATCAATGAGAAGATATTTCAGAGCTGGCTCAAGACTGAAAGGAACTCATTATTGGCATTTTGAGAAAGATTTATGTTCTTAAGAAACACACATGTCAGGGTGTTAGCTATTTTGGCAGTTTAGTAAGAATTAGTTTGAGAACTCCGAATGGTAGTTCCAAATTGTTGGTAATTTAAAGTAATCAAACCTGTCTGAAACAGCTTACAAAGGTTGGTTAAACATCTTATAAAATTCATTAGCAAATCCATCTGGACCAGAGTCTTCTCCAGATGGGAAGCATTCATTACTGTTCTTCATTTCTTATCGTTTATTATAGGTGGAGTTTATTTTTGGAGGGTTATGATAGTTATAGTCAATAAACTAAGAAATCATTTATTACTCATCAATATATATTTCTATATTGCCACATATAAAATGTTAGTGGCATATTTCTGACATATATCAATTAACATACATGTTTTATTTTATATGTACATTTAAAATTTATTTAAAGGTGAAAGAATTATGACTGTTTTTTAAACATGTTACCTCTATTGCTTTCTTTTAGTGAAATGCAACTTTCTTAATATATAAGTCTTCCAGGAGATACTTAATTCTATAAGCTGGCATTTTAAGATATTTCTGCTGAATTATAGTGAAAGAAAATACTCAAAAGCATATGGAGTAAGTCATTAGAATATATGTTTGAGTAAAATTCACAAATATTCATGAATCCTTATTTTATTGCAGGAATTATAGATTCCAAAAATAAATATTAGTAAAATACAATTAACAGTTTAGGAAATGAAAGGAGATAAAAGAAAGGGAATTGAAATTTGTAAAATGAAGAAAACAATTTATATGGAGCGTACATTAGCAACGAAAGCAGGGGAGCTCAGCTCTCCCTCGATGTTTAAAAAGCTTCAGACATGGAGTAAGAAAGAGAACACTACTGATGTGCGTGAAGAAAATCTTTTAGACAGAAGTAGCTGTGTGGGACAGCCCAGCACACTCAGAAATCTGTACTTGTCTTTCTTACAGTGACCACAGAGCATTGGTGCTTCTCATTTTCTCAATATAGCATTAGAGATATACAAAGAGTAGCGTTTCTTGCCCTTATGCCAGAAAGCTAAGAAAGTTCTCCTAGTTTTAGGGACAGTTTCTTTAAAAATCTCCACTCTGCCAAGCAGAGAGAAATATCACCCAAAGATGCAGTAGAGGCCCTGTCAACCTCCACTGTGTGGCCCCGTGGAGACTGAGAAGATAGTAGGAGGTAGCTGTTGCAAAATCGGAGTATGTCTCAGCAACATGCCCTTACCAAGACATTTTATCTCAGTGGGTCTAAACCCTCTCTATATTTCAAATTGTGAAGGCACCTCAAGGCTGTCCATGTCCACTCATTGGAAAGCACTTGCAGTTGGCCTCTGCCCTTGACCCGTGCCATCTAATAGTACTTTGTTCTCACTCATGACCAAGGGTCATCTTGTGTAATAAATCATCTCTTTGGCTTTCTTGAAAAAAATAAGGAAATGAAAAGAAATGGGTGAGATCTGCACATAAGGACATATGATCTGAAAGTGAATCATGTGAGGTTTCATCAGCCCAGGTTCAAAAATAAACTTCAACCAATGCTCCTGACAAAATTACTAAACAGCCACGGTGTGCTGCTGGCAGACTTCACTTAGGCTGAAAATGTTAGAGAAGTTTAAACAGCATTAGAAAAGGTCATTACGCTGAGCCACAACCTCTTTTTCCTCTAGGGCTGAAGCACTCTTTTATTTTCCCAAGGAATTTGTCATACTAAATACAGCTGAGGAGTTCTCTTCCCACAGAGTAAGAGGTGCTATTCGTTTGCTCAGCTCAGTCCCCTTCATAGCCTGGGGATATGCTGATGTAGCAGAGTCCTTCTGTTATGGAAACACATACACAAATATATGCAAATGATTGCACAAACACAGTGGCCTCATTCATTCTTGTCACAATTTGTCCTGAAGGGAGAGAGGCAATCAATGAGTAACTGCAATAATGTACACCTTAAAGAGGACACAGGTGGAACATGTATTACATATTTATTACATATGATTGACTCGCAGATGATAGAAGACCTAGAAGAAAAAGTACAATCAGGAACAACATATCTTATTCAAACTTTCCTGTTTCTAAAACACGTAATCCCTAGACCATCTCAGGCCAGAGGAAGAACTAAGCATTCTAAAACTCCACACTGGCTAATACAAGCTTGCTAACTGGTAAGCACTGGAGATAAGTTGAGATTAGGGGAGATATAGGACACATACCTAATAAATGTGAGCTGGGACAGAGTTTCATCTTATTTGGTTGGGTCTAAATGCATGCTCAACCTCCTATATCCTGTCAGTGAAACTCATAGTCTATCTCCCATGTTGCATGAGACTCCAAGCCATCTCTTGAGAAGATATATTTCCAAAAATATTGATTGTGCAAACAAAGTCCTCTGCTGAGCACTTCTATGATGTAAACTTTTCACACTATTTGGAAATTGTAAAAATAATAAGTCACTGTGGATCACAGGTAAATACTCACCAAACTTGAATTTAAAAATCATACCCATGGGAGGAGATACAGAGACAAAATGTGAAGCAGAGACTGAAGGAAAGACCATCTAGAGGCTGCCCCACCTGAGGATCCAGCCCATATACTGTCACCAAACCCAGACACTATTGCAGATGCCAACAAGTGCTTGCTGACAGGAACCTAATGTAGCTGTCTTCAGAAAAGCTCTGCCAGTACCTGACAAATATAGAGTTGGGTGCTATCAGCCAACCATTGAAGTCAGTGTCCCCAATGGAGGAGGTAGAGAAAGGACCCAAGAAGTTAAAAGGGTTTGCAGCCCCATAGGAGGAATAACAATACAAATCAACCAGTAACCCCAGAACTCCCATGGACTTAACCACCAACCAAACAGTACACATGGAGGGACCCATGGCTCCAACAACATGGGTAGCAGAGGATGGCCTGGTTGGATATCAATGAGATCTGGGAAGGCTCATTGCCCCAGTATAAGGGAATGCCAGGTCAGGGAAGCAGGAGTGGGTAGGTTGGTGAGCAGAAGGAAAGGGGATGGGATAGGAGATTTTCAGAAATGAGGCCAGGAAAGGAGATACCATTTGAAATGTAAATTAAGAAATATCTAATAAAAATCAAAGAAAAAAATCATGAAATATTAGTAGGTCTTGGAGATACATATAGGTTTGCAAAAATTACATGTGTGTTTGTGTATGTGAAGGTTAGTGTGTGTGTGTTTGTGTGTGAGCATGTGTTTCAAGTTACAAAGGATATGCCTGACACATATGTAACAGAGATGGTCATGCACATTTTTGATACCAGAACTGAAGAAGCATAGACGGCTGGCTGCCAAGGTTCACTGGTTCATCAGCCTCATCTGCTTGACAGCTTTCAGGCCAATGAGAAACTCCCTCAAGAACAGAGTTATCCAGCTACACATCTCTGTAAGTTCACTTGCCATACAATCTGACCACATAACTCAGCCACCGCCTCCCCCCCCCCCCAATATGCAGCAAAGGAGAATACTCACTCCTGTACATTGTTCTCTGACAAAGCCCAACTGTCCTGGAATGTCCCATGTACTAGAGGATGACCTTGGAATTCGGGGACTATGCCTCTACTTTCCAGATGATAAGTATATGGATATGTGCCACCAATTTCGGTTTATGCATGATGTGCTATGGATCAAGCCTAAGGTTTTATATTTATTATATAGGCATTGTACCAAATGAGTTATGTCTTTAGCCTTGGCTGCATAATTATAATGCTTTCACTTTTGTTGGTATCAAACTTCAGTGTATCCAAATACATTCCATGATATCTTAGAGATTGTTGTACAGACCTAGTGGGACTAAAGAAATGCCTTTTTGTGGTCATCACAGAGAACTTGGCCTCATACTCTCTATGGACATTACTGAAAGCTGTGCAATTCTATCTAATATTGACATAATGGATTATCTCAAGCTTGTTACATTCTATAATATATCTATGTTTTGCTTGAAAATACTAAATACTTCAGGGCATACTCATGAGCTCTCTAGAACAAGCAGAATTTGGGGGAACAGGAATCTAAGAAGTAGATGTAATAAAAGGCCTATCATATGCTTCCAAGTTAAAGTAAGGATTCATAATAGGCAGTACCAAAAGGAGCACTGCGTACAATGAGACCAAAAAGGCTTTCCTCAAGAGGTTTAGAGGCTCATACAGAACATAAGATACAGATATTGTTTCAAGAGATAGAACTCACTAGAAATTTGGAATCAGACATGATTTTGTTTTTTGCCTTTTTTAATTCTTCAATATATTTTACAGCCAGAATTTGTCCCCCTCCCAATCCACCCTCCAAAAGTTCTACATCATATACTCCCCCCATCTCCAAAAGGATGCCCCCACCCCCACCTCACTAGATTTCCCCACTCCTGGGACCCCAAGTCTCTCAAGAGTTAGGTACATCTTCTCTGACTGAGTCAAACCCAGCAATCCTCTAATGTATATGTGTTGGGGGCCTCATATCAGCTGCTGTATGCTGCCTGGTTGGTGGGTTAGTCTTTGAGAGATTCTGGTAGGTCCAGGCTAGTTGAGACTGTTGGTCTTCCTACAGGGTTGCTCTGCTCCTCAGTGTCTTCCAGCATATTCCCAATTCAACCACAGGGGCCACCAGCTTCTGTCCATTGTTCGGGTGCAAATATCTGCATCTGACCCCTTCAGCTGCTTGTTGGGCCTTTTGAATGGCAGTCATGATAGGTCCTTGTTTGTAAGCATACCACAGCATCAGTATACATGATTTTTTTAATTATAGAATGATCAGAAAATAGAGAAGACTTCCTAACAACCTATCAACCATAGACACACTTTCTGCTTTCTTCCCACTTCCGAATATCTAATAGCATCATAAATCTTCCATTTGACCTCGCTAATATTGGAATCAAATACTCTTTTCACACCCCTTACTTCAGCTTGCCCAGGTTATTTCTGCTAGAAAGATCTTTGTAAACTTCTAAGTAATTCTGCTGTAAATGGGCAGAGTTGCTTTGATACTGAAAAATACTATCCATGGTAGAAGAGATGGGTTAGACTCTGATCTTAGTTTTTCCTAGTCCATTGAGCACTTGTTCAGACATTTAATATTAAAGTGTACCCACCCACACACCAACCTTATATTAGGGTAATTTTCCCATAGGCAAAAATGGCTACCTCAAATATACACTAAAATTAACAGTTTCTCCTGTCTAGTGCAGACTTTTAGAATATTTCACCAGCTTTTGAGAGTTTGGAAGATCGATTTTCTAAGAATTTAGTGTTTGAAAATTTGCATTCAGACCTTGGCTGTATCCATCTGCTTCTTCCATAAAGTACAGCCCATGTCCTACTGTCTCTATCACAATGAATTTGCTCATAAGCTAAAGAGTCCATGGGGCTTCCTTTCGTTTATTTTGTTCTTAACAGAGTTTTAAATCTTAACACTTAATACTTAAAGATAATAAAAAGAAATAAACAATCAAAGGAAATTTACTCTTTTCCTCAAGCATGGATTCTATTTGGTGTCACCACCAGCAACTCATTTTAAGAGAGGAAGCTCTTGATTCCTAGCATATTTTTAACACTACAACTTTGCAAAATGCTTCTGGAAACCATCAGACTTGCATAGCAACAGTCTTCAATTACCACTTGCTAGGTTGTCTTAATACTTTAGTAGTACTTCTTCATTAAATAGTTATATCTAATAGTCTTAGTGGATTCTACTTCTGGCATGTTATAATAGCCACCTTTACATGAAACTCCAAATGTGAGGCATGGTTCTCTTCTGTTCAAATGTACCACAGCAAAGAAAATATTTAGATTAGGTTTAGTTAGGGAAAAGCTGGAAGAAGCTGAGGAGGAGGGTGACCACTGTAGGAGGACCAGCAGTCTCAATTAACCTGAACCCCTGAGCTCTCTCAGACATTGGATCACCAAGCAGGCAGCATATACAAGCTGATGTGAGGCCTCAACACATACAGCAGAAGACTGCTTGGTCTGGGATCAGTCAGAGAAGATGGTCAAGAGACTGGAGGCCTGAAGGAGTTTAGAGGTCTCATGGGGTAGGGGTGAGGAGGTGGGGACATGCTCTTGGAGACAGGGTCAGGGAGGAGGTATGGGGATGTGGAACAGATGGAGAGTGGACAGGGAAGGGCATAACATCTGTGGTGTAAAAAAAATAAGAAGAAGGAATATAAAACATAAAATAAAATAAGATAGAATAGAATAAAATAAAATATGTTCTAAATTGAAGGATAGTAAGAAATCTGGACATGTTAACATTCTTCCAAATTACACCATGTCGAGAAGCTGGAGGAGGTGGTTCTTTTGCAGAGAAGGCGAATACAGTTGAAGAGTAAATTCCAAAAGTTGTTCTAATATAAAATCAGAGCATTGTTCTGAATTGAGGTATATAACTACCCATTCTCATACGTGCAGAACACTCAGTAGCTTCTTGTTCTGCCCGATATCAACATGTCTTTGGAGCTCTCCTACCTGGGCTATTTTCTTGGATCTGCACTTTGTGGTATCTTTTCGCTAATCCACTAATGCTTCTGCCACGTTGGTAAAATATGGACAAGGGCTGTTCATTTTTCTCTTCTTTTCCTACTATAGACATAGACCAAGACTCTATCCTCTCAAAGATGTCCCAGGAAAGATGTGTATGTCACTATATTCCTTCCTACACTTAGTGGCCAATGGAATTTAGATGTGGCATAAATTAAGCCACATAGCCTTCATCTGAGTACCTCTTGGTATCTGTCTTCTCTTAGAAGGTACTTTCATTTCTTTGTCCCAAGAAACCCACCAACATCATGTGTGTATATGTGTTGTAGTTAATAATGCTTGCACTGTGTGTACACCTGCTATAGTCAAGAATCTTTGACTCTCTCAATTTCTGAAAGAGTTAAAAACTTTTTTGTGTTTCCAGAATTTAAACCATCATCCCAATGTGCTGCATGATTGTGGGACATCCAATAGTTTTGTATGGATGTGGCTTACCTAGGATGTAGCACTGGTGGTTCTTTCAAAATTCCCTCTGTCCTTTACTATTGCTATTTTGATTACCATATGTATTGATAAAGTCTTCTTTCATTGAATATGGTTAGAAATATTTGAGCCTCACACACCATGATGATCTCGGGAAGACCAGTCATTATGACTAAAAGAAATAAAGAAATAAACACATAAACACGCTTCTGAGCAGGTTTCTGGTTGAATGCATGGAACACTTAGTAGGACTGCATATTTACATACTAAGGGAAAAAAAGTGTATGAATGTGTCTGGTAGTTCCAAAACATTCTTAACAATCGTTAAGAACTTCAATTACTAAGTTTCTCTAAGAAGTCATTATAATGCTGAAGAATTAATCAATGGGAAGATTTCATTTCAGTAAAGAAAAGAATATTTATCTTAGTCATTATCAAAATAGATGTTGTCTATTCTCTATGAAAATAATTCAATCATTAATTGATGTTATACTGAGTAGCTCAGATATATTATCTGTGTGTCATCGCTAGAGACGCCATTGCTTGAATGATGATACCACACTGTCACTCATATCCATAGGATGGCAATTTTTCACTGAGCTATACTGATACCCATTTCACAGACCATTTCTCTTTGAAATGGTACATTTTCCACCATTGACAGCCCTGTTGTTCAACAGGATTGCTACTAACTATGTACAACCAAGTAGCACTTAAAATGTGACAAGCCCAAACAGTTCTGTTATATGAGGGAAAAAAAATCAGTATTGAGGACTATGTAAAAAATAAACATGCAAAATATTATACTAATATTTATTGATTAGATATTGAAAACATGATGTTTGGCATACTGGGCTTGATAAATATACATCTTAAATCTTGATCCATTATTATATTTTATAATGTATTTACTTCAAAACAGAGATTTATGTATAAGACTTTATTTCCTCTAGACCATACTGATCTAAAGTGTACCTTTAAAGGAGTATTTTCAAGTCAGATACAACCATGAATCTACATTCTAATCACTTGGAAGGCTGAGACATAGAATCAGGAGTTCAAGGGCAGCCTGGGCTACATACCAAGATCCTACTTATTAAGCAACTACAACAAAATCAGGATCCTCTTTTTCTTATTTTTATGAACTAGTTATTGACGAAGTGCATTCAAAGCCATGCTTAGGGAAGTACACCATGTGATGCCATCCCATCTGACCATGCAATGCCATTTGCTTTGCATTTGTAATAGTCATTCTTTGTGCATGAGAGCCTTTCCTACCTCCTTGAGATAGCTTTGTAAAGCCCCATCGTCCATACTGTCCACCAGTGCTTCAATTGTTACATAATTTCCTTTTTTTCTTGTCTACACATAGGCCCATTTATTAATGCCAAGGCTCACAGGAAAATAAATGGAAGTAATTATAATTAAATGAGTAGCAATAATTAGCTTTTAAAATATTCTTCATCATTTGTACCCCTAAAACAAATGAAAATTAGTAAACGTATTCATTTATTTCCTGTCACTGGGGCCAAAATAAATGAAGAGTCAACTTAAAATCTTAAAAAAAGCATCTTTTAGCTAAAAATCTCCAAGGTTTCAGTGCATCATGAAGGTCAGGCTGTGGTCAGACTAGCGAAGCAGCAGAAAAGAGCTGTTCACACCCGATAGAGAGGATGCACAGAAAAAAGGAAACAGCAGCCATGGATGAAAACACCAGAGAATCATTTGCCAGTTTCCAGAAACACTCAAACTATGGCTACTAGTTGTGGACCAGACATTCACAGCAGGATCCTTAGAGGAAATTAGGGATTCAAACAGCACCAGTGACACAGGCAGGTACTGTGGGGATTTACGGATGATTTTACTTTAGTCCAAAGCCAAGGCACCTTACTTCCTAGTAAGATTAGAATTTTGTCTCCTTCTGTTGCTCTTTTATCTTTTGTTTTTTCCTTTGGTTTGGTTTTGAGATAGGGTCTCACTTTGTAGTACTGACTGGCCAGGAAATTACATCAGACTAGCCTCAAATTTAAAAAGTATGCCTCTGTCCTCTGTCTTCAATGTTGAGATTAAAGGCCTACACATCCAGGCCCAAATTCCATTATGTCTTTATTCAGGTACCCCACCCTATTGATTGCATGCACACATGCACTCACATAGTTGTGTTAAAAACACACACACACACACACACACACACACACACAGAGAGAGAGAGAGAGAGAGAGAGAGAGAGACAGAGACAGAGACAGAGACAGAGACAGAGACAGAGAGAGAGAGAGGAGGTGGAGAGAAACAGAGACAGAAAGAATTCACTGTTTATAAGGAATTTTCCACTATTCTCCCAGCTTCCCCTTCTCTCCATTACCACAGGTGGTCTCTAGAAGTAAAGTTATATTTCCTTCTGGCAAAGCCCAGCTCTTTTTCTCATGCAAAGATATTCACTTTTATTGTCTCTCCCATTATGATGCACTTATGAGGCTGAAATTAATAGGGCACCTACCACAGGTTTCCTTAGTTGATTGCCAATACGGTTGAGGATGTTAACACTCAAGGTTATTAAAATTGGAATAAAAGAAATTACATCATTTCAAGTAGAAAATATTTTTACATGAGGTCCCATAAAACAAAGTAAACATTCTAAAAAGTGGAGCCTATAAACATCAGGAAGATGGATAACTTGACACCTCATTCTGAATATCTCTGTTTAATAATATTATATTTCATTTCCCATGCTAAGAAAACAGCCATTACCCAAAGCAGCCACTCGTAAACAGGCCTTGTGAACAGATTGCATCCTTGTTGGTGGTATGATAATTGAAATAAGTTTTCTAGTCTTTTATGAGAAAATACCAGATGTATAAAATACCTATTAATCAACTCTCTTACTTTTGCAAATACAAGATTCAGTACTGATGGCTATTAATGAATAAATTCTGCAATGGAAAGAAGAACTGTGGAAACCCACCACAGAATCAGTTAAGACATCATCCACAGCCCGATTTTGCACCATTTCTGACTCAGTGGGGGTCCATAGGACCTCTCTTATGGACCCACTGAGGAAACACCAATGTCCAATGCCCATCATGTCTGGTAATTCATCTGTGTCCTAAAGTAAGACTCAATGAATTGAATGGCTTTCCATGGATACTTTCCTTCATAATTATAATGCCAGCCTTCTGCACTGTTAAATGAAGATCTGATGTTTACCAGATCCAAGAATCATACCACAACCAGTCCACCCTTTCTAATGCAAACACATAATGCTGGGAGCACAACATATTCAATGTAGAGCACTTGCCTTACAAATGAATAGTCATGAATAAATTCCCAGCCTTCACAAAAATAAAGAGAAATCCATTCTCTGTGAGTAATATATAATATATATATTACATATATGCACAAATAAATAGACAAGATTATGAACAAGTCTAGAACCTGTAGGAAGGAAGAGCAGAATAGAAAAACTAGCCTAGGAAAGAAATGCTGAAATTACAACTTTTCCCTAACGTGTTATGAAAATTGGTATTTAAGATAAAACTACACAAACTCTTTTTCTCCTGAGTGAGAGATGAAAGAAAAGTGTTCCTAGAAGTGGGAATAAGTTGCTTTAAAAACATTCTTTTCATTTTTTTTCTGAAATGTGATTCACTCTCTTCCCTAAACAGTGCCTCTAGAGGCAGGAATACACCCTCCCTCTGCTAGGCTGCTTCCAAATTTCAAGTTCAGGGCTTTGCTGACACAGTCTACTTTTCTCTTCCCAGTGTTCTTGATTCTCTTGCTGGCTTCTTTTGCCTCTCTTTTTTTTTTAAATTCTGAAAGTCATGGATAAGATTTTATCTACATACACAAATTTCATAGATAACATTTATCTAAAATAAATCTTACACGACATGTCAACATAATATTTCTCCCCGAATTGCCTGGCTTCCATTCTAGTGTCTGACTTGAATTCTCAACATGCACAGCAAACATCAGGTACCAAGTGAGACACGAAGATGGCTCATGCTTCGAAACGCATTTAACATGGCCCCTTCAAGGATATGTTTGGAGATTCCTTTCCTCCTCTTCCCCATTGCTTTTCCTAAGCTCATCCTCTCTGGCTGTGTCATCATCTCTCATCCACTGCCCTTGTTTATAAAATCAAGGTCATAGCTTTTTCTTTTTTGTTTAAAATACATATGTGCTTTTTAATATATAAGTCTCCAAACCTAACTTTTCTGCTCTGCCTAATTCTGAATTTCCTGTTGCAAGATACTTATTGAAAAGTTTGTTCGTTGGAAGCAAGAGGAGCCCCAGTAGCAGAAGCATTAAACTCGCTCGAGCACTAACAAAGGTTGTATTTTCCTATGCAATTGAGTCCTTGTGCGCTACTGCTGTGTTCTTCCTTCATTTAAAGCTTAAAAGAGTTCCCTGCCTCAAGTTAGATTGACCCTTATGTATGGTCTATTTGAACTTCCAATTCTCTAAGGTGTCATGGCTAACACACCCAGATAGACCTCTTGGGAGAGGTGAGGGACTATTTGTATAAAGAAGGAGGTCTCTCCAGAAAATGTCCTACTGTGACCTCTTAACTCATATTTCACAGAGGCTATGTACCCCTGTGGAATGTGTTTTCATGCAGCAAATGTATGTTTCTGCTATGTCCACTTGAACAGACTCTGCAAGTCTTCTACTCACTTAGTCCCTTATGATAAAACAATCACAAATCTAGGAGCCATGAATCAAGGCTGTTCTGCCTAAACTGGCAGCCATTGGTTTAAAATGTTTGCTCTTTTTGGTTCTCAAGTGTCCTACAAAAAGAAACAAGGACTTTAAGGGGGTTAGTGTTTCAGGCAGGGTAAAAATTTGCATGAATGAATACCTTATACACATCAGAATCATTTGTAAGAGAGAATCTTTCAAACTACATCTTTTTCCCCAAGAGCTACCACAATGAATTTTTAACATACCCGCTCAACAATTGATTAAAAAGAAACAAAGTCCACGATTCCTTTAAGTGAGCATTTTGGAAATGTTAAATATAAATTCTCTATTCTTTCAGAGAAATTATTTTACACACAAAGTACCTGAAATATTATTTGTATGTTCACACTATACTCTTCTGTCTGTGTGTTTGTGTACACATGTGCACCAATGTAAGCATGTATAAGGACAACTTGGTATCATTTCTCAGAAACATTATGTGGTTTTTTTGGTGTGTATATTTGTGTGATAAGGTTTCATTTAAGTCTTAAACTCACCAATTAGACCAGGCTCCATGCCCAGTGAGCTCCAGGAATCTGCTAGTCACTGACTCATTGGCACTGAGATTACAGGTGTGCACACCATGTGCAGCTGTTTTACATGGATTAGGGGGAACAAGCTTAAGTCCCCTGCAAGCATGGACACAGTTCTTTCTCCAGCCCGCATCTCTTCCTTTCTTATGTACATAGAATGGAAACTTGTAATGGTTTCAAAGTGGTACATTGGGCTGTGGTTGCTGTTGTCTAATATAAGCTCTCTACTAAAATAAGCAAGCTTTATTGTTATTCCAGCATTATAAAATCTTAGCTATGAAAAATTTTAAAAAATAAACGTGAGTTAGAATACCTTCTCAAATTATACTTACTAGCTATAAAAGTCTAATGTTATTACACTGTTCAATATAATTCTGACTTCTTAATGCTTCTCAGATATAAGCTATCATCACTGATTCTACAATGTGACATCACTGCATCCCGAGGCTTAAAAGCTATTGCACAGAGTAATATCTTCAATTGACGTTATTTGTCTTTTTTAAAAATAGAAGTTTGCAATAAATTAAATGAAAAGCTAACCAGAACAGCAATACATATTATAAACCATAATAGGCAGACTCTAATGTGTATCCTGGGGTTTCACATGATGTCATAATCTACTACTGCAAATTTAATAGTATCGCTGCCTGGAAGCTAGACTATTATAGTATGTTTAATTTCACTAAGATGTAAATTACATGCTTCAGCCATATATAATATTGGCTACAGTCACTTTCAGTTGTCAGGCATTCTAATGTTTACAGCTGTTTTACTGATCTACAAGCTTGTCATAGTTATGCAGTTCAATATGGGAATGTGGGGGTGTGCACAATAGTTATGCGTATGCACATTTATTATGTGCTTCTGTGCATGTGTGTGTGTGCATCTCTGTGTATGTGCATGTGTTTGCCTGTGATCTCTCTGTCTCTCTGTCTCTATCTCTCTCTGTCTCTCTCTGTCTCTGTCTCTCTGTCTCTCTGTCTCTATCTCTCTCTGTCTCTCTCTGTCTCTGTCTCTCTGTCTCTCTGTCTCTCTCTCTCTGTCTCTGTCTCTCTCTCTCTCTCTCTCTCTCTCTCTCTCTGTGTGTGTGTGTGTGTGTGTGTGTGTGTGTGTATGTGTGTATGTGTGTGTGTGTTAATATTTGCAACAGTCTTTCTTACTTTGGGAATTTTTTCCATTGCCTCTAAAGCAAACAGTCAAGTTATTTTAACCTGGGTTTGTTTTCCTATTTTTTGAAAATCCCTATTTTAAGAATAGGTCTAAATGCTCCTGAAATTATATTGTGTATTCACATAAATGGTATGGAATGTGTTTCACAGATTTGTTTCAAAACAACTCTTCTTGAGATTACTCTTCCTTGATGTCACTACTAGTTTGCAAAGATCATTGTTGCCCTGGCATAAAAATGTTTAAATTGCAAATAAATTCTAACATTAGAGTATTCTATCACTCTTGTATTAAGGACCTGACACATTTCATATCCAATAGTTTGATCATTGGACCAACTCTTTCATCCTCAAATCAAGTTTCATTTAAGGAACTTAGTCGTTATACTGAGTACTACCACGAAAAATAGAAGCAGAATTTCATGCTGTGTGTACATTCCAGGTTCTGCCAAGACATCTTTTCTTCTAGATTCTGCCTTCTATTGTTTTAGTTTCCCACTGCACCAAGAAGGTAATGTTATTTACTTTGTAGAATTTAGTTTTCTGTTTCCACAAAGAGGGAATTCTGATAGATATTGCAAAGATACCTTTCCATTTTGACTGTGATGACCCACAATCTGCATAATAATCAACTATTCACTAGTTGTATTAGATTCCTAGAAAATAATGGAGAGACAAAGAGGTCCTTAATGGATGAATTTTCTTACACAAGTGGGATACTCACAAGACCTAGGATATTACAATTTGGCTTTGCAAATGGGAATAAGGAAAACCACAGAACCAGAGAAATGAACTGTAAGTTATACAAAGATTATGCCTACCATCACCACCCTCTTAAACAGAGAAGTAGACAGAGTCTCAAGGCTATAACAAGAATATCACACTTCCAAAAGAAAAAGATTTTTAAGCAATCATCTTTGTGATTCTTATAATGAACCAGAAAACTGATACTAATTTCATGAGACTTAGAAAACACCTAACCTGGATTGCACTTGACAGGTTTTCCTAGTCTCCTGTTTTCCAACCATTGGTTGAAACATTTTGACAAGTTACTTTTGCGGTCAAGGATATCTGTTGGAAAATGAAGAGTTTTTATTAGTTTTGCAGGAATTAGATGATAGCATGGGAGTATTTTCAACAAAACCACGAAGATTATCAAATGGAGAATAGAACAGGAAGGGAAAGGAAAGGGAAGAAAAGGAAAGGAAAGGAGAAGAGAGGAGAGGGTTTAAAAATGTTTATTAAAAATTCAAACATGTTATCAAAAACTATGATGAACATAAAGCAGACACAGTAGTTCTGTGAGTCTCCCCTCCCCGATTTTATAACATTTATTTATTTATTTTTAATTTTTATTTATTTATTTTTTATTTATTTTCAATTAAGATTATTTTAAATCAATAAATATTTTTTATTTAATATATTCTATATTTACATTTCATTTCCCTTTTTTCTGGTTCCCTGCCCCCCTAAGGTCCAACATGCCCTTCCCCCCCTCCCCATCTACTTCTTCCCACTTCCTTGTTCTGGTATTCCCCTACACTGAGGCTTTGAGCCTTCTTAGAACCAGGGCCCACTCCTTCCTTCTTGTTGGATATCATTTGGTATGTGGATTGTGTCTTTGGTGTTCCATGATTCTAGGCTAATATCCACTTATCAGTGAGTGCATACCATGGGTATTCTTTTGAGACTGGGTCACCACACTTAGTATGATGTTCTCCAGCTCCATCCATTTCTCTAAGAATTTCATGAATTAATTGTTTCTAATGGCTGAATATTACTCCATTGTGAATATATACCACACATTTTTTGTATCCATTCCTCTGTTGAGGGACATCCGGGTTCTTTCCAGCTTCTGGCTATTATAAATAGGGCTGCTATGAACATAGTGGAGCATGTATCCTTATTGCATGCTGAGGAATCTTCTGGGTATATGCTCAGGAGTGGTATGGCTGGGTCCTCCGGAAGTATCATATCCAGTTTTCTGAGGAACCACCAGACTGATTTCCAGAGTGGTTGTACCAGCTTGCAGTCCCACCAGCAGTGGAGGAGTGTTCCTTTTTCTCCACATCCTTGCCAACACTTGCTACATCCTGAGTACTTAATCTTAGCCATTCTGACTGGTGTGAGGTGAAATCTCAGGGTTGTTTTGATTTGCATTTCTCTAATGACTAATGATGTTGAACATTTTTTAAGTTGTTTCTCAGCCATCTGAATTTCTTCAGGTGAAAAGTCTTTGTTCAGCTCTGTACCCCATTTTCTGATAGGGTTATTTGGTTTTCTGGGGTCTAACTTCTTGAGTTCTTTGTATACATTGGATATTAGCCCTCTGTCAGATATAGGGTTGGTAAAGATCTTTTCCCACTTACAAAGGAAGACTGTTGCTGAGTACTATGTACATCATTTTTATCAGAATTGCACTCTGAGCTTTAGTATCCAAAGAATAATTTTAGAACTGGAGCATAGTCCTTACTTAAAATAGATCGACTCCTTTGACCATATAAATTATTATCCATACTTCCCTAAAATTGATATGTAAACAGGAAAATATCATAATGATTATTTTCTGTTCAACTTCAAAGACAAAATATTCACACCTGCTAATTCAAAACTAGTCAGAAAGCCTAAGGTTGAGATCGTCTTACATCCTAGGGGCTACCTTGTTGCTGCTGGTTAGCTGCATTGGCTTGCTGCCTCGCTGCCTGCCCTCTCACTATGTTTATTATACCCACAGACTTCCAACATTAGCTAGAGAAACCTCTCTTGAAGTGAAACATGATAACAGCAAAGACTCAAAGCTATTCACAGTCTTAGAGTAAGTAAAGTTATAAACGGGGCATTTAGAGCACAACCACTAAAGCTTATGGATCACTGAGGAATCGGCAACTAGAAGAAATTCAATAGCTTAAAGGGAGAAGTGTTGTGCAGCACTGACTTCGGGGCATGGCAGATTCACCACCATCATGACTGAAAAGTAGCTATGACTACTCCAATGGGTCTAGGCAAAAGAAGGTTCATCAATAGTCATCCATGAATTGAGAAAGCCATAGTGCCTATTCATCCTTTCTCAACTACTGACTACAGATAGTTTCTGGGGAAGAACCAGTCATATCCCTACACATTGAAGCACAACATGGGCTCTAGTACATACACTCACAAACAGGTGGCCACACAGATAATCCTGGTAAACTCAACAGTTCTCAATAAAAATAAACTAACAAGCAAGCAAGAGGCATTCAAAAGAAATAACAAATAGAAACTATGACTTTGGGCTCAGTCCAAATATGTCAGCAATAATGAGAACTGAATTTGAATAAAGCCATCACTGTGATAAAAGCAAATATATTTCCAGTCCTCTTGAGCACCTAAAAGCAAACGAGTGGTCTGGTGGCTTAAACTACAGATGCTCATTGTTTTCTTCTGGATCTATCTGCACACAACAAAGCTTAATCTATGTTTGGCTTGAGCTTTGTGTGTTGACTTAGTGCCACTGAATTAGTTAATTAATGTGCTGTCTTCCTTTTGGTCCTACCAAAGCTTCTCTGTATCCTGGTTATGCATTGTGGTGGTGGAAATCTTTGTCACAAGTTTCCAAAAATATTGCTTTTTGAAAAAATAATTATCTTTGATTAGATAGAAAAGAACAGTAGGTCAGAAATATTCTGATAAGAGTCAGAGAAGCAGTGAAAAATATATTCTCAGGGATAGTTAATAGTTTGAAATTCCACAACTGGAATAATTCGTTTCCAGAAACAAAGAGTAGGGGGAATAAGAAAATGAAGGGATTCATGATATTTTTCTTAAAAGTTGAATTATTCCCCATGTCTTATGTTGCTTCCAAGATTTGTCCAACGTGGAACATGTATTGGTCTTTGTTTGAAATTACTTGCAATGTTTCCAAATTCTAATCCTGCATGTTGGCCCAACCACCTCCACATCCTTTCTGTCATTAGGATTCTTCCCTTTCACTGTTGAATGATATTATATAAGCTGACACAAAATATATAACAGAAATGGAAAAGAATATTCCATCAACACTATACTTATACATTAAACTATGTTATCTAATAACAATTGATTTCAAAAAAATCAAAACTCTTTCTTAAGCAGGTAAACAGTAGAGGGAAAAACAATAAGAATTTCTTCACTAAAATATGTTTATTTCTAAAACTAATGTCAAATATAATTCATCAGCATACCCATATATTTAATTAATATCAGTTATTTTCTATAAAAAATTAAAAGATATAAAATGCATACAGATTTACTATACATAAAATGAAGTAATTACAGAATTCTTAAGAATGGTATAAATGCTGGTAGAATTGTGACTGGTCTCAAAGACACCCTCTTCCTCAGCCCTGAGGTCTATAAATGTCAGCTATTTTGGAAAGGGGAGTAAAGCACAGATACAGATAAACTTAGTTTGAAGACCATATAATAAGAATCATATCCTACTTTTCCAAGTTGATCCTGGTCCAATGTCATGGATCCACTAAAGCCCCAGAAGTGTAAAAAGACAAGAATATGATAAGAAGACAGAGAGGAGATTTAACAGATGTGGCCACAGACCGGGAAAGCTGGTGCACATCAGGAAGAACAGGGAATCCTTTTTTTTCTCAACCCACTGCTGGAGGTTTGCTGACTTACTTACTTTGAAATTTTGGCCTCTAGAACTGGGAAAGGACAAATTTGTGTCATTTTAAGCTATCAGGTATATGTCAAATTTTGACATAAGTCCTAAGAAATAAAAACAGTATGATTTGGACAACATAAATTAAACAAAAATTAAAAATAGATTCCAATAGAAATAATGCTATATAATTATATTCACTCATTCAAATTCATTGTACCCTTATGCCTGGAATATGTTGATACTTTAAGAATCTTAAAGTGAGGGACACCAGACAGATCTAAAAGACAGCTCTAGGTACTCAGCCATAACCTGAGTCTAATATCGCTTGGGTCTCAGCCTGTCAGGCTTTTGCCTCAACCCAGGGCCTGGGCAGCTCTGCAGGCCCTCTGTGTGCCAGCCCTGTTGGGGGAAGTTTGCCATGCAGACTGACCAGCACTTGGAGGGGCCTCTGCCATCTTGGCTACTGGACACCTGATAGAGCTGACAGACAGCACCAGATACACAGACATAGCAGGAGTCTAACATCTCTTGGGTCTCAGCCTGTCAGGCATCTGCATGGAACCAGGGCTAAGGCAGCTCTGAGGGCCATCTGTGTACCAGCTCTGTCAGGGGTCGTTTGCCCTGCAGAGTGATCAGCATTTTGAAAAGGTCCCCTCAGCATTAACCATCTTCACACCGTGACAGAGCAGACATTCAGCACCAGATTCAGAAAGACAACCCTAGTATAACATTGCTTGGGGCAAGACACACCAGGGCTCCAATGGCAGGCAAGAGTAGCGCAGCTCATCAGCAATCTGTGCCAGGGGAAACTGAGTCATCCAGAGGTGCATAAAAAGTCTTACAGGCTCACAGGAGGTTCTAGCACCAGCCAGTGACAACAAGACCAACTAACACCAGAGATAACCAGATGGCAAAATGCAAACGTAGGAACGTTACTAACAGAAAGCAAGGCAATATGACAGCATCTGAACCCAATTCTTCAACAACAGCAAGTCCTGCATACCACAACGCAACCAGAAAAACAAGATTTGGATTTAAAATCACTGGTCGTGATGTTGTTAGAGGAACACAAGAAGGACATAAATAAATCTCTTTAAGAAATATAGGAGAAAATGGAACAAAAGGTAAAAGCCCTTACAAGGGAAACACAAAAAATCATTTAAAGAAATTCAGTAGAATATGGGTCAAAAGATAGAAGCCAATAAAGAGGAAATGTAAAAAATCACTTAAAGAGATACAGGAGAACTTGGGTCAACAGGAAGAAGTCATGAAAGGGGAAACACAAAAATCTCTTAAAGAATTACAGGAAAACACAAACAAACAAGTGAAGGAACTGAGCAAAACCATCCAGGATCTAAAAACAGAAATAGAAACAACTAAGAAATCACAAAGGGAGAAAACTTTGGAGTTAGAAAACTTCTCACCAGAGACCATGAAAGCTAAAAGATCCTGGGTAGATCTCATGCAGACTATAAGAGAACACAAATTTCAGCCAAGACTACTATACCCAGCAAAACAAATTTCAGCCAAGACTACTATACCCAGCAAAACTCACAATCACCATAGATGGAGAAACCAAGGTATTCCATGACAAATCCAAATTTACAAAATATGTTTCCACAAACCCAGCCTTACAAAGGATAATAGGCAGTAAATGCCAATACAAGGAGGGAAACTACAGCCTGGAAAAAACTAACCTTCTTTCATCAAACCCAAAAGAAGATAACCACTCAAATGTAAAAATAACATAAAAAATGATAGGAAGTAATAACCACTATTCCTTAATATCTCTTAACATCAATGAACTCAATTTCCCAATAAAAAGACATAGACTAACAGACTGGATACAAAAACAGAACCCTACATTTTGCTACATACAAAATAACTTTCAACCTAAAGTCATCAAAAGAGACAGACGGTCACTTCTTGCTGGCCAAAGGAAAAATCCTCCAAGAAGAGCTCTCAATTCTGAACAACTATGCTCCAAGTGCAAGGGCACTTTACTAAAGCTCAAAGCACACATTGCATCTAACACAATAATTGTGGGTGACTTCAACACTCTCCTCTCCTCAATGGATCGATCAGGAAAACAGAAACTAAACAAGGACACAATGAAACTAATTGAAGCTTTTGACCAATTGGATTTAACTGTTTATATATATATATATATATATATATATATATATATATATATATATAACATTTCATCCTAAAGCAAAAGAATATACTTTTTATCAGCACCTCATGGTACCTTATCCAAAATCGATCATATAAGAGGTCACAAGACAGGCCTCAACAAATATAAGAAGATCGAAATAATTCCATGTCTCCTATCAGATCACTATGGAGTAAGAGTGGTCTTCAATAGCAACAAAAACAACAGAAAGCTCACATAAACATGGAGCTGAACAATACTCTAATCAGTGATAACTTGGCCAAAGAAGAAATGAAGAAAGAAATCAAAGACTTTTTAGAATTTAATGAAAATGAAAGCATAGCATACCCAAATTTATGGGACACAATGAAAGCAGTGATAAGAGGAAAACTCATAGTGCTGAGTACCTCCAAAAAGAAACTAGAGAGAGCTTATACTAGCAGCTTAATGGCACACCTAAAAGCCCTGGAACAAAAAGAAGCTAATTCACCCAAGAGGAGTAGAAGACAGGAAATCATCAAACTCAGGGTTGAAATCAATCAAATGAAAACAAAGAGAACCATACAAAGAATCAACAAATCCAGGCACTGGTTCTTTGAGAAAATCAAGATAGATAATCCCTTAGCCAGACTAACCAAAGAGGCACAGAAACAGTATCCAAACCAACAAAATTAGAAATGAAAAGGTAGATATAACAACAGAAACTGAGGAAATTCAAAAAACATCATCAGATCCTACTACAAAAACCTATACTCAAAACAAATGGAGAATTGGGAGGAAATGGACAATTTCCTAGAAAGATACCAAATACCAAAATTAAATAAGGATCAAATAGATCATCTAAACAGTCCCATAACCCCTAAAGAAATAGAAGGGGTCATAGAAAGTCTTCCAACCAAAACAATCACAGGACCAGATGGTTTTAGTGCAGAATTCTATCAGACCTTCAAAGACCTAACACCAGTACTCTTCAAACTATTCCATAAAATAGAACACTACCCAACTCATTCTACTAAGCCAAAATTAAGTTGATACCAAAACCACATAAAGATCCAACAAAGAAATAGAACTTCAGGCCAATTTCCCATATAAACATCAATGCAAAAATACTCAATAAAATTATTAACAACCAAATCCAAGAACACATCAAAATGATCATTCACCATGATCAAGTAGGCTTCATCCCAGGGATGCAGGAATGGTTCAATATAAGGAAATCCATCAATGCAATCCACTACATAAACAAACTCAAAGAAAAAAAACCACATGGTCATTTCATTAGATGCTGAAAAAGCATTTGACAAAATTTAGCATCTTTTCATGCTAAAAGTCTTGGAAAAAACAGGAATTAAAGGCCCATACCTAAACATAGTAAAAGCAATATACAGCAAACCTCTAGCCAACATCAATCTAAATGGAGAAAAACTTGAAGCAATTCCACTAAAATCAGGGACTAGACAAGGCTGCCCTCTCTCTCCATATCTTCTCAATATAGTACCTGAAGTACTAGCTAGAGCAATTAGACAACATAAGGAGGTCAAAGGGATACAAATTGGAAAGGAAGAAGTCAAACTATCACTATTCACAGATGATATGATAGTATATTTAAGTGACCCGAAAACTCCACCAGAGAACTCCTACAGCTGATAAACAACTTCAGCAAAGTTGCTGGTTATAATATCAACTCAAGCAAATGTGTAGCCTTACTAGATTCAAAGGATAAGTAGGCTGAGAAAAAAATTAGGGAAATGACACCCTTCAAAATAGACACAAACAATATAAAGTATCTTGTTCTAACTCTTACCAAACAAGTGAAAAATGTGTATGGCAAGAACTTCAGGTCTCTAAAGAAGGCAATTGAAGAAGACCTTAGAAAATGGAAAAAACTTCCATGCTCATGGATTGGCAGGATTAATATAGTTAAAATGGCCATCTTGCCAAAGACAATATACAGATACCATGCAATCACCATCAAAATCCCAATTCAATTATTCATAGCTTTAGAAAGAGCAATTATCAAATTCATCTGGAAAAACAAAAAACCCAGGATAGCTAAAAGTATTTTCAATGGTAAAAGAACTTCTGGGAGAATCAGTATCCCGGACCTCAAGCAATACTTCAGAGCAATAGTGTTAAAACCAGTATGTTATTGGTACAGTGACAGGCAGGTGAATCAATGGACTAGGATTGAAGATCCAGAAATGAACCCACATACCTATGGTTACTTGATCTTTGACAAAGGAGCTGAAAACATTCAGTGGAAAAAAGCCTTTTCTACAAATGTCCCTGGTTCAATTGGAGGTCAGCATGCAGAAGAATGACAGTTGATCGATCCATTCTTATCTCCTTGTACTAAGCTCAACTCCAAGTGGATCAAGGACCACCACATAAAACCAGACACACTGAAACTAATAGAAAAGAAACTGGGGAAGACCCTTGAGGACATGGGCACACGGGGAAGGTTCTGAACAGAACATAAAACCGCTCTGGAAATCAGTGTGGCAGTTCCTCAAAAAATTGGGCATGTTCCTTCCAGAGGACCCTGCCATACCACTCCTGGGCATATACCCAGAGGATTCCCCTGCATACAATAAAGACACATGCTCCACTATGTTTATAGCAGCCTTGTTTATAATAGCCAGAAATTGGAAGGAGCCCAAATATCCCTCAAAGGAGGAATGGATATAGAAAATGTGGTATATTTATACAATGGAATACTACTCAGCAATTAAAAATAATGAATTCATGCAATTTGTAGGTAAATGGTTAGACCTGGAAAATATCATCCTGAGTGAGCTAACCCAATCACAAAAGAATACACATGAAATGCAATCACTGATAAGTGGATATTAATGAGCCCAGAAGCCCTAAATACTCAAGGCACAATTAGCAAGTCAAATGATTCCCAAGAAGAAAGGAGAGGACCCTGGGCCTGGAAAGATTGGATCCAGTTTTGTAGAGAAACTGTGGGGGGAGGGGGAATGATTGGGGAATAGTTGGGGGGAGAGGAACTATGGGACATAGGGAGGGGGGAACTGGGAAAGGGGAAAGCCTTTGGACTGTAAACATAGAATATAGAAAATAAAAATTAAAAAAAACATTGACAAATGGGACCTCATAAAATTACAAATATTCTATAAGGCAAATGACATCATCAATAGGACAAATGAGCAACCAACAAATTGGGGAAAGATCTTCACCAGTCCTACATCAGACAGAGAGCTAATGTCCAATATATACAAAGAACTCAAGAAGTTAGACCCCAGAAAACCAAATAACCCTATTAAAAATGGGGTACAGAGCTAAAAAAAGAATTTTGACCTGAAGTACTTTGGATGACTGAGAAGCACCTTAAGAAATGTTTAGCATCATTAGTCATTAGATAAATACAAATCGAAACAACCCTGAGATTTCACCTCATACCAGTCAGAATGGCTAAGATTAAAAACTCAAGAGACAGCAGGTGTTGGCGAGGTTGTGGAGAAAGAGGAACACTCCTCCACTGCTGGTGGGATTGTAAGCTGGTACAACCACTGTGTACATCAGTCTGGTGGTTCCTCAGAAAACTGGGCATGACACTTCTGGAGTACCTGGCTATACCAGTCCTGGGCTTATACCCAAAGGATTCCCAGGCATGCAATAAGTACACACTCCACTATGTTCACAGCTGCCTTATTTATAATAGCCAGAAAGAACCATGATGCCCCTAAATGGAGAAATGGACACAGAAAATGTGGTATATTTACACAATGGAATACTACTCAGCAATTAAAAACAATGAATTCATGAAATTTTTTGGCAAATGTTTGGAACAGGAAAACATCATACTAAGTGAGGTAACACATTCACAAAAGAGCACACATGGAATGCAGTCACTGATAAGTAGATATTAGTCCAGAATCGCAGAATACCCAAAACACAACCCACATATCAAATCATTCCCAAGAAGAAGGAAGGAGAGGGCCCGGGTCCTGGAAAGGCTTGATGCAGTATTGTAGGGGATTGCCAGGCCAGAGGAGTGGGAGGGGGTTGATTGGGAACTGGCAGAGGGAAGAGGTCTTATGAGACTTGGTGGAGAGGGGGGCAGAACCGGGAAAAGGAAAATCATTTGGAATATAAACAAAGAATATAGAAAATAAAAAAGAATCTTAAAGTGAAATACAATTCAAAACTATTCAAATTAAAGCATATTGAAGTGTGTAGGTAAAATAATATACATAATTAAGATTTTAAAATATAATAACAGTAACTATGCCATCATTTAAAAGAGTACTATATGTTAATACATATACAGTAGATAGATAGATAGATAGATAGATAGATAGATAGATAAAGCATTTTTTTCAGTACTTTCAAGATTCAATGCAAATAAGTTTGATCTTAAAATGTGGTCAATTAATAAAGACTTTAGTAACTGACCAAGCAGTATGTCCATACTGAGTGGTCATAGAATTCTAATATACTTAAACTAGTTTGTCAGACATGATAATCATTGATTTCCTTTTAAAATGCAACTTATTGCCATATTTTATGCATAGTAATGAGGTTTAAATAAGTTGCTATTCTTGTTTCTATTAAAAAAATGTGACAAAAGCAACTTAAGGTTTTATTCTGGCTCATGCTTAGAATGCGCAGTCAACTGTGGCAGGGAAAGCTAGGTGGTAAAAGAGTCTTTGCTTACCAAACTCCATGCCTTCTTATCTGTTCACTCTCCATCACCATAGATCTGAGAAAAATCACAGAGCACTAGATGCAGCCTTGAATTGCTGTCTTGAAATTTTTTCTGCCAAATAGTTAGTATATCACCTTTTATTTCATCTTCTTGCAAGTTCTTAGGAAATGGGGAGTATTCCACATATTCTATGCAAAAATATAACAAGACAAAGCTTCTGAACCAGTGTCTGAACGCCTTTATTCCCATTTGAAATGTTGTAAACCTGCCTCCATTGTGTACTCTGTTCTTGGCATCCTTGTCTTGCAAGTTCACGTAAGAATAAGACTTTTTTTAAACTGAATTCTGGGACCTTTCTAGCCCAGAGTTCTAAACCATTCTATATTCTGCCCATGAACTAATACCAAAATCTAAACACCATATGCTCAGTTTTATTTTTTTACATTAGCATCCCAATTCTGGTACCAACTTTATTAGTTACTTTTCTCATTGCTGTGATAAAATACCTGATAATGGAAGCTTAAGAGAAAGGATTTATTTTGTCTCATATTCTGAAGATATATTTTGTCACATCAAGGAAAACATGATGACGGGGAGGAACTTGCTTGTCATATTACATCTTTAGAGAGAAAGCAGAAAGAGACGAATGCTGGTGTTCAGCTCTGCTTTACCTTGTATGTAGTCTGGGATCCCAATTTACAGGATGGGTCTACCCTCATTTAGAGAGGGGCTTCCTGCGTTAACTAGACAATTTGTGTGCATGTTTCTTTGCTATATTTATCCCCATTATCCTTTTCTGTCCTTTTCCCACGCTGA
This sequence comes from Apodemus agrarius, assembly GCA_964023405.1. Taxonomy (NCBI): domain Eukaryota; kingdom Metazoa; phylum Chordata; class Mammalia; order Rodentia; family Muridae; genus Apodemus; species Apodemus agrarius. The sequence goes on from OZ030009.1 coordinate 77,882,046, forward strand.
CTAAACCCTTTCCTAGTTCCTCAGAACTAGTTCACCCTTTACTTTTGTGTCTGTTGTTTATTTAGTCATCCAATATTTAATTAAGATTATGTCCCAGGATTACCTTGCATGCAATAAAGACACATGCTCCACTATGTTCATAGCAGCCTTATTTATAATAGCCAGAAGCTGGAAGGAGCCCAGATGTCCCTCAAAGGAGGAATGGATACAGAAAATGTGGTATATTTATACAATGGAATACTACTCATTAATTAAAAATAATGAATTCATGCAATTTGTAGGCAAATGGTTAGATCTGGAAAATATCATCCTAAGTGAATTAACCCAATCACAAAAGAATACACATGAAATGCAATCACTGATAAGTGGATATTAATGTGCCCAAAAGCTCTGAATACTCAAGGCACAATTAGCAAATCAATAGATTCCCAAGAAGAAGGAAGGAGAGGACCCTGGTCTGAAAAGACTGGATCCAGTTGTGCAGGAGAGTATCAGAACAGAGAAATGGTGGGGGGGATTGATTGGGGAATGGGCAGAAGGAAGAGGACTTATGGGACATATGGTGAGGGGGGAACTGGGAAAGAGGAAAGGCTTTGGAATGTAAACAAAGAATATAGAAAATAAAAAAACTAAACTAAACAAAAAAAAGATTATGTCCCAGAACACCAGTGAGTGGTTCTTTGTAGGAGCATGGCCTCCTGCTTGTAGGTATACCATTGAGGAAAGTGAATCTTCCTTCTTTACCAACCATTAATTACCCACAGACTCTGAAGAGCAGATAAGGTCTCATGAGTCCTCTCTTCCTACATGGTGATGTTGGTGGGGCAAATCTTGTACAGGTAGTATAACCACAGCTGCCATAAGGTCAAGAGAACATAAGGCATCCCATGCCCAGATTTAATGGTCCGTGGTGCTCTGCTCCAGCCTCTGCTGACATTCATCCTGCTCCCTTTCCTTCATGAACTTTCTTTTCTTAATGTATAGATGCCTCATTTTTAGTTAACTGGACACAAAGCATCAATACTTTAACTTGTCACATTTTTATTGGGTAACACTGTCCACTGTTTTAAAAAAAATCAAACAAACAAAAACCAGCTTGTCTAACCAAAGCCAGCAAGAGCAAAAATCTAAGTATAGGCAAACATATTTGGAATGCTATATAATGAAAACATCATAGCCATTAAACAGGAAACAATAGCCCATTTGTGATTTGTACCTATGGTCACCCTCAGCAATAGGCTTTTTACCAGGTTTAGGAAAATACACACTTGGCTTTGTTGATCAATATTTACATCAAAGTTTAGTAACAAAATATGAAATGTAAATACTATAACATTGTTAATCTCTTACTGTAAACTATTTTCCTTCTTTTCTGGTAGGTTCTAAGAAGTTTACCTCTAGCCAAAATACAGAAGAGTACAAAAACATTCATATGTGTCCCATACATGTAACACAGACAAATAAACCTAGGATGAATCTTCAGGGAATTTTATATGCAGCAAGGGTTTTTCAGTTTGTCCTCTGTCAAGGATGTTGTCAGTAGTTCTTCTACATTCTGTTGGTTCACTGGTTAATCTTTCCATAGCAACGCTTAGAACAATGGATTGTAGAAAGAACCCTAGAATCCAGAGTGGATAATTATTCTGAAAGTCCCCATCCTCAAATCTAGCCCCGACTTTCCAGGTTTGAATTCCTGTTCCCTCGTGTGTATTCAGACATATGTCTCTAGGTCTATATGTGTTGCTTATAATTTTTCCTTTGGTTCTTTTTCTCCTGTTTGTTTTGTCCTATTCCAACTTTAAAAACTATCATATTTTATCACTTTTTATGTCTGTTTGTTTCAAAGGAGAAGCAGAAAGGGTATGGCTCCAGAAGGGAGGGCAGGGGAAGAGGATCTGGGAAGCGTTAAGGAACAGAAAAGCTTAATCATAATATATTATATGGAAAATACACATTGTTTATTTTTCCCAATGGGCCAACCAACTGGGTTTTTTAAATACAGTTTAATAGAAATGACAGCAAGGTAAGAAAAGTGATATTGCTGAGGCATTACAGGCATATACTGATGAGGCCAGGACTTGGGAGATGGAGGACGATGAATAAGGAATTTTAGGTAAGCCTCAGCTACAAAGAGGTGTTCCAGTTTGGAAGTCTCTGTATCCATCCTTATACCCAATCCAGAGCCTGCCGAGGACTGAAGGAGTTGAAGAGGGTACAATCTTCTTCACATTTCCACATTTTCATATGGCCAACAAGAAGTTGGCCCTAAGGAAAACTGCTGTGACTAGCCATCAGATGCCAAACAGGATTTCACTTTTCACAATCTGAGGACATCTTCCAATGTATGTTCTTTACCCACATTCTGAGAACTACGTTTCACAGAGAGACCACAGACCAAAACATATTTAAATTTTTGATAAGATTTTTGGTGAATCTTCATGCTGAAATATTTCACCATGGTTTAAGAGTAAGGTAGCACCACTATTGATGTACTCTCTGGTAACTGACCTTTGAGTGTCGAATAAATTTTTACTCGTTTGAAATAGTTCCTAAACTTCTCCAACAGGTCACCAAAGCTCTAGTGGTGATAGGCAGTAATATGTTTGCAGTGAAGCACCTTATACATAATATTCAATTCCTAGGTGGAGATCTGAACAATCTTATTTAGTACATAGAGTAAATATAAACAATGTTTCCTTCTACCACATCAATGAGGTTATTTAGCATTGGGATCATTATGAAAACTCATGTCAACATTATGAATATTGTATTCAGCCAAAATGTTCTTTGCTGTTTCAAGCACCTGGTTCACTCTGAGGGCAAGTGGCTGTGAAACTGATGCCTCCCTTGTCTTTCTTCTTAAAGCCAATGTTGGGATATTTTCTGTTTAAGAGAATACTAAAGCCTTCCAACTTATTTTTGATTATATTATGTGCCAAGGGTTTTAGGACAGCCAGAATAATCAAGAAGGAATTACATGTTTAACCCACTGGTACTGGCTGGTTTTGTGTGTCAACTTGATATAAGCTAGAGTTATCACAGAGAAAGGAGCTTCAGTTGGGGAAGTGCCTCCATGAGATCCATCTGTGGGGCATTTTCTCAATTAGTGATCAAGGGGAGAAGACCCCTTGTGGGTGGTGCCATCCCTGGGCTGGTAGTCTTGGGTTCTATAAGAGATCAGGCTGAGCAAGCCAGGGGAAGTAAGCCAGTAAGAAACACCCCTCCATGGCCTTTGTATCAGTTCATGCTTCTTGACCTGCTTGAGTTCCAGTCCTGAAGTTTTCTGGTGATCAACAGCAATGTAGAAGGTATAAGCTGAATAAACCCTTTCCTCCCCAACTTGTTTCTTGATCATGATGTTGTGCAGGAATAGAAACCCTGACTAAGACACCATTACACTAGCTTCGTGACCTCTGCCCTTTCCATCTTTGACATCTTCAATAATACCTGAACAAACTAGGAGCCATATCTTGGCACCTTTACAGCTGATGACATCAGACACAGTGGTCAAAGCAGTGAATTCACAGGCTGTCACTTGAGAATTTCACTCCTGCTAGGTAATTTAGCAGAGTTGACTTCCCAACAGATGGAAACCCAGAAATCCAATTTGAGAAATGCCTATCGTGACTCTATCAAAACCTTCTCCCAGCCTACCACCATGGCCACCTTTGGAGTTCTCTTCATCCTCGGCAAGGCGAACCTTAAACAGCCCAAGATGGTGTTTTGTAGCCTTGTTCTTCTGAGTCTGCTCCACCTCAGCTTCATTATCAGGGTCTTCACTGAGGTCCCACTGATGGTGTAGAGGCCTTGTGAGTGAGCTGAACTTTGTACTGGCTAGACATCCCCTCATGTGCTGACCTCGCCACAAGCCACTGCTGCAGTGTCAAATATGTATCATTAAAAGCCAAAAGATAGTATAGAGCAGCCATTCTCACCCTGTAGGTTACAACTCTTTTAGAGACAGAAAACCCTTTGACAGAGGTTGTATTTAAGATGATGATGACGACAACAGGTGGAAACATAGAAGATATATAATCAGTAACTGATATTAAAACAGAATAGTGTCATAGAAATGTAAAAGGAAATAAAGCACAGTAGGTTCTAGTTCTGTTGTTTTGTTGCTGTTGTTTTGTTTTGCCTCTTTGGCCAGTAATATGCATGTTTCTATTTTTATTTTTATTTCTGATTTGGTGATTTGCTTATTCCTTTAATTTTGCTGTTTTTAAAATTCCCTTTCCCACAAGGCAAAGTCCTTTAAAGCTTCGTAGTTAATCCATGAGGTAGGCCTAATTTTCTAATATTGAAATGCAAATCATGTTTCAGGTTTAGCATAAATTAGAAAGTCTTTAAATAAACGAAAGAAAAATGAAAATTAGCCCCGCCTGCTGTGAAGTGGACAACATGTCTTGTCGAAAATGTTAACCTTTGGTCAGCTGGGGGTATGTGTTCAAATCAGAGGCATTGAGACGCATGGCTAGTGGCAGAATGTTTGTGTCCCCTCTCTGACCCATTATAACAGTGTGAGGTCCAAATGACTGACTTACACCCTCCAGAGCCTTGCTCTGATGCCGAGAGAAGTAGGACATGCATTAGTATTTACATGCACAGCATTCTAGCAGCGCCTGTACTCCTTCACAGGGGGACCGCTCCAGGTCTGGGGTCAGCCAGCTCTATTAGGAGAACAGAATGGGTCAAGGCAGCAATGCAGCAAACAGGAAGAAACGGGCTTCCCCCTTTTGTGTTTTGGCCAGTGCATTTGAGCTCATTGCATACTGTTGTTTTACATGTTGTCTTCATTCATTTTCTAATCCTGTAAAAGCATACTACAAATCGGAATAATCATAAGCAATATACTCCAATTTGGTCTATACTGATGGAGACTGGGAAGTTCTCTAGAGTTTCAGTTTGTGAATCTTTATGCTGCATCATATCATAAAGAAAGAGAGAGCAGAGGGAAGTAGAGATGAGAAAAAAATCCCCGTATTAATTTATTCATTCCTGGTTTAACATAAATTAACTTGTGAGGGAAACATCTTCATTTCTTAATCACTTCTTAAAGGCTTGCACTCCAACACTGCTACAGTGGCAATTACATTTCAGGGTGAATTTTAGAATGTTAATTCAAAGCAGTGTAATGTCAGTTCAGCATCATAGTCAACTGTCATGATTTGAATAAGAAATGTCCTTCAAAGACACAAGTGCTGGACACCTGCTCTCCAGCAGAGGGCATTGTTTCGGGAAATGTCAGAAAGTTCAGACGCGCTGTCATAGCTTAAAGAAATAGGTCAAATAACCAGTTTTCTGAGGAACCACCAGACTGATTTCCAGAGTGGTTGTACCAACTTGCATTCCCACCAGCAGGGGAGGAGTGTTCCTCTTTCTCTGCATCCTGTCCAACACCTACTGTCTACCGAGGTTTTAATCTTAGCCATTCTGACTGGTATGAGGTGAAATCTCAAGGTTGTTTTGATTTGCATTTCCCTAATGACTAATGATGCTGAACATTTCTTAAGGTGCTTCTCAGCCATTCAAATTTCTTCAGGTGAAAATTCTTTGTTTAGCTCTATACCCCATTTTTAATAGGGTTATTTGGCTTTCTATAGTCTAACTTCTTGAGTTCTTTGTATATATTGGATAGTAGCCCTCTGTCGGATGTGGGGTTGGTGAAGATCTTTTCCCAATTTGTTGGTTGCCATTTTGTCCAATGGACAGTGTCCTTTGCCTTACAGAAACTTTGTAATTTTATGAGGTCTCATTTGTCAATTCTTGATTTTAGAGCATAAGCTATTGGTGTTCTGTTCAGGAACTATACCCTGTGTTCATGTCCTCAAGGGTCTTCCCCAGTTATTTTTCTATGTTTCAGTGTGTCTGGTTTTATGTGGAGGTCCTTAATACACTTGGAGTTGAGCTTAGTACAAGGAGATAAAAATGAATCAATTTGAATTCTTCCGCATGCTGACCTCCAGTTGAGCCAGCACCATTTGTTGAAAAGGCTATCTTTTTTTTCCACTGGATGGTTTCAGTTCCTTTGTCAAAGATCAAGTGACCATAGGTGTATGAGTTCATTTCTGGGTCTTCAATCTTATTCCATTGATCTACCTGCCTGTCACTGTACCAATACCATGCAGTTTTTAATACTATTACTCTGTAGTATTGCTTGAGGTCCGGGATACTGATTTCACCCAGAAGTTCTTTTACTGTTGAGAATAGTTTTAGCTATCCTGAGTTTTTTCTTATTCCAGATGAATTTGAGAATTGCTTTTTCTAACTCTATGAGGAATTGAGTTGGGATTTTGATGGGGATTGCATTGAATCTGTATATTGGTTTTGACAATATGGCCATTTTTACTATATTAATCCTGCCAATCCTGGAGCATGGGAGATTTTTCCATTTTCTGAGGTCTTCTTTTATTTCCTTCTTCAGAGACCTGAAGTTCTTGTCATACAGACCTTTCACTTGTTTGGTTAGAGTCACACCAAGATACTTTATATTGTTTGTGGCTATTGTGAAGGGTGTCATTTCCCTAATTTCTTTCTCAGCCTGTTTATCCTTTGAGTATAAGAAGGCTACTGATTTATCTGAGTTGATTTTATAATCAGTCACTTTGCTGAAGTTGTTTATCAGCTGTAAGAGTTCTTTGCTGGAGTTTTTGAATCACTTAAGCATACTATTATATCATCTGCAAATAGTGATAGTTTGACTTCTTCCTTTCCAATTTGTATCCCTTTGACCTCCTTATGTTGTCTAATTGCTTCAGGTCAAACCTCAAGCTCTATATTGAAAAGATATGGAGAGAGGAGGTAGCCCTGTCTAGTCCCTTATTTTACTGGGATTGCTTCAAGTTTCTCTCCATTTAGTTTGATGTTGGCTACAGTTTTGCTGTATATTGCTTTAACTATGTTTAGGTATGGGCCAGAGGACCCTGCTATACCACTGCTGGGCATATACCCAGAGAATTCCCCAGCATGCAATAAAGACACATGCTCTACTATGTTCATAGCAGCCTCATAAACAGAAGGTACAAAGATCCCAGATGTACTTCAATGGAGGAATGGATACAGAAAATGTGGTATATTTCCATAATAGAATACTACTCAGCAATTAAAAACAATGATTTCATGTAATTCCTAGGCAAATGGTTGGATCTGGAAAATATCATCCTACGTGAGGTAACTCAGTCACAAAAGAACACATATGGAATGCAGTCACTGATAAGTGGATATTAGCCCAGAAGTTCTGAATACCCAAGACACATACCAAATCATTCCCAAGAAGAAGTAAGGAGAGGACCCTGGTCCTTTAAAGGCTTGATGCAGAATTGTAGGGCAGTACCAGGACAGAGAATTGGGAGGGAGTTGATTGGAGGATGGGCAGAGGGAAGAGGGCTTATGGGACTTATGGGGGGGGGCATGACTGGGAAAGGGAAAATCATTTGGAATGTAAACAAAGAATATAGAAAATTAAAAAAATTATATAAGGATCTAACACTAAAAAACTAAATAAAACAAGATACAGTATAAAAAAGAAATAGGTCTAATAACTTAAAGAAGTGGTTATGAAGGTGCTGACTGTACCTAGTATGCGGTTCTTCTGGTCTCTGCATCCTGTCTTCCACAAGATAAGCAGCTTTCTCCACACTACAGTGATATATTACCTCAGCCTGGACCCACATATGAGAGAGTTCAGGTATGTGGACTGAAGGATCTGCAACAATGAGCAGAAGCAAATCTTTCATCCTTTAACTTCCTGATCCTTGCAATGGTGAACAACTCTAGCATATCATCCCCAAATGTCTGAATTGTCTTCAAGAGAAGTTACAAATCAAATCAGTTACACTAAAATAATTTCTCTTGCATGGCTTTTAGTCCTTATTCAACTAATAGTGCACACTAAATATTTAGAGGGATTTTTTTAAGAAAAAAAGTGCTTTTAATTCTAATATCACCTCATTCATAAAAGCAAAGCATTTCAAAAAGTCTAAAGTATACTTATTTCACGTCTATGAATGTTGAAATTTAAAACAATATTTGATTGCTCCTTTTTTAAGGATCACCTTTTCACTGAGATAAGGTCTGTGTAAGACAGTACCGGAGCCTCTGGTAAAGGGCTGATGGAGGATGCTCATTTGTGACAGAAACAAGAACAAGAGTGAAATGGAGGTCTAACCACATACACAAAAATGCAGAATTGAAAAACTAGAAATTTATTCTAAACAATCAGATTAATTTACACAAATCTAGAAAGAGGGATGGCATAAAGGTAAGGGGGAGATGGGTAGAGACACTGAAGCATTCTAGAAGAAAACAAGAGAAACAGAGGATGGTTAAAATAATGTCATAAGCTATAATGAGTAGACTTTTAAAATTTTACCAAGACAGTATATTTTAAAACTGACTCAGCCATCAGCATTTAGGATCAGAAGATTTACCATCTTGTTTTCTGACTGCATTGCTAAAGCATACCCATCTGACTGATTACAGTAGAACTGTTACTCAGTACTGGTCATTTATCCATTCCCTTTCTGAACTACTTTACTCATGCTCATCTGCATTGTCCCTAAGAACACTTAATTTTGTGATCTCTGGTGGAACTGTGCCTTTTTGCTATGCCCAAAGGAAATATTAGTCTTTTAAAGACCTTAAGAGAATATGCCCAGACCATATTCTTTGGGTTCTTATTATGAAACTGTAGCATACATACAACTTAGCGCAAAGGATTATCTTATGTAGTCTCAGAAGCCACAGCATAACTTCTAGAGGGCCTTTAGTTGTCAGAGATGACACACTATATGACATTCACTATGACTCTGTTGTAGAGTGAAGTTCTATTAGTAGTATGGCCACCAGATGGATGTTAGCCTGAATCTGTCTTCAACATAGGTTGTTACTTGTTTCTCTAACAATAAAAATATTGAGGCCGTATGTAAAAATCACTGTTCACAAGATAACTCCTAGTGTTATGAAATCAATCTTTGATAATGAAAAAAGTCACCCTGAGACTTGTTCATTCCTCTATTCACTAAGCAGTCTTATACAACACATCAATTCCAAATCTTTTAGGTAAAAAGAAAGAAGGAAATAGAACACTGAGTATAGATTCTCTTCTCAAGAGCTGTCATTAATAAGAGATCAAAATATGAGGCATAAATAACTTATCAGCCAAAGCTGAAATTAGATATCCAATATGCCAATAAATTGTATGGTATTCATTCGTTCTCAACTTTCAATGTGTACAAAATTTCCATGAGGATTGGTAAGAATTGAAATGCTCTCCTTGACTATGATTCGGCAGGCCCAGAATATGTCTCTGTCACCAAAGATGGATTGCATGCCACTGGAAGATGAGTAGAGGTGACTTCTTAGAAGAGGTAGAATGGTTCAAAGAAGAGACGACATTTGTGTCAGGCCTTGATTTGGAAAGGACCTGGTCTTGTAGATCACAGTGAGGGCCATTTGGGAGGAAATGGAAGTAATAGCAGGTGCATAAAACTGCACAAATGGAATTGCAAAGACGAAGTGACATACAAAAAGCACTTCACATCATGTGTTTGTTCAGTAAGAACTGTGCTTTCGTACAATAACCTCATAATGTGGTGTGAAGTCTGTATTTTATCACATATTAACCTTTGCACGGTGGATAAGTAACTCTAATTATGAGCTTCACTGGAATAAAGTTGTTGTATTTAGCAAACATACCAAATTTACATATGAGCTAAGTGGGTATCACAAGCTCAAAAGTAAGGGTTCCAATACTATAGTCCTCTGATACTTGTTTAACTCTTGTTAACCCTTACAGCATGTAATAGAGACTCACTTGTTGATTTTACACAAGCTTATTTATTTGATTGTTTATTTCAGAACTTGGTTATGTAGATGCTGATGGCTTGAATGTGAGACACTCCCATCCGTTTGAGTGCTAGAATTCCTGAAAGGTCCCACAATTCCTAAATTAATTTTTAATGTTTCCTGTTGGTCACCATCTCAACTCTCCTTTCCATGGTATAAATCCAAAGAGGAGCATAATGCACTTTATGTGCTGAGGAATTTAGTTTTTCAGCTTAGCAGACAAAAGGCTCTCCTGGTATTTTTTTTCTACAGAAAAATGCTTTTATACTGCACAAAAGCTTACAGATAAAAAGCTTTATTGCAGGAACAATATGTTTGTTTTAAATGTGAAGTAGAAACGTAAAGAGAATGACATTATGAGAAGTGGAGCTAGACCTTTGACAAGCACACAGTGCACTGTGCCACCAGTTTCACAGACAAAGACGGGTAAAATGAGGGTGAACAAGAGGAATGATGAGGAAGGATTCAAGGGCAGAGCAGCACAGAAATGAAGGATTCTGAAGCCTTTTACAGAAATAACCAGTGGAACTGTTACCTAGAAAAACCAGAAAGCCACACATACATGCCTAAGTAGACCTATTACATGCAGGATTACTATTACATGCAGGATTACTGTTCATCGGTGTCAATTATTTAAATGTATTAAGCAATATTTAGAAAGTTTTTGTGGCTTAATAACAAATATGTGAAGTACAATTATTGTTTACCTATATAAATACACACATGTACACACACGCACACACACAAACACACACACACACACACACACACACACACACACACAATAAGCCATTGCTCTCTTATAAATGACCCCACTGCCTGAGGCTCTGCCATTACAATCCTCACTGTGTCTGAGATCTCCTTCATAGCCACTCTAGAAGCAAGGTAGTAATTAATGACTTTGGCTCATCCAAGTAAGTTGAGCACATAAAGCTAGAATGATTCTATTCTCACTTGAACAGGTGTTTGGCCAGTGTTAGGGTGATAGAATTGTGTGTGTGTGTGTGTGCATGTGTGTGTGTGTGTGTGTGTGTGTGTGTGTGTGTGTGTGTTGTGCATGCGCATGAGCTCACACAGGTGTGCACTCAAGTCCAACTATTTAACACAGGCAATAAAAGTTTTTTCCATCAACTCATTTCCTCAGAAATATTAATAGAGATCACATATAAGCCACACTTTATTTACATATTTCACATGTAGGATCATGTGTTCCTTGCTGTACTGAAGGGGCTGTACCTAGGAACAAATACGGGAGAGGTGCTTAGCATGAGGTTGGGGCATGCTTAGCATGGCATCACTTCCATCTTGTTCCGGTTTGTGTCACTACCCAGTACTTCACATGTGCCCCAGCCAGATAGCTTAGAGAATCTGGTTTGATAATTCTTATTGAAATTAATCTTTATTCTTCTACCTTCTCTGAAAAATAGCCTCATTTTGAAGCAATCCTGCCTTAACCTTTTCCTCAGTAGTATAAACTCAATTTGCAATGGGTAATTTTATTTGTCAGTCTAACGACATGTAGAGTTACTTGGAAGATGGACATGAGCATGCCTATTAGGAATTATCATGAGTGGGTTAACGGAGGTGGGAATACAGTCCCACTGTGGATTACATTATGACCTGTGCTGAGACTGTGAACTGTACAAGAATGAGAACATTAGCTCAGCACAAGGATTCACTATTCTCATCCTTTCCAAATGTGAATGCGATGTGGCCAGCCGCTTTAGGCTCTTGCTTCCTTAACTGTGCCATTATGGACTAGACCTTTATAATGTGAGCCAAAATAGACACTTTGTCCTTAAGATGCATTCGTAATGGCATTTTATCACAACACCAGAGAAAGTAACTAAGATAACTACCTTAGTAGTTATCTTACTTTACATCAAAGTAGTTCCATGAATTCCAATAATATTAAAAAGCTTGTGTCAGGAATGTAAGGCAAATGTCAATAATGTTTTTACCATCTTAGTTAGCTTTTTTGTTGTTGTGCCGAAGCACCATTACCAAAAGCAACGTGGGGAGGGAAACATTTATTATGCTTACACTTCCACATCACCGTTCATCATTATAGGAAGTCATGACCAGAACTCAAACAGCAGAAACCTGGAGATAGGATCTGATGTAGAGGCCATCGGGAGCTGGAGTGGTGCTGATTACTAGCTCGATCCTTGTAGCTTGCTCACTCTACTTTCTAATAGAAGCTAGGACTACCACCCCAGGTATAGCATCAACTACAATAGGCTGGGTGCTTTATCAATCACTGATTTATAAAACGCTCTACAGGCTGACTGAAGCCCTATCTTATGGAGGCATTTTCTCTATTAATGTTCCATCCTCTCAGATGATTCTAGCCTGTTTTAAGTTGCTATAAAATTGCTCAGCACATACCCATAATAAATTATGGTTAAAACACAAAGTTTGACTTGCAAATAATAAACTGTTTGGCTTTTTTATAATGGGTTTTATGTCCTTGGATTCAACCAACCACAGATGAAAAATATCCAAAACGTTTTTTCCGCATGTATTAAGCATGTATAGCATTTGAGTGTGTGTACGTGTGTGTGTGTGTGTGTGTGTGTGTGTGTGTGTGTGTATAAAGCAGCAAAGCAGCACATTGCATCACAGTCAGGCAGAATGAGAGCAGTTGATTATTGTGAGATATATATATATATATATATATATATATATATATATGTATATGTATATATATCTCACAGTAAAGAATGTTGACTCCTATTTTCCTATGCCTATCAACTCTTGTCTGTAATTTGTCTGTTATATGTGTCTGAATATTGCCAGTCTGAATATTACCTGGTGAATATGTCTGTGCATCTATCTCTATGTATGAGAATCTCTAAGAAAAAGCTTATACAAAATATATAGCAAATATAGAGCTTTGCTCTCTATTTGTGGAGCAAATATAAAAGTGCCATGCATGAAAGAGTGAGGGACATTTTGCAGGAGTATTTAACAGAATTTTTTTTTTTTTTTTGGTTTTTCGAGACAGGGTTTCTCTGTGTAGCCCTGGCTATCCTGGAACTCACTCTGTAGACCAGGCTGGCCTCAAACTCAGAAATCCACCTGCCTCTGCCTCCCAAGTGCTGGGATTAAAGGTGTGAGCCACCACAGCCCAGCTAACAGAATTTTAAAAGGGATTAAGTCACTGACTTCAACTAATTCCAATGGACCCAGATAACAAAGAAGCAATATCAAAAAGTCAAATGCTGCTTCCAGCATTTATAGTGGATATTTGTTTTATTGGTTTCTTTTCAACCCATTTCTTGATTTCAAAATAAAATAGAACACATAAAAATATACACACACATTACTCTCTGGGACAGAATCATGGAAGTGGACATAAATTAAGATTACAGCTCTATATTAGCTTGGAATTCAAAAGTTGACATGGGAGATATCCATGGTAAGCAAAATTGGTTGTTACATTATTCTCTTAAAGACAATTTAATCAAATAGGTTGATTACATAGTAGGTTAAATCTTAGGTGACTTTAGGTTAAATCTGCTGTATTATCTAGATGTTTGTTAGGATGTAGGAGATATTTTTATAATCTATTGACACTGATTTTAACTATTTTAGGTACAATAATAAGCTAGAGATGCTATAAAGTATTTAAGAGACTATCTATTACATATAAGTCTTGTTAGATTTTATAATAGTTCACAAGTTTGGTTATACAGATGTCCTGCAGAAAGTTCCCTATGGATACCAACAGATAAGTGTATTGCTATTATTTAAACATTATTTGATTTTTTAATATTTTCTTTTTATTGGTTATTTTATTTATTTACATTTCAAATAAACTTCCCAGTTTCCTCTCCACAAATGCCCGTTCCCCTTTCCTACCCTCTCTCCCTTCCTCTATGAGGGTGTTCAAGGATGATTTTCCATAAGCTGAAAGAAATTTCAAAAATTTATAGTTTATAAAGACTAGCATTTCAAGTATTTATAAATTTTATTTAGTAAAAAAATAATTAAATAAATAAATGAATAAATAAATAAACAAACTAGTACCTTTGACACTAGTGTTCTCAATCAAATATGTTGGATCAGTGTTCAAATAATATGAGTTTTCTTCTCAAGTCTCATTACATTCCCTATTTCCTAACATTGTCAAGATACCTACTTTGCCTTCCTTTGAAGGCTTTCTCTTCATTCAACAAGTACAAGTCAAACATGTATCATTCTCTTCAGTCCATTGGCAATTATCTTGCTAACTGAGCACCATTTGCCTGGGAAAATTGTTTCTGTGATGTCCAATTTTGATGTAACAATAAACTGGAGTATTTGCCAATCATTTCAGTAACAAACAGACATGTACTTCCCTCCTCATTCTGGCAAAAACAGAAATATTATTACATGACCTAAGTTTGGCCACACAGATGCCATACCATGGGTTTTGAGCCTGGGGTGAAAGATGTATTGAAAGAAGGTATGCTTACACGCTTTTATCACATCACAGCATAGTAAATAGACCTTCTATAATGAGACACTGATGACCTCCTGTCTTACATGTTCTTTAGATCCCCATGGATTCTCTAAGTCCCTACTGATCTTCTAATAATTCATTTTAGTTATAGATGCAGGATTGATATTTGAACATATTTTCTTTAAGACCACTAGAGATAGCTGTAAATGATGATCTGCAAGTACAGTCCTTGTATTAGAGAGGCTGAGGGTGAAGGACTACTATAAATTTGAGGTTCCCTTTACTCAGCCTAATTCAAGAGGACCCTAGAACACAGAGTTAGGACCAGTCTCAAAAGAAAACAAACAAAACAAGTTTTAGACCATGTTTATACCCAGAATCTTAGCAGATAGAAGATTTTTATTTGATTGGATAACTTTGCAAGTAAAATTATAGTACTGTCAACTTTAATAGAATTATTTCAAATGTCTATATTTAGAGTACAGCAGCAAAATGTGCACAAGAATTGTGTGGGATAGAAGTATTACAGGGAATCAAAAGGTCAAACATGCTTGCATTTCATTTCTAACCTTGAGAACCTTATTATAAAGATATCTCCATCTAGAAAAATATGATCAAATATCAATCTTGCATCTATAAATAAAAGCCATCTATATTTCAATAACTTTCAACTATTAGTACAGCATGTCTATTACAAAGTCTTGTATTGTGAGGCTGGAAAACTATGAATAATATCTTTTAGGAAAGTAGGAGATGGGGAAATAAAAGGAAACCAATACCTATGAGTGCTTCCTCTGTGTCAGACATTTGTTTATGTATTTATCTTCATTTGTAATTCAACAAAATGCCTAAAGCAAAACAACATCATTAAGAAAAGGGGTTTATTTTGTTTAAAATAATAGATATTGAAAGTCTAATATCAGGCACTGCTGTAGAACTGGTTTCTAATAAGAGTCTTCTTAGATGGGCCATTTTGCCAATGAAACACATGGATAAAGCTAATAAAGACTGCAGGGAAAATTAAGAGTTGTATTAATTCCTTCTGAAGCTTGCTACCTCTGACAACTGTAGACACTAATTCTACATCCCTAAGCTGTAGCCCAAGTTTCCAGTTCTCAATCCCTTTAGGAAAAAACATTAAGGTCCTAGTAGTATTTACTGTGGATTTTACATTTAATGTTTGTAATAATTCTATAATGTAATTGTTCATTCACTTGCAGAACCATGATCAATAAATTTTTTCAACATTATGTAGCTAGATCATCTCAGAAAAGGCGTAAATCTGTTTATATAAATGTACTATAAAATGTATTTTATGATATATATTATATAGTATATACTTATTAGTAGTAAACTGCATGTATATATGTATGTGTACTTAAGATACCCTTATATAGATACATAGATCCATAATATATACAAACATACATATAATTCAAGTTTACACATACATACATATATATTTGGATATATATGCATAGAAACTACACAGAAATGTACATCAATATATTTAACATTATATTAATATTTGCAATCAATATATTTAAGCATGTGCATGTATTTGCATTTCAGTATTACACTAAGAGTTAGTTATAAAGAATCTTAGTTTAAATCTTTTTCTCAAGCTAGAAAGTTGGCCCAGCATTTAAGAGCACTTGCTACTTTTGCAGAAGACCCAGTTCTGTTCCCAGGACACATGTGGTGGTTCATACCTCTAGATGCAGGGCATCCAATGCTCCTTTCTGGCATCTAGAAGCACCAGTCACAAACATAATGAGCACACACATATATATACAGACACATACATCAAAAATAACTAAGTCTTAGATTTTTGTGTTAATATTTTCTGACTCACAGTTACTTTTTTATGTAGAAAATTGGTCATATCTTCTTTAATTTGACTAAATAGTTAAGTGTTCCTGCAGAATGTCTTTGTATTTCTTGCTTGCAGGATTATATATAGCAACTACTTTGTATGAGTTAATAATGCATTATGAATACAGACATTATATATGTCTATACAGAAAAACAAATTCAAATATACATTTATGGATAAAGCACTTTATTGTATAGTCCATAATATCAAGCATTTTCATCTAAGACAAGTTGACTTAATATAAATAGCCTGAATTTTGAGCCTGAACCTCACAACCAGAAATGTTATAAAAAATGGTATATTGGTGGTTAGACTTTGTTAAATTATAATTATGCCCTAAATATTATCTTATCATTTCACTGCATTGGGAATTTAAAGACATCTAACTTGGTTGATTCTAACTCTAGACCCCATATCATGCTGCAATTAGAGGTCTGCTTGGGCTGCAGTCATCTAAAGGTTTGAGAAGAGCAGAAGGAACATCTTCTGAGATCCTTCACATGCTGGTAGAGAGAAGATGTTATTTCTTTACTGGCTATTGATTTGAGGCTTTACTTTTGTACTGTGTGTGCCTTTGCATTAGTGACTGAGCTTTCCCCTCAGCAAGTAATTTGACAGAGAAAGAGTGATCACAAGAGAAGCTGTAGTATGTTTTGATGGTCTATTCAACTGTATACCTCCTGCTTGTAATTTATTCATTAGAAGTCAAGTCTTTTGTTTAGCTTCTGCACTCTCCATTTATTTGGAGGAAGGAATACCACAGAGATTATGGACATAATGTGTTTTAAAATACATCTGTTACAACAGCAATGTGCCAATTCAATCGGGATATATGTGTGTACTAAGGATATGGGCTATGCTCATAATTTTCATCTCAGAGAGATAAAAACTAAAAAAAAAAATAATTCTAGACATGATGCAGTAATAGGGTTCCCCCAGAGAATAGGAGCCAGGACCTTTGAAAGTTGTGACACATGAAAACAGTAACAGAAAGCACATTTCCCGAACCTAATAAGTATGTAAGGAAGATTGATACATGATCACAGTTGTTCAGAAATGGTGGCAGAAAAGGCAATAACTTTGGTCAAGCTACTTCACCAAATTTAGAAGCTTCATTTCCTTTCAAAGGTGGATAATATCAGCTTCCTCTTCTACTTCAGAGAAGTAGGAGGAAAAAGATATTATGTTGATACTACTTTAGAAACAAGATTCTATGGTGACATGAATTATGGTAAATATTTATGAGGTCATCATTTTGTCAGTTGTGAAATGAAGTCTTCCTCTCATATCTTTAAAACAATATTTAGATATATGCATTTGCTAGCAGAGTTCTCATATTTTACTTTGAGTGCAAAATATGTCTTTTGCTCACTAACCACTTACTAATTGTCTAAAACACGACATAAATATTAAAGAGCAAAACATAGTGGCAATATGGACAAATAAAGTTTCTTCTCCATCCTAGAGCTGCTATGTGATCAAAGTCTTTGTCTCATTGCCAAGAACTCATCTACCACCTGAGATCTCATCCCATTGGTGAGGGAAAAAAAATCTGACAGTATAATAATCTCCTTCACATTCCGAGACCATTTTTCTTCAACCTGCCCTATAAATTCTATCCTTGTCCCCTTTCCCAGCTGTCATCATTCTATTTATATCCATAAGAGAAAAGTGTTTATGAGCAAAACAATACTAGAATTTAAGTAAATGTGAGTCTTCTAAAATAGCTAGGGATACCAAAAGATATCTTATTAAATATGCTTTTATTTAAGTCATGTTTACCTTAATGGCTTTTCACTTTTCTTTATCTGCTTATGTTTTTTTAATTTTATATACATTAGTGTTTTGCCTGCATGTGTGAGCACATCAGATTCCATGGAACAGAAGTTACACTTGTAAGCTACCACATAGGTGCTGGGAACTGAACCCACCCAGCTCCTCTGGAAGAAGTACTCGGAACCAGAAAGACATACATCTTTCCAGCCCTGTCTTTACTTTTTCATCTAAGCCATAGCTTTAATCTCAGGCCAAACAGGAATCTTTTCAAATGTGCTTTTTGCACAGAAGATGACTGTTGCCTCCTAGATTTCTCTCAAAATGCTTTAATCTCAAAACAGAACTCCCAAGGCACATAACCTGACCAGCCTTCTTCCTTTATGGTAATTATCTTGATAAAGCAGTCATTGAAATTCAAGTACTTTATTGAAGTAGTAAGGTCAACTGACTTTAGATGTAGGAAAGTTTGATGTTCTTGGCCTCTCACTTCCTCAGTGAAGAGAGAATCCTGGAGCCCCACAACAGGGAACATATGTTTTCCTAAGAAACAAGCCTCCAACATAGAAGGAAATACAAGGCAGACTTGGACTGCCTCGACTTCTATGGATGGGATGTACAAATGCCAGCGCAAGCCAGAGAGAAGCACTGCAGGTGACTACCTTCCTGAGCTAGCCCTCTTTGCTTGTCAACTGCATTAAGTGTTTAAAGGGTAGTTGCTTCCCATGAATCCTTTTCTTTCTTATCACCTTTGTACCAAAAGTATTTGAAGTCCAGGATATTTAAAATTTCCCATCTAGCAACCACCAATATGGTTCTTCAGTGTACATTTCTGAAGCAATAGTGCCTGGTGAAAATTTGATTTGTAGGAAACAGCACATTTGGTGCAGAACAGAGACAACATTGGATGAAGTATGATGAGGAGGGCTGTGTGGAGAGGAGATTCAGGGAACCGAATTCTTTTTTTTTTTTTTTTTTACATTTTTTCTTTTTCTTTTTAATTTTTATTTTCTATATTCTATGTTTACATTCCAAAGGCTTTCCCCTTTCCCAGTTCCCCCCCACCATATGTCCCATAATTCTTCTCCCCCCCCAGCTATTCTTAATATCGATGATCTCCTTTAAAACAAATTGCCAGAGCTGGTCCCCTCCAATATATGAGTGAGGCATCCCTCACTAAGAAACACTTATATACTACTAATAGGTTGTGAAAGAAGATAAACTGTTTGTAGTATATGTTTTATTTAACTGGTTTAGGAGATGTTCTTCTTGTCCTGCATGCCATGTTCACCAGACTCTAAAGCTGAGGTGTGATTGAGTCAGAAGAGCTAATGGTAGACAACACTTAAAACCTGCTCTGCTAATCAGTTTTCAACACTGGACAGTTATTGGGTATATAAATCACATTCCAGGCCAGGCTGCATACCTGCATACCTAGGAGTAGTCAGCCAACACACACACACACACACACACACACACACACACACACACACACAGATAAACACACATATATGCATGCATGGACACATGAATGCATAAACACAAGGCTTGCAGGGGGACTTTTGTTGAGTTTTGTTCTTGCATTTTCACTTATTTTTTTGTTTATTTGTTTTGATTTTATTTGTTAGTTTTGTGAGTCAGGGATAGAAAACATAATGTATGTGGGATAATTGAGGGTATTTGAGGAAAATTGGAAGAGGGAAAAATATCATCAATGTATTAGATAAACACCTGGTGTGCTCTTCCCTAGGAAATGCTCTTTTTCTAACTCTTAGCATTTCTTAGATGTCTAGTTCTTTACATAGGGTTGAGCCCTTTTGGGCTTTTCCTATTCATTTGAACATTTGTACTTTTCCTGTAGTTATTTGGCCCATGTTAAGAAAGTCATGTTTCTGAGACGTTGTATAAAGTGTAGCTTTTGCAAATTCCATGATCTTTGGACTCTTAGAATTTTTCTCCACCATCTTCCTAAATGTTCTCTGAGCCTTAATTTTGAGAGTGTTTTGTAGACATATAAAACAGTTAATCCTTAAAATACATACAAGTAAAATTATAGAGATGGAGCAGGTTATATTTTGGAACAGATATGTATATACATATATGTAAATACATGAAACAAAGTTAATAAGGAGCGGCTATGGATTTGGAAGAGATCAAGAGCATATATGGGAAAATTTGGAAGGTGGAAATAAAAGAGTGAATAATTAAAATATACTGTGTGAAAAGTTCATAAACAAATAAAAGGATATTCTTGCAGAAAACATTTGAGAGGATTCTGGAAGGCTTAAGCTCATATCTACTTTTCCCTTTATCAGCTGCCCAATAATAATTTGCTCATACTTTTATATCAATAAGTCTTATTATATTTGTCATCAAAATCCCTAGAATAAAAGCTGAAATATGAGCAATTATACTCTATGGAATGAATTTCCATAAATGACAGTATATAAATGTACAAAGAGATTTAAATGGAGTTATAATTATGAAGTCAATATTAAATACATTAATAAGCTGCCAATCAAATTTATCAAACTGATTTGGGAAGGAGGAAAAATCTTTGAATAATTTCAGTTTATAGGCAATGGAGAGGCATCACCAATTAGCAAATGTATCTTTGAATCCCATGTGTCTTTTATTATATGAGACTGGCTTTTAGCTTAAGAGAGATCTCATGTTTTTCAGAAAATTGATGGTGCTATAAAACAATAAAATTTACTTAAATAACAAAAGCCTATGAAAATCAGCTAGTATGTGGTTATAAAATATAAGCGTCATATCTACTAAAATAGCTATAATAAAATATAGCCATCATGAATGCATTTATATTAATTGTTAGTAATGAATTAAATTCCCCCATTTAAATTGAAAGTAGATTATCTCAATATCTGAGCCAGAACAGATACTTTAAATGACCCCATTTCTAACCAACCTTTCAAAGTTAAGAATATAAACTATAATTAAATTTTAATAATTAAGGGAAATCAGAGGCAATCCTGGAATAAAAAGGTGTCAAGTGAGAAAAATGTAGTAGAAATATCATCTTCCAAACTAAAAGAAATTTCTTAAGGTGGAAAATACCACTTTTTCCTCATTTCTTTCCCAAGTATATATTGGCGGTCCAGCTTCCACAAAGACACTGTGTTTGAAACTTGATCTAAAATAAGAACTTACTCTAAGAATTTCATGAATTCATTTTATCTAATGGCTGAATAGTATTCCATTGTGTATATATACCACATTTTTTTGTATCCATTCCTCCGTTGAGGGACATCTGGATTCTTTCCAGCTTCTGGCTATTATAAATAAGGCTGCTATGAACATAGTGGAGCATGTATCCTTATTGCATGCTGGGGAGTCTTCTGGGTATATTCCCAGGAGTGGTATGGCTGGATCCTCTGGAAGTATCATGTCCAGTTTTCTGAGGAACCGCCAGACTGATTTCCAGAGTGGTTGTACTAGCTTGCAGTCCCACCAGCAGTGGAGGAGTGTTCCTCTTTCTCCACATCCTAACAATGAATTCATGAAATTCTTAGAGAAATGGATGGAGCTGGAGAACATCATTCTAAGTGAGGTAACCCAGTCTCAAAAGAATACCCATGGTATGCAGTCACTGATAAGTGGATATTTACCTAGAATTGTTGGACACCAAAGACACAATTCACATACCAAATGATGTCTGACAAGAAGAAAGGAATGGACACTAATGCTGGAAAGGATCAAAGCATCAGTGTAGGGGAATACCAGAACAGGGAAGTGGGAAGGGGGGATGAGAGAGCAGGGGGAGGGAAAAGGGCATGTGGGACCTTAGGGGGGTGGGGAAACAAAAACAGGGAAATGAAATGTAAATATAGAATATATCCAATAAAAAAAAGAAAAAAATAAGAACTTACTCTGACTGCAGATAAGCAGTAGAATATGGGATCTGGGGTTTTTCTGAGAATTGCCCGGGCCCTTTCCCCATTTCATATTTATTAAGAGTGAGTCTGTAGAATCTTTTTGATACTCTCTTGATGTTATCGTTGGACAAATTTTACAGAACATTCTTGCCTTTCACAAAACTAATGCAGCCTTGCTAATCAGATGAAGCCATTCAGATTAGTGGCAGCATGTTTCATATTTATAGTCAGTTTTGTTAATTTTTATGTACAAACATGTTCTTCTAACTAAACTCAGAATATTCATTTCAGGCATGGAGTAATAATGCCTGGTGTAGGAGGGAGAACTGGACATTTAGTGAATAAAAATGAATATCCAATGAATATGTAATGTGCTCAGGCAAACTCTTCACCAGAGACACACCATTTATAATCTCCAGTTCTTCAGCTAATACACAATTATAATTATACTGTGTGCATTTGATTTGCATTGTCAATGCACTTTGCCTGATAATGTTTTGGTTTTATCCTGTTTTTTTTTTCTAGTACACTTTTTTTTTCAATAATACCAATTTTGCTTTAGAGGAATGGTGTCTGCTTTCACAGAGTGATGTTCTTTGATAGTAACAGAATCCATAAAATACTTTAAAAAAATAATGAAGGTATTTGCTCACCATGGCCTGTTTCATCAAAACGTACCTAGTTTATTTTACAATGGAAAAATTGTGGAGACTTAGAAAGCATTCTGATTGGATCATGAATATTCTAATGGGGTAGAGCAATCTGTGAGAACCACAGCACTCCACTGAAGCTGCTGTTCAACATTCTAAAGTGTGGAAATCATTCTTCTACAGCACAAAAGAATTCCCTGCAATGAAGTTTTTTTTTTTTATAACAGCAATAAGACATCTCAGTGGGGTATGCTTTTTATGAAATAATCACACTTTGAGGGGCTGGTATTTCCTCTTTGCATAAGATACATCATATGATGACATGCTAATGTCATGTGCTCTTCCTCAGCTAATCAATGGCCCGTTTAAAAAATTATACACTTACATTGAACTAGAAGGTAAGTATATTAAAAGTCCCATGGCACAGTATGGACACTAGGTCATATAGCAATACCCTTTGTTACCTTTAATAAAAAACAATTATATCTTTACCTGGTATCTCAGATTTATAGCACAAAAACACAAAGTGTTCTTATCTTAGGGAAACATCCATTTTAGTAACATGGACTCTAAAATCACTGTAAATTAGCTGTTAACTGTACAACTAGTACTGTTATCATTCAATATTGCTTGGTTTAGATGACACATCCATTAAGATTGGTGTAGTGTCAATGCTGAACCTTTTTAGTCTGGTTTCTTTGCAAAGGCAATGGCAAACTTGACCACTGGGAGCCTCATCTGCAGTGTTGGGCCTGTTGCGCCTGCTCCCGGAGCTGGAGTCAGACTAGGAGGCAGTCCTGACCCCTCCACCTCTGGTGCTCAAGCTGAGTAGAAAAACTAAGAATCAAAGAAGGAAGAAACTGAGATGTCTGATGATGGCAAAGGCTTTTGTCTTTTTGACCAAACCTCTTTTGTTAACATGTCTAATTAAAAGCAGAGCCTGTTTTAAAAAAAAGAGCACTGCATGAGTTTGAATATTATAGAAGAAAAATCGAAACTACATGTTAACATTATATACATCTCTCCAGATTCTCACACTTGTCATCTTTATTTGCAGCTTGTCTTAAACTGTTGATATTCTAGATTCTTGCTAGTGCGGTGTATCTTTGGCTTTTCATTGGCAAAGAAACTTTCATTTTTCATTTGTATCAGTGTTTGGACAGAATATTAAGGAAATATATGGTAGGAACCTATAAATGTCAGTTATATGAAGAGTTTTTTTATTTATTAGATACTTTGCTAAAGCTGTGCCAAGACCATATGCTTTGTGGGCATAACTCTGGGTTTTGACATTATAGAATAAATTTTTAAAGTGGCTTTGAAATGCAGCATAAGTGAAAATTCCATTATAAGTAATGTCACACTTCCTATGTTGTAGAAAATATATGCACAGTTTAAAGTGTTATTTATTTTAGAAATAATACCATTCTGGTTCACAGAATTCTTGTGAAAGATGAATAGCATGTTTTAAGCTAATAGTACAATTAACCTATATTTCAGTCCATGTCCAGAGTTAGATATTCTTTACTTAATTTTGGAGGTAAGTAATATAGTGATCTATCATACCATATATTAATAAAATGTCAAGCCTGAAATTCAATCAATGTGTTAGTTTTGTCTACAGTGACAAAAATAGTACTAATGAATTTTCTAAACATAATGTTCTTAGAATGTTAAGAATTGTTATAGTAAATGATCTTGGCTCTTTTAATTATGGAAAAATGTTGCAACACAATGGACAGACATAACCTTTATTTTATCATGTATTCTGTGACATTTTTTGCAATCCTTTTACAAAAAGAAATTACATGAGACCTTGTTAAAATGAAGATATAATAAGTTTAACATGAAGCATGAAAATCTATTTCTGGAGCTAAGAGATGGCACAGGGATTAAAAGTGCCCTCAACTTTTACAGAATACTAGAGTTCAGTTCAAAGCAGCAATGTTGGGCAACTTAACCATCCTATGCCTCCAGTTCCAGGGGATACAATGCCTTCTAGGCCTCCACATGAGCCCCCATAGTCACGACCTCTTCCTCCACACCCATACTTATACACATAACTTAAAATGACATTAAAATAAAAAGATCTACATTTCCACACAGTGCTTAGGTAATAGCAGAAGCCCTTGAGCAGTCTATTTGACATTTTGCTAAAGTCTTTTCAGTCATTTCTTTCATGGTTTAAGTATTAGTGAGGGGTGAATTATAGTCCTACAACATTTTTATGCTATAGCATCAGTGACGGTATACAGAGATTTGACTTTAATCTCTAATTTCATTAAGTGAGATTGTAAGTGTAGAAGGCTAAATCAACTGGAGAGGTTCTAAGGAGCTCATGTCTGTCTCCAACACTGAGACCAGAATACAGAGACATTGGAAACCAAAAAAGTTGCTTGGTCAGATACTCAATTAGCAATACCTTCATCCTAGGCTTTCTTAACCCCAGACACATGAAGAAATAATCTGAGCTATTTAAGCCTCCAGTGTACCTTTTTTTTTTTACAGCAGCAGAAGCAAACTGAGATAGTTGGATTTTGTTTCCAAGTCCACATATCACTTGAATAAGTCAAGTCAACCAGAAAAAGAATCAGGTATAATCGGAAGTAGTGTTTGCTGATGTTTTAAATCCCACCCTAAGTGCTTCATGCATCGACACTACTGTATTGAACTAGAAGCAACACAGGTTTCTCGTTACAACAGAGATGTTGAATGTTCAGTCTTATACCTGTTAGCAAAGTCTATACCTGAGGAAACTTCCTAAAGTAGACAGTAAGCATTTGAAATGGTACAGTGACAGTAGTACAGCAGCATCTCCTTGTCTTCCCAGCACACATTTTAGCCAGGGATGGGTATATAAGTAAAAGCAGTTATCATGACATTTTACCTCTTGAAATATAGATGTCTCCATCCTGGCTACTGCCAATCAGCCTCTTGTTCCTTCCTACTAGATTTCCAGGTCATCAGCATTCAAGCACCAGGGAAATAAATTGTGGATCCTGAGTACTGTAAATTGGAGAGATCTATTGAGGAACATGACTATTGAGGATATGCTCGAAATTTTAGAGAAACAAAAAGCCATGGGAATGAAATTTTGATTGTACAAAGCAGAAATTTACTCATGATATCCATACAATTGTTACATATAGTTAAATTGTCTGCTTCAGAGTTGACGTCAAATGAAATGGACTCTGCCAAAAGAATCTTAAATAAATTAGCATTTGAATATTACCAAAAATATAAGTGAATGAATAGCAGTGTTTAATTCAAAACACATCTTTTACATTATAGAAAATTGTGCTGTTATCTGTGATCACGGAGTATTTTCCTCATTTTGAAAAATAAATCTATTTTCAGAAGTTCCAGAAAAAGCTTTGACAAGAACCATATGCACTATGCACAAAGCAGGCAAATTAAAAAGGGGTTATTGAGGCCAAATATGCTAACCACTAGAGATAATTTAGTTGCTGTATTGGCCTCCACTTGGCAAGATTTATTGATAGAAATTTCTAGCTTAAAACAAAAGAAATTTTAATGTTGGAATGTGTAGTTTTGTAGATAGTGTTCCCATGAGCAAGTACAGGATTGTTTGTTCACAGATAATTCCTGTAATACTCCAAAAAGGAAGAAAGAGAAAGAAAGAAAGAAAGAAAGAAAGAAAGAAAGAAAGAGAGAGAGAGAGAAAGAAAGAAATTTTTCTGCTTTTTCTCTGTTTTACAACCGATTATTTCATATTCTAAGCTCTATAGTAAGAACATGTCATATATGACTACTTATGACAATATATCTTCATATATCAATTAAAAAAAAAACTTTCCTAACAAAAAAAGTAGATACAGAATACATATTATGCTGAGTTACTAAAGAACAAAAAGTTGTTTTACCACAATCCCAGTCTTTTGTTGAAACTGGGGCAGATGCCCATTTCCTGCAGAAAATTACCAACTGGAGCACACAGCTGCCAGTGTTGAGGCTCTGCCATGTGCAGTGCAGTGCTGTCTTACCCTCTGGGACCTGGGAGGAGGGGGCTGCCCTACAGTTCTCATCCCGCCTTCAATCTAAGTTCACATCACAGGAAAAAAGTCCCAAAGGCTTATGTGTGCTCCATGTTGAAGCCTACCATTACTGGGTATTAGGCAGATAACAGCTTTTATTCTTGATCCATTTCAGGGGGCTTTCCTTAGATCAACAGTGCCTATTTCTTGCTTGGTTTGATGTAAATTAGTCTGTGCTTATTGGAAAAAAATCATTGGAAGGATTTTTGTGATTCATCTGCATGATTTTTTTTAATACAAATGTAACAGTTGCTTTCGACTTAAAAAAATATTGGCTCTGAGCCCAATGTTCCAAGGTGTGTTTTGTGTTGTTGGTTTTTTTTTTTTTTTTGTGTGTGTGTGTGTGTGTGTGATTTGGTTTTGGTATTAACTTCCTATTTATCAAGTTCTTTGATTTAATAAACATAAGATGTGCTATCATCATGGAGCAAGATATTCCTTGTCATTATGTAGCAAATCAACTGTGAAATTTGATATTTTAAACAAAATAGTTTCTGAGTTATAATCCATTTTCTCTTTAAAGCCAACGAGTTTCAAAAAATTAAGCTATTCTATATATAAAAAAGAGATTTTGTCCTAAAACTTTTTAGAATTATGTTTTGAAATCTGCAGATGTTTAATATCACCATAACAATAAGTACCAATGATTTTATTTTCCGACATTTTACTCTCTGTAACTTAAGATATAAGAAGAATATTCTCAAATTCTTGTACAAATAAAGTAAATCCATGTGTCTTAATTGGGATATAAGATGAAAAGAGAAATTTTGTTTGGTAGGAAAGTTGTGCACCAACTGCTTTTGTTCACAGTATTTCCATTTGACATTTATGCTTTTTATTCTATCGCTTAACAGCTGGGCAGGGAAAATAAAATGCAGCTAAAAGGCCCATTTGGCTTCTTGAATTAGGAGCAGAACAGGATGACTCTCCGGGAAGGTTGTGTCGTTGTAGAGAAGGGTGGTTGACTGTGAGTGCGGTGATGCTCTTATCACTTCTGCTGTGACTAGCTGGGCTTCACGAGGCACACCCATACTTGTGCTCCCAGACCAGAAGAAGGATGCTCACAGCACCACTGCAGAGAGAAGGCCTCGGCTTATGTCCCAGGCTTCTTCTTGCCTGTCCTGTTATTCATTTAACAGATATGGAATTTTGATTTCTCTCACATAACATTTTTCCATAGAATAAGTCATTTCTCTACCTGTGATTATCAGACCTGTTCATATCGGAAAGATAGCATTTGATCTTCCTTGTCAAAACGAGATTGGAGTATGTTTTATTGCTGTGGAAGAGAGGTGCAGGACTAAATGTCACGATGAGATTTTAAACTAGAGGCTGCTACTCTTTTCTTAGTATTGAAACATCTTCTACAAAAAATGAAGCATGCCATGAAAAAAGAAATTAAAGTGAGTATCAGGAAATGCTCAAGGACTAGCTATAACTGAATCTATGGAGTGCAGAGATATGAACAGAAATATAGCACATAGGAAAAGCAAAGATAAAATGTGACAGAAACTTGAACCTGAGAAGAGAACATTGGGTAGGTGAGAAAATGAAGCAGATAATCTATCCAAAACATTTTTTTTTTTAGCACTAAGCAACATTTGATAAGTTCTTGTGTGTTCCAGGCCTACACTCAGGCAACTCATAAATATGTACACTCCCCATGTGTGTTCCATTGCCTGACCTCAGAGAACTCAATAGTGAACAGACGTAACATTTCCAGCATAGCCACAGAAGTGACAGACTGGAATTTAAACTTTGTTAGTAACACAAAAGAAGTGCCTTTGTTACTCAAGAGACAGAATTTCTGTATCAATTCTATAAGACAGAAAGGGACTGGAGAAGTTTTCTGAGAGGAAGGTGCTTCTAAATAAAGGGAACTGGGGCTTCATAAAATAATAAGGAGAGCACACTCAAGCTTATGTTTTAGAAAGTCAACTATAGGTGGAGCCTTAAATACATAAAACAACAAAAGCCAACCAACCAAGCAATCAAAAAACACCAACAACAAAAGACAAAAGCAGAGGAAAACAAAAACAAACAAAAAACAAAACAAAACAAAGTACAGAGTTACACTACCTATCTAAGATAGAAGGAAGCTGGCTGACCATAGAAGGGACTGTACAAACCAGGAATATGAGGGTGACAAAGGAATAATTCTACGCAATGTGACTACTAACTTTAGGAAATATTGCTGGTTTATTTTATTAATTTGTTAGCCCCTATGAAAGGCTGACAAGGTACCAAATATCCTTCCCAAATATTCTAAAATTACTGAAACATTCTGTTCTCAACCTTATGAATGGGCCAGAAATACAGCTTAGGAATTAAGAATGTATACTTCTCTCCCAGAGGCCTCAAGTTCCATTTCCAGCACTCTGGTCAGAGAACTCTCTATTGCTCTTCACCGTAGCTACAGGGCATCGAAAACTCATGGCCTTCGTGGGCACTTCACTCACACTCACGACCACTTCACATGCACACATGCACACAGGCATACTCATTACATAATTTAAAAGAAAATAATTCTTCAAAATTAACATATTATATATGTGCCACATAATCCTAGTTTTCCAAATGAAAACTTCTTGCCTAATCAGAATCCCAACCTTAGGAAGGACATAATTAATACCACTAGGCTCTCAATTGTAGCTTTTTGCCAAAAAAATCTATATAGCCAATGGGAAATCTATTCTCATTTGCATATGAATTAATTTGAATGCTCTTATAATTTTTTTTAATTTTTATTTTCTATATTCTATGTTTACATTCCAAAGGCTTTCCCCTTTCCCAGTTACCCCCCACCATATGTCCCATAATTCCTCTTCCCCCTGCTGTTCCCCACTCATTCCCCCCCATCCCCCCACCCCGATTTCTCTGTTCTGGGTCTACAATACTAGATCCAATCTTTACAGGCCCAGGGTCCTCTCCTTTCTTCTTCTTGGGAGTCATTTGACTTGCTAATTGTGCCTTGAGTATTTAGGGCTTCTGGGCTCATTAATATCCACTTATCAGTGATTGTATTTCATGTGTATTCTTTTGTGATTGGGTTAGCTCACTTAGGATGATAGTTTCCAGATCTAACCATTTACCTACAAATTGTATGTGTTCATTATTTTTAATTGCTGAGTAGTACTCCATTGTATAAATATACCACATTTTCTGTATCCATTCCTCTTTTGAGGGATATCTGGGCTCCTTCCAATTTCTGGCTATTATAAACATGCTCTTATAATTTTTAAAAACTATCTATATGAGCATTGTTCTTAATTTCCCAATTAGAGAGGTACTACATTTTATAAATTATGCAATAAAAATTTAATCATCTAACATATGTACAAATGTTGATGCCTAGGCCACTGAAGAATTATCTAAGTATTTAAAGTGAGATAAATACTGGTAAGTTTAGTTTTTTCAGCAACAATAATAATAGACAGTAGAAAGGACTGGTGGGAGACAGGAGTGTGGAAGTATAAACTTGCCCTAGAGTCTATATATAAAGAGTGTTTCTCAGTAACTAAAAGTGTTAACTGGGAATTATTTTCTGTCATATCAATAAACCAAGAAAGGTATTTGACACAAGATGTAAACTATAAACTACTAAGCACACAAACATTACCATGGACTAGGAATTGTGTTTACAAGTCCTTGTTTTGAGACATTTTATTTTGTTAAAATATTTAGCATTTCAACAAATTAGATTAGTTCAATGTCAGGTTCTTCAGTTACAGAAAACTGGGGGGGGGGCTGTCAATTCTAATGTGAAAATTGAGCTTCAGGATAAGAGAGAAGAGATACTCTCTCTTCCCCAGTCAAAGTCCCATTTGGAACAGAGCTCGCATCCACAGCAAATTCCTCAGCTCATTATCAGGCTGAAAGACCTCCGGCATCTACTGAACTTTATAAATTTAAAGACAGCATTGATTTTTATAATCAGACATATAAAATAAGTTTGTTTTCTCATAAATTTTTTTCTTTTTTTATTTTCTATATTCTATGTTTACATTCCAAAGGCTTTCCCCTTTCCCAGTTCCCCCCTCCCTATGTCCCATAGTTCCTCTCCCCCCCAACTATTCCCCAATCATTCCCCCTTCCCCCACAGTTTCTCTACAAAACTGGATCCAATCTTTCCAGGCCCAGGGTCCTCTCCTTTCTTCTTTGGAATCATTTGACTTGCTAATTGTGCCTTGAGTATTTAGGGCTTCTGGGCTCATTAATATCCACTTATCAGTGATTGCATTTCATGTGTATTCTTTTGTGATTGGGTTAGCTCACTCAGGATAATATTTTCCAGGTCTAACCATTTACCTACAAATTGCATGAATTCATTATTTTTAATTGCTGAGTAGTATTCCATTGTATAAATATACCACATTTTCTGTATCCATTCCTCCTGTGAGGGATATTTGGGCTCCTTCCAATTTCTGGCTATTATAAACAAGGCTGCTATAAACATAGTGGAGCATGTGTCTTTATTGTATGCAGGAAAATCCTCTGGGTATATGCCCAGGAGTGGTGTGGCAGGGTCCTCTGGAAGGAACATGCCCAATTTTCTGAGGAACCGCCACACTGATTTCCAGAGCGGTTTTACCATTTTACAATCCCACCAACAATGGAGGAGTGTTCCTCTTTCTCCACATCCTCTCCAGCATTTGTTGTCTCTTGAGTTTTTAATCTTAGCCATTCTGACTGGTGTGAGGTGGAATCTCAGGGTTGTTTTGATTTGCATTTCTCTGATGACTAATGATGTTGAACATCTCTTAAGGTGTTTCTCAGCCATCCGAATTTCTTCTGGTGAAAATTCTTTGTTTAGCTCTGTGTAGGAACAGCCCTCACCAGTACAACTGAACCAGTTTCCCTGCGTTGCACTCTGCACTCCTTAATACTCAAATCGGACAAGAAGCTGGTTCCACAGTGAAACTGCAGTTTGAAGACAGCAAGCAGGTGAACAGAGCAGAGCGGTATGAGCTATTTCAAAAGTGCAGGGCCGGGTCCTCCAGGCTATTTCCCAGCACTTTGTAATACCACGTGCCTTCTCTACTTGAACACCTCCCAGACACGCTACAAGCTCTGCATCATTAGCATGTCTGGTATTAACTACTGTTATAAGAAAAAAGGATCTATCAGTATCATTAGTCTACATTCCTTTTACAGAGCATTAGCGTTTTCATCTCTAGTTCCCTCCGGGATTTTTATTTTATTTTTTTTTAATTCAGAAAAAAAAAATGCTTGGAGAAATATCACTGACAGTTTTCACCCGGGTGAAATTGCCAAAAGGCATTATTTGCTGATTTACTCTCTCTTAATTGAATAGCACTAATAAGCTCAACAGCTGCCCCTCCTCACCCCCCTGCTTTGTGTCAGAAAGAGAAAGGACCTGCCCTTGATGGTTTAGCATTTAACAGTCAGGAGAGACTGCTCCTTCCAGCGTCCCCTGAGTCACTGGACCAGAACAAATTCAGTCCGTTCAATCATGTGGCATCGGGTAGCTCTGGAAATGCAATTTGTTGTGAAATTTGTTTTTGCATTTGCGATTAGAAGCCAAGTGTTGGCTCTCCTGCACCTCTACGCTGGCTCACATCAAGGCAAAGGCCGGCTCCTGTATCGTAGCATAGATCTCTCAAGGAATTCAAACAGATGCGAATTTGACAGCTGAATTGGGCCTGATATCCATCAACTATTCAGAATCCCTCACCGTTCTGAGCTGGCAGGGGCAGGCAGTGATGCACCAGTTTGGAAATGAGAGTTGTCTCATGTACGGCCACTTTTCTGGGTGTCAGAGGTCAGGAGTCATGTTTTGGAAACATGTGTTTATCAATTGTTCTGGAAAACTTTGCAAACTGAGAAACATAAAAAAACAATGTGGTCTAGGGACGTGAACGGGCTCTCAGCAAGTAAAAGTCCATCTCCTCAAATAGCAAGCTAAACAAGGACCAAGCTGTACTGCAAACAAAGGAAAGGGGACCCCTGGGGCCTGCTGCCTGTGCCCTGGTGCTTTATTTTATGTATATTTTCATATAGCGGTTAGCAGTGAATGGAAGAGCTCTTCTTTAGCGTGTCTGGTCTAGCACTTCACTTTCATCCTCTGGTTGGTAGCATCGCTATTCAGAAACACTGAGGCCACTCTATTTGATGTGAAATCAGCTTTTAGCATGGTATGTCAGTATATTTGAATACAAAGGCCTTCAAATATATACCTTTGTGACACTCTTATAAAAGCAACCGAACCCCAAATCATGTGGACCTGACCAACTGTGGCTTCTCACAAAAAGCGGGAAAGGAGACAGGGGGCATTTGGTTTTTCCTGTGTGGTTTGCAAAGAGGTCTCATACAATTAAAATGCAGTGCATTTAATGTAGCAGAGAATTATTTCACTTACACAGAACAGCTCAAACGAATCCACTCAGTACAGTAGTTTCTGAGACCACCCTGACGGAACCGACGTTCCAACCTTAACAGCATATTTGGAGGTGTCCTGTCTTACTTCATCACTTACTAATTAATGTGAGATTAAATTTTTCATCAGCAGTTTACTTTTTCTGAACCTAAAAGGGTGGATCAGAGCCATGGAAGCCACAGATAAGATAACTGTACCTCACTCACATATTACCCCAAGCCCTCTGTTACTTTACCATACCATAATGATGGGGCTACCAAATGACAACTGTAAAAACGTGTTATTCCCAACTGTTGACGGTGAGAGGACCTGGAGCCCAGTCACGCACCTGCATCATTTCCGCAGCCGGTCATGAGGTCATGCTCATTAAGTCCCGGGTAGGTTAGCCGTGTGAGCAAAACACTTCTCTCCCAACATGCCACATCCCATGCTCCTTTTATACATTTATGTATTTATTTGACATTTCTTTCCCAGCTTCCTATTGATTGGAAATGAGAGCTATTTTGAAATGGAATAAGCAGGCAGGTAAACAAGTTAATTCCTTTGTTGCTCAATTGATCCGACCCAAGTACTTTCGCAGGGACGTACATCAATAATGTTAAAATCTCAAATTGTAAGTCAGACTAAACCATGAGGGGACAGCAATAAGCCTGTGTAGGGAGTGGCAAGAAGAGACAACAGCTAGCATTGAGACTGTTCAAGTCCACGGGGAAATCACAGAGAGGACTGCGGTGGCCGGAGCATTTGACTTTTGTTAATGATGCTCCAAGTATTTTCCCAATAGTTGCAATAATTGCAACTATGACAGCTGGTAGGTTCACATTATTTCCTATTACAAACTTTCCAACTGGTATTTTTCTTTTTGTATTATGGCATTGGCCAATGGATAGTGACAAATATTATGACACTAGAAGCATGCCCTCTTGGTGGAGGTTACTGTCATTTTTTAGTGCAAAACAATAAAGTAGTTACCTTGTTTCTGTCCTAAGTCTAACTTTGCTGTTGTTACTTTTATTTAAAATATCATAATTGAGTGAAATGTTCTAGAAAAAGACATGTTTGCCTCTAAAATGTTGTGGCTCACTGAGCTTAGGCAGGTATTAGGCAGGTATTGAAGAGCAGACATATAAACTGGACAGAACTGTCCAGCCTGTGTGGTGACTATAGTGAAATACTGCTAAAACCGGGGATGAGGTATGGAATCTGCTTTCAAGGAGAGCTCTCACACTTCCAGATTCAGAAGTCCATATCTGCTGAGGCACTTTCGTTTTTCACTTATTGACGAAATATCTGGCAAACACAAAAATCATCTTACAAAAGCAATGATACTTAAACATGTAAAGTACAGCAGACAGTCTTACAAGTATTCTGGATACATGTGTTAACATATAATAACATATTATGACAAAAACATAGAATATAAGTGCTTTATCATATTCATTTTAGAGATGAGGAAGCTGAACATTTGAAAACACTGGGTGGTAGGATGGAGTCTCAGAGGTAATATGTTACAGGTCAGGTTTAAGCTGACATGGGTAACTGTGTGGATGACATATGAGTGTCTAAAAATACCATGCCAAATTCACTGAAGCAAAAACACACCCTCATGTGTCGTTTAACTCCCAGCACTCACAGGAACACAGGCACACTTGTGAGCGCTGTTTTGTGTGCAGTGAGAGACAGCTGTTCTATCTTCATTAACCCCGAAGCTATGCCTGTATTTTACCACTCAAGAAAATTGGAAGAAAAGTGAAAAAGGAAATCTAAAAACAATAAGAATAAAGAAGTAAGAAAATAGATCTTAACAAAATGAGAAAAGCTTCTATTTATTAGAAAAGAAAGGGAAACAAAAGTAAGCCTGGTGCATAATTATTTATCTTACTGCCTTAAAACTGAAAATAAAGTTATATTCGTATAATATCTGATTCTGATTATGGTTTTCCTTTCCATATTTTTCCCAAATCCTACCAAATTTGTCCCCTTCCTAACGCCCCATCTTCTTTTTCTCTTTATTAAGCAAACAGGCAAATAAAACAGACTCCCCAAAAAAGAAAGAAAAAAGAAAAGAAAGAATAAAAACATACAAGCAAACAAATAGAAAAAGGAAACAAAGAGGTTGAGAAATATATGCACACACACAAACACCATAAAACAAATACCATACAACACAAAATCAGAAATTATAATATAGGAGCAGAAGACCAATATAGTAAAAATGATGTCCCACCCTCTAAAAAATCAAAAACAAAAACAAACAAACAAAAAACCCTCCAAATGTACCTTTATCATCCACTGCTAGTGCATATCTTTACCTCTTTACCTTCCTCTTCTTTTATTGGGGTACAAAATTGTAAGTTTTTTCTTTTGGTTTTCATATTTTGTTTGTGTGGGTGTGTGTATGAGAGAGAAAGAGAAAGGGACAGAGCATGAAACTGAAATTTGGATGAATAGGAAGGTGGGAAAGATATGGGTGGCCTTTGGGTTGAAGAAAGAATATGATCAAAATATACTGTCTGAAAAATATTTTTTTTCAAAAATGCTAGCATTTAATTAACTTCCTGGGTGGCTTCAAGCCACTAGGACACAGGCACCTCCAACACCGTCAATCTTCTCTTCAGCTCTTCATCTCTTTGGCCTTCATGATCAGGGGTTCCTTAGGGAGCGTTCCTTTCCCCAGAACTCAGTACTAGCTCCATCGCACAACATCAACGACAGGGGCAGCTCCAGTATAGTTTTGTGCAGCTTTGATCTGTGTCTGCTCGCTGACCATTGTCCACAGTTTATCCAGGCGGACAGTAGGGCAGAAGCTCTGCCTCTCTTCAAGTGGTAATGCCTCATACCAACTTTCCCAGTGTAACCTAGATGACATTTGTCGAAGTTGCTCTTGTAGTGATGCATGCCTCCAGCATTGCCACGGGCCCCAGGGTCGCGTGTGATGCTTACCCATGAGGCCATCCATGGTCAATGCTCACGTGGCCCTGAAGTTCCTGGTCTTCCTTGGTTTTGATCGCAGGGCCATGGCAGAAAGGAAACAGGGTGAAAAAATATTTTTGATTAACAACAACAACAACAAAAAAAAAACAATAAATAAAATAACAAGTTTCTTGAGTAAATAAATAAATGTGGCACACTGATACCAAAAACATCAGAGAAAGCATGATTTACACTTTATCTGAGGTTCAAACACACCCCAGCTTAGGGAATTTAAATATATCCCTAATTTTTGACAAGGATATTGTACTGTTATCAGACAGTATCCCAAAACACCAAGGGATGAGGTTCTGACTCTCTTTTCCAGAATACTTTCTCTTTTTAAAATATTGTTTGTTTATTTTCTTGGAGTTTCTGTTACTGTGATAAAGTCCCGTGACCGAAAAGGAAAAGAAAAAAAATATTTATTTTGATTATTCTTCCACCATGGAAGGAAGTGAGGGCAGGAACCTGGAGGCCAGAACCGGCATTAAAAGCCTGCTGCTCACTGGCTGCCCCGTCTGCTTTGCTCAGTCTGTAACAGTTTCTTATAAACTCTGGGAGCACAAGCCTGGTGGTGGCATCCACAAGAGTGAGTAGGGTCCTCCTGCATCCATCAAGAAAATGCACCACAGGCTTGTGCACAGGTCAGTCTGGTGAGGACATTCTTTCAGGTGAAGTTCTGCTTGTGTCAAGTTGACATAAAAAGAGGCATCACTTTATTTATTTATTTATTTATTTATTTATTCCTTAATCCATGCTTAGACGTGAATCTGCATGTATGTCTGTGAAGCACATGCATGCACAGTCCTTGCAAAGGCAAAAGAGAGCATTGGATCATCGAAAACTGGAGTTGTGTGCGGTTGTTAGCCACCATGTGAATGCCACAATTGGAACCCAGGTAATCAGGAAGAGCAGTGTTCTTACCAACCAAATCATCTCTCTTTCTCCTGTTCCTCCAGACTGCTTTTTTCAAGAATATAGAAATAATTTGTCTCTCCAGAGCAAAGATGGGTCTTGTTTACTTTCTTGTACAAGAATAAGATACCTTCCTTTGAGGCAGTCTGTAGGTCTGTGTTTTCTAAACTGAGGAAGCAAATCGCCTGCCTGGCCATCTTCCATGCAGCACGGTTAGAAGAAACCACTGCAAACACCCCGAAGCCCCCCATTGTGTCCTGCTGAGGGACGAAGTTCCATCTGTGTAATCCAGGAATCACCTGTCTTCTCTTAAAATCCACAGAGGCAGCTAGAGCAATCAAATTTACTAGTGGAGTAAACATCCAGACATGACTTGTATATAACTTTAGGTATTGCTGTTCTTGAACAAAAGTTTACAGAACTGTGTACTGAATCCTCTCTGAAGAAATTGTGGGCTTTAGCAAGGATCAAAACATGGATAGCCTGTTTCCACTGATAGCCTTTAATATTTTCAGGAAGATTTTCCTACTATACCACCTGCTACTTAACAATCTCTGTAACTATCTCTACAATTAAAGAAAGAACTTGCCAAGATATCCTCAGCATCACGAAACTTAACTAGCAACAGCTATCTAATCCGATGAGATAAACAGCCTGATCTCAGATGTAAAACTATTTCACAAACACCTTTAATAAACAACACAAGAAAAAACAAACGTATTTGAATATTTTGCCTGCAGGTATGTGTGCACAGGACACATACCTGTTAGAGGTTAGACCACAGCTTCGGATCCTCAGGAATTGGAGCTGCCCGTGTTTGTAAGACACACTGTGGCTGCTATAAACCAAACCTAGTCCCTGTATGAGAACAGCAGTTGTGTTTCATCTCTGAGTTCTCATTCTAACCACTGAAATATCTTTGGAAACTTAATTCTCTGAATCTCGATGATATCGAAGCAGATGGAAGGATGTTGCTCTCTCCCAAACTCTCGTACCTGCCTGATAGTTTTTCTATCTTGTATTTATTTGTCGGAGAACGGCAGATGTTTGCCCACAGTCTGCACTCTGTTGGCTGCTTTCTAGTTGTATCAATGTAAACAAATCTCAGTTTTCTGTGTTCTCTGTGACTGGTTAGGAATGGAAGCTAACCGAGACTCTTTCCTTTCCATTTCATGCAAAGTCCATCTTGAGCGCATTGTGTTTTTATTGTAATTTATTTGTGTCTCCTTTTATTTGTGAAGATTAGTCCTTAATTTCAAGATTCATTAATTCTGTCTACAAAGTAATCTTATCATTTTGACATTTTATCTTAGTTTATCACCAGTAAAACTTTAATATAAAGTTTCCCTCAAGAGAAATTATTTCATATAAGAAAGCTCTTGTACATGAAATACATGAAATAAATGCTCATGTGCAACTGTTTTCCCAAGTATTCAGAAAATTGTAGGGGTTTTTATTTCAATTTAGTATTGTTTTATAAAGTATTTGCCATAATTCTTTTTTTTTTTTAACAAAAACCCACCATGACCAGAATTGTGTGCATGTCCTAAAGGTTATGTTTGGTGGAGTGTTTTCATGTTTTTTTGTTTTATTTGTTTGTTTGTTTTTGTTTTTTATTTGTTTTGATTTGTTTTGTTTAGGACTAGAGGTATTTACTTAATTTTAAAAAGTATTTTATAAAATTATGCAGTTAACTGTGGGCTCCACTAAAATACTTTCTTTCAAGAGGGAAAAATATCAGGGCACAGTCACAATCAAAAGCAAAACTCAAACTCCAATGGTTCAATGTCTGGGATCCAACTCACAATCTTCTGGGCTCCTCCAAGGGCTTGGGTCACTTCTCCAGCTCTGTCCTTTGTAGCACACACCTTGTCTTCTAGGCTCCAGCTGCCTGTACTCCACTGCTGCTGCTGTCCTTGGTGGTCATCTCATGGTACTGGCATCTCCAAAACACTGTTATCTTCCGCTGTAACTAGGTTTCACCAATAGCCTCTCATAGGCTTTCTTCATGGTGCTATGCCTCAACTCTTTTGCATGACCCCTTCAGTCCTGGGCTGTCAATTACAACTGAGGGTACACTTTCACCAATGGCCTTCCATGGTCTCTCACAGTTCTTCCAAGCCTCAGCTGTTCTTCATGATGCCTTCATGCCTTCAAAACCAGTACCACCTGGGTGACTCTTACACAGTACTAAGTCCTGCTACAGCATGAGGTACAACCTTGGCTATCTGGAACACACCCTCTGTGCTCTCAGAAAATACTTCCCAGAAGATTTCATCTCAGTGATGCTGGTTTCTTCTTAATCACCGCTAATTTCTTAGCTCCAGCTAACCAGCATCAATAGTCCCAGTAACACAAAAGTTCTCTTTAGTGATTCTGGTATACTGTTAATCACAGCTGATTCTTCAGCCCCAGCTAACCAGAACCACAGAATCTTCATGGCCCTGGTAAGAGTCTTTAATCTTTCCTCTGAAATTTCACGAGCCAGGCCTCCATCTTCTGCACTGTTCTCAACATAATCTTCCAAGCTCCTCCACAACATCTCACCGAGGTCTCAAGACTGAATGGACCATCTAGCCCAAGGTTCCAAAGTCCTTCCACAGTCCTCCCCAAAACATGGTCAGGTTGTCACAGGAATACCACACTACGCTGGTACCAATTTGTCTTAGTCAGGGTTTCTATTCCTGCACAAACTTCATGACCAAGAAGCAAGTTGGGGAGGAAAGGGTTTATTGAGCTTACACTTCCACACAGCTGTTCTCACCAAAGGAAGTCAGGACTGGAACTCAAGCAGGTCAGGAAGCAGGAGCTGAGGCCATGGAGGGATGTTTCTTACTGGCTTGCTTCCCCTGGCTTGCTCAGCCTGCTCTCTTATAGAACCCAAGAATACCAGCCCAGAGATGGTACCACCCACAAGGGGCCCTCCCCCCTTGATCACTAATTGAGAAAATGCCCCACAGCTGGATCTCATGGAGGCACTTCCCCAACTGAAGCCCCTTTTCCTATGATAACTCCAGCATGTGTCAAGTTGACACACAAAACTAGCCAGTACACAAGATGACATCCTTCGTCCACTTTGTTGACACAGGGTCCCCTGTTTCTTCTGCTAACTTCCGGCTGACTTTCTGGCCTGACTCCCATTTCACCACGTTAGCAGTGGGATTAAAGATGAACTGACCATTTCATCTGGCTTTAAAAAATGTGTTTGCCAGGAGCAAACTCAGGTTGTCAGGCATGCAGACCCAGCACACGCATGCTTTTCTCTGCTGTACCATCTCAGCCCCTGCATCCAACTGTTTACAGGAGGATGTTTCACCACAAAACTGCCTTTGCAAAACTCCATCAACACTGAGAATTTTGTCAGTCTAATAACTTGAGTTTCTATTTTTATTACTATGTTATTTTTTCAGTTTAAAAGTCTGCAATATTTTGCTCTGCCAACTGCTTATTTGTGCAGCTCACCTTGTCTTAAGGTAGATAACTTTTCCTCTTATTCTTGGAGGTTCATTATACTTTACAGTCTAATTATGAGCATTCATAAGTTCTTATCACTGACCCTGAGTTCTGCTTATGATTCAGAACTAATATTTCCAAGTCTCCACTTCATGCCTCTATGCTTTTTTCTAAGTATTTAAATTTCAACAAGTTCCGAATGCAGCTAGCAGTTTCATCCAATGTGATAAAAAGTATTTCTAACACTTAAGATCTGTCATCATTCACAAAGCTTGTTGTGCACTTACTGTGTCAGTATTCCTCTTGTTTCAGCTTTCAAAATATACTCAAAAGCTTCCTTCTGTTATAGTCTATTACCCCAACTCTGACCTAGGTGATTGTTCTGGATTTCTACAGGAACACTACTGCACTCTCTGAGGTCCACCTCCCTATAGATTTCATATGATAGTCAATGTGTGCCTTAAACATGCTAGTCCACACTGTGGGCATGATAGTCAATGTGTGCCTTAAACATGCTAGTTCACACTGTGGGCATGATAGTCAATGTGTGCCTTAAACATGCTAGTTCACACTGTGGACATGATAGTCAATGTGTGCCTTAAACATGCTAGTTCACACTGTGGGCATGATAGTCAATGTGTGCCTTAAACATGCTAGTCCACACTGTGGGCATGATAGTCAATGTGTGCCTTAAACATGCTAGTCCACACTGTGGGCATGATAGTCAATGTGTGCCTTAAACATGCTAGTTCACACTGTGGACATGATAGTCAATGTGTGCCTTAAACATTCTAGTCCACACTGTGGGCCCTCATCTGCTCTGCCACATGGCATGGACCCTTGGAGAAGCCGAGCTCAGAGTTTGGCTGCACTCACCCCTCAATGTAGTCAGGCAGGTGCTGGGCTTTAGGGAGCCCGAGGTACTGCCTACAGGTAGGAAAGCACAGAAACATGGGAAAGCTGGAGCTGGTTCAGGGTCCCCAGGCCTGCTACGAGGCTGAGGCCCTGGGGTTCTCAGGCTCCTGGACATCTGGGATGGGGACAGCTTCTATTCCAGAGCTGGGGGCAGAGGCTGTGCTCCAGCTTGTCCCAGCATCAGGTGGGTGATTGTCCAGGCTTGGCAGATGCAGGCTTGGTGGCAGTTGTGGCTGGGAGAGCAGAGAGGCCTTCTATGGGAGAATAGGCTGTAGCTCTGTAGGTAAAGGCCTTCCTCATGGCTTCCCATGTCAGACCTTGATAAAAAGGTACATGGCTCTAAACAGTTTATTGTCATGACAGAATGAATTTATAAAACCATATCCCTCTTCTCAGGGTGGGCCTGAGATTAAATTACCTTTTGCAGGGAGGAATGTCTAGGAAAAGAAATGGCCCTCTGGGCCTCTAGGTAACTCATTAGTGTGGAAAACTCTATTTTTGGCCCACGTGACCATAGGACTCATTTCTTTTATGTGCAAAGCCTGTCACATGTTCTAAGTCAGGAGTCTGGCAGGGAGCTGGGAGTCACCTAAGCCTCTGTTGTTTGCCCATTGATTTTCTGGGTCTCAACCTGCTCTACCTTACCAAACTTCCTGGCATGGTTTTATTTCCCACACTCATCATGCCTGAGTATGGAATCTTCTAGTATTTAAACTATTATAAGATCTAACACTCTATGAGTAACCACTGAGCTGCCAGGACCTACAGCCATCAGTGACAGTTTCTCTGACCACAGCTTCTACCTCATGCCATCACAGTCACTCAATTCTGATAACACGGGTTATCTTATGTGTTTCTTGGGCAAACTCATCATATTCTAGCCTCAAGTGTTCTATATTTAACATGCTCTTACAGTAATATCTCCATGGTTATTCATTCATCTTTCCTAAACTGAGCTGGTAATGTGTCTGATTACATCATCTGGCTTTCTTGAATGAAAGCCCCAGACAAAGCAACTCTTCCTCTACATCACTTTCAACTCCAATCTGCCCTCCCCATTCTAGTACTTACGAGTAGGTGGCGAAATGGCTTGTTGGGTGTGTGGTTCTTTTACTAGAGAGTAGTCATAAGGTTATGTACTTTGTTTAGTTCACTGATATATGCAATCTTCTAGAGCCATGCCTGTCACGTAGTAGGGACTTTATTGATAGCAAGTGAGTGACTAAAACAATTGATGATAACACAATATGCATAGCATGCTTTATGAATTTGGCAATTACAACAGACAGAAATATATGTAAACTGGCATGATGAGGAAAAAAAAAACAGAGGACACAAAATTATATTAAATAAAATGTATTTGGTTAGGAAAACTTTGGTATATGTCATCTTGAATAATGCCTCCAATGCAAAAATAAAATAAAATGGAGAATTTTTTAAGAATAGCTTGCTTTTTTGGTTTATATAGAGCAATACACTACGAAGAATATAAATTCTGAAATTATTTTGTGGATTATTTGGTTTATTTTTGAATGATGAATATGATGATTTCAGAGCAATTACATTTAAGAAAGTATTCCTGTACACTAGAATTAGTTACATGTTATTGTGATCCCTAAAATTAATAATTGGAAATGGAAGGCAGTGTAAATGTAGTTCCATGTATTACAGTGAAGTAGCTGGCACATAGAATCACCGGTATTGTGTGACATCATGAAGAGCACTGGTCTGTGATGTTTGAATTAAGTACGTTTACTCAGTACTCCTTTATGATTACAAAACTTGACTGCAATTTATTTGGAAGCAACAAGGATTCTTTCTACCTGCTGTTTCTTAGTTGAAAAATTCAAATTTGCCTCAAGAAGACATTCCTTTCCCTTTAATAAGTGATTAATAATTTCACTGGCTCTAATTTACTGTAAGCAAAGCATCATATTAGTAATGTGCTTAATATGAGTTATTAAGTTTCCATTAGACTAAATTACCACCCCCAGAGACCTGTGAAGCTACTTTGAAATAATTTGTGTATCTAGTACCTACACATGTCACCTTTTTAAATGTGCCACAGACACATGTATGAACACAATTCTAAAGAAAAGGAAGTTGTCTTATAAGAGCTTAAATTCCAAGTTCTGTATGTTATTCGCAGTTGTAATAATTTAAAATGATTTCCAGTCAGCCCGTGTCAAAATCC
Organism: Apodemus agrarius; assembly: GCA_964023405.1. Taxonomy (NCBI): domain Eukaryota; kingdom Metazoa; phylum Chordata; class Mammalia; order Rodentia; family Muridae; genus Apodemus; species Apodemus agrarius. The sequence goes on from OZ030009.1 coordinate 77,925,436, forward strand.
ATTTCAATACACTACAGTAGAGCAAAAATCATATTAATTTTCTAATTGTATTTAACAAGATCATCAATTTTTGCAAGCATTAATTAATTGGTTTAATATTAGAAAGCATATGAAATATAAATTTTTCTGTGAATCTTATAAACACTGAAGCAGAAATATCTATAAGGTTTATTTCGTCTAGCTTAAAGTAAGGAAGCTGGCAATACTGTCTAAGGAAATTGACATTGAAAGCATAGCAAGGATTAGAGGCTGTAGGGTTTTATAGGGGGTTGTGTTTTTTGTTTTTTGTTTGTTTTGTGGTGTAAATGAGTCTTTGTCCAAATACAATGATTGATTGATGCCAGAACCTAGGTCCTTGACCATGCAAGATGAATTTTCTGCCATTGAACTACATCTCTAGCTGATTTTGTCTTCTAATACTAGAACAAACGCTGTCGATTGATTAATGAACATGGTTTCCTATGATAATTGAAAGAATTCTAGGAAGTGGGTATGTTCCCAATAATTATATGAAAAGGTAAATTTGCACTGAAAATGTGGTTACTAAAAGCATTGGGCTATTAACTAATGAAAAAACCCCGTGCATATTTTCTAACCACATATCTGCAAAGCAGATTTATCAACTCAATTTCTCAAGGCTAACACAGGGTATCAGGCTGGATTAGAAGTCAGAAGTCTCTCTATTCCTCAACACACATGATTAATGCACATCTGTTCCCTAGTGCACAGCATTAATTTTAGAAGTAATGCACCAGTATTAGTCTGAGTTGACCCAGAAAGGAACTGAATCACACAGGGCAAAATTCTGTGTTCCCAATTCACTGTGATCTCAAATCTGAAACATATAATCCATGTCTTCATCCAAACTATGAAGAATAAAATTATAGGAAATCAGAAAGCTAGGTCATCTGACTTTACTTTACCTTTCAATCCCTCTCATTCTGTACTTTCAAATTTAGTTTTCTAAATCATACTTCTCAGTCACTTTGCTATGTGAACTTTTAGTATTTCTAAAGACCTTCTTGCATTCAAAGTACGGAGTTTTTGAACCCAGCAGAAAATCCAAAAAGAAGTGAGGAAGGAAATTAAAATTATCTGTAATCCAGGTTAGGTTTGTTTAAGAGGATGCATAACTAGATGAAATTAAGATAATGAATGAAGAGAAATCTTTAGAATCTAAAGAGTCCTTTCAGCATTCTGCAAACATGTAATTAGAGCCAAAGCTATAGGAGTGGAATAGGATAAAAACAAAATTCAAGTGATACTTAAGAGAGAGGGCCCAAGTCTTCTAACGTAAGTGAATTGATAGCAATGAATGTTGAGAGTCCTGGACATGTGTCACAAAGAACAGTGGAAAGAGCTCAGATGTTGGAACATCAGGTTGTGAGCCAGTATCAAACCCACATAGCAGCATATGCCACCCAGGTGACCTCGAATACACACTCTGGCTTCCTGACTGCCAGTTCGAAGAGAAAGTTTACATCTGAACAATTTAGATTTGTGTGGAAGTTTAAACATGGTAACTACAGTACCCAGTTGTGCATACGAGACACTCAGCAGCTGGTATGGCTTCTGTCTTTAAAGTGGAATTAGAAAAAAAGCAGCTGAGACGAACCATGTAGAACCCAAAGAGAGATGAAGTTTGGGGGTGTGAGGTTAACCGGTGATACTGGTGTTAATATGTGTTTATTGTGTGACTTTTCCTGTCGAGAGCTGAATTGAATAAATATCTCATCTCTAACGAGAGACAGAAAAGAAAACATTGCACTAGTCCAGCTTAGTGATACAGTTTAGTGAAATTATTTAAGGAAGATAGGTAACTCAAAGTCACCTGCATACTATAAAGCCCTGCCTCCTGCAAGCCTCTCTATAAAATCACTGCTTTTATCGGGAGAGTCCTTGTAATCTAAGTTTCTGGAGTTTAGGGTACTTGCAGGGTTCTTTTTCTGAAGACTTGTAAAACTCATGTATTTCCTCCCTTCGGGAGGGGAATGTTTCAACTTGCAAAAGATAGTAATACAGCAACAAAGTTTAAGGAAGATCAGAGAGGAACAGAGAAAACATGGCTGGAAATAAAATGAATTTGCTGGAGGAAGTAAGATGAGTTGGGAAGGAACCTAATCTTGTGCAAAGTATCCAAGCCTCAGCAGAGCCCCGCCCACTCCTCTACACTAGGCTCCTCATCTGAGCCTCATCCGTGTCTCTGTGCTGGTCTACCTCCCCTTTACTCTCCGTCATTTGCCGGGGCTTTCCTGGGCAAGAACATGTATCCTCTGTTCTATGGGTAGTTGCACTGCCAATTCACAGATGAGGGCAGGAGCTTCAAGGCAGCCGGCAATGATGTTTCCCTCTATAAAACCAGTTAGCAATGATCCTGTTGAAGTTAAGAGATTAGAGTGCTAGTGTAAAACACAGTGAATCTCTGTGTATTTCACACAGATTAAATTTATTATTTTTTAACTAACCTACAGATAGTTTTATAAATTAGTAAAAGAGCAGACTGTAACAAACTATGCTGTGCTAAAATAGAAGCATAGGAGAATGAAACAACACAATCTGCCCTCACCACTAAGCTGAAAAACTTTTTAGGATTTGCAAACACGGCTCTCTCTCTCCAACATCTTAGAACCTTCTTCATGCTGTTCAGGACTCCCCTCCCTGAGAGTTTTTCGGACCACACAGCTGGAAAGGAACAATCTTTTTACAGAAGTCAAAACTGTGAGTGTGCCTGTTAGAGCATTCAACATGCTGGTTCTTTCTGCCCATTGGGTTTTCAGTCCTAAAAATCCTTCTGACTTTACATGCTCCACAGTTACAGCTTTAAGTTGCTATACTTCATGCCTGAATAAACATCTGGTGAATATCATTAACATGATTTAATGACTATTTTGTGGTTTTCATTTCAAAATCATCACTTTTTTATATGATCACTTTATAGCAAATTAATAAGCATGCTTCTGAATGGTACTTGATAGTTAACACATTATTTTCACCTTTAAATGCACCACTAATATTGTAAGGAGTTATATATTTTGCTAAAATATAAATGTTAATTATATTTAATGTTAATTAGTAAAAAGATAACATTAAAAATAATGTTAATTCTTTGCGACACTCTCTCTGTCTGTAGCTCGGCTCATCTCAGCTTATGGCCATCAGTCTGCTTTCATCTCCGGAGTGTTAGAATTACTGGTAGGAATCATCACACCTGGCTATTTCATTCTTTGCTACGCCCCCACCATTTTTTCAAATATTTTAAACGTAAGCATCTTAGAGAATTTTGAAACTTTTGTCTAATCATAATCCCATAGTAGTAACCAGTGTTATTTTTTTAAATAAATTGTTCTCTTCATTGACTGCTTTATCCTATTGAAGACATATTAGCCAGTAATTGTGTATTTTAAGTGCACTGTAACTTTCGCTTTTTAGATATCTGTGCTTTTTTATTTTAACATGGTTATTAATCCAGTTACTTTCCCTTTTTATCACAGTTCTATGGCTAAAGATTTTACTATATTTCAATGGGTGTGGATTTTTTTATTGTAGTTTGAGCTGCCCTTGCTTTTGTTGATTTAATCAATGCTTTGTAGCAGAGAAATACAGTGATGAGCATACACAAAACTCTACATTATGGACTTGTAATCTTCTGGACAGACAGGTAGCTATATAACACACATTTGTAAGATGAAAACTATTAGCTATGTGCTATCACTGCATGAGATCAGTTGCCTTTGATAAATTCACTTCCAGCAAATAAATGGCTGTCTTCAAATTATGCTTTCATATTTTGAACCAAAATAGGGTTCTTCCATGTCTTCAGTTTCAATCCCTTACAATGATGGATAAATACATACATGTGAGGCTTTGCTTTAAGATTCAACTTAATTTTATATACATTTCAAACTACTCCATTTACACCCATGCATCCCTGTTCTTTTGTTCTTATGTGGAGGAATTATATTATATATTCTTGTCCATTCTTTGTCAGCATTTACTGTTTTCCACATCTAAACCTAATTGGCAATATTTATCTAGAGCTTTGTAAATAATTAATCATCAATTACGGTAGGCTGCCATGGATGAGAAATTATCTTGAAAACTACTCAAAGTTATAATTAATTTAAAAGTCAGAAACCTGGCCCTATGATCAAAGTAGCTCTCTGTATTTAAATGGGCATGGAAAGCAGTGGAGATTCTTTTAGTCCACTATACACACCTGAAGATATACCATATCCAGTTATTTCAGGGGCAGATCAAACATGTTTAATTAATGAGAGACACTGGTCCTGAATTCTATAGTTCAGGGGACTCAAAAGATACCTCTCTAGTTCCTTTCTGTTTGAAAAGTTGAGACCTTTTTAGAAATGCCTCTATCAATTTTAATATTTGTAAGGTGTGATCTTACACAACATAGCAAAATAAAAATCTTAGCTATTATATTCATCTTTTCATATACTGGAGACTGAACCTAAGACCTTATCTAGGCTGAACAATCATTCTGTTAGCTAGCTATATCTTCAGTGCTAGAAATTCCAAATCAGATCATTAAAAACTATTTACGGAAAAGAAATTAACTGATATCCTGAAGAGTAGTGATTCAGAAGAACAGAAAATTGACATGATATGTGTTTACTTCCCATGTATCTGCCACAAAATTTTGTCTAATTGGTTCTACATTAAGTAATAAGCAAAAGAAAAACAAAGGAAAATAGTTAAAACTATTTAATAGAGTACCACAAAACTACCCATATGAAATCTAAATTCATATGAAAATTTGAATGGGCACTTCGGAGGGAGATTTACAAAATTTATACTTTAAGTTTGTCTTAAATTCAAGCCAAATTGTCTACGCAGTTAATTGCCTTTGTGTGCACATAGTGTAAAATATCCCAGAAGGATCTACGATAGGTGGAAAAAACACAAGCCAGAGAACGAAATGATATGAAAACAATAAGTAAATTCAAGTAAAGTTAGAAGAAAATGTGAAATAGTTTATTAATAAGTGTGTCAATATATATACTATATATAACAGAAATAATATATATATATATATATACATTAAATTATATGGGTATATATGTATTCCTTTGTCAAAATCAAAATTTGCTCAGAAGAGCCCCTTAGTCTTCCACTGAAAAGACCTAAGCAAAATTATTTCAATTTAGTCCTATTAAAGCCTAAAAATATGCCAATATAAGAAACTTTGAGTCTGTGCAAGTCTATGATAATTAGATGCTATAATGACATTCTATTTCCCTAAAACAGTGGTTGTAAACATTACTAATGGTGCAACATTTTAATGCAGTTTCTTATGTTGTGGTGACTCTAAATCAAAACAAAATTTCTTTCATTTTTTTAAATTAGATATATTCTTTATTTACATTTCAAATGTTGTCCCCTTTCCTGATCCCCCCCCTTCCCCTGATCATGAATCCACCCATTCCTGCTTCCTTATCCTGGTATTCCTCTATACTGGGACATCTAGCCTTCTCAGGACCAAGGGCCTCTCCTCCATTTGATGTCCAACATGGCCACCCTCTGCTGCATATGCATCTGGAGTCATGGTTCCTTCCATGTGTACTATTTGGTTCATGGTTTAGTCCCTGGGAGCTCTGGGGGTACTGGTGGTTCATGTTGTTGTTTTCTATTCCTACTTCAAAATTATAATTTTCTACAGTTATTAATTGTAATATACATATATGATATGCAGGATATGCAATACTTCACTTTGAGGGAAATAACCTGCAGGATGGAAACCAATGCTAAAGTTTGCCACAGAGAAACAAAGGCAAACCTATGAGAGGGGTAGCATTGGGGAATTCATATATCATCTGCAAATCATGGCATCTGTCTTAGGGAAGGAGGGGTGACAGAAAAAGAAAACCAAAATGAACAGAAAAGGTAGTTCAGCAAAGATGACAAAGAATGGCATAGAGTGGCAATAAAAGCAACACAGAGTTAGGTTCCAAAATACACCAGCCAATGCGTTTGGAGTCTTATAAGTTGGAACTTTATAAAAGACAAAAAAAATAGTAAAATACAGAGATTCCAGTAAGAGAGTGTCAGGATGTAACACTACAGTGGTATAGGACAAAAGACTTCTATAGGAACCACTGGACCTTTCCCTGGAGGATTTCTGAGTGAAGCAGAAATGCAATTTCATATATGTAGAGAAGCTCAGCCTTTGAGAACATCTATTGCTCCTCTTCTGGCCTCTGAGGACAGCAAGCAGTCACCTGGTACACAGATTATATATATATATATATATATATATATATATATATATATACACACATATATGTATATATATATATATACAAAACAAAACAAAATTAATTTTATAAAAGAGATAATTTTTGAGTGAAAATACTTTGAATGAATTATAAAAGAACTATAGTCATTGATACCTGCTAAGATGGGCTATATTATGTCATCTTTCAATTGTTATAATGCCCCTTTTAAAATGTAATCTAATTTTTGATATAATTATGAAGTGATTTTTGGTTCCTATACACCCATCAAAAGAAAAAAAAGAAAACAAATGTCAGTCTGATCTTATGTAGGTTCCTTTAAATTCTTTATATTCAGCATGAAATGATAAAATCTGCTATAAGAACCAGGTTAGTGGGTATAAGACCACTTGGCAACAGCTGCTTAGGTCAAATAATTATTTTCTTTTTCTCTGATTGAGACACATATGTTCAGGGTAATATCTCAGGGGTGTAGTGGCCATGCTCAAGACCCTGGGTCCAGCACCCAGCACCACACATATCTGTATGTGCGCTCACATTGTGGAGCTAAGATAAACAGCAAATATTTACCTGTTGTACAACATTTGTGACATAAAATATTAGAAATATTTTATGCTCACAATGTTATTTAAAATAACGTTCATATAGTAATATTTTCTTAGACATTACTACAGAAGAAAACAGGCCTCAGAATGAGAAAGTTACCTATGTTAAATTGTATACCTTATAAAAGCTCATGAAGGGATTAGAAGTCTATATCTTTCTGATTTGTAATTGACTACCATTGATTATCATTACCTATAAAAGAAAATTGGGATAATTATAACATTGGCAATCCAGAAATTCTAAAAACTTCAGAGTAGCACAACTAGTAATTTTCCTAGAGTGGCATTTAATAACTATATAAGGGGAGGATGCAGGAATTGGTAGATGAAATAATTTTGTGCATAACCTAGGTCATGGCAGGTTGATGTGTTTACTCTGTAAGCAGAAACCTTAAATATTGGCAGGAAACTATTTCTTGAATAATTTAATTGTTTGTACAACAAATTTCAAACATATGTTGTTAGTGGTAGGTCTTGAAAATTTTCAAGTGGAATTACATATGTGAAGTCCATACCTAAAATCATAATGACAAATATGAGCCAGAATTTTGACCTTGATCCCTTTAATACCAGTCGATTATCTTCCAAATTGTTGGGCTTTGTTACATATCTCCCTTCAAGACTGTCAAATGATAACAGCAAAGTTTGGAGCATTCAGAATGGTTCTTCTTATATCTCTAAATAATGATATTTCTGAGTTGTTTTTAGTAAGTCATGATTAAACTATGAGCATCCATAATTTTGTTTCCAACAGGGCTTTTACCTTAATTTTTCTCCCCTGTTTTAGAGAGTCTCTTGCTCTTTCTACTCTCTAAACACTCTAAGTAGTTTACAGCCCTCCAAAGTATTTTAAAATGCTTTTATGCATACACTTTTTGCATTCAAATAAAGTTGATGATTGAGGAAAACTGCGAATATCAGTCTAAATGCAATGTCACCATAGACCAGACAGCAGGGAATGCTCCATCGAAATGAAACATTTCACGTTGTAAAATGAACTGAGGAGAATCAAATATATATTTCTATGGGAAATGCAAATATTCAAGAAGTCCATATTGGTGCTAGCATAGCGAGATGCAGCTCTCATTTATTCTTCAATAGGCCTCCTCACTTACTCAATAGCGAAGGGACAAAGGGGCCCACAATGGGGCTAACTGAGATGACTAGAGGACACCAAGCTCATGCCGCTTCAGGTGTTTTCCATTCGAGAGAAGTGCAGTTTTGAATATGCATACTCTGATACATTTTACAAACACAATTTGAAACCAAATAGTTTTTAAAGATTAGCACCTATGTGGGATTAGGCTTCCAAAAAGGCAATCTTGCTTTATTCCAGATTTATAATAAAATCATATTTTTTGATTAAAGTTTATTTCAATCTCATTTAAGATTATTTTTATACTCTAGTTTTGATGATATCCTTTCTCCTTCTCCATCTCTTCTCCACTTCTTCCCCACCCAACAGGTTTTCTCTGTCTCTCTGTGCCTCTCTCTCAAAAAGAAACAAATTACAGGAGAAATAAAAAATCAAAACAGAAAATTAAAATTAATAAGACAAAAATATTGAAAGGAAAAATACACAACATGGACTCTCTCTCTCTGTCTCTGTCTCTGTCTCTCTCTCTCTCTCTCTCTCTCTCTCTCTCTCTCTCTCTCTCTCTCTTGCTAGTCAACAACTCCTGGACATGGGCCCTTTTCTGAAGGGTAGCTGAGGTTCCCAGTGACACTTCATAAGAGAAAAATGATTTTCCCTTCACAAAAACAGCTTCCTGTCTGCACTTCCTTGTCATCGCTCAGATCTTGTCTGTTTTAAATGATTTTATCAATGCTGACCGAGACTCTGTGAGTTTACATGTGTATCAATCTAATTTGATTTGGAAGATATTGTTTCCTTGGAGACAACCCCTAACAATCAACCACTGGATTTTACAATATTTCTGCCTCTTTTAAAGACTCTTCTGAGCCTGAAAGGGAGGTGTTTGATGATGACTACATCCCACTTAGGACAAAGGTGCCAAAGCCTCTCACTCTCTACAGCTGTAGCTTTCTTTGTTAATTAGTAAATCAAGAAGCTTCTTTGCTGAGAGGAACTGATCTGAGGGTGTACCAATATGCAATTAGGAGTACTTTTGTTGGTATGTTGTTTTGTTTGAATAACAGTACTAGGTTTCCCTTAGGGATATGACCTATATGGCCTCAGATTCTTGGCCACTATGGCAGTGCCATGTATTGGTTCCTTCTCATAGAGTGGGCCTTAAATTCCATCAAAAAGTGATTTGTTGTTGCCATATTTGTGTCACTATTGCACCAGTATATGTCGCAGGCAGAGATCTGTCATAGGCTTCACGGTTTGTAACTGGGTGAGACTAATGATTATATTTCTTCTCTAGTAGGATTCAAGGACTTTCTTGCACCAGAAATACTAGTTAGTAGAGTTAGTGTAGTATCTCCACATTCAAAGACATAAGTGATTAGCAAATCCCATATTAAGCCTAGGATGGTGCTAGTAAGTGAATTCAATACCCCACTCTCAACAATACATTGGTCAATCAAAAAAAATTGAACAAAGCAATTCTAGAATAAAATAACATCACAAATATCTAAAAAACACAGAGTATTGGACCCAAACACTAAAAAATACACTTTGTCAGCAGCCCATGGAAATTGCTCCAAAATTGACCACACATTAGAAGAAAACCAACCCTAAACAGATAAAGAAAATTGAACTTATACCCTACATCTTATCTGACCAACATAGATCAAAGCTGGCCATCAAAGTAGCCTATAAAACAGGAACTAAAGGAACATCTCAGATATCTTTGAATGCTACCATGATCACCATATTGGGATGTCTTGTTTTCAAAAGCTGAATAAAATGAGCTCATATGTCTAGATATATTCATATATATTACATGCAAATTAAAACATCTATTATTATGATACATGAGATTCTTCTGGGTTAATTAGTAATTAATAGTGCTAATCAAGTTTAAAGTGGGAGGTGGGCAAAGAGGTCCACCCAGAGATGAGATGTTATTGCCAGTTCATACCTACTGAGAGAGGCCTGATTTTAAAGAAGACACAAAGTTTCCTGTGTAGGGAAATAATGTTATATTTGTGAAAGGTTGTGAGAGAAGAGTACATATGAGAAAATAAAATTTTAAAACAATTCAAAAGTGAAAATGTCTCCTTGATTTAATAGATACAAATTACATAATTCACAAAGATCTTTATTTAAACGGAAATATTTAGATGCTCAAAAACAATACTGTACTCTAGTTTTGTGGTAAACAATAAATAATACATTATGGAGAAATGCTCCCTGATGCTCAACTCTGGTTGGAGACCCCGCGGTGCTCCTTCAAAATGTGAGACCACACTAGTGGAAGCAGTTTGGAAGGGCTCTCTTCTAGGCTTTTATTTTTCACAGTTTCTTGTCATCTATCTCTTCTTGACAGAATATTTAAACATGTAAGCAAGCTTTCAGAAACCAAAATAACTGCATGTTATAGTTTTCCCCTTTTCATCGAGGCTTCCAATGACATAATTATCATTTTCATGTACAGCTTTTCCCTCTTGATATGATTTTAAAAGATTCTATCTGACCACAAATAAAGCAACATTCATGACATCAATCCATGATTGCAGATATCAGTCATATTTATCAGCCTGTAGATTTTAATTTAGGATAATTTGGCACTGCAAAAAAACCTTTTTTCAACACAAGCTGGTCACCTATCATTATTTATTTACATCCAACTAAAGGTTTGTATATGGAATTTTATAGTCAGGTCATATGCCTTTAAATAGAAAGGCAAAACAGAGAAATGGAACATTTTGTTGACAGGTAAATGTGAATCAATCTGGCTTCATTCAAAGGAAAATAATCAAGCTCTTTTCAAATAATATAAAATGCAGAATGATTGCACGCCGGCGAGGAGGGGCCTTATCAGCATCCCTTCTCTGAGAATGATTGCCGCTCTAGCTGGAGGAGCATTTGCAGTGCTTATCTTGTGACTTCCCTGCAGTCCTGGGTGTTCTGGAGCAGTTGATTTTCACTGGATGTCTGTTCTCTCATTTTTCCCCTTCTTCAGTGCAAATTAGTTTCCCCAAATCTACATCCGGCCACATGATTCCCTTATCAGCTGTGGGAAAGGATAATTATTTCATTATTGGTATTGAGCAGTCTTTCATATTAAGTAGTGCATCTCTGGTTTCAGGCAGACATTTAATGGGCTCTCTATTTGTTTTATTTGTCTCATCACCTTAATCAAAGCCCCCTGAGACAGAGTACTTTGTAGTAACAAACACGAATAAAAGGGAATTATGAATTGCTGTTTCCACAGAAAGTGCAGCATTCATTACAAATTCCTTATGGGATTGAATCCGGGGTGCTTTCAAACACTATGAAAAACCTTTTAATAACTAAGATGCCTGGTTTTCTAGTCTCTTATTAGCCAAGCACCTAAGAACTGCCCTTTGGGAAATTGGCGTTTGCTGTATTGTTCTATGATTTGTCTAGGATTTTCAGCTCCTGGGCTTCTTTTTACATGAGAACTTCCTTCCTGCCTTCCCTAAACATCATTATATTTTCTTGCAGTGTTTCCTTCTTAGTTCTATAAAAATAAATATTAAATTTCAGCTTTCCCTAAATGACACTGTTCTGGTTTCCTGGCTTGAGCAACTATTTTAAAGTTGGGGGCAGTGTCCCCTCATTTAAAAATCCAGGTGATTTAAGTAACCTGACAGCTAGTCCATGCTGCTACTGCACTCTTTGGGTCCTCTTTGATAATACTTTTTAGAAGCACTACAAATATTGAGTCAACCTTTTAGGTGAAAGTCAGCAAAATTGGGACAACTTATTTTATTTGATAGGCAAAGCAAAGTTTCTGTTGTATGACCAATCAGAAAATATTTTTTAGCATCCACCTGTAAGAGAGAACATGACACATTTGTGTGTGCATCTGAATTGGTGTACCTAACCTAATGTCCTCTGGTCTTATTCATTTTGTTGAAAATAAACGACTTTCATTTTTATGTAACTAATTAAAATTCAATTGTACATACAAAACAATTTCTTTAGGCAACATGTATTGATGGACATCCGTCTTGATTCCACATCTCAGCTGTTGTGAATAGTGAAACAACAAACATAAGCATTCCGGTGTCTTTTGTACTAAAATAATTTCTTATGGATATATAGCCAGAAGCAGGTGTCGTAGCTCATATGACAGACTTGTTGTTTTTACCTTTGGAGGAATCCCCAAATTGTCTTTCATAGTGGCTGAACTAGTAATTTATTCAGATACCCTAACATGTTTTCTATAATGGATAAATTAATAATTTAGATCAATTCCTTAACATGTCTTCTATAGTAGCTGACTTGATAACTTTCTAACAATGTCTTTTTTCTATCCTGGGAATTCTAAAACAAAATAACAGGGTACATCATTTTACTATAGTTATAAATGTTATCAAATTGATGAAAATATATACTGGAGAAAACGAAGAGAAAAAATGCAATGTAAAAATAGATCTAGCATATGAGCTACTGGTTTTCTGGTCTTTCATTAGCCAAGCAACTAAGAAATATCCTTTGGGAACTTGGGCTTTGCTGTATTGTATTGCTGTGATTAGTCAAGTATTTTAGCTGACTTATTTATCTTTTTGTATGAGAACTTCCCTCTCCAAATGCAATTATTTCATCTTTGAATGTTTCTCAACATGTTCTTCAGAAGACACCCATTTACTCCACTCTTCCCTAGCCTTTGACTCCTGCAATCTTTCTGTTTTCTCTTTTGCAATGCTCCCTGAGCTTTGGCAAAAGGAGTGTGACATAAATGTCACATTTAAGTTTGATCATCCTGCAGTCTCCTGTTTTCTGCACTTTTACAGTTGTGATTTTCTGTTCACTGAACAAAAAAAAAAAAACTTCTCTGATGCGGTCTTAGTTCTGCACTAAGGTATGCATTGAAAAATATAGATTTAGAGGATAGTTTAATTCTATATATATTTAGAAAAAAAATAATAGTATGTTTCCTTTGAGACATATAAACTCCCATCCATGGATTCCTGGCCAGTTTTACAAAATCAGGCATGCTTTTCCTCCTGGAAAGGGGCTTTTAAATCCAGTTAAAAATTGATTGGTTACAACAGTAACACTTATTTTTATATTGTACCCATGGGCATGTCTTGCCATACCTGTTATTCATTATAGTTCATAGATTTCACAGCTGAGTAAGACAGTTGATGACTTTCATCTACTAGTAACCTTCTTAAGACTTTACAATACAGTGGAAGCTAGCCAGCACAGAGGATGCCATGGGGTTCTGATAGGCAATCAAGAGTAATAACAGGAGCTTATATTGTTCTGGAAGTTCTCTGAATACAGATAACCAACATGTGGTGAGGTGCACCACACCTGGCATTGAACTTTAGTCTGTCTTTAACCATGGAAAGATTTTCATTCTCCTCCAGTTATGACACCATCAGCACTTCTTTTCTTTCAGAATTTAAAGCATATTGATGTAAGCCCTTCTGAGTGTTACAGCTTCCATTATAAAATTACCTGCTATTCTTATGGGCCAGTCTTTGTATTGGACTTCAGGGACTCTGCCCTCAATACTCTTTTGTTCTGTATACCTGGTGCTGAACTGGAATATGGTATGAAAAGTTTCCTTTCCAGCCCTTTCAATTCCATGCTCCATATGCCTCTTATACTTGAATAGACATCTAATTCCTAGGTTTGGCAAGTTTTTTTCTATGCCTTAATTGAAGATATGTGCTGTGGTTTGACATAGAGTCATCTTCTGTGCTATGTTCTTGAGTGTTTTTTTAAATTCATATTTCCTTTGAGTTAATTGCTCAATTCATCTACCTTGTCTTCAAGGCCTTATATAGTCAATTGCAAAATCCATTTTGTTGGTAAGGTTTTTCCTCAGATACTTTTTAAGTCATTGAGTTTTTTTTTTAATTTCTAGCTTTATTGTTAGAGTTTTCTTCCATGTTTCTCTCTCAGTTGGATTAATTTTCACGTATTTATTTGACTGCATGATTCCATTCTGTGATTAGTTTGGGTCTTCACGGACTAGTCAGGAGCTTATACCTGTCCTCAAATTCATTCAGGTGTTTATTGGTGTCGACTTTCAGTTCCTCAAACTCTAAACACATTTATAAATCTTTGCTTCAGTTTTGTGTATTGAGTTTTGTCAAAGTGGTTCTTGTTAGGAATAATTATTATGAACTGATTATCTTTGCCAGAGATATGCCATCTTACTTTTATTTTCTTAATGTTTGTATGTTGTTCCTTTTTTCAGTTGAGTTCAGAGTTCTTAACTTCTCAAGTCAGTTGAGAAGGCTGACAGTTTGAACAAATCCCTAAGTGATGAGGCTGGAAAAAATAGAATATCTTACAACCATGTAGGTGGCTTTAAAGAGTCCCAAGGCAAGACACAGCATGGGTAGCTTAATGGAGACTGTACTAGGGAAGTACCCAGACAATTGGGTCCTGGACCAGGAATCATGGCATCTGAACACCTGACAGAGAGGTGGGAAGATGGAGAGGGCCTCAAGTGATGTCGATCTCCTTGTGTGTCAAGTCACATGAGCTACATGTACTTCAAGATGTACATACATACATCCTTCTTCTAAGGATCATGTCTGGTAGTGACATTGATTTTTCACTACTCAGATTACAGCCATCATTATCTTATTAGCTACTGAATTTGTAGCAGTCTAAGGCTTCAAATCTTCTCTCCTCTTTTACAGTCTAACTTGGAATTTGGAAGAAAATACTCTAACCACATATTTGCAAAGGTTTTCTGACACTAGGACACTTGAATATTTAAAAAGGAGACAGTTGCTACATCCACTTTGCCATTATCCATCAACAATGTGCCTGTGTATGCCAGATGGCATAGCAATCCTACTTGTGATTATAAATGTATAAGGATGTTTAGCACAACATTAATTGTAATTACTCTAAACTAAAAATAATCCAATGTCAATCAGCAGTGAAGTACATCCATAAAATATATAATGTCAGCAGATACTTGACAAATAACACCATGAATGTGCTCAACCATAATATTTAGGCAATAAGCTTGATATACAACAATAGCTATTATAGTCTATCGTGAATGTCTCTCACATACTTATATGTTTGAAGAGTTTGTTTCCAACTAGTTGAGTTGTTTTGTGAGATTGTGTAATCATTAGGACAGGGGTTCTCCACCTGTGAGTTGTGTCCCCATTAGAGGTCGCATATCCTTTATCTTGCACATTAGATGCTTCAATTATGATTCCTAACAGTAGTAAAATTACAGTCCTGAAGTAGCAACAAAATAATTTTGTGGCTGTGGGTCACTGTGTTGGGGTCCATCCATAATTTTAGATGTAATAATGTTTCTGTTATAAAACTGGATTTCCTTGTGGTTTTTTTGTTTTTTTGCTCTTTGTTATTTATTATTTAGTTATTATAATTATTGACATCTTAAATGTTGTTCCCCTCCCAATACCCACTGACAGAATTGCTCTTCACTTCTGAGAGGGTGCCCCTCAATTATCTCTCCACCCTGGGACATAATGTCTCTACAGAATTAGGAACATCCTCTTCCACTGAGGACAGACAAGGTAGCCCTCTGATATGTAAGAGCCTGGGACTTCAGGCCAGCCTGTGCATGTCCTGTGGTTGGTGGATCGTTCTCTATGAGTTCACAGGGGTCTAGGTTAGTTGACAATGTTGGTCTTCCTATGGGGCTTCGATCCCCTCCAGTTCCTTCAATGCTTCCCCTAATTCTTTCATAGGTGGTGTCCCTGACCTCATGCTCAGCTGTGAGTATCTGCATCTGTCTGAGTAGACTACTGGTAAAGCCTTTTAGAGGACAGCCTGCTACGATCTTGTCTACAAGCAAAATATAGCATCAGTGATAGTATAAGGGATTGGTGCCTTCCCATGGAATGGATCCCAAGTTGATCCAGTCATTGGCTGGCCATTCCTTCAGTCTCTGCTCCATTTTGTCCCTGCATTGCTTTTAGACAAGAGCTCCCATGTAATTAATGTGTAAAATGTTTAGAATTGTGACATCATTTTGCCAGATTTATTTTGAATGGTATGTACTGTCCTTTCCTATTTTTGTTGACAAGTTTTGGGTTGAAATCTGTTTTGTCAGATGTTAGAATAATTACCTCTGCTTTGCTTAGTTTGCTGGACCACCTTCCTTTCCCTTTCCTTTAACTGTAAGGTGATATTTGTCACTCAGTTTGTTTATTTATTTATTCAATTTATAACCCAACTGCAGCCCCTCCTCCTCCTCTCCTATCCTCTCAGTCACACCCTCAAAACCTCTTAACCCATTACCCTTTCTGAGGAGAAGGGGAATCGTATGCATGCCAAGCTACCCTAGCACATCAAACTGCAGTAGAGCTAAGTATATCCTCTTCCATTGAGGCAGCCCAGTTATGAGAAAGGGACAGAAAGAAAGACAACAGAATCAGAGAGCCCCCAGTCCATTTGGAGGCTCACATAAAGACCAAGATGAGCATCTTCTACAAATATTTAGGGTTCCTAGATCCAGCCCATGCATGCTCTTTGGTTGGTGCTTTCGTCTCTGTGAGTCCCAATGTGACCAGGTTAGTTGACTCTGTAGGTCTTCTTATGGTGTCCTTGACCCCTAAGACTCCCTTAATCCTTCTCTTCCACAATACTCCCCAAGCTTTACTTAATGTGGGTCTCTGCATCTGTTTCCATCAGCTGCTGCATGAAGCTTCTCAGAAGACAGTTGAACTAGGCTCCTGTCTACAAGCAGAGTATACTTAATGATGTCAGGGATAGGCTGTTTCCCATGGGATATGCCTTAAGTTGGGCCAGTCATTGATTGGCAATTCCCTCAATCAAATTCATATTTGTCTCTGCACATCTTGTAGAAAATACAAATTTGGGGTCGAAGGTTTTGTGGGTGGGATTGTGTCCCTCTCCCTCCACTGGAAGTCTTGCCTGGAGTTAGGAGGTGACCACTTCAGTCTCCATATCTCCAGCTGCTAGGATAGACTATGGGTGCCTCCTCCAGGTCTCTGGCTCATCCCAGTGATGGCTCCTGCATTGACTTCCATTCCCTGTCCCACCGCTCTCATGTCCCCCCTTCCCAGCTCCCCATACCTGATACCAAACCATTTCCCCTCCCCACCTTCTTTTCCAATCAATTCCTCCCCTACATGTACCTCCAATGTCTATCTTACTGTAGGGAATGAAAGATTCTTTTTTCTAGTCAAATGTATTAATCTTTGTGTTGTTGTTCTTATTCTGAGATTGTTAGTATTGATAGTTATTTGTCAGGAATATCAATTTCTGTTATTTTCTTATGATATTGTTTTCTTAATCACAGGTATCTAGAATTAGGATTTTTATTTTTTAATAGTGTTTTTAAGTGTCAATATCTGGTTTAGTTGTTTGGATATCTATTTGCTATTACCCCAACCTCCTGTGTGATGAACAAGGTGAAGACTGGTGGGTATTCAATCTTGGGGCCATCTGGTTTTGTTTGTGAAAATTTAAATAGGATACAACTCAGTGGCATTCTGGTCAAACTCCACATGTTTCTGGTTCCTGGAGATGTGGTAGAGGATATCTGGCATATAGCTAGAACCACGAGTGGTCAGGCATGATCTGCCAGCTGTTCTGGGTGAACTTACATTTAGTGCAGGTGCTACTCCAATCACAATAGCCAGGATCTAGAAAGAACCTAGACAACAATTAACTCATGGATGAATAATAAAAATGTACTTTATTTATTATATTAAATTGCTAAGTATAATGGCAGATTATTTAGTTTTTAAGGAAAATAAATATACAGGGAAATAGATGGAACTAAATAAAACCAATAATTCAGGGTGAGATATATGATACAAAAGTAAAAGAATTCACGTTTTCTCTCATTTCTACATGTTAGCTTTGAGTTTTCAAATATGTGTATTCCATTTGGAAGGCCTGCAGAGGTCATGAAATTACTGGGAGGCAAAAAGTAACACAGCTATATAAAGGATTATAGATGAACAATGGAAAAAGAAGGGTTAGTTTGATGTGGGATATGGGAAAACAAGGTAAAAGAGGGGATTGTGGAAGTATATGTAACATTAAAGTTTTGAAAATGTAATACAGAAACCAACTACATTTTAAGTTTTATAAATTTATACTTAAACATATATAAAAATAATTTTAATTAAGTTGTTCTATGATAGGGGACAATACACTAACCTGGTAACCTAATAGGACACAAAAACCCATATGGACGTGTTATCAATTTTGAGTTGTTGGACAAATGAATCACATAGACTCCCAATAATTACAGGCTATTGCCAGTACTTCTGCTTAACCTCTCAAAGTTAATGATAAAACAAAGCCTCTGAAGACACATATATTTGAGTTCCAGAACATGGATAAGTCAAGCTGATATTTACCTAGATGCTTCACCTCTATAAGCTCATGATGCTGGTAGATGCTACACACATTGACAGAGAAAAAAACTAACCTTCAGTTTCTCCCACCTTTAAACACTGGAAGCAGAAAGAATGATTGCCCCCAGAAGAAAGGCACAAAATAGTGTTATTTTGTGATGGGCATAACCAACCACTTTCTGACTGGATCAGAGCTCCCACACTGGTGAATATTCAGAGAACAAAAGACAATGAATTTCAATTCTAAAGCAGATATTCACATTACACTCCTCTCCACAAGGCTCAGAGATCTTTCCACAAGATGGATGGATAGGTGGTGAGTATCAAAAGTCACTGATAAGTTGATAGAAACAGTATTTCCCATACACAACAGTGCAAAGGCAAAGTGAACTCAGAGAAATAGTGAAAACACACATAAACCTTCAAAAGCTGCAACCAGACAATATATAAGCATAGAGAGTGCAAAGCAAGTAAACTCATCTCTATCTTGGTCGCTATTAGCATTTGTCTTAGTTTGGGTTTCACTGCTGTGAACAGACACCATGACCAATGCAAGTTTAATAAAAGACAACTTTTAATTGGGGTTGGCTTACAGGCTCAGAGATTCAGTCCATTGTCATCACGGCAGAAACATGGCAGCATCCAGGCAGGCATGGTGCAGGAGGAGCTGAGAGTTCTACATCTTCATCTGAAGGCTGCTAATGGAAGACTGACTTCCAGGCAGCCAGGGGGAGGGTCTTAAGCCCACACCCACAGTGACACACCTACTCCAACAAGGCCACACCTCCTAATAAGGTCACTTCCTGGGCCAATCATATACAAACCATCACATTCCACTCCCTGTCCCCCATAGGCTTGTTGAAACATGAGTCTATGGGGGCCATACTTAAACATAGCATAATGCAAAATATATTTAGTCCAACTTCAAATGTCCCCATAGTCTATAGCAGTCTCAACAGTGTTAAAAGTCCAAAGTTCAAGGTCTCTTTTGAGATTCATCCAATCACTGTAATCTCCCAAACAAGACAGGAAACCAGCTGGGCAAAGTCCAGACTCTCCATCTCCATGTCTGATGGCAAAGCAGTCTTCAGATATCCAACTCCTTTTTCATCCTTGTTGACTGCGACTAGGTTCTTTCTCCTGGGCTTGTTCCACTCCCTGTTAGCAGCTTTCCTTAGCAGGCATCCTGTGGCTCTGGCATCTTTAACATCTTGGGTACCCCAAGTCAATTTCAGCTTCACAGCTTCTTGTTCCAATGTCTGAGATCTACACATGATCTTTTGTGTATCTCCAAAGAGCTGGTGTCACTTCTCCAGCTCTGCCCTCTATAGCACTCTAAATTCAGAATGATCCACTCACTGCCACTGCTGTTCTTGGTGATCATCCCATGGTACTGGCATCTCCAGTATGCTAGGGTCTTCCACTGCAACTATACTTCACCAAAGCCTCTCATAGGCTCTCTTCATAGTACCAAGTCTCAACTCCTTTGCATGACCCCTTCAGTCCTGGGCTGTCAATTACAACTGAGGGTACACTTTTACCAATGGCCTTCCATGGCCTCTCACAGTACCAAGCCTCAGCTGTTCTTCATGATGCCTTCATGCCTTCAAAACCAGTACCACCTGAATGATTCTTACACGTTACCAAGTACAGCTGCAGCATGATGAACACTTTGCTATCTCTGGAATACATCATCTTTGTGCTCTCAGAAAACACTTCCTATATTTCACCTCAGTGATGCTAGTCTTTTCTTAATCACCACTAATTTCTTAGCTCCAGCTAACCAGCATCAATTGTTTCAGTAGTTTCCTTCTCTTGAATATAAAGCCAGAGACACATGGCTGAAGCTGCTGAGTTCTGCTGCTTGCAAGAGCTGGAACATTGGCCCCCTTGTTCTATTACATTATCACTAGCTTCCTTTTTCCCAGCTTCTTCACTGCCCAAGTTGACTGTACTGAATCTTGTTCCTTAGAATGACTTTGAATTCAAGAGATCTGCATTCCTGTCTCCTAAACACTGGGATTAAAGGTGTGGTCCACCAAGCCTGGATTAAAGTTTTTCTTCACCTAGAATTTGCTCTGTTCTAGGTTGGCCTTGAACTCAGAGATCTGCTTATCTTTGCCTCCTGGGATTAAAGGCTTGTACTACCATGCCTGGACCTAAAGTTACCTGGGCGAATCTTGCCCCCAAGGTCACCACTCCTTTAATTCAGTTTAATATCCTTGAATTCAGCTCCATTTCACTTCCTAGAGTCCCTTTAATACTCAAACTATATATTTTATACTTTTCCTTTCTCAGCTTGCTATGTTTGTTCAAAATTCTCTTTATCAGACTTAACCAGAGAACAAAGTCTTTGTTGGGCTTCTTTGAGACTTACTTTGCAGATGCAATTAATATAAATCTCTTTACCTTAGTCCTGGGCAGTCTCTTCAGACAATGGCAAAAAGCAGCTGTGTTCTTCACCAAAACATCACAAAAACAGTCTCTCAGCCACATATTAAAGTTCTTCTCCACTGAAACCTCTTGGGCCATCAGGCCTACACAGTTCAAATGTCCCTCAGCACCACTGTCTTCCATATTCCTACTAGTCTGGCCCATTAAGCCCCACTTAAAGAATTCTGTGGCTTTCCAAATCCAAAGTCCCAAAATCCACATTCTTCTGAACAAAAGCATGGTCAGACCTATCACAGCAATACCCCACTTCTGGTACCAACTTCTGTCTTAGTTTGGGTTTCACTGCTGTGAACAGACACCATGACCAATGAAAGTTTTATAAAAGACAACTTTTAATTGGGGTTGGCTTACAGGCTCAGAGATTCAGTCCATTGTCATCACGGCAGAAACGTGGCAGCATCCAGGCAGGCATGGTGCAGGAGGAGCTGAGAGTTCTACATCTTCATCTGAAGGCTGCTAATGGAAGATTGACTTCCAGGCAGCCAGGGGGAGGGTCTTAAGCCCACACCCACAGTGACACACCTACTCCAACAAGGCCACACCTCCTAATAAGGTCACTTCCTGGGCCAATCATATACAAACCATCACTGCATTTAATAGTTGCTGGGAGGATAATCTGGGTTTTTTGTTTGTTTGTTTGTTTAATGATGTGATTCTTAATAGGTTGATTTTACACCTGGACAAACACCAGTATTCCCTTAGCAAAACAAACTGGACCTGATAGTAAAAGAAGAGGAAAAAGAAAAAATGTCAGTGTTTGAAGGAAAGGGATGGGAAGATGAAATAGGAAGTAAGAACACTTAGGGTTGATTATGCTCAAAATATACTCCATGACATTCTCCAGGAATTAATAAGTATATTGTCCCTCTCAAATAAAAGGAAAGAGGGAAGGGCAAAGGATGGAGAGAGACATCTGTGAAATGGAGACTTGAAAATTTTGCAATATTACCTTTTGGTGTTTATTTCTTTTCTTGAAACTATTTCTATCTAATATTTAAAGTAATACAAGGGGTCATCTTTATGCTCAAATCTCTGAAACTGTGAAGATATTAAGTAAAGAAAATATGCACAAGCAAATCTAAATGAAAGGCGCTGAAAGCTTCCTAATGAAATGTCTTTACTCTATAATTTTAACTACTTTAAAAGGTCATAGTGGCTGTGCTAATGTAAAACGTGCTTTAAACTCACATGCTGTTTTGACAATCAAAAAAGGTTTTGATACATAGAAATATCGCTAGCAGTAGAAATAAACTCCAGGAAATAACTTTTTTCTAACATAAGAAAGAGGAAAATATCACAGTACAATAAAATAAATATCATCCTTTGCATTCACACAATTTTCTTCAGGTATAAAGTGATTTAATTATTACATTTTCCACAACAATCATGAATCATTAATTAAACATGTAACTTATAGACTATAACAGGAGATATTGTATAAGATAGATAAAATTATACTGACAATTAACAAAACATTTTATCAGTATATAAAGCATTAGATATTTGATTACTCCCCATAACAAAATGACAACAAAATGTATTAGATGAAATGCTGTAACACTAAGTTTAAAATCCAGGGTATAGCAAAGACTTCAAAATGTTCTATGTGCACATTTGAATACTATAAACATTATCCTGGCTTGATTGTACCTCTGAGTGGACAGGCTGCCTTAAATGTGACAAGTTTTGCCTCTTTCACTTGCAATTATTGATCAGAGCATTTGCACGCAGCAGACAGTGCTCTGTTTGGGCTTTCATTCTCTCACTGCATTGCTTTAATAACAGCTGTAGATAGTCTACATGAGGTGTATCACTCTTGGGGGCAGGGGAACACTGTTCTTACAGATGACAATTTTTTGTTTTTTATTGGATATTGTCTTTATATTTTAAATTTATCCTCATTCCAGATTTCCCCCTCCCAGAAACCCCCTATCCCATTCTACCTCTCCCTGCTTCTATGAGGGTGTTCCTCTACCCATATGCCCATTCCCACCTCTATGCTCTCAATTACACCACACTGGGGCATCTATCAAGCCTGCATAGGACCATGGACCTCTCCTCCCATTGATGCCTGACAAGGCCATCTATCCTCTGTTACTTATGCAGCTGGAGGCACATGTACTCCTTGGTTGGTGGCTTAGTCCCTAGGTGCTATGGGGGGTGGGAATCTAGTTGGTTAATATTGATGTTCTTCCTATGTGGTTGCAAACCCCTTCAGCTCCTTCACTCCTTTCTCTAATTCCTGCATTGGGAGCCTGTGCTCAGTCCAATGGTTGGCTGTGAGCATCCACCTCTGTATTTGTAAGGCTCTGGCAGGACCTCTCAAGAGTAGCTCCACTTGGCAAGTTGAATCTGCATTTAAACATCACTAAAGAGAAACATGTTTCACCAAGGCAAAATACATGTTAACACAATTGATTGGCATAACAGGTAGATTAAAATCTCACAAAATCTAGACTAGAGCCTCTATTCAAAGCTGTGAAACACAGATTGAGGGCTTGATATTTCATATCTGAATGATGTGGGAGACAAAAGAGCATGAGGAGCATTAAGTGCACAATGTACAGCTGCCTACTTGACATTACTGCCAGTACTCTGTAGCTTATAGGAACAAGGATTATTGGCAATAATCAATGAACCTTGCAAAATATCTGATGGAGAGATCTTGAATGTACCGAACAGAGAAAGAAAATAATGAGTTGAAGGTGATCAACTACCTTGATCTGATCATTGTGCATAATATTTATGTATCAAAATGTCATTCTGTAACCTTCAAATATGTGTAAATACTGTCAATGAAACATATATGTCTGTATATAATTTTGTTTGAAAACAAAAAAAGGCAGCTGCCCATCTGGACTCCAAATCACTCTAAAGAAAAGAAACAGAGAGAGATGACCAACTCCTCTAGATTTCCCTCACTTATATAGGCCTGAAAAAGCCCTATATAAAGCATGTCTTCAAAAACTATTTTACCAAACAAAACAATATAAGCAGGAAATAGAAGAAAATGTAGGAACAGGCATGCTTGGTCACTATCAAGATCTTTCCCATGTGGCCTCACACAGGTTGTTGCCTAAAAGTCAGTGGAAGGAATATTTTGTGGCTAAAAGAGGAAGTGAGTAAAAGAGTGTCAAAAATAAATTGTGGTGACCTTATGACTTAGTACTGATAATGTTAGTTAGACATCTATTTTTATCTAGACGTCAAAAGCTATTGCATTGTAATATGTAAAGAACGCAAAGTCTTGAGCTTTGTGATTGGTTATTGCTATGAAAAGGGAATAAAGTTACCTTTCATTTCCTCTTTGTTGGCACAAAATCCCCAGTAGAGGTTTGAGAACATTTGAAATCATACTGAAGCCAGGAGCTTCAATGGCTTCTGACTGTTGTTAGCAGCACTGTCACCTTGTAGCATAGGGCTTGAAAACAGAAGCCTACAAATACAGCTTTGGAAGACCGTTCTTTGATGCTACTGTTTACCTTAGTAAGCTTAGATTACCTAAAGGTACCTAATACCTTTAGGTACTTAACTGGAGGGATCTTGATGCCAGTTCCAAAAGAAACGCTTTCTGTCTCCAGTAGAAGTAATTATTTCTAGTACAATATTACCTATGAAGAAGTTGGGGGATATTTTAACAAATATAATGCACTAGTTATTGAAACAATAAAGAGTGATTTTCAAAATAGAATGCTGCTGTGTGGAAGAATCTGTAGTGAGTACCACAGACTGCATTCCAGCTAAAGAAACCCATTAAGTCAGGTAGGCTGAGTGCTGTAGTAAACATCCAACATGTTGACTTAAAGAGCAGAAACACAATCTCACCCACACTGTTATAGAGTCTGCTTAGATCCAACACAACTGAAAACACAGTCAATGGAGAAAAGAAAGAAAAATGTAATCAAGCTGCTACTGATCTATCAGGGATGCAGAGCAGATTCGGGCGCTGAAATGCAACACCACCCCACACCACCCTGGATCCAAAATGTTACAGAGCATTTGAGCTTGAAAACCACAAACATATGTACCAAGTTATAGTTACATTTTTTTGTACCAATCAGGGTTCAGGGATAAGGGGTTTTCCCATGGACATTTCCCTGTGTGGTTTACTTACCCTGTTCTCAGTGGTTGGATTATTCCCCTGCAGCAGGGAGACTTGCTTAGCAATCACGTCTCAAGTTGCCAGGCTGAATGTCAGTTACCCACAGACATGGCTCTCTCTGCCAAGCAGGATATCAGTTACCCAAGGAAGTCTTGGGAACTTAAACTTTATTTGACCCCTATTCAAAATGGAAGTTGTACTTAAAAATCCTTCGGTCTTCTTCATTCTTACAAGATCAAACTTTAGTGGAGCTCATAGTAGAGATGTGAGAGATCCTGAGACCTGCTTGCTAAAATGCCATCCTCAGTGCCTTTTAGATTTTTCTCTACCCTGGGTGCTCAGGATGATGCCATGTGGATGGGATCACAGAAGGAAGGGTCATATATACTCCACTGTGACAAGCACAGCCACACACTGGCACCTAACTACCAAGTGTAGCAGGTTTTTAGACAGCAGGCACGAAGGGAGAAGCAATCTGATAGAGAGCCAGCTAGCCCTGTGACACAAAGAAATGTGCTGTGGGTTAACAGAAAGCACACTGAGCTGATGAAGCCGGAGTCATCTGGTAAAACCATGGCGATGAGGTGACAGAATGCCACATGGAAGCTGTCTGCCCGAAAGGACAACTTTCTGGGGAAGGAAAGGGGAATAAGTGTTGCACATTTTAAAGGGTAAAGAAGAAATCCCTTTGAAACCAAAATTAACAAGAGTCAATAGATTAAACTTAAGGTCTATTTAAGGATTCTGGTGGGTAATTAAGACAATGACTTTTCATGCACCTTAGAGGTATGGCTTTTTAAAAATTAATGAGAAGGTTTTACAAGATGGAATGCTATAAAATTTGGAATTATTCCTTGCTGATTAGCTCTAGAAATTAGTAGGAAAGACGAAAATTTCCTTTAGGTTTTAGTTTGCAAATTATTTTCCAACAACACAAGAGTATAAGTTAGATAAAGGCCAAACATTGGATATTTGGAAAGGCATGCAATGTTACCAAACAATAAGCCATGATATTTAGATATTTACTGGACTTAATGCAGTAAATATTGTAAGAAAACTATGTATCCATGATGTTGAACATGGTGGTCCCAATTCAACATTGTAAGGAGATTCAACTTTACTATTTTACAAATTTACACAGATTTCCGCATTGCTTTAAATATTCACTATTTTTTCAAACGTTGTGGTTTATAAAATTGCTGTCAATTTCTTACTATCCTGTTTTCCACTTCTCTCTTAATCCTTGCTCAAAAGAAGACAGAATATATCTTGAAAGTAACTAAATGCTAAGAGTTTTAACAGTGGTTGTTTTATGTGTTTCTGGCTAGGTGTTCAACATTCTGAGGCCAGGAACTGTTTCTGAAACACTCTGCAGAGCTCATAGATGGTGAGTCCATAGTACATCTTATCCTACTTGTCTTTAACGTTTAGTGGACTTGATAAAATATATGTTGTAAGAAACCCATGAGCCCATGGTGTGTTGAACATAATGATCTTAATTCACCATTTTAAGAAAAGTAAATTTAACTACTTTGTAGCCTATTACCAAAATCACAGCTATCACTGCTGCTTTAAGTATTCACTACATCCATAAAATCCTTCAAGAGATTTGAAGGATTCAAATTCAGTTCTGAATTATGGGCTATATTAGGCACAAATGAGGAAGAAACCTAGTAATGGGTTAAATTTTTGAATTGATGTGGCAAATGACTCTAGATTTAAATGTTGATTGAGTTTAGTGGCTGCTGATAAAAAATTATTAGCCCTTGGCAGTAGTCTGGCCTACATAGTTTTATTTTGATTCTTGTGAAAACCAGGAAGCTATTGATTGATACTGAGGGGAAAGTGAGAAAACAGATTAGCAAATAAATTAGCAAATTTTAAAATCTAATTTCTGTTAAATAATAACAGGCTTTCCTGCTGTCGGTACGTTGGGTTTTCATCTCTCAGTAGCAATCTAAGCTTAGAATGCAGCATTGCCACCTTACACAACCTATCACAATAATTCTGTTCAAGTCCTTCATCAAATACTCTTATTTCACCTTTAAAGTCAATAATATGCTTCCAGACTTTAAAAAAAATCAGATAATTCTTTGGAAAAATGATTTCCATGTTCCTTTTTGATCTTTTGGCTAAGAATTTAAATATTATCACTACGTGGTAAACAGGTAATAAATTCCTAAGTCATCTTAAGGAATTGAATTATCATTTCTGCATAGACTTTCTAAAGTTGGTCAAGTTTTAAAGTACATAAAAGTCTATATTTTTTTAGAAAAAAAATTCTATATGCAGTGTTACTGTTTGCCTTATTTTCTGGTTTCGTGTGTTTTATGACTTCAAGGATATATCTCCACACAGAAAAAGTAGAAAAGGGCCTTCCATATACCCAGCTACTATGGAAGTCAAGCAAGATGAAAATTAAGCAAGAGAGAGGTGGTGTATTTATCTCAGGCCTTCATCCTATTTCCTCTTTGGTCCTCATCATTTCATTTACATGGACTAAGACTCAAATCAACTCCTCACAATATCTGGATACCGTGAGAAATGTTTATGCTACTCAGAATCATGAGACATTGTGTACAATCATTTTCCATTTTCTGAGTACATTATGCTCCAGAGAACATACACATACACAAAAAAGTTGTTCAGGATCCAGGGCACTTGATCCCATAGAACTAATCATTCAAGTATGTTCCTATTTTCTTTCTGAGTGATTTCTGAATAACCTAGGGCTTTTAAAATTCATTTCAAATATACTTTGTTTTGACATTTATATTCTGAAGAGGAAATTTTATAAATATAGACCAAGTTTTGCCTGATTTCTCCTTCACCTATACCCTTATCAGTCACCTCAGATGTGTAGCTGGACATCTATGAAGTGCAGATGGTGCTAGTACCTCTCTCTGTGACTGTGGGAAAGATTTAATGAGCCATGTGTGAAAAATGCTCCAGAACGCTTGCTGTTCAGTAAGGACTTTGTGGTTCCACTATAGGGGTGGAACCATCTTATCATTTTCACTACAGCCTAAAGCACCAGAAAAATCAACTGCCACTTATAAGCACATTTGGAAGTGAAAATAAATAAAATATCTTAATTCATCTTCTGAAAATGAAATGGATACAAAAGCATAAAGTAACAACTATGTGAGCCAGAAGAAAGAAAATGACTAGTTGTCCAATTCAGCTCTTTTCCTCATCTACCTGGCTTTCTAAGATGGAAAAATGACAAAATAATGACATGTCCTTCCTATTAAGTAAAGTAGAAAGAACCCTAAGACAAATAATATTGATAGTTCATTGAGGCCTTAGTGGGCACTACAAACAAAGCAAAAGTCTTCCCACTTCATATCCTTCTGTAACAATCACAAAGGTGGTAGTCAAGGAAACAAAGGTCTTTCATGACTTAATAATTAGGGCAAGAATCCCAGCCCAAACGCCAAACTCTGACCATTCATTTCTGCCAAAAATTAAGCTTTATGACAGCCCCAAGAGTGATATTTAAATATTCATTTTACATGACAATTTGTTTCCTGTTTTTTTTCAGACAGTTGTCATTTCTGCCCAACATTTCATAATCCTGCCTTCTCCATACTGTCCAGAAAAATAACAAGATGTGTTGATAAAGGGTTGCATGAAACTAATACTAGTATATCTAAGACAACCTTTGTAAAAAGTATTTTACAGGTCTTTATTTTCTTCCATGTTTCTGACATCATAAGCTCACACCTAAAGCTGTATTGAATTAGACATTCTTCTTTCCTTTGTAGTGTGTGAATATATTGCATCAGTCTTTAATGCAAGAAATGCAGTCATCTAAAGCTTTTTATAAAGTCTTACTCTTGCCAAGAAAGTGATAGCTATTTTATTTACAAATCCATACTGCTGAAAATAATGTACTGGCTGGTTTTGTCTCAATTTGACACAAGCTAGAGTCATTAGAGAGGAAGGAGCCTCAGCTGAGGAAATGCCTTTATGAGACCCAGCTGTAAGGCTATTTCCAATTACTGTTCAATGGGGGTGGGGAGGGGCTCTCTGTGGGTTAAGCTATCCTTGTGCTGCTGGCCCTGACTTGTGAGAGAGGTAGGTGGGTGGGAGAGTACCCTCATAAAGGCAGGAGGAGGGAAATGTGATTGGTGGTTTCCTGAGGGGTGACCTGGAAGGGTGGATAACATTTGAAATGTAAATTAAAAAAATCCAATTAAAAAAAGAAAGCAGGTTGAACAAGCCAGGGAAAGCAAGCCAGTGAGCAGCACCCCTCCATGGCTTCTGCAGCACTTCCTACTTCTAGGATCCTGCCCTGGTTGAGTGCCTGTACTGACTTTCTTTGTTGATGAACAGCAACGTGAAAGTGTAGGCTGAATAAATCCTTTCTCCCTGAATTGCTCTTTTGGTCATGGTGTTTCATTTCACCATTAGAAACTGTCCCTACATAATATACTTGAACATTATTTTCTTTTTTACTTATGTATGTATGTATGCACACATGTCACATATACCACATGTGGTAATACCCAGTAGAAGAGCAGATGAGGGTATTGGGTAGCCTTAGAAATGGAGTTACAGTTGTTTGTAATTCTCCATACGCATGTCCTTTGAAAGAGCTGCAGATAGCTCTTAATTGCCTAGCCATCTTTCTAGTGCCGCTAAGCCTAATTTCTGATAATATATCATATGTCTGAAGCTCATTGTATACAAGTTGTATTGACTCTTTATAGTACATTTCTGAAGTATACAATTTAATTATCTCCATGTTAAAATGAATGACATAAAAATAAGAAAACTAAATATCTCTCCCGGTACCTCATAGTATCAGTAATCAAACCCAAGTTGAATTCTGGAGGGACCAATGAAAACATTATTTCAAGATGACTTTCAGCTGCTTTGAATTAACCAGTCTACAATTAGAGCTTCACAGCATTTGGTTGTAGAACTACTGGCCAATGTGGGTCAATTTGTTTAAATGAGCTTTTTGTCTTCATGTAACTGTCAGTGTCAGTTTTCATAATGTGATCAAGTTCTTGCTGGCCAGACACCACTACAATGTCTAATTTGGAAATGCACAAGCCTTGGAAGGGAAGATGACAACCCTGCAGTATCTGTAGCCAAAGGTTTAGCTCATTTGAACAAGCTTAATCTAATTTGTTTTAATAATAGCCATTTAATGTATATTACAAGGTACACAATTTAATATGGACCAGTATCTATTTTTTTAAACACACTGTAGTAGGTTTTTTTGTAATCTTCGTGACTCCCTAGAAATTCCATCAATTGAGAAAAGCAGAAATACCAAGGTTGCTTGTATATTTTTAAGGCTTGTTCATAAAGTTATGATTAGTGTATTTTGGAAACATAAACCAGATTGGCTAAACCATCTCATGTGAGCCTGATCTATTATTTTCTAAAAAGTAATAATTAACATTACACATAGCAAGGACACATTCAACTCTCTAGAGATCTTTGATTACAGTTCTAACTTTACAATCCAAGGTAAAGGAAAACTTATTTTAATTAAGAAAAGGTTAATTGAGTATCCAGGCTGTTGTGGTCAGAAGAAATATCAATGGGATGGTCTCTGAATGTTTCTGCTCGAGAGAATTGCATTTGTTTATTGAAG
This sequence comes from Apodemus agrarius, assembly GCA_964023405.1. Classification (NCBI taxonomy): domain Eukaryota; kingdom Metazoa; phylum Chordata; class Mammalia; order Rodentia; family Muridae; genus Apodemus; species Apodemus agrarius. The sequence goes on from OZ030009.1 coordinate 77,955,913, forward strand.
GGTAAGAACAAAAATGTTTTGCACCATTTTCATGTCATTTCAAAAAGAGCACTAAAATAAGTTACTGGCAATTTGATTTATAGTCAGTAGTATGTATCTAGTGGTTTGTCTAGAAGCTAGGCTAGCCTGCTTTTTTGCTGTAGCAAAATTCTTCAAATAATCAACTTTAAATAGTGTTTGTTTGGCATACAGTCTGAGAGGTTATCATCTATGGAGGCTTATCCTGTGACTTTGGGCCTAGTATGGCTGAGAAACACAAAGCAAAAAAGTAGAAAAATCTAGGATTACATAATCCCATTCAGAGGGATTAAACATGCCCAAAGACCTAACTTTCTCCTACTAGGCCTCATTCTTTTTTTTTTTTTTCTATATTCTTTGTTTACATTCCAAAGTCTTTCCCCTTTCCCAGTTCTCTCCTCACCATATGTCCTCTTACCCCCTCACCCCCCCACCCCCGCCCATTCCCCAATCACCCCCCCCCACCATTTCTCTGTTCTGGTACTCTCCTACAAAACTGGATCCAGTCTTTTCAGAACCAGGGTCCTCTCCTTCCTTCTTGGAAATCTTTTGATTTGCTAATTGTGCCTTGAGTATTCAGAGCTTCTGGGCTCATTAATATCCACTTATCAGTGATTGCAATTCATGTGTATTCTTTTGTGATTGGGTTAACTTACTTAGGATGATATTTGCCAGATCCAACCATTTGCCTACAAATTGCATGAATTCATTATTTTTAATTACTGAGTAGTACTCCATTGTATAAATATACTCCATTTTATGTATCCATTCCTCCATTGAAGAACATCTGGGCTCCTTCCAATTTCTGGCTATTTTAAATAAGGCTGCTATGAACATAGTGGAGCATGTGTCTTTATTGCATGCAGGGGAATCCTCTGGGTATATGCCCAGGAGTGTTATGACAGGGTCCTCTAGAAGTGACATGCCCAATTTTCTGAGGAACCGCCAGACTGATTTCCAGAGAGGTTGTACCATCTTGCAATCCCACCAACAGTGGAGGAGTGTTCCTCTTTCTCCACATCTTCACCAGCACCTGTTGTCTCTTGAGATTTTAATCTTAGCCATTCTGACTGGTGTGAGGTGGAATCTCAGGGTTGTTTTGATTTGCATTTCCCTGATGACTAACGATGTTGAACATCTTTTAAGGTATTTCTCAGCCATCCGAATTTTTTCATGTGAAAATTCTTTGTTTACCTCTGTACCCCATTTTTAATAGGGTTACTTGGTTATTTGGAATTCTTTGTATATATTGGCTATTAGCCCTCTGTCGAATGTGGGGTTGGTAAAGATCTTTTCCCAATTTGTTGGATGCCGTTTTGTCCTATTGACAGTGTCCTTTTTCTTACAGAAACTTTGTAATTTTATGAGGTACCAGTTGTCAATTCTTGATCTTAGAGCATAAGCTATTGGTGTTCTGTTCAAGAACTTTGCCCCTGTTACTAGGCCTAATTCTTAAAGGTTCCAACAAAGCCACAAAGCACCACAGACTCCTGATCAGCCAAAATGCTCTGAATTATATTATCCAGCTCTAAAAATTCATAACTAAAGACCTTGTAGGCTAATTCATTCTGTGTATGCAGAGTGTGTGTGTGTGTGTGTGTGTGTGTGTGTGTGTGTGTGTGCTTAACCAATTTATTATTACTCTTATGAGCATATGCTTAGAGCTGACCAATTGGAGTTGGAAAATCTATTAAGGAGCTGCTCTCTAGAAAAGAAACTGATTCTCCCTCTATAGGCAGAAACTTATTGCCTGTAGCTCTTCATCTAGAGAGAGAACTTTGTGAAATTTCCCTCACCCATGTCGACATGTCAGCTGGTGGTGTCAGTGTGCTGGTCATGATTGTTGAGGTTTGATGGGTGCAGCTTCCCTCTCATGTCTCAGAGTCTCTGTTACACCTGGTGTCTTGCTCCTCTGTTTATAATCTTTCTGCTCTCTCTTCTGTTTCCTGAGTCTTAGATGTAGGAAGTTCAGTTCACTTGCCCCCCTGTTGCATCATGCACTGGGTAATAGATTGTGAGAAAAAAAATAAAATATTAGTGACTCAATCTGAGTGTGCTTAATTTGTATATTTTTGTTCCTGGTTGCTGGATATTTGCCATCTAAAAATGGTGACTCCGATTCAAGTATCAAAGATAACACAAAAGTTAAGTTCACAATGTGTTTATTAGAAAATATTTGTGACTATAATCTCACACTCATGAAGTTGAGGCAACATGGATCCAAATTCAAGCCTGGCTTATATTAACAAATTCAAGATTTACTTGTAATATGCAGCAAGACTGTGCTGCAGTGTGTGTGTGTGTGTGTGTGTGTGTGTGTGTGTGTGTGCATGATTAGTAGTGGCTGATGAGACCTACAAATTTACATAGTTAAGCTGTGCTCACTGCCTGAGGCTTTGCATTTTTATACAACATGACTTATGCTAGCATCTAATGTGTCTTAAGTGCCCTATAGTGTGAACAAAACTGTGCTTGGCTAAGCTGAACATAGCAGATGCTGCCCAGGTTAGAAGCATCATATATGAAGGACAGAAGTAAAATGAATTATGATCCTTAAAACTAAACATTATCATTTTTCATGTCACATATATGACAATTGTTGAAATTACCTGATATAATTTACATCATCACATAATATATTAGCAAAGATTTAGGAATTAGATGTGATACCACTACAGATAGAATTTCACAACAACATAGTTTTCTTTGCCCACTCTAACAAAAATATTTACCACCCGAGAATTGTTTATAAACAACATTAAGCTATGTCTCCCAGTTTGGGAAGTTGAAAGACCAACTTCAAGGCCCTGTCAGGCTAGGTTGCATCTTCCTATGGTAGGAAACTCAAAACAGCTCCAAGGCCTTCTTTCACAAGAACACTGATATCATTCAGAAAAACTCCATGCTAAAGACATAAACACCTTCAATGACTCTCACATTCTATTTTCATTATATTGGGTTAACTATGGATGATGAAGAGTGCAGACTGAAGAGAAGCCGGTGGGGATGAAAGAAGGTGAAGTAATACTTAACAGCTAGTAATAATTGGCTCATCAGGACAGCATAGAAGCTTGCTCTCATCAAACTGTGTCCAGCTTCAGATAAACATTGATAGGAAAAGATAGAGAAGGAAATCTAAGATAATGGGGATATTGAAGATTTAGAACTTAAGTACATATATTGGATATAAGCCCTCTGTCAGATGTAGGGTTGGTGAGGATCTTTTCCCAATTTGTTGGTTGCTGATTTGTCCTTTTGACCATGACTTTTGCCTTACAGAAACTTTGTAATGTTGTGAGATCCCATTTGTCAATTCTTGATCTTAAAGCATAAGCTGAGAAGGAAGGAGTGGCCCCTGGATCTGGAAAGGCCAATGCATCATTGTAGGGGAATACCAGAACAGGGAAGTGGGGAGGGGAGGATGGGGGAACACAGGGAGGGAAAAGGGCATATGGGACCTTTGGGGGGTGGGGAGTCAGGAAAAGGCAAATCATCTGAAATGTAAATAAAAATATATCCAATAAAAAAAAAAAACCAAGAACTTGAGTGCAGTGATCTTCCGTAAGAGATTTAAAATAGAAGATTGACATGACAAGACACCAATTGAAAGACAATTAAGGCATCTTGGTGGACAGCTGCCAGGTCAATGATGGATACAACAGTCAAAGATGCTACAATGCAGCCAGCTACTTTACACAGTGGAGGGTTCAGCAGAGGCTGTCCTGGAAGTAGTGAAACTGGTATTGCATTTTAGGAAAGCTGCTTGGGGGTCTGTAGAGATCAAGCATATATGGGAAGTGAGAGCAAGGAAACATGAAGTATGCATATGTATGCAAACACATATATGCATATATATATATACATATATATATATATATCTTTCTAGATATTATCTTTTCAGTTTATATAAATTTACTTGTATGTATGTTTACATACATACAAGGGCTCACATTTTGGAAGTTGACATTCTATTGCCATGTTCTTGCCTGAGAAAGGCAATTTCCTGCTCTAGCTTTCTGTACTTTCCTGTAATACTTATGAGTTTGAGGCCTTATGGAATTTTCTCCGTCTACTTTGGCATATCCATTCGTATGGTCCCTGTCTTGCTCATATTTAGGCAGCCATGTTGGTGAGACCTTATTAGTATAACCTCTGACATTACTAAAAGACAAAATCTCACCACAAATTTCCTGATCTTCTAACTCTTGTAAACTTCCATCCGCATCTTTAATATTTCATGAGCCCTGGGTGTCAGTGTGTGTTGTAGGTGTATAAACTACTACTGGGATCCACAACCCTACAGTTTGATTGGTTGTAATGTTCTGTAGTGATCTCCATCTGTTACAAAGAGAAGTTTCCTTGATCAGGGGTAAAGACTGCACTTATCTGTGGGTCTAAGGAAAAGTGTTTATAGACTGTTGTTAAAGATTATGCTGGTTTACTAAATTGTGCTTGTGAATCCATAGCAGAGTAGTTAGCTAGGTTTCAAGCACTTCTAAGGTAGGTATACCATTACCTAGGGTTATCTTCCCATGCAGAAAGCATATGTGTGTATGTGCATGCATGTGTGTGTATAACACAAATTTATTTATATTTACATGTATTACCAATTCTTTTTAGTATGAATCCTTGTGACTATTCTAGCCATCCTTATGGTTATTTTACCCATCTATTTCTTAATTCTGCATGTACCTTCCTACTCTTTCCTACAAAGTGCCCCCTTTCCAATTTCTCCTTTTGGGTCTCTTGTATCCTGTTCTTCCCTTTACTCTCCTCTAATCTTCTTTGATATTTAACAATTTCCTGCCCTAAAGTGCTCCCATTTCTGATTTTTTTTAAATCAGATCACTTGTGACATGCTTTTTCCCTCTCCATTACTCCTCAACTCCTGTCCCCTATCCTGGCAGTGGTTCTGCTTCACTTTCCTAGATTATGTAGTTACCCCAGTCTATGCATTTGCATCTGAAAACTTGGAGCTAGAAGCCTTCAGTGAGAGAGAACATGTGATGCGTGTAATGCTTGTCTTTCTGGATTGGTTTTCCTCACTTAATATGATGTTTTCTAGTTCCATATCTTTACGTGTAAAGTTCAAGGCTTCAATTTCCGTTACAGCTATAGTATTCCATAATATGTATGTAACAATTTTTTACTATTCATTAATCAGTTTTAGGGTATTAGGTTATTTCTATCATGAACGCTTACCACAGCATTGTTCTTTTTGCTTAAGATTGTGTTGGCTATCCTGCACTTTTTAAGTCAATGTTTCATGTTTCTGTGAAGATGGGAATTTTGATTAGAATCACACTGAAGGATTTTGGCAAAATGCTCTTTTTCACAAAGTTGACTCTTTCAATCCATGAGCATGGGATGCCGTTCCATTTTCTAGTTTCTCTATCTTTTTCTTCAAAATTAAAAGTCTTCATTATAAAAGCCCTTAACTCCTTTCATTATGTTTACCTTTAGATATTTTATTCTCTGAGGCTATTTTTGAATGGGAGTGTGTCCATGGTCTCCTATTCACACATAAACGACCTATAAAAACAAAATCAGAAACTAGTACTACAGAAAATGCCTGTAAAGTTATTTGGCCTCTGGTTCCTATCCCCCTAGGTAGTGTCAGTGGTGGGTTCCCCTCTCATGGTATGGGTCTCAAGCAGGACTAATAATTGGATGGCCACTCTCACAGTATCTGTACCACCTATACCCAAGAACATTTTACAGGCAGGACAAATTATAGGTGGTTTTGTCGCTAATTGAGTCACAATTTCTCCACTGGATGCCTTGCCTGGGTACAGGAGATGGCCAGTTCAGGTCCCATATCCCCATTACTATGAATCTTAGCTAGGGTCACCTTTATAGAGTCCTGGTAATTCCCATTGTCCTATGCTTCTACCTTGCCTCCAAAATGCCCTGGAATTCCAGTTGTCTGTCCCAGTTCTCTAACCCTCGATACTCCCCGAACAAAATTTCTCCTGTTCCTGTTAGCACATACCCTCAGTCAGTCCACAATACCTATTCTATTTCCCCTTCCCACTGAACTCTCCTTGTTACTTAGCCTCTCTGGGTCTGTAGATTGTAGCATGATTATCTTTTACTTTATAGCTCATATAAATTTTATGATGTTATTTTTTAACAGCTGAGTAATACTCCATTGTGTAAATGTACCCCACTTACTTTATCCATTATTCAGTTGGGGGACATCTAGGTTGTTGCCAATTTCTGGCTATTACAAATTAAATGCCTATTAACATAGTTGAGGGCATGTTCTTTTGGAAGGATGATGCATCCTTTGGGTATGTGCCCAGGAGTGCTATAGCTGGGTCTTGAGGTAGATAGATGCTTAATTTTCTGAGACACTGCCATATTGGTTTCCACTTCAGACAGTAATAAAATAGTGTTGCCTTTGCTCCACATCCCTGCCGACCTGAGCAGTCACTAGTGGTTTTTTTATCTTAGCCATTCAGATAGGTATAAAAAGGGATTTCAAAGTCAATTTTATTTGCATTTCCCTAATGGCAAAGGATGTTAAATTGTTTTCACATGCTTTTCAGCATATTAAGTATTCTCTGTCTAGACCTGTATCCCATTTTAAAAATGTATTATTTGTTTTGTTGATGTATAATTTCTTGAGTTCTTTGTATATTTTGGAAATTAGCTCTGTCAGATATAGAATTGGTAATTATTTTCCAATTCTGTACACTACTGTTTTGTCCTATTATTGATGTCCTTTGCTTTCAATAGCTTCTCAGTTTCGTGGAGTGTCATTTACCATTATCTTTGTGCTTGTGCTAATGATGTTCTGTTCAAGAAGTTGTCACCTGAGCCACATGTTCAAAACTATTCCCTACTTTCTCTTCTATCAGGTTCAATATATTGGGTTTTATATTCAGGTCTTTGATTCACTTGGCCTTTTGTGCAGGATGATAGATATGGCAGATTCATTTCACTTTTCAAGTACTGATATATTATATACATATTTGCCATAGTATGAATTGGCTTAATTAGAAGTTGTTCAGCAGTTGACCCTGAATAGATGGTTTTTCCTACTTGTTATATCTACCACATAGAACTACCAAACCTCTCTAATCTCGTCTAGTTAATAATATTATTTGTTAAAAATATATTTTATTAATTTTTAACCTTACTTTGATGCAGCTATAATAAATTAGTTTATTTATATCTTCTGAACCTATTCTTATAGCATGTGTGCCATCATTAGTTCTTTTAAATATTTTTCATATAAATAAAATCAATTAATAATTTACCTTAGTACTACTTGTAGAAGAGTATGTTTTCCAATTCAAAACAGATCTTTTACAACACACAATGAAACAAAAGCCTAGTCCCTACCCAGATATTTGACTAACTACATTACTTGCTATTATTTCTTGAAGTCTTTATTATATCAGTAATGTCTAAATATTTTGTTTCATCATTTTGGATTTTAAGAACCCCTACCTTACTTCCCTCATTTATTCTACACACTAACCAAATCCCTAGACTTAGTTAAATAGGTTTTTAATCTCTAAGTCCTATAAAACCAAGTATAATTTTGTTCATTGGAGAAAGACCAATAATTATTATCAATATATTTTAATGTGAATGTAATTTTGTAATCAGAGAGTGACTCAATTTCATACCAATTTTTTGCTTCTGGGGAAAAGGAATTGATCTGGGAGAAAACAAACTCAAAGTTATAGATCTGTGAAAGTTATTAACCTCTCGATGCCCCATTTAGATTTCCATTCTGCAGGAATCAACGATAAATACGCCCATCCATTTCATGTTCCTCATTAAAGCAGAAAGTTAACAGGATACCAGCACTTCTTGTTTGGACTTTAAACTTTGAATTCTTTATATTTTTCTAAGATGATTTCAGTTCCCTGGAAGGGAACAAGCTTACAAGTGTCCCCAGCCTTCTTTGACAGCTCTTTCCATATGACATAAGTACCACAGTCATCATACCTGTGTCCTTAATGAACTAATTCTATAACTCTGATGTGGGCTCATTATCATTCAAAATCCTAGACCATGTCACCTTCTTCTCTTTGTACAGCTGATTATTTTAAAACTGTTTTTGGAAATCTGTCATTGAGAAATGACAAACTCCTGAGTTTTCTTCCCACTAGTTGTTGTTGGTTGGATCAATCAGTAACTGCATATTTATTAGATTTACTACATTCTCTTCTGTCATATCATCTTTCCAACACCTTTGTTCTCTGAATACCCATCTAAATACAGCAGTGAAATAAAAAAGCTGCCTGTTGCCTCTGATTGACAATTAGGCATTGGCACTAAGCCAAGCTGCCTGAGCCAGCGCTAATACGATTCACAACTGGAAGAGACAATCAATTAATCAATACTATAATCTGGAACTGAGCACAGTAGCTCCAGCTACCCACTCTCAGCTATTAGATTCAACTGACTGACATCATTTAGGATTAGCCAAGTAAAGAGGAAGAAAACTGAAGATTCCTTTAAGGATATTTTACCCTAAAATTGCAGCATTATCTTCGTTTTTTTTTTTTTTTGTATAGTGCTACAACAGTGTAATCTAATATTACAGTGAAATATGATATAGCAGATAAATCTGATATAAAAATTCTAAAGAACAAACATAGTAAATTTGAACAAGAACACTAATAGAATTCTTGGTTTGAGTTTAAAGAAAATAATTTCATTTAAAGTAAGGCTATACTGAGAAATTTAAATATCATGAATTAAGATGGATTTTCTGACATTATTAGGAATTTCCTGATATAATTTTACATATTCAAATGGTCATATACTTATATTATTTGTATTACTTGAGTAAATAATCACTGTTTAATTTATATAGACAAAATAATTATGGAAACATGTATGTTCTTAATCTGCTTTAATCTACAAACAAGCAATTTTTTAAAAATTAAATGTAAAATGAGAGGCAGGAGGCAGCTCAACAGTTAAGACCATGTGTTCTAAAGTCAAAAAGACCTGACTTTAGATTCAAACACACAAACAATTGAGCATGGCTCCCTGAAAATACCTGTCACCCTGGTTCTGAGAGAGGAGCTGTCATAAGCTCTGGATTGACCTACTGAGAGAGCTGAAAATTTAAGACCCAAGTTCAAGGTCTGAACAAGCCTCAATGGTAAAAGACAACAAAAGAAAGATAAAGACACCAAATGCCTTCTAGTCCCCTGGGCCACACACAGGTGATATACCCACAGATATACTCTTATATACTCACACTAGGATGCAGTCATATATTAATAAATAAAACAAATCTTTTAGAAAAGAGAACTCATACAAGTCTGGCAAAAACAATAACAAATAAAACCTCTGGTATGTCCTAGAAGAACTATAAAATGTGGCAGCACTTTGAAGGTCAAAGTTCCAGCCAGGGCAGTCTATGTAATGATGAATGTCAAATTTCACTAGGAAGTGCTATCCCTATGATCAGTGCTGCTGTGGGTTCAGTTGTCTTTGGATCTGGGCATGCTTAGGCTCGGACATTCTGACAACCCATAACTTATAGTGTGTCTAATCTGGTACTATGAAAGCCGAAAGAGGATGTGAACTTTTTTCTTTTAAAAAGTGAAACATAGAGCAATCTTCTTTGAATTCAGCAGACATGAGAAGGGAGACCAGGTTTTCTGCCATCATATTTCTCAGTGGCATGATTTGATCTGCCTCACGCTGAGGGCCCCATAGAAAGCCTGTCTTTACAATAAAGAATTATCCCATCTTTCATAACTGGAAAATGCAATGAGGAAATATCTCATATTTGATCCTGATTATGTGGTGGCAAGTTGAGGAAAGGTGATCAGATTATAATCTGAGTTTATATGTTTTTCCAATGTTTAGCATTTATACATAACTCAAAGAACATTGGAAATTCAAAAGTCCTTTAAGGGATGCCACAGACCAAACTGAGGGATTTCATATGACCTAGAGTTGGTAAAAAAAATGATGAATTCATGAAATTCTTAGGCAAATGGATGGAAAATAACATCCTGAGTAAGGTAACCCAATCATGCATGGAATGCACTCACTGATAAGTGGATATTAACCCAGAAGCTTAGAATACCCAGGATACAATTCACAGACCACATGAAGCTCAAGAAGAAGAAAGACCAAATTATGGATACTACTGTCCTTCTTAGAAGGGAGATCAATACCCATGGGAAGAGATACAGATACAAAGTGTGGAGCAGAGACTGAAGGAAAGGCCATCCAGAGACTGTCCCACCTGGGGATCCATCCCATATACAGTTAAAAAACCCAGGCACTATTGTGGATGCCATCAAGTGCTCGCTGACAGGAGCCTGGTGTAGCTGTCTCCTGAGAGACTCTGCAAGTGCCTGACAAATACAGAAGTAGATGCTCACAGCCAACCAATGGACTGAGCACAGGGTCCCAAATGGAGAAGCTAAAGGACCCAAGAAGCCAAAGAGGTTTGTGCCCCATAGGAGGAACAAGAATATGAACCAAACAGTACCCCCACAACCCCCAGAGACTAAACCACCAACCAAAGAGTACACATGGAGGGACCCATGGCTCCAGGCTCATATGTAGCAGAGGGTGGCCTTGTCTGGTATCAATTGGAGGATAGGCCCTTGGTCCTGTGAAGGGTAGTTGCCCCAGTATAGAGTAATGCCAGAACAGGGAAGCAGGAGTGGATGGGTTGGTGAGCAGGGGGAGGGGTAACAGGATAGGAGTGTTCAGAGGGGAAATGAGGATAACATTTGAAATGGAGTAAAGAAAATATCTAATAAAATATGAAATCAAGACAGACACAGATCTTTGTATTGTGACCTTTAGACATGTTATTTGTGGTATTTTTGAGTCACATAAAGTAAAATAAGACTTTAGAAATAACACAAAAGTTTTGGGAGAGAGAAATTAAAATAGAAGCAAGGAACTATGTGCTTTACTAAGAAATTTGTGTATTAAATGAATTGGTAATGTTCCATTAAGGACAACATGATTTTGGCCATATCAGCTTCCACTGAAAATGATTTGTATTCATATTTCATAGTACCTAATAGCTGTCCCTATAACTGAACTATATATTATAAATAGAATTTTATGAAAGAGCACATGTTTAATTTAATAAATTGATTTTTATTTCACTGAGACAAAGGGCAGCATTAATTTTCAGACTACCTGCCTACAAAAATAATCCATGAACAAAAGAAAAATAAAAAATAAAAAATAAACTTAAAATGTGAATGAAATTTAAAATGTTGGCATTTAAATATTTTTGCTAGAAAGATAATTGAGTCACATTCAAGTTTATCTTAAATAAATGCATACCTATTTTTCTCTTTAAATACTGAAAGCTAAAACTAGAATTATTGTGCTTTTTTAGTTGGCTTATTTTTCTGCTATAAACTCTGAATACGTAATTGAAATGTTACACAGTTGTAAATGAAATAATAAAATATCCAATTTTGAGCAGAAAACAAGGACTTAATCTTTCATGTTACTTGTTTCAAACTATCTAACTTCATTTTAGCAAAATTTTGACATAATACACAAATACATCTGTAACAGAGTAGGGTGTTTTGTTTTAATATTGTATTTCAAACAGCACTTAGGTAGATTCAAATTTTAAATTGCTGAAAGTATATGAAAAGTCAGTAATTTAAAATAAAAAACCAAACCAAACCAAACCAAACCAAACCAAAACGAAAAAAATCTCCCTTCATAGAACAGACCGGCTTCAGCAATCCATGTGTTCACACCAAATATCTCCCTAATACCTCACTTCAGCACTCCAGGTGATGACAACAGAGAATCTCAAGGCCCAGCTTTAGCCCTCCAAGTGCTGATGCCAAGCCTCTCCTCGAGGCACTAAAGCAAACCTGGAAGCAGCAACAACCAGATTTTAAGACAAAGTCTACTACCCTGAAGGACTCTATGAGCATACTTTCTTGACATGAGAAAGGAAGTTTAGAAAGGTGTACTAGACCATGGAAAGCATCATCTACAAGGACTACTTCATGAATAATAATATGCTCCAAGTATTTTCTGAACTCATACCTGTAACCAACTCTGAAATAAAGCTTAAAGTCCAGTATCTATCACTATTTCACTTCTACTGCACAGCATCTGAAACGTCACAATACCTTACATTGCAAATTAAAATCAAGATCATGCCAATGCCAAGACAATGCACATGATTGTCAGCAATGATATAGGGATCATGTGTGAAAACAAGAAAGACGTTTGCAGAATATTCTATAATGAAGAGATTTAAGCTCTGGAATTGGACTCTTTTGTTGGGTCTACCAGTCACCAATAATATAACTTTTACAGGTTTAAACCTGTCTTGGCTTTGGTTTACTCTTGGTACAGTGAAGGTGCCATTAACTTCCTCCTGAATTTAAGTGATTGAATAAGGCAAGGCATTACACATTGTCAACCAATATATAACTTTAATTTAGCTAAGGAATATACTACAAAGTAAGGTGCTAGGTTGAAGAGACATTTTCAAAATCGGCAGCTGTAATCCAGAAACCTAGGACACAGAATAAACTATAATCTAGAAGCTAAGGACACAGAATATAGAAGTATAATTTGTCAAGGAAACTGAAGCTTAACTCCTTGGTAGAGCTTGCCATATAAAGAATTTCCCCTCAAAACAAAACACTGACTAAAATAAACTTATTTTATTTATATATTTATTTACTTTACCATTAAGGAATGAATCCAGTCCCTTGCAGTTCTCAGTAAAAGAAAGTTATTTTATATTACTCTTCTCCCACAGTATTAAAAAAATCAAAACAAACAAACGAAAACATAAACAAAATTCCCAAAGAGTACTCTGTATATGGAGACGACCAAGGAATCATTTGTGATGCTAGAACTTAAAAACATAATGGTGTATGTCTAAGCTAAAACTCAGAATTCTATAAGCAACAAGATTGTAAACATGATCCATTGCAGTGGAGAGGAAGACTGTTTTGACTATGTTAATTCTGTCACTGGAAATGTCAAGGACAATGAATTTCTGTGTATTTCCTTCAGACTACATTAGAGGCTCATAGAGTTGAAGTTTAGCAAAATGGTCTCACCCATTATAAGAACGTCAAGAGAAACAGAGAAGAGGAGAAGAAACTTAAAAAAAAAAAAACAGTGAAGGACTAAGCATTTAAGGACTGGTGAAAAGTGCTACTCAGGGTGGCAGTGTGAACCATATCTGCCAATATGCCATGCAAAGGACAGATGGGATCCAGCTTTGAACATCAGCTACTACAAAGAAGAACCAAACTTATGCTCTGTCATAGATGCAGCATTGCTATGCTCTGTTTTCTCTTTCACCACTTCATTTATTCTAGTCCAACACCAGTGACAAAGATGAATGAGAAAAGGGAAATTCAACCTGAAGTTAAATCCATAGTTTTAATATATTGACAACATCAGACTCTAAAATTACTGAATTGAAACAGTTTTATATTTAAAATTGCCATAGGTTTTCCTGGCATCTATAAATGGGCAGAAACTTAATTGTCCTTGCTGAAATTAATATTGAAGAACAGAAAAACTAGCCATTGAAGAAAAAATAAATAGATAATAAAGTTGTTTCGCAATTATGTTCGTTTGCTTCATGATTACACCTACTAATATAGTCATTCAGATTCCCCGAGTTTGCTATGTTTATATCTATATTAACTCTGCGATTTATATAAACTGAATGAGCTGAAAACTCAGACTATGTGCTTCATTATAATGAGTATTATAGTAAATATCGCTCTTGGGAAAAATACCATTCTGGGACCTGAAATAAAGTGGATTTTATATACTCTAATAATGTTAGGTTTCTGAGAAATGAGAAAAACATTTAAACAAGTATGACAGGCAATATAATGACCCTCCCCAAGACAATTGCATGTAAATTCACAAAACTATTAAGTATATTATTTTACATGACAGTGGAAATTAATGACCTATGAGGAGGCACAGAGAGTATCCTGAACTTGGGGTGATTCTAATGAAATCACAAAGGCTCATAAAGAGGAAAAGAGATAAAAGCATCCATCTGAGAACATTGATGTGACTGGTCAGATGAGGCAGATAGCAGGGAAAAAAACAAAACATGGTTTTTAGAGTGCTAGCTTTGAAGACAAAGGAAAGAGGTGCATGCTAAAGAAGGGAACTTCTAGACGTTCTTAAGAGACCCTCTTACTCTAGAAGGAATACACTTTCCTTTAGATTCCTCAGAGAAGAGACTGGAATACAACATATTTGTTCAGTGATAAGCAACAGGTCTACATAGCAGCATAGTGTCCACATAAAACTAATGTAGCAAACATGATTGAGACACAATGATAGAGTGGTAACAGAAATATAAAGCCATTTTAGGCATCAAGTTTCAGAATGCATTACCTTATCAAAAAATCTAGAATGGGCTTCTTGAGAAGATGGTATGCAATTTAATATTTGAAGAACAATTTCTTGAAAGGAAAATCTAGAAGAGAAAAATGAATGCCTAGTAATAGAAAAGGACAAGACTTGCCTGAAAGAATTAGAGAAAATGTTCTCTGCCTTTACAGAAGGACATAAGAATGATGTCTCATAATGAAATTGATAAATATATTGAGACTATATTCAGCTATGTGTAGTCTGAACTTTTATCACAAGAACAGCAGGAATACATGAAAATTTGAATAGTGAAGTATTATTACTATACTTTCATGTGTATACTGTGAGGAATTAATAGGGAAAAAATTGGGGCTGGAGAAGTGGCTCAGTAGTTAAAATGACTTTTCCAAAGGATCCAGGTTAAATTTCCAGCCCACACATGGCAGCTCAAAACTATCTGTAACTCCAAAATCTTGTGAGACATAACATGTGGACAAAACACAAATGCACATAAAATAAAATTAAAAAATTTAAAAAAAGAAGAAAAATTTAAGGCAAGACCATTTCAGAAGAAATATCCATCATTCAGAATGATGATGGCATTTTCTTGGACTTAGGTGGTAGCTACACAAATGAATAGAAGTATCCAGAAAACAATCTGGCACTTGAACATAAGTGATCTCATCATTTGTTAGCTAAAGAGGTGCCCAGGCAGATGAGGGAGCATTTCTGATATAGAAAATGCAAAAGAAAAATCAAATATGGTAAAGTTAAGAAGAATCATCAGCATACATCTCAAGGAATGGTATATGGCATTCAGTTTATAATATCTGTTTTCAAATACTATTAAATATAAGTAAGCAATTGAGTATTCAGACAGAATTCTAGGCAGGGGCATTGGATTTGGGCTTGGGAAATAATTTGGGTAACATCAGCTAATGTCAGACCTAATAACTTTGGAGGTACAAGCCATTCCAAAACACTCTTGGATTTGTCTTAGATTCTTGGATTTCTTAATCATCAGAGTGAAACAAATACAGAAAGAAAACACTGGTACTTTGCATGTTAACAGAATTTTAAAGAAAATCCTGACAGAAAAATAGAAGAAACATTCTAAGAAAAAAATTAGAGTAGAGAGGAAAATGAGGCAAGCTGAGAGAGTTACACTGCAGACAATAAGCAAAAGTGATCAAAAGAAGAGTCCAACAGAGTCAAATGTTTCTGGGATTTAAGAATCCTGTTTCAATGTCCATGTCTTGAAATGCATAGGTATCTAAAGCTAGTATAAGAGCTAGGCCAGGGACATGATACAGGGAAATTTGACATTGGGTGGCATCAAGACTATAAATATGAACACACTGAAGAATTTTTACTATAGAGGGAAAGAAAAATGTTTCCAGAGAGACTTAAGATTACATATTTTTTATGATTTTTGTTAATATTATTATCAGTTTCTTATTACTTTCTGTATATTTATCATTAAAAGCATTCTTTTTTGTTTAGAGATCTGTATCTTTCTTAATAGAAATATTCTTTATGTCCTCTTTCCTAGTCCCCCCCCCCGAAAACTCCCTAACCCATCCCGCCTCCCACTGCTCACCAATCTACCCACACCCACTTCTTTGTCCTGGCATTCCCCTATCCTGGGGCATCTAGCCTTCTCAGGAACAGGGGCTTCTCTTCCCTTTGATATACAACAAGGCCACCCTCTGCTGCATATGCATCTGGATCTATGGGTCCCTCCATGTGTACTCTTTGGATGGTGGCTTAGTCCCTGGGAGCTCTGCAGATACTGGTTGGTTCATATTATTGTGCCTCCTATGGCACTGCAAACTCCTTCAGCTCCTTGGGTCCTTTCTCTAGCTCCTCCATTGGGGACCCTGAAATCAGTCCAATGGTTGACTGAGAGCATCAACCACTGTTTTTGTCAAGTAACAGCAGAGACTCCCAGGTGACAGCTATGTCAAGCTCCTGTCAGCAAGTGCTTATTGGTTTCCACAATAGTGTCTGGTTTTGGTAACTGTATGTGGAATGGATCCCTAGGTGGGGCTGTCTCTGAACAGTCTTTCCCTCAGACTCTACTCCACACTTTGTCTCTGTATCTCCTCCTGTGGGTATTTGGTTCCTCCTTCTAAGAGGGACCTGAGTACCCATACCTTGTTCTCCCTTCTTCTTGAGCTTGATTTGGTCTGTGAAATTATCTTGGTTATTTCAAGCTTCTGGGCTAATATCCACTTATCACTAAGTGCAAACCAATTGTATTCTTTTGTGATTGGGTTACCTTATTCAGGGTGATATTTTCTAGTTCCATCCATTTGCCTAAGAATTTCATGAATTAATTGTTTTTAATAGCTGAGTAGTATTCCATTGTGTAAACGTACCACTTTTTTTTATCTATTCCTCTTTCCAGCTTCTGACTATAAATAGGGCTGCTATGAACATAGTGGAGCATGAGTCCTTATTACACGCTGGAGAAACCTCTGGGTATATGCCCAGGAGTGTTATATCAGGGTCTTCCTGTACTATTATGCCCAATTTTTTGAGGAACTGTCAAACTGACCTCCAGAGTGGTTGTACCAGCTAGCAATCCCACCAGCAATAGAGGAGTGTTCCTCAATCTCCACATTTTGCCAGCACCTGCTGTCTCTTGAGCGTTTGATCTTAGCCATTCTTACTGGAATGAGGTGAAATCTCAGGGTTGTTTTGATGAGCATTTTCCTGATGACTAAGGATGTTGAACATTTCTTTAGGTGCTTCTCAGCCATTCGATGTTCTACAGTTGAAAATTCTTTGTTTAGCTCTGTACCCCAATTTTAATAGGGTTATTTGGTTCTCTGGAATCTAACTTCTTGAGTTCTTTGTACATATTAGATATTAGCCCTCTGTCAGATATAGGGTTGGGAAAGATCTTTTCCCAATTTATTGGTTGCTGCTTTGTCAGATTGACAAGTGTCCTTTGTCTTAAAGAAACTTTGTAGTTTTATGTGGTACCAGTTGTCAATTCTTGATCTTAGAGCATAAGCTATTGGTGTTCTGTTCAGTAAATTTTTCCCTGTGCCCATGTGCTAGAGGCTCTTCCTCAGGTTCTTTTCTATAAGTAAATGTGTGTCTGGTTTTATGTAGAGTTCCTTAATCCACTTGGACTTGAGCTTTGTACAAAGAAATATGAAGGGATAGATTTGCATTCTTCTGCATGCTAACTGCCAGTTGAAACAGCACCATTGGCTGAAAAGGCAATCTTTTTTCACTGGATGATTTTAGCTCCTTTGTCAAAGATCAAATGACCAAAGGTAGATGGGTTCATTTCTGGGTCCTCAATTCTATTCCATCAATCTACCTGCATGTCACTGTACTGATACCAAACGGTTTTTATCACTATTGCTCTGAAGTACTGCTTGAGGTCCAGGATACTGATTCCCTGTGTGGTTCTTTTATTGTTGAGAATAGTTTTTAGCTCTCCTTGGTTTTTTGTTATTCCAGATGAATTAGAATTGCTCTTTCTAACTTAATGAAGAATTGAGTTGTGATTTTTGATGAGGATTGCATTGAATATGTAAATTGCTTTTGTCAAGATGGCCATTTTTACTATATTAATCCTACCAATTCACAAGCATGGGAGATCTTTCCATCTTCTGAGGTCTCCTTCAATTTCTTTTTTTCAGAGACTTGAAGTTCTTATCATATAGATCTTTCACTTGTTTGGCTAGAGTCACAAGATACTTTATATTGTTTGTGACTAATGTGAAGTGTTGTTTCCATATTTTTTCTCAGCCTGTTTATCCTTTGGGTATAAGAAGGCTACTGCTTGTTTGAGTTAATTTTCTATCCAGCCACTTTGCTGAAAGGTGTTTATCAGCCTTACAAGTTCTCTGGTAGAGTTTTTGGGGTTGCTAAGGTTTACTATCATATCATCTGCAAATAGTGATAGTTTGATTCCTTCCTTTCATATTTGTATCCCTTTGACCTCCTTTGGTTATCTAATTGCACTAGCTAGAGCTTCAAGTACTAGATTGAATAGATAGCCTTGTCTAATCCCTGATTGTAGTGGGATTGCTTCAAGTTTCTCTCCATTTAGTTTGATGTTGGCTACTGGTTTGCTGGATATTATCTTTACTATGCATAGGTATGGGTCTTGTATTTCTGACCACTCCAAGACTTTTAACATGAAATGATGCTGAATTTGTCAAATGATTTTTCAGCCTCAAATGAAATGATCATTTTTTTTCTTACTTTGAATTTGTTTATGTAGTGGATTACATTGATAGATTTTTGTATACTGAAACATCCCTGCATCCCTGCCTACTTCATTTTGGCTAATGATCATTTTGATGTGCTCCAGGATTCTCTTGCCAAGAATTTTATTGAGTATTTTTTGCATCAATATTCATAAGGGAAATTGGTCCTAAGTTCTCTTTCTTTGTCTTTTCTTTGTGTGGTTTTGGTATCAGTGTAATTTTGGCTTCAAAGAACAAGTTGGGTAATATACCTTCTGTTTCTATTTTCTGGAATAGTTTGAAGAGTATTGGAGTTAGGTCTTCTTTGAAGATCTGATAAAATTCTGCACTAAAATCATCTGGTCCTGGTCCTGTGCTGGGTTTTATGTGTGTGTGTGTGGGTTTTTGTTGTTGTTGTTGTTGTTGTTGTTGTTGTTGTTGAAAGACTTTCAATGACTGCTTCTAGTTCTTCATGGGTTATAGGACTGTTTAGATGGTCTGATTATCTGATCTTGATTTAACTTTGGTATTTTGTCTAGTAAATTGTCCATTTCTTCCAGATTTTCCAGTTGTGTTGAGTATAGGCTTTTGTAGTAGGATCTGATGATTTTTTTGAATTTCCTCAATTTCTGATTTTGTTAATTTGGAAACTGTCTCTGTGCCCTCTTGTTAGTCTGGCTAAGGGTTTATATATCTTGTTTATTTTCTCAAGGAACCGGCTTCTGGTTTTGTTGATTCTTTTTATAGTTCTTTTTGTTTCTACTTGGTTGATTACAGCCCTGAATTTGATGAATTCCTGCCATTTACTCCTCTTGGGTATATTAGCTTCTTTCTGTTCTAGAGCTTTCAGGTGTGCCGTTAAGCTGCTAGTGCATGTGCTCTCTCCAGTTTCTTTTTGGAGGCACTCAGAGCTATGAGTTTTCCTCTTAGTATTGCTTTCATTGTGTCCCATAAGATTGGGTATGTTGTGCCTTCGTTTTCATTAAATTCTAACAAGTCTTTTCTAGATTAAAGATTTCTTTATTTCTTCCTTGATCTCATAGGAGGTATGGGATTATTTCAATCTTCTTACATCTGTTGGGGTCTGTTTTGTGACTGATTATATGGTCAATTTTGGAAAAGGTAAGATTAGGTGATGAGAAGAAGGTATATTCTTTTGATTTAGGATGAAATGTTCTATAGATAGCTGTTAAATCCATTTGTTCCATATCTTTTATAAGTTTCGCTGCATCTCTGTTTAGTTTGTGTTTCCCTGATCTGTCCATTAATGAGAATGGGGAGTTGAAGTCCACCACAATTATTGTGCGAGGTGTAATGTGTGCTTTGAGCTTAAGTAAAGTTTCTTTTATGAATATGGGTACCCTTGGATTTGAAGCATATGTGTTCAGAATTAAGACTTCTTCTTGGTAGATTTTTCCTTTGTTGAGTATAAAGTGTCCTTTGTTTTTTTTTTTTTTTTTTTTTTTTTTTTTTTTTTTTTTTTTTGGTAACTTAAGTTTGAAAGACGATTTTATCTGATGTTAGAATGGTGCTCCAGTTTGTTTCCTGGGACCATTTTGCTTGGAAAAATGGTTTCTAGAATTTTACTCTGAGGTTGTGTTTGTCTTTGACACTGAGGTGCATTTCCTGTATGCAGCAAGATGGTGGGTCCTGTTTATGTGTTCAGTCTGTTAGTCTATGTCGTTTTATTGGTGAATAGAGTCCATTAATGTTAACAGACATTAAGGAATAGTGATTATTGTTTCCTGTTATTTTTTATGTTAATTTTACGTTTGTGTGGTTATCTTCTTTTGGGTTTGTTACAAGAAGATTACTTTATTGTTATTTCTAGGGTATAGTTTCCCTTTATGTATTAGAGTTTTCCATCTATTATCCTTTGAAAGGCTGGATTTGTGGAAAGATATTGTATAATTTGGTTTTATCACGGAATATCTTGGTTTCTCCATCTATGGTAATTAAGAATTTTGCTGGGTATAGTAGTCTGGGCTGTCATTTAGGTCTTAGGGTCTGTATGAGATATATCCAGGATCTTCTATCTTTCATGGTCTCTGGTGAGAAATCTGGTGTCATTCTGATAGGTCTGCCTTTATATGTTACTTGGCCTTTTTCCCTTACTGCTTTTAATGTTCTTGCTTTTGTTTTTAGTGCATTTGGCGTTTTGATTGTTATGTGATGGAAAGAATTTTTGTTCTGGTTCAGTCTGTTTAGAATTCTGTAGGCTTCTTGTAAGTTCATGGGCATCCCTTTCTTTAGGTTAGGGAAGTGTTCTACAATTTTGTTAAAGATATTTACTGGTCCTTTAAGTTGTGAATCTTCGCTCTCTTTATACCTATAATCCTTAAGTTTGGTACTCTCATTGTGTCCCAGATTTCCTGGATGTTTGGGATTACAAGCTTTTTGAATCTTGCATTTTATTTGACTGTTCAGTTAATGTTTTCTATGGTATCTTCAGCATCTGAGATTCTCTCTTTTATCTCTTGTATTCTGTTGTTGATGCTTGCATCTATCACTCCTGATTGCTTTCCAAGGTTTACTATCTCCAGAGTTGTCTCCCTTTGTGATTTCTTTGTTTTTTTTATACTTCCACTTTCAGATCCTGGATGGTTTTGTTCCATTCCTTTACTTCTTTGTGTTTTTCTATAATTCTTTAAGGGATTTTTGTGTTTCCTGTTTAAGGTCATCTACATGTTGACCTATGTTCTCTTGAATTTCTTTAAGGGAATTTTGTATTTCCTGTTTAAGGGCTTCTACCTGTTGACCCATGCTCTCTTGTATTTTTTAAGGGAGTTTTTTTATGTCCTTCTTGAAGTCCTCTCTCAGCATCATGAGATGTGATTTTAAATACAAATCTTGCTTTTCTTATGTGTTGGGGTAGCCAGGGCTCACTGTTGAGAGAGAAATGGATTCAGGTGATGCCATGTTGCCTTGAATTCTGTTGGTTATGTTCTTGCATTTGCCTTTTGCCATCTAGTTGTCTCTGGTGTTAGCTTATCTTGCTGTCTCTGACTGTGACTTATCTGTCCTGCAAGTCTGTGTATCAATACTCCTGGGAGACCAGTTCTCTCTAGGAGGAATTTAGGTATGGAAACCTGTGGTACTGGGTCAGCCCAGGTGTGCAGACAGAAACCAGAAGGATCCTGTCCTCAACTGATCCTTGCTTCCTGTGTCCTGATGGCTCTGGGCAGGTCCCTCTCGGGGCAGGAATTTGAAGAGAAGTGGCAGTCTTACCTGTGCATGCAGGTGTGTAGTCACTCTTGGGGACCAGCTCTCTTGTGGTGGTATATGTATATGTAGCTCTGTGGTCCAGGATCAGTTCTGGGAGCAGACGAAAATCAGAAGACTCTTGTCCCAGACTGCCCCTGGGTTCTTGTGTCCTCAGGGTTTCAGTAGGTTAGCTGTCTCCTTGCTCCACCTGGGAATGGAGTCCTACAACAGAGGATGCTTTCCAGTTGCAGACAGAAACAGGAAAGCTCCTGCCTTAGGGTACTGGACAGGTTCCTCTAAGCAGTAGTGGTGGTCCTACCTGTACTCTCAGGCCTCTCCACACTCCTATGTTGTTAGTGACCTCCCTGAGCCACCTGGATAAGGTTCTCTGTCACAGAGGATGGTCCCCAGCCAGTGAAAGAAACCAGAAGCCACCCACCTGAGGGATCTAGACATGTTCCTCCAATTAAAAGCATTCTTTTGTTAAATTTTTTATTGGATATATTCTATATTTACATTTCATTTCCCTTTTTCTGGTTCCCCGACCCCCAAATGTCCCACATGCCATTTTCCTCTCCCTGTTCCCCCATCTACCCCTTCCCACTTCACTGTTGTGATATTACCCTACACTGATGCTTTGATCCTTTCCAGTACCAGTGTCCACTCCTTTCTTCATCATTTGGTATGTGGATTGTGTCTTTAGTGTCCCAAGATTCTAGGCTAATATCCACTTATCAGTGAGTGCATAACATGGGTATTCTTTTGAGACTGGGTTACTGGGTTACCTCACTTAGTATGATGCTCTCCAGCTCCATCCATTTCTCTAAGAATTTCATGAATTCATTGTTTCTAATGGCTGAATAGTACTCCATTGTGTATATATACCACATTTTCTGTATCCATTCCTCCGTTTAGGGACATCTGGGTTCTTTCCAGCTTCTGGCTATTATAAATAAGGTTGCTATGAACATAGTGGAGCATGTATCCTTATTGCATGCTGGGGAATCTTCTGGGTATATGCCCAGGAGGGATATGGCTGGGTCCTCCGGAATTATCAAGTCCAGTTTTCTGAGGAAGCACCAGACTGATTTCCAGAGTAGTTGTACCAGCTTGCAGTCCCACCAGCAGTGTAGAAGTGTTCCTCTTTCTCCACATCCTTGCCAACACCTGATGTCTCCTGAGTTTTTAATCTTAGCCATTCTGACTGGTGTGAGGTGAAATCTCAGGGTTGTTTTGATTTGCATTTCTCTAATGACTAATGATGTTGAACATTTCTTAAGGTGTTTCTCAGCCATCTGAATTTTGTCAGGTGAAAAGTCTTTGTTTAGCTCTGTACCCCATTTTTGGATGGGGTTATTTGGTTTTCTGGGGTCTAACTTCTTGAGGTCTTTGTATACATTGGATATTAGCCCTCTGTCAGATGTAGGGTTGGTGAAGATCTTTTCCCAATTTGTTGGTTGCCGATTTGTCCTTTTCACAGTGTCTTTTGCCTTACAGAAACTTGGTAATTTTATGAGGTCCTATTTGTCTATTCTTGATCTTAGAGCATAAGCTATTGGTGTTCTGTTCAGGAACTTTCCCCCTGAGCCAATGTCCTCAAGGATCTTCCCCAATTTCTTTTCTATTAATTTTAGTGTGTCTGGTTTTATGTGGAAGTCCTTGACATTCATCCTATTGTAAAGTAAGAAAGGCAAGACACAAACAGGTTGCTTTTTAGTGATATCACTATTTTAAGGCATCCAGAGTCCACGGAACCATTGTATAGACACATACTTTGTGAAGGGCTGAAACTTAATCTATAGTAGAACTTGGAATACACAGGAGCTTGTATTCCATCCCAAGGACCACAGTGGTGGAGAATAGTATGAACCAGTTTTATACATGGAAAGTTTTCTCTTCTTCATGCAAACAGGATGAAGAAAAATCTAAACAGGTTATAGGACAGGATATGTAAAGTCGATTTTCCTTCAATGAGTTTAAGAATCCTTATGAATCTGAGGTTTTGGGATGGATTGGCTGAACATTTGAGAAAACTTGGAAAAGTTAGAAAAACTATTTGAGAGGAATGGAAAATATGTTGTATAATGGAAAGCAATAGAAATTCCAAGGAATTGTGGAGATTCTACCTAAAATTAAAAATCATTCTTATATATTGTAACCATTCTGTACCATTTTTGGATCATTCTATAGCAGTTATCAAATTTTTTAGCAGACTTGGTTCATGAATTAGGAAAGAATTTATTATTATAAGACCAGCAAAATGCTTCATTGGTAAAACTCCCTTCTGCTGAGCCTGACTACCTGAGTTCAAGACTCAGAGCATACATGGTGGTAGGACAGAGCAGACTCACTCAGATTGTCTTATGAACACCGCATACACATCATAGCTTGTGTATGCCATCAACCACACAAAGCATATAAAAACTAGCTTTTGAAAATCTCACTGGAGGTAATTCTTTAGGCCATGCCTATAGAGCCTGAGATGCTCATTGGCAACAGAGTAGGCAACACCCTTCTGCTAGATACCTGGCCTTCAGCTGTGCTTCTTTGATTTATTACGTTTGCATATCACCCTGCTTATGGTTTAAGATTTGGGACAAAGGAACTCGCAATGCATTTTGAGTCTAAATTGTCTTCTAAGTTCCCTTATTGGGCTAAGGTAAAGAGAAATTAAATATTTTAGCAAATAATGTGCATATGTGTGTTGTGTAGCTTCTTCAGTAATGTTACTTTTTGTTACAGAGAGCATCTCACAGTTTGCCATTTAGAAGGAAAGTGAACACAATTATTTATCTAAAATACATTTTATTTTACCTATAATGCTGTCAATGCAATCTGTAGCTTCACGATAAAGATAGATGAATGAAGTATCTTGGAACACTTGTGCTCCCGTTCAAAGTCCTGTGTGTGTCTTTAGATGTGTGCCACCTCATGATTAGATTTTATTTTCAATTTCCAATTTCTGGATTTTGTTTTATCTATAGCCTCCCCTTTTAATTGAAACTAAAGTTAAAAAATAAATCTCCTCTGCTAGACTGTATAACTTGGAGCCAAATAAGGACAAAAAGTTCTCATATTTTCCATCTCCTGATCACTTTATAGATTAAACATGATTAAAAGCAAAGTACCTTGTATATGGAATGTGGACTTTGCAGTCACATTTTGTGATTGCTAATTCTGGCTTTTCCAAATACTCTTTAAACAAAGATTACATAATATCTTGCACTAAAGGAGTACAAAACTATTATTTGACATGTAATGTTTTGAGTTTAGAATGCATATAAGCTGATATGGCTAAATCGGTCTGGTTAATATTATCCCCTCTATTTTATCAGAAATAGTTAAATCTTGCATTTAATTATTTTGAATTACAGAACACCTTTTAATTAACTATATCCACTATGCTGTATACATATTTATCCCATTTATTCCTTCTATCTAAATAAAACTGTACCTCTTGACAATGTTTCTGTTTCCCTCATATCTGTTCCTGGTTACGACTCTCTTATTGTGCTTCTGTGACTTCAACTCCTTTTGAACTCTACAGATAAGATGCATTGCCATATCTACGAGTGAGACCTACCCTTTTAAAAAAACCTTTTAAGAGTAAATGAATGTCTCCTTTTTTCTAAGATAGAGTACCATTCCACTGAGTAGATAAGCTGCACTCTTCCTTTGAAGAATACCTAGCGTTTATGGTAATTTGAAGGAGAATGTCCCCTATAGTCTTTTCCATTTGAACTCTTGGTGGTTCCTACTTAGTGGCATGGTTTGGTAGGTTTCAGATATATGGCCTTGTGAAGGAAGTATGTTACTTGTAGAAAAACTTTGAGACTCATATCATTTGGAGTCTCTCTCTCTCTCTCTCTCTCTCTCTCTCTCTCTCTCTCCCTCTCGCACATTCTTGAAGTTCAATATGGGAAATTTCGTCTTTCTGCTGCTCTTTTCTCTCCACTATTACAAACTCTAATTTTGTAGACCCATATGCCAAATAGAATCTTCTCCAAGGTATCTTGGTCAATGTGATACAGACTTATTCATGTTATATCTATTGTGACTAAGGCTACTATGAACATGCAAGGCAATATTAGTCTGGTACACTATTTTTATTCTTTTGTGTATATATCCAGAAGTGGGGTTTATTTGATCATGTGGTACCTGTTTTAAATTTTTAAGTGAATTTTTATATATTCTCCAGAAATGTTTTTCAATTTACATTCCTAACATCTCTCATTCTTCAGTTTCATTTTGTGTAGTAATTTCCAAGGCATTACTTGGAAATAAATAAATAATAATTTCTGAGCAAATGTTAGACACCAAGTCCTTGTTTCCTGTCACCTTTTTTTTCTTTTCCACATTCTTTGTTTACATTCCAAATCATTTCCCCTATCCTGGTTCCCCCTGCCCATATAAGCCTTCTTTCTTCCCTCAGCCCATTCTGAGATCAAACCTCTCCCATTTCTCTGTCCTGATAATCCCCTGCATTGCTGCATCAAGCCTTTCCAGGACCAGGGCCCTCTCCTTCCTTCTTCTTGGGGATCATTTGAAATGTTAATTCTGTCTTGGGTATTCAGAGCTTCTGAGCTAATATCCACTTATCAGTGACTGCATTCCCTGTGTGTTCTATTGTGATTAGGTTACCTCACTTAGGATATTTTCCAGCTCTACAATTTACCTAAGAATTTCATAAATTCATTGTTTTTGATTGCTGAGTAGTATTCCATTGTGTAAATATACCACATTTTCTGTATCCATTCCTCCACTGAGAGACATCTGGGTTCTTTCCAGCTTCTGGCTATTATAAATAAGGCTGCTATGAACATAGTGGAGCATGTGTCCTTATTGCATGCTGGGGAATCAATCCTCTGGGTATATGCCTAGGAGTGGTATAACAGGGTCCTTCTGGAAGTGTCATGCCCAGTTTTCTGAGGAACCACCAGACTGATTTCCAGAGTGGTTGTTCCATCTTGCAATCCCACCTGCAGTGGAGGAGTGTTCCTCTTTCTCCACATCCACCAACACCTGCTGTCTCCTGAGATTTTAATCTTAGCCATTTTGACTGGTGTGGGGTGAAATATCAGGGTTGTTTTGATTTGCATTTCCCAATGACTAATGATGTTTCACATTTTTTAAGGTGCTTCTCAGCCATTTGAAATTCTTCAGATGAAAATTCTTTGTTTAGCTCTGTACCCCATTTTTTTATAAATATTTCTTTTTTTTAATTTTTATTTTCTATATTCTATGTTTACATTCCACATTTTTAATAGGGTTATTTGGCTCTCTGGAGTCTAACTTCTTGAGTTCTTTATTTATATTGGATAAAAGTTCACAATAGTCACAAACAATATAAAGTATCTTGGTGTGACTTTAACCAAACAAGTGGAAGAGCTGTATGATAAGAACTTCAAGTATCGAAGAAGGAAATTGAAAAAGACCTCAGAAAATGGAAAAATCTTCCATGCTCGTGGATTGGCAGGATTAATTTAGTTAAAATGGCCATTTTGCCAAAAGCAATATACAAATTCAATGCAATACCCATCAAAATCCCAACTCAGTTCTTTATAGAGTTAGAAAATGCAATTCTCAAATTCATCTGGAATAACAAAAAAAAAAAAACCAAAACAAACAAACAAACAAACAAAAAAAACAGGATAGCTAAAACTATTCTCAACAGTAAAAGAACTTCTAGGGGAATCAGTATCCCAGACCTCAAGCAGTACTACAGAGCAATAGTGTTAAAACTGCATGGCATTGATATAGTGGCAGGCAGGTAGATCAATGGAATAGGATCGAAGACCCAGAAATGAACCCACATACCTATGGTCACTTGATCTTTGACAAAGGAGCTAAAAACCATCCAATGGAAAAAAGATAGTCTTTTCAACAAATGGTGCTGGTTCAACTGGAGGTCAGCATGCAGAAGAATGCAAATTGATCCATTCTTATCTCCTTGAACTAAGCTCAAGTCCAAGAGGATCAAAGATCTCTACATAAAACCAGACACACTGAAACTAATAGAAAAGAAACTGAGGAAGACTCTTGAGGACATGGGCACAGGGGAAATGTCCCTGAACAGAGCACCAATAGCTTATGCTCTAAGATCAAGAACTGACTAATGGGACCTCATAAAATTACAAAGTTTCTGTAAGGCAAAGACACTGTCAATCGAACAAAATGGCAACCAACAAACTGGGAAAGATCTTCCCCATTCCTGTCACCTTTTGAGGTTTAGTAGCTTCACTTAAGTCCTTAATAACTCCTGTGCTGACTATTGGATGCATGAGGCAAGGGTGTAGCTTCTCTTTTCTGCATGTGAGTAGTTTTCCCATAGCCATATAAGAAGAGATAGTTTGACCCTACACTTCATTCTTGGCACGTTTGCTTTGCATGAACTGACTGTCAATGCATGACCTTATTCCTAAGATTTCTCTCCTGTTCTCTTCCTTAATGTGCCTGATTTGCTTACAGAGCCAAATGTTTTTATTGTAATACTGCCTTGTTTTTTCTAATCGTTTCTTATATCCATTCATTGTTCTTGGTGACTCCTTATTAGTTTAAGAGCTTCTTTTAATTATGTGTGAAAATGAATTAGGAACATCTACAAGGATTGTTTCAATCTACAAATTGCTTTATATGCCTGAACATTTAGCAGTTATATCTATTTAGTTTTCTTTTCTTCCTTCATTGTTTTGATCTGAGTTTTATAGCTTTTAGTGTGCAGGCTTTAAACCTCTTTGTTAAATTTAAAAATATTACATTTTAACATTTTTTGTTGTTTTGAGAGTTGGACTCTCATTTTTAATTTCATTACAAATACTTCCTTTGTAGCATAAAAGATACCTTAATAATGTTTTAGTGTCAATGTTTATTCTATAGTGGAACTGAAATTATAAAATGATTTTAAAAATATTTGCAGTAGAAACGTCACTGTTTTGTGTACATCAGATTTTATTATTAACAAATACAGAAAAATTGCATCTATTTTTCCTATCATAATGCATTTTTATTTCTTTCTATTAAATTATTACTCTGGCCAGGACTTCCAGTACAGTGCTGAAATGAAGCTATAAGTAGGCACCACTGCATTTTCCCTCATTCTATAGGAAAACTTTAAGAATATTAAGTGCTCAGTGATCCTCACTATTAATTTCTAATCTATGACATTTAAATGTTGAAGTACATTGTTTCTTTTTCTAATCTATTGACCCTTAACAAAATTTACTTATTGTATGAGGCAGGAAGGGAAAAATAGCTTTGTGCATGTGAGTGAAGAAGTCATTAGAGGCCAAGAACATTGGAGTAACCATGGAGGTGGAGTAAAAAGTGGTTGCATCATCCAATGTGGGATTGGAGAACCAAAGTTCGGTCCTCTGCAAGGACAGTGTTTATTCTTAATCAGTCCCTGTTCAAGCTTGTTTATCAAGAAATCATAGTAATATATATGGAGCATTTTTTTCTTTTGGGGTTGAAGGCATCTCCTCAGATAATGTGTGCAGTGTAACTTTTAATTTTGATACTGTATTATTGCATTTATTGACCTGTTTATGTTGGACAACCCTTGTACCTCAACACAAACCCCACTTTACTGGGGTACGTGACTCTAGTAATATGCTTCAAATTTAGATTGTGAACATGTTAAGCCTTAAGATGGTTTTTCTTTGCTTATCAGGGTTTGTTAGCCAATGATTTTCTTTACTTGTAATATTTTTGTGTGGCTTTAATATGAAAATTATATCTGTTTGATAGCTGGGCATGGAGTTAGCATCTCCACTCTGATTTTTAGAAGTTTATGAACCACTGGAAATCAATGAACCCTGACTATATTCCTAAATCTCTGAAGTGAAGTATCCTGTACTATCCATTGTTGCTCAGGAATTTGTGTATATTCATTCCTTCTCTGTCAGTTCACACTCTTGGCAGTTTTATGTGCCTAGAATTCATTTATTTATTTATATTTGTAGTTGTCTATAGTGTTTTCTTATGATCCTTTGTAGGTTTATAATACCAATGACTATATGTTCTCTCTCATTTGTGGTTTTGTCTCAGACCTTGGTTTTACCTTTTCATAAAAATATTATTAGCTTCATTGAGTTTTCTTCCTCACTCTAAGTCTGGATTCTCTATACTAAAGTCTTTGTTAATGGGTATGGGTTTTGCTTGTTTGTTTGTTCTGTTTTTGATAGCTTGAATATTAGTTTGTTTTTATTATGTCTCCTTTTTGTGTAACATCAGAATATAAGAGGCATGGGTTATTACAAGTCTTCTTCTTTGAGGGTCTGAAGAGTACACAAATGTTCTGCCATGGGGCACCAGACCCAGACCCAGACCCAGACCCAGACCCAGACCCAGACCCAGACCCAGACCAAGACCCGGACCAAGACGCTGACCCAGTCCCAGATCCAGACCCAGACCCTGACCCAGATTTCCCTAAGCAAAATATGCTATGCTTATATGGTACAGAAAGTCTCACTGATTAAAAAAAACTTCATATTGATAATAAGAAAAGACATGGTTTAGTGTAAAAGCAACACTCAAACTGGCCACATAAACAGAAGATATTTTTATTCTCTTTCTCTATATGAGGATAGACTCTTTAAATAATACTTCCTTGGGGTATTAGAAAAGAAATGATTCTGGGAATAAGGATGGCTTCAGTGGTGTAGGTACATCCATGAGGTTATTACACAGTAGAAGTGTGCTGAACAACCATTAGCCATTTGGATCTCTACAAAATCAACTAAAAAGTGGTTTGAGGAAGAGGATATTAAAAAAATAACTGATGTTACATGAGGTTGTAGAGTGGAGATGTACCTTTCTTGAAGAATAATATCCTTATTACTGGAGACAGCAGAGTAAGGACATACTCTGTCTTTATCACATCAGGTAATGTGATGCTTACAGCAATAATAAACTGTGACCAAGAAAAAAAATATGGGACCTTAATGTTGGACTTTCTGGCCTCAGAAATATGAGAAAATAGTCTTGTGGTTCGAAGCTACCTGCAACAGTTATTTTAGTCCTGCAGCTTGAACAGATTTCAACAGTAACAGTCAAGTATAAAAATCTCAGTTTATTACAATAAAGGCATTTAGTTCTCACTCACAAATCTGTAACCTATCCTGCTCCAGGACCTAGGCGTTTGATACAAAAGAATAGCAGCTACCAAAATCACATTCTGAGTAGTATAGGCAGAAATCTGAAACTCAGCAAAATTCTCTTTAGAAATACCTATATTACATCACAGATAGCATTGCCAAGGCAAGAGGCAATTCAGTGTCAATGAGTAGAACAGCACATTCTTGGCAAGGAAGAGTCAGACTCTTGAGTGCTTGTTGAACAATAACATAGCATGCCATTATAGTCAACAGTTGGCTCAGTAAAATTTTTGAAGGTCCTAGTAAATCTTAAAATTCAACTGAAAAGTTTAATCAGAACAGTTGAATTTATATTTTCTACTTCAAATGATATTTGATCATTGCCTCTGGAAAACTAGAAGCTTCAAAATCTGCCACCTGATTATTTAATGTACTTTATACTAATAAGTATTTTGTGGGGATCTAGACTCTTGATAAAAGTTAATAAGAACAAGCATTTGTATGTGTAGCTAATAGTGCTCTTTATACTAGTAAGGTAAATAAGACAGGCAGTGGTGGCACACGACTTTAATCCCAGTACTTGGGAGGCAGAGGCAGGCAGATCTTGAGTTCAAGGCCAGCCTGGTCTACTGAGTGAGTACCAGGACAGCCAGGACTACTGAGAAACCCTGTCTTGAAAAATAAACAAAAAACAGTAAGGTAAATAAATTATATATTCATCTCCTCAAAAGAGTTGACATTGATTTCAATGTTTTATGACATATGAAAAAAACTGATATTACATTTAAAATTTTTGACAATTTTTAAATTAAATTTTTATTGCAAGCTATTTATACTTGAGAAGTGTTTATATATATATATATATATATATATATATATATATATAAAGAGATATATAGACATAAATATCAGTCTATCTATCTCAAAAATATTCTTTCAAATAAGAACACAGTAATAGCCCATGCAGGGAAAGAGAGAGTAAGAGAGCTCCATGATGTTCTGTGTAATATTTATATAACACCAAGCATACACGATTATTCCACTTTGGCTGAATATAAATTTGCCTGTCAGCAAGCTATGGAATTTATTTTTATTTCATATACTACTTATAGAGCTTTTGTTTGCTTACCTGTTTGTTTATTGTCATCCTTGAAGCTGATGCAAGTGAGTAAAAAGAAGTTGCCTCATTTGTTGAGAGTAAAGTTCGTGGTTCCCTATCCAGAGTGCTATTTATAGATGAACATGATCTTTGCAAGACAAGTGTAGGCAATCTGCTGACTCCAAATAGTGTTGTGAAAATTCTGAAACATGAAATAGCCTAGACTTGGCAATTAGTGTAAACCACACACCATGGGGAGGATGTAAATGTGTAGTCCTGAGCCCAGAAAGATGTATTTGATTCTTAATTCACAAGTAAATGTATGGCCCTCTCATCAGTTCTGGTTCATGAAGATTCTAATCAAGCAATTTATCTGGTTCATTTCTCATATGCCCTCATCAACTGAAGTGCAAAGTCTACTCAGCAGCCAGAAAAGATGAGGTCAGCCTTGAAAATAAGTGTTAGCCCACTTGCCAGAGGACTAGAAGAAACCAGCATGAACAAATGAGATCAGCCCCTTTTGGACGCATCTCCACAGGGCATCAGCAATATTTAAAGGGTGAAAATTATAATCAAAGTGGTTGCTTGGCACCACTTAGAACTCACTCACAACTATCCAGTGACAAGTTGGTTGAATGTTTCATACTGTGTTCTAAATTCTACAATAGCATTTTCATCTTTACCATCAATGTTGGATAGTCATGCCCCTTGAGAGCCTAGAAACTGCCTGAATCAGTATGTGGCCATCATAATGTTCCTTTGTGAATCAAAAACTAACTGAAACATGACATTTGTTCAATAGTTACTTTAGAATTTACTTCCAATGTTAGAATTTAAATTTTATCTGGTTGTATTCGACAAAGTACTGTGTTACATATATTTGATGAAGATAAGATGAAACACCATGAAGGGAAATTTGAAGTCAAGGTAGATATCTTACTCTATGTTCTGTCAATTTGGCTGAAATCTCAGTTGCTAGATTGAAAAAAAAATGGAACTAGTTGGTATCAACCTGTGCATGCAAAGGTGCCAAGGCAACAGTGCTCAGGGCTTCAGAGTCACTCAACGGGGCTCCATAAAATTAGCAACCCAAGTCACCAAGGCAGAAAAAAAAAACAAAACAGAAAATAAAAACCAACCAAACAAACAAAAACAAATCACAACTGATCTCCTTTCAAACACAGGTCCTTGTTGTCCATGTTATAACTGATTCATTGATGGGCTATAAGCAATAAATCTGAATCAAATGACTGCTTGAGTGACTGATAGAAAGATACTCTCAAAGGTTGTTTAGAGAACAAATTGTCAGCAGAGGCAGCCTGCCTAGCATCCGTCATACCAGCACTATGGGCACCATTGCCTTGCCAACCTTGGCTTAGTCTGTAACACTGCTTCATTTGACTCTTGCTAGCACATTGTGAGGCAAACCATCGCACTGTGCCTTGGTAGACACTGTGCGGTCCATGATTTATCAAAGTGTCATTTTGCTGATGAGCTGAAAAACAAACCCCATCTCATCAACAACAACTAATGCATTTTGCATAAAATATAGTATCTAATAGCTTCTAAAATTAATTTTCCAAGATGGTTTCCTCAAAGGAAATAAAAGTAGAAGAAATTTTCAAAAAAAAATCATCTAGTTCATAATAGGGGCTCTTAAAGTTTTTTTTTCCTAACTCTATGTAATGCAAACAATGTGAAATCTTTTAACTCTTTCATTGTAAATTCATCAGAATTAAGTTCAGCTAAAACTCTTTTTTGAGCTTAACTTGCAGTCCCCATCAGATGTATGCTTATAGGCCTAACTATACATCCGAAGTCCATTCCCGCTCAGGAAAATGTCTTAGTAAGTTTTATCTCAGTACATAATTTAAAGACAGAATCAACTTTGTGGAATATGGGAAGGCTTCCTCAGCATCAGGACCGCTAGATCCGGAGTAAGTGCGGCAAAGTACAGATAAAAATGAAAATGCCCAAATATAAGACTCGGACTCCCCCAAACAAATTATGACCCTGTAGGATTAGAACTAATTGAGGTTCAATTAGTAAAAAGACAAGAAAGTTAAAAAGTTCTGAAGATAGTGAGTGAATGCAGTCACTGAACTATTCTTATATCTAAAAGAGGGTAACTGCCTTTGATTTGGGAGAGATACATTAATGGCATAATTATCAGGATTTATTTTAACGTTAGTTTACCTAACTGGAGCTCTATGTTTTTAGAGACTGGGCTTTTCTGGTCTAGTATATTGTCCTCAAAACCTAGTCTAGCACAAATACTTAGCCTTACTCAGTCAATATGTGTATAGAATTGAGATTTAAGAAACCTCAGATTAGTTATTGTGTACTTTTTTTTTTTTTTACTCAGAGCTCTTTCAGAAGCACAGGATGGGACATGTGCATGTTCAGAATAATATCTTATTGCTAGGAGTAAAAACAGACAGCTTTTATGTTTTCAATGAATCTGGTCACATTCTGTATTTTCCACCCTGATAGCATCATTGGTGCAGGGGCTCACATGACTGCTGTTCTGGTGATATGCACCATCACATATTGCAAAGCAAAGACGTAAAATGAATTATCGTGGGTGGTGAAGAACTTGTCTTCATACTCAGCCATAGCCTCAGATTCTTCTGTAGAAATGTTTGTTCATAGATGCTGACCAGGACCAGACTTAGAGTTACCTTGGGATTGTGCGATTACTGAGGATGAACGTAGACAGTCACCAGCATCCAGTTGTCCTGTACCCTGAGGTGAATACAGACACGAATTTACAGATTAGAGAGCATGGGGGTTGCATGTTGTGGCAATATATTCACTAAGAAATATAGAGACACCATTTCTTCTAAGAAGGCTGAAAATTGTTACCTATATGGATAGATATACATCCTATTGATAATGATTTTTAATAAAGTTGGCTTGATGAATGGGTTATAGTTCATTTCTATTATTAGCAATAATTTCCCCCACCCCCCTGTGGATGCACCATGCATATATTGCCAAAGTAGCTTCCATAAAAAGTTGTCTTAAGATTATTTGCAAGATAGTCCAGAAGAGAGGGCAACAACGTTGGAGAACAGCATAATCTGAGTTTCATGAGTTCTGAGGCTGCTGGAGACAGAATTGTCTTTGCTCCCTTTCTATGGACATACCGCTTCTTTTGTGTGGAAGTGAATGATAACTTGAATCTGAAATTAACACTAGTGACACATTGACTACTCACTATACGTTAAGCTCAGGAATCAGATTTTTATGCCTCACTATCTTCCCTGGGATTCTAGGAAGTAAAGTACATAATCATACTCTCTGTTAGAAGAATAGAAGGCAAAGGTGGGAAGATTATCCAAGATTAGTCTTCCAAAGCGAAATAGGTGATTAAATCCCAAGTATTCCAAGACCATATTTGTGTGGGTTCATGACTGAAAATGAAGCTTCATGTATAATTTACAATGTTCTTTCAAAAAAATGAAATTTCTCCAATGTTTTCTGACTCTGTAGGCAATGATACCCTGCTTTCTAATACCACAGTCCTGAATTACAATCCACATTTCTTAATGCAGCATTTTGTGCTAGCTTTAATAACAATATCATTTTCTTATGTTTTATAACCTCAGGTTTTATTGTATTGGTAAATAGAACTGAAATTAAATATTCATTAATATCCTGAAATAAATATCACTAAATGAGAATGGAATGGTTCATTGAGCCATTCATTGCCTGAGAGTGCAACATTAAAAGCCTCTTTTATAAGGGATTTCTTTAGTAGGCATTTTAAAGCAATAGTCTCAGTTCCGCTGGATTGTTGTTTGAGCTTTAAATGACTAGTCTCTGGGTCTTTCGTCATCTTCATCTGTCTCCTCAGTTTCAGTTATTATTACAACCATGCAGTTTGTGGTCAATAGTAGATGCAAAAGTGTCGGGCATTTGGAAATAATGAGTCCTTGATGTCTGTGACAAATACGTGTGGCTAACTGGACACCAGAAGTAAGTTCTTCTACACGAAAAGAAGCAGAATTTAATACTTCTCTGCTAATGAAGTTAATTTTATTTCCACATAGAGTTATAGGTAGGTCTCCTTAATTTTATGTCTAAAAAAGTGAATACAGTGCATCTTCTCTATACACCTAATGATGAGTAATTTTAACTACAACAGAGATTCAGTCTCCAGGATAGTTGCCATCACACTATCATGACTGATCAAAGACGCTTAGTAATAAAATTTCAAAGAAAACTAAAGTAACACCTGAAACAAACAGACCCTCCCACTCCTAACTGAAGGTTTTTCTCTGGCAACGAAGAGTGCTCGCTAATGCTTGCCTCTTTATCCCCTCTATTTTTGGTATGTCTTTGCAAATTTAATAATAAAAAATAATATATTAAATTATAGTTTAATTATTGATTATTAAGATCGAAATAATACTAGGCCTTCACATGACAGTGGCTTTTACACTCAGCTGGCCTCAGAACCTGTACAAAAGCTAACCAAGGGACCAGCCTGCATAGTGTTCATCCTGCAAGACTTTCCCTCCATCATTCCTATGCATTTCCTGTACATGAAGGGAAATTGCATTGCAAATAAGATACTTCTCAGTGATAGTGAAGTTTCTGGTATGTGGAGTACACTTTGAAAATCACTCTATGAAAGACTCACACAATTATGTCCTGTAAAGGAGAAAAAACAAAGCTGCCAAGGTTTCCAGTCGTAGCATGAAATTAGTCAGAGGTGGCAGGTAAACAAATGGACATAGTTGTTTTCCAAGAAAATATGACACAGAGGTTCTGAAGTTTACATTTCTTATAATTTTTTTTGATTTGGTTTTTTTGAGACAGGGTTTTCTCTGTATAGCTCTGGCTGTCCTGGCACTCACTCTGTAGACCAGGCTGGCCTCGAACTCAGAAATCCGCCTGCCTCTGCCTCCCAGAGTGCTGGGATTACAGGCGTGCGCCACCACCGCCCGGCATTTCTTATAATTTTTATGTGACACCTCCAGTTGAGGAGAAGGACTTTTTGCCTGCTGCATTGTTTAGTTTTTACTTTGTAATAGTTTTGTATGTTTTTTAAATTGAAATAGAATTAAATAACCTTCAGCTCTCCCTTTTTACCCTCCAGTCTTAGTTACATTGCTTCAAATCCCTTCCCTAACACCTCCAGTTGGTAGCCTCTTTTTCTTTGTGATTGTCACATAGACATGTTGTGTGTGTGTGTGTGTGTGTGTGTGTGTGTTAGCCTATGGAAAACTATATATAAATATGACTTTCTGAATATTATTTGGTTGTTTGTATGGATGTGCATTCAAGTCGTTTGACCATTAAACAACTAGACAACGAATTTAGTGGCTCATCCCTGGGAGAAGCTAATTCTCCTTCTCATAGCAGCTATTGTTGCCTGTAGTTTCCTGTCTAGGGATGAGACGCTGAAAAGAGTTCCTCCTTTCATGTGTACATGTCCATTGATATTGTCATTGTTCTGGTCTTTATGTAGCCATTTCTTACAGATATTGTTTCACAGGAGGATCAATGCTATTCTGGCTCTTAATTCTTCCTGCCTTTTCTCCTGACACAGTCCTGAGCGTTAATTCAGGAGCTGAGCTCCTTTTATCTGTTGGTCTCTGCATTGTGT
The DNA here is from genome assembly GCA_964023405.1 of Apodemus agrarius. NCBI lineage: Eukaryota > Metazoa > Chordata > Mammalia > Rodentia > Muridae > Apodemus > Apodemus agrarius. The sequence continues at coordinate 77,993,512 of OZ030009.1, forward strand.
CCAGGTGATTTCTGTAATGATTCCCGATTGTTATAAAGGGAGCTTTCTTTGATGGAGGTGGTAGCTACATTTATTTGGGGCTATAAAGATAGGACTTATAATATAGTAAGAATATATGTTCATCTAGCAAAATATAATTATTTTCTAAGGTTTATAACCACACTATCATTGAAAAGCTAGCTAGATTTCTATTGCAAAGCATAATTTCCTACCTATTCAGTGGGTCCTATGTCCAATTAAAAAGCTATTGATTGTTTCAGACATGTGAGTCTCTTTTATTATACTTTAATGCATATGTTGCTGTGTGGGTAACTGTGTGGGTAACTGCAGATGAATAGGGCTATTTAATTGACTCCTTCCTTGGCATCTTGCATAATATTTTTGAATCATGGACACCAGACTGAAGGAAAGAGGATTTCAGGTTATATTCAGCTCAAACTTTGTATGTCCTAAGTATGTAGTGTCTTACGAAATAGGGACCCACCTTCAGCATCTGAGAGGCAATCAAGAACTATATCCATAATATTTATGGTATTGGGAGTCAATGAACTACCTGACCAACCATTCAAAAGGAGTTTCTTATGACTGATACTGGGGGTTTTGTTAGTCTATGTTCTTGTGGGGAGTCAGATGGCTTAACCTCCTTAAGATATACACATATACTTATACACACACACACACATACACACACATACATATACATCAACTTATATATTGTGCATATGACATTGCATATTATTGTTTTGCATATTACTTTTATATTTTGAGCTTTTTCTAAATGTGGATAATAAAATTCCGTCAAGATGGATAATGTGTTACTATTTTAGGAAAAATTACTTTTTAAAGCAAAATCAAATTAATTAAGTAACATGCAGATGCAGAAAACATGTTAATACTTAGTAGGTTGATGTTTCTATTTTTGAAAAAATTTAATTAATAGACCAATTAATTTATTTTAATATTTATGAATGTATATGTATGCGTGAGGAAGCTATTCTTAATTTCTTAGTTATTTTTATTGTTATAATTAAAAACAGCATAACCAAGGGAGTTTATGTAACAAAGCACCTGATTACTTTGTGGTTTTAGAATGTTAGAGTCCACAATGATGGAGCAAAGTAATAATGGAAAAGTCACACCTTTATAAGCGAGAACAAGAGTGCGAGAGTTTAGCCCTAACATAGAAGTGGCGATGGCAGGATTACTTTGTAGCCTCAAAACCTGTCCCCAGTGACACACCTCCTTTAACAAGGCCACACCTTCCTATCTTTTCCATACAGTTCTTCCATATGTGGAATAATTATTTAAATACGTGAGATATGGAGGCATTCTAATTCAAACCACAAAGATTAATGTCCAGGCTGTACTTAGCGAACACTAGCCCTGGAATGTTAGATTCTTCAGAGCCACCGGCACACTGTTTTCTAGGATACAAAGAGTGCTAATAACGGTCACTCCTTATGAAAATTTTAGCGTCCAATGGCAGTTTCAGAGCCTAGAGCTTACTCCAGTCAATCATTTTTCCAGTTGATAGGTGACATTATTTAACATTTTTTTCAGTTTCGAGATTCTTGTATGTACTAGAGCTAAGGAACAGTGGCTCTAAACCTTCTGAATCCCGCTTCCCTTTAATATACTTCATATTTTAGTGACTATTTACCATAAAAATTGTTTTTGTAACTACTTTGTAACAATAATTTTGCTAGTGTTATGAATCATATGTAAACATTTTTGGGAATAGAGGTATAGGAAAAGTATCGTGACCCGCAGTTTGAGAACCACTGGATTAGAGGAAAAAATTGAAATCTCAAGCATCATGTGAGACAAAATTGAAGATTGTTCCTGTTGAAAATACCTCTTTTTATATATGGTTTCGATAGCTAAGCACAAACATTTAACAGTTATGCTATGTACTTTGAGTTCAAGAATTCCAAATCTAGAGCAGAGAAATGGTGGGGTGGTGATTGGGGAATAGGCGGGAGGTGGGGTGGGGTAGAAGAGGACATATTGGACATGTTGGGGAAACGGGGAAAGGGGAAAGCCTTTGGAATGTAAACAAAGAATATAGAAAATAAAACAATGTGAAAAAAAAGAAAATATATTTTAGTTGGATTAGAACAGACCTGAATTCCCCTGTGTGTATGGTAGCTAGCTGTTCCACGTCTACTGAGTTGATGATATTCTACAGTCTGCCTGCAGCAAGGATGCACAGAGGCAGAAACAGTCCACCTGCTGATAAGGCACGCTTTCTAATCTGCACATCTGTGTCCAAAGGTTATTCTACACTAAAAATGGCATGTTAGTTGCTGAGCAAGTTTTCAGTATCCAAAAAATGACAGTTGTTATTTTTACTTGCATCAGAAAGAGATTGTAAGGCTGCTTTCTCACCAAAACAATCAAATATCTTTGGAATTTCAAACCCATCTCATTTATTCATGTAGATGTTGAAAGAGGTAAACTCTAAGATCCTTTGAGTTCTGAAACATATTAGTTCTGAGGATCTGTTCATAGCAACAGAAAGCACTGATCAAAGGAAATTGTCTTTTAACAGCAGAGCTTCCAATCCCATGTGCATAAGAACCACTTGGGGTTCTTATTAAAACTGCCAAATCTTGAGCCTCTTCCCCAAATTGTAATTCAAGCAGTTGAGTGCCTCAAATATTCCCTCTAAAACAACGTCCTCGGTAGTGTAGATATAGATGGCCCATAAATTATACTTTGAAAAATACTGACTTCCTACAAGCAAATATATAATAGAATTTGATGGTAGAATTAAATAAAAGAAAAATTAATACATTTGATTTTGGCTATACAAATCAGTAGTCTAGTATTTTAGAATTAAATGTCTAAATTATATGATTCCACAGTAATATCAATATCAGTTCTCTAATTTAGCACAAGAAATTTTGACTAGTAGAAGTTGCTTAGCAAATATCCCTATATTAAGGCCTGAGAACATGATTCATGTTTGAATATTTGCCTAGCATGTATAAGAGCTGAGTTTAAGCCCTAGTAGCGTGCACACACACACACACACACACACACACACACAACAGAACAAAAACGATCAAATAAATGAAACATTCTAAGCCACATACAGGTATGATAGAGTATTCATTTGCCAAACGATTTTTTAAAGAGTTTAGAAGGACCAAAATGATCAGCTTGTTGTTCAGCCATTCCCATGATACTTACTTTTCCATCGAGAGGAGCTAACTGTTGTGGGTCTGTTATCCTGTTTCCTGAGCTTCTGATGTTGTAACCAATACCATAACATACTGTAAATGTGATAAAGGAAAGCTGTTGCATCTATGATGCACAGACACACAGCCAGAAAATTCCATAGCCTAGATTTGACAGAAGGACCAACTTCTCTGCAGCTCACTTCCTTTTTAGATCTACTCCAAAAATTACCATACTTATTATCAAGCCAGGTACATTTTCACATTGAGGACAGTGGCAGTTATTAGAATATTTTGACTTATACAGAGGTATCTGATTGTTATGTATCTTAAGCTATAAGCATATTCAACTGGCATCTGTACAATAAATATTTTCAGCCAAAGAAAAATTATCATCATCATAATAATAAACTGAAATTATCTCTACACAGGTTATCTTCCACTGTAATATACTTTCTATAGACAATGGTTCCTATGAACACAATTTTATTTAACAACACATATAAATTACATAGTATATCCATAGTGCATCATATGAAATGTAAATAAACTCACTGTGGTCAACATTGGAATATTCTGTAGCCACACATACCCACACACACTTGAATTCTTTTTAAAATTATTTCTTTTGTGTTTTGAGATCATAATGTAATTATATCATTCTTCCCTTTCCTTTTCTCCCTCCAAACCATCCCAGATACTCGCTGTGCTCTTTAAAATTCGTGAATTCTTTTCCATGGATTATTGTTATCTACATATAAATGTATATACATATATACTCCTATGTACATATGTAAGTAAAACATGCCAAGTCTTGATATTATTTGTATGTATGAATCAGGGTTGACCATTTAGTATAAGATAACCAATTGTTGTGCTCTTTCCTAAGGAAGAAATTTAATCCTGCTCTCAGCTTTCTTTAGTTACATGTGATTGATTATTAAATTTTTAAGAAAAGCAAAGTAGTATGAACACCATCTTTACTCTGGTAGCATATTTTTGTGTCCAAGCTGTGGAATCTGTGAGTTTCATTGACACTAAGCGAGGGAAATCTAATCACTCCTTAAGTTTGGCAATGTTATTTTAGGTTTCTCGGTGTTTCTTAATATGTTTAATGTAGCAAACATCTCATTATACAGTAATGCACTCAGATTTGAACATAGTGTAAATTCTTTTACAATGTGATACCAAGAATTCTTATGCTTTTAATGAGAATATTGTTTTCATGTTTTACCAGACTGCCATTAAATGATATTTTATATTGCTTCAATAAATCTTAATGTGATCTTCAAATGTCATATAGTGTTCCTAGTTGACATAACAAATGAACTATTTCAGAATTCATTGAAAGCTTTTTAGTATAGGTCAGCAGGCCACTTCTGAATAGTTTCAAAAATTGACAAATTGGAGTCTATCATCTGTAGGCAGCTTGATAACATATGGTCACTCTTAGGTTATAGGACAGAGCTTCTCAATCAGCATGCCTCTGAAGAGCTCAGGGTTTTCTCACGAGGGAGAAAAGGCAAAGAAAAAACTCTCAGAGTAGATTGTTCCATTTCCCAGTAGTCACAACTTTAATGTTGGTGTTGTAAAGATCTGTAATTACAGAAAAGAAAATTTTTCTATACTGGATTCTCAGATATCTGGCTGGTTGCAGGGGCATTGTTGTCATGATGACAGCTTATAGAAAATGTGACATCTCACTTCTATGCTCAGAGCACCTCTTGAAGAAACTTGACCAAGATATTGAAAGAAAGTTACATAAGATATTCCATACTATACTTTTTACTTCATATCTACTGGTATAACTATTTAAGTTGAGTACTTTCTGTGGTTGAGTATGTTACTTTTCCTGCCATAATTTCCACATAAGGATTAGTAGCCTAAAACTTTGTGGCTGAATGGATCAATGGTTCATTTAAAACTTATGATCAAATTATTTGACAAATTTTATTTCCGTCACAACAATGAAGGTGAATGGATGGTATAATGAAATTTCAATGTTCAACATTTGTAAAAAGATACATGTTTTCTGTGCTTGATAATTATGCCATTAAATATTCACTCTCTTAAATATCAGTGTGATTCACATCTTCATTACCATAAATGATTAGCATTCATGTTTCTCACTTTAAAGGACTCTCTTTCAATTTATGATCTTTGCTTGTAAGTGTAAACATGCGAAACAATTACCATGAGTTTAAAATGTATTCAGTATAATATGTCTACAATGATTAAACATGTATATGTGCTAAACATAGGCAGCATAAAGCTCTGGACAAAACAGTATAGTAAGAGTCAAAATTCTTAATTTATAACTATTTGCTTCATGGTATTTTCTCCAAGCAACAAATCTTTCCACTTTAAAGTGCAGCAAAATATTTTACAGTAGCTATAACCATCAAATTAAATAGCTAACCTGGCAAATCTCAAGGCAAGCAAATAATGTGCAATATTGTGAAATGAGGGGAATTAATAAACAGCTCCTTAAAAGTGAGAGGAGAGGATGTGCAACACCCATGAAATAGTAATAAAATGGGACCCCTGGAATACAGAGGCAGAGAAAGAGAGAAGGCATAATACTGGAAGCTCAAGAGGCAGAGAAAGGTGGATGTCTGAGTTTGAGGCCAGCCTGGTCTACAGAATGAGTTCCAAGACAACCAGGGCTGTCTTGAAAAAACAACAACAATTACAAAAAAGAGTCTGCCTTATTATAACATCCTTTCTCTTGTGTCTGCTTCAGGAAAACACACTGTCACTTATTTGCCCCAGCAAAACACCATCTGACACAACTGACTTCCCAAGAACACTTAAGTTTACACTTCAGATGGGTGTTGGCCATGGATAACTCTCTATGTAACAGCAGCTTTCAGAAGTTTTATCTTTAGTTATGGTTTCCATTTAACTCAGAACTCTAAAAGAGAGAAGTAAAAACATAATCTTTGAAAGGCATCTTAGAGTCGCTTGTATTCAAAACCTAAACAGTCTAAGAGACACCATTATTCAACTAACAAGTGGGAATTTTGACCCTTGCAAAATCCTGGGAGGTCATTCCTCAAGAGATCCTAAAGAGCTTTGGATGTATATGTTTGCGTATTCTGTGACCACAGTAGAGAAAAACAGGGCAGGGAACAATTTATGAAAATAAAAGACATGCAGGAACTGGGAAAGCCAAAGTTTATTTTCTATATTCATCATTACATAGTCACTCAACTACTACGAAAGTACATTTTTTTATAAAACAAAACAAAATGTATAATAGTAAGTCTATTCTAGAAATGTAGCTTCCTCTTTAGTGTTAGATATACTTCTTTAGTTTTCATGATTTTAATGGGTCTTTTTTAAAAAATAAAATAAAATTATTTACTCTTTATGAAGCATGGAAGGAATCCTTACAAATATAGCAGGTACTTCTATGACCAAAAAGCTTACCTATCAAGATGTTGCAAATTCCTTTTCTTAGATGACTTAGTCTAAATTATCTAATATGCATCTACCCTAGTATCAAATGCCTTATCGAGGTATAATTGAAAGCCTCTGTTGACAGTATAGTCTAATGTAAAGAGGACACTCAAAAAAACTTGTATTTCAATCAGTGGATACTTATCCTGACTCTGCTATCTACTGTTTAATATTTTATAACTATGCTAGCAATAGTCATGGTAATTGTACTAACCAAGTAGGATTATTGTGTGATATTTGAACTTCATCTGCAACCTAGAATGTTAAATGTCTTAGTTATGGTTAATATGGCTAAGAGGAAACCCCATGACAAGAAGCAATTTGGAGAGAAAAGTCTTTATTTGGCTTACAATTCCATATCACTGCTGATCATTCAAGGAATTTAGGAAAGGAGCTCAAATAGGACAGGTGCCTGGAACCAGGAGCTGATACAGAGGCTATGGAGGCATTCTGCTTACTGGATTGCTCAGTATGTTTTCCTGTCAACCACAAGACCACCAACCAATTGGTGGTACTACAAAAAAGGGGACTAGGCTCTCCAACATCAAACACTAATTAAGAAAATATTCTACAAGATTGCTGAAGCTTGATCTCATGGAGAAATTTTTCTCACTTGGGTTTCTCTCATCTAAGACAACTATAGCTTGTGTTAAACTGACAGAAGACTCACCCCCACAGTTAATATAATTTTACACATGATCTTCAAAAATGTCTTCATCGAAGTGTGCCCATACCAACCATAGTTCTAAGGAGATGTATATAAAATATTTTTCTAATCCAATGTTGCAAATACTTCTACTGTTAAACATTGACCTATGTTAATATGTCCATCATAAATGCAATTATTCATGATGTTTCAAATTATTAAAGACAAAAATTAAGAAAATATTGAAGTAACTAAGAAACTTGCTTTAAAACTTTGCTCTTTCCTCCTCTATACAAATTCAGGAAACATTTCTCATCATTAAAACTCTTAAATGTTAAGGCACAAAACATTATATTTGCAAAATAATAACAAGTTGCTTTTGAAAACGTTTCAAAGTTTTTTTTCCAGATAATTGTCATGTGTTAGTAGAGCCACCAAAAAAACTAAGAGTCTGTCCTTCAAGGCCAGTTTGTGGCCTAGGTACCAGTAATATACCAAATAATAATAATGATCGTCATTTCATGTATGTCACTGAAAACTTTTCATTTGCAAGTATATAAATTATTTTGTGCTACATAAACCATTATATTTAACATTTCAGTGTGAGATCCTCACTTGCAAAGACTATATAGCCTGGGTTAAAAACAAGCTTTCAACATCAGCTAGATCCTAGCTTCATATCTTTCCAGTGGTATTCTCAGCAGGTGACTTTCACTGAGTTTCGTTTTCTCTCAGTTACCCAAATCACATGAGAACAGCCACTTCATGAGCCCTTGCAAGGAAGTCAATTAGCCACCAAGAACATTCCTCAAAGAAATGGGCACTGTTTAGACCTATGTTAAAAATGGAGACGAAGGAGGTATAGAAGAGTGCTGAAATGTCTTCACCTACATGACTTTCTGTCTGAGAATGAGTAAGAATAAGAATCCATTTGTAATATCCTGCTGAAAGAAACTCATATTCAAAGAAGTACAACATTCTCTGAGAAAACAAAAATACTTCTGTCCTCACACATCATTTAGTATCTTTGCTACAGTAAATCAACTAAATTGCTTGGGAAATAATTTTGTACTTGGTATGATATTTTATAACAAAAATTATTTATGAATTTCAATATTTACCAGATATAAATACCTAAAAGTAATTTAATCACCTCAGATATATTAAGGCTAAAATGGAACTTCCCATATCCATTTAGACTCCTATATACTATAACAAATACATTGGACAAGATGAAGAATCTGGCCAAAGCTGAGGAAACAGTTGCAGATGCTTTTTGAAGTTCTCAATTCCAGATCCCACAGCATTCATTCCAGGTTTGCAAGATAGCAAGAAGGTTCTGGCAATATGATGCATTTGATTAAAACAACACAGCCCAAGGAATGTAGCATAGAAAACTAGAGGCTTAAATAGAAATTATTGTTACACTAGAAATAGAATGTCATGTATCAAAGCTGAAAAGCCCAATTGTAACAGGAGAATCAATAATTTCTCTTCAATAGCAATTTGCCTTGCTTGCCTCTGTACTCCATACACTGTGGAAACACTTCTGTGGTTCCATTAGCAATAAATTACATTTTGAACAATTGAAATAATGTAATTGGGCTTTTGAGGTTATTTGTTGAAAAGTTAATACTTTATACTTAAAGACCTAACATAAACAAGAAAATACAACCTTCCTCTCAGCGCCTGGCTGGTGGGGATCCTGTTTATCCTGGAGCAAGTCAGAGGAGGAATAAATCTCCTCTCAAGAGAGGAACCCAAAAAGCAATCACATGTAGTCACAACAGAATTGGAAATGCACAGCTCCTATTGCAAAAATACTGTTTATTTTACTTCTAAAATTACTTCTACAATGCCATTTTTTTTCTTCTAATGTCTATATAAAACTCCTTATACAGCACAGGGCCATAAAGATTGATATGTAGTTTTCTTTATTCAAGGAATTACTTTAGGGAAGACAAGTAGTTCTTGCAATTCAGAGCATCTCAGAAGAGAAACTAAAAGTGTAAACTACCTAATTCTTTGACTAATTATTTTACCAATTAAGACTAGTTTTTGTATGATTTTTTCTTAATTTCCCTGATTATTCAGTTCCTTGGTCTTTTTCCTTCTATGCATGTTGTTAACCCTGAATTCTAACTAGTGATCGTTGCTGTTCGCTTTAGGGTTTTGCCTTATTTCCATTTCTGCTAAAGACTTTAAATATCTGCTCAAGGTTTAATTCTATAAAGTTTTATGACTTTTTCATTAATTTATCTAGGAATGTTACCAATACCTTATAATGAATAATTGAGGAAACTTTAAATCTACCATGACAAAAACATAATAATTAGAGACTAAATAATCAAGTTAGAAGTGACTAATTTGAGTTCCCAATGCTTTGCAATTTGTTTCTCCCTATTGTGCACATGAACTCAGTGCCACAGAAACTCATTCTCTATTCCACATTTGATAAGTTTGCGGAGGCTGAGGATTTACCTTCTGTATCATATTACCTTCTGAGGTTAAAGTGTTTTGTAAAAAGAAAGGTGTTTTCTGTGTTTACACATGTACAGAGAAAGTAGTGATCAGGTGTGAGAGAGTTTTGTATTAAAATTAAACTCTCTCCATTTCATTTAGGCATTTATGCTCCTGCCATAAGTATATATGCTCAAACTTTGGAGACAAAGTGGAAAGTAAAATTGCTTTTATTCAATCCATTTATTGCTATGGTGAATAAATATAAGAAAATAGTCACCAAAATTATTGCAAAGGATAATTTCATATTAAACATATTTATAACTGAAGTTTTAAGATATGGCATATATTTAAAATATTATGTTCTGAATAATTTGAGCTTTAGTGATGTCCACCTTTCCTTGGTAGGTAGGTTCATGCACAATCAAGTCGTTTGTCAGAGCACATGTTTATACATTCTGAACTATAAAAGAAACAAAGCACTGATTTCTCAATTATTATCTCTTTCAAAGAAACTCACCAAGAATAAAATAAAGATGTCCAAGTATAGGCCTGGAAACTATTGCACAAGAGACAGGTTAGTTGTCTTGGAATGTCTTATTATATGTGTGCACACACATTGATTTAGTCTGTTTTTCCTAAACAGTTCAGTTCTGAACTATATGTTAGATGCTTCAGTGAACCCAAAGGATTACATAGAAAGGAGCAAATCGAGATATAGTGTAGTTTTACTGCTAAATATGATGATTGCACTAAGTTCCAAGGTGATGGTGTCCAATGGAAAGTCTGAGTCCAAGTTTGAAAATTATGGGAAACAGCTTCTCTCAACTTTGCTTCATATTTAAACAAAGTAAGAGCTCTTTAAAACTTTGGTAAAATTACAATTCTAAACTCCATTTTGTGCTCCTGCACTCAAGAAGTGATCATCTCACTAGCACAGACATAGGATTATAAATGAATATAATTCAAGGTAAGAATTCCAAGCTCTAAAAGAGCATCATTGTTATGATTCTACACATGGGTGGCCTGAAGTGTTTGACTATATTGTAGACATGCTCTTTCCTCATATTTCCTACAGGATATACTGTGTGTGTTTAATCTGCATCTTTCATTTATTGTCATAAAATTATTTAACAATTGTAATGTGCTTATCATAGCTTTCAAGCCCAAGAATCACATCTGAACACACACACACATGTAAGTACACCCCTGAATTAATGAACCATAAAACCTGTTGGGAGGAATCAGGTAATAAAGAAAAGAGTAAAACACATCAAATCAGATGAAGAACTCAGGGCAGATGGGGTTTCACTAGAAGAAATGTGAGGCCACATTTGGCTTTGTGAGCCATTTCATTTTAAAAAATTTGAACAGTTGTTGAAACTGTAGAAAAGGATCAAAAAAAGGATCAGATCAGCGAGGTCCGAGTCAAGGAGACCTGCTTGGAGGTTGTTGGCTACCATACTTCAAATCAGCAAGCTTGAACCAAAGCATGGCCTTTGAAAGTGATATCTTCAGAATTGACGATGGCTATATGAAGTAGAGAATTTGAGAACTAAGAATGAATTCCTGTAGTATACTGTAAACTGCAAATGTGAAAGCCATAGGCAGGATCAGTTTAGCATAGGACTTAGAGTTACCAAACATGATCCCACTGAGGGATAAATCTCTGCTTTTATCTACATCTTGCATACATTTTTTTCTCTTCTGATGCTGGTGTTTACAATCTCTTTTTAGGAACTCTGTGCCTTCCTTCTGTTGACATGCTTTTATTCTTATTCCTTTGAGGTGTTTTGATTATCTGATATTAAACAAAAATCAAATCAACATAATACAATTTATTTGAAATTCTGTTGATAAATCTTTAGAGACCTTCATATTTTTTTTTAAAATATTCATCTCTCAGGAACTGCTTGTTAGTGAAACAAAGTAGCAGATAATAGCCCAGTTTGGCACTCCATCAGAAGAACCTACGAAAACTTAGAGTATTCTCACACTCTGTTTAGCTCTATCCACCTCAGCAACACCTACATGCTATTCTGCTTTCTAGGATAAGTCCTAGACTCTGTACCTAAGGCATCAGTTAAATACATGAACATTAAACAAAGAATCCCTTTATATCACCTAAAGCGCCTTTAATTACAGAGTGTAAAATGAATGAAAATTAGGGTTAATTAATAAAATACCTTCTATTGAAATCACTATTCATGAAGAAATTCTAAAATTTCAATATCTTTTGTATCCTGTGTTGGAGAATTATGACATAAAAATGAATATAATTCAATTCATTTTTTACACGCAATCTAGTCTCACTGTAAACTCTCATTGTCGTGTTATTTTTAAATTATATATCACTTTTGCTTAGGAGAAAAAGGGGTTACTACTTTAGCCTTACAACTGTGCAAGCAAAATAAATGTTCTGCAGTGTGTTCCCTGAAGTGTGGGAAAGGAAGAGTTGGAATCAACACCATTGCCTGCAGCTCATTTTCTATGATTACGTGTTTGAGTAGGGACAAAGTAAATTCAATGAAGCATTCAAAGCAAACATCCTTTTAATTAGACTGAGATACAGACTGCCTTCATCTTAGATTTTGTTTGTTTTCATTAATAGAATGAGAGTACTTGTCTCCATGGAAGATATCATACTTCTTTGAAATCAAGATTTGTCTACCCATGTGCACTGCCTATAAGCTTGCCTTTCATCCTTGTCTCATCTAATGTAATGTTTTTTGGAAACATTGTTTCCAAAGTATGAAATCATATACCCTTGTTATTGTTACTGATATTTTAAGTGGTAATTTGTATACTTGCAGAAGCCACAAAGGGACTTTTCTAAAACCATGAAGGATTAATGAAAATCCCCAACCTTCAAAAATACCAAGTCTTGCTTAAGCTCAGTAGACTAAATGCATCCTGCCTTCCCAAGAGCATTAATAGAATGGACTTTCAAGTTAATTAAGGAAAACAAAGTGATTTTCCTGCTGCTACATTTTTCTGGGTTTTTTCATCCAATATCACGAATAGAGATCAATTTTATTTTATATAATATATTTTATTTTTTTATAAAATATATTATATACAGTCATTCTCACTATTAAATTCATATATTTATACTGCTTAGTTGTTCTTGTAGTGGCTATCATGTATAACTTTTGTATTACAGGGGACTAACTTTACAGAGTAGTCTGTGTGTAGACTGTCACCTTAGGTAATTTTGCACCATGTTTTGTGTCTATTCTTGAACAAATTCCATGTGCATTATAAAGTGAAGACTTCTGTACAACACTTTCTGTACAAAGTTCACTCACCCAATTTATAAAGAATATAGAATGGCTTAGAATTTGTGCCAAGGCATTGGACAACTCCTACCATCTGTACCAGACATTTGTAGCCCAACTGCGAATGCTCAGTGTTCCAGGCACATGTGTTGTTGATCCTCTGGCACACATTGTTATAAACCAAGAAAATACATTTTTTCTTTGACCTCAGATCATATTTTCTTCAAAGAAATATTCTTGTTCTTCCACAGACTAAATTCTGCCACTCAGTCAAATCTTTCTCTTATATTGGAAAAATCCTCCTATTGAATTAAAATTTGGAATATAAGACATGAAAAGTGGTGTGCCTCTGTAATCCTTGCACTCAAGAGGTAGAACTGGGAAGGTCAGATTTCAGGGTTATTCTAGACTGTAATGAGAGTTCAAGTCCCACTTAAGATACATGAGACCCTGACCTCAAGCAGTACTACAGAGCAATTGTGTTTAAAACTGCATGATATTGGTACAGCGACAGGCAAGTAGATCAATGGAATAGAATTGAAGACCCGGAAATGAACCCACAGAATTACAGACACTTGATCTTTGATAAAGGAGCTATAACCATCCAGTGAAGAAAAAGCCTCTTAAACAAATGGTGCTGGTTCAATTGGAGGTCAGCATGTAGAAGAATGCAAATTGATCCTCTCTTATCTCCTAGTACTAAGCTCAACTCCAAGTGGATCAAGGAACGCCATATAAAACCAGACACACTGAAACTAATAGAAAATAAACTGGGTAAGACCCTTGAGGACATGGGCACAGGGGGAAAGTTCCTGAACAGAACACCAATAGCTTATGCTCTGAGATGAAGAATTGACAAATGGAACCTCATAAAATAACACAGTTTCTGTAAGGCAAAGGACACTGTCAGAAGGACAAAACAGCAACCAACAAATTGGGAAAAGTTCTTCACCAACCCTACATCTGACAGAGGGCTAATATCCAATATATACAAAGAACTCAAGAAGTTAGACCCCCAGAGAACAAAAAGAACCTATTAAAAAATGGGGCACAGAGCTAAACAAAGAATTTTCACCTGAAGAAATTTGGATGGCTGAGAAGCACCTTAAGAAATGTTCAACATCATTAGTCATTAGGGAAATGCAAATCAAAACAACCCTGAGATTTCACCTCACATCAGTCAGAATTGCTAAGATTAAAAACTCAGGGTCCACCCCTTCCTTCTTGTTGGACATCATTTGGAATGTGGATTTTGTCTTTGGTGTCCCAAGATTCTAGGCTAATATCCACTTATCAGTGAGTGCATACCATGGGTATTCTTTTGAGGCTAGGTTACCTCACTTAGTTTGATGTTCTCCAGCTCCATCAATTTCTCTAAGAATTTCATGAATTCATTCTTTCTAATGGCTGAATAGTACTCCATTATGTGTGTATATACCACATTTTTTGTATCCATTTCTCCGTTGAGGGACATCTGTATTCTTTCCAGCTTCTGGCTATTATAAATAAGGCTGCTATGAACATAGTGGAGCATGTATCCTTATTGCATGCTAGGGAATCTTCTGGGTATATGCCCAGGAGTGGTATGACTCAAAGCATCAGTGTAGGGGAATACCTGAACAGGGAAGTGGGAAGGGGTGGATGGGGGACCAAGTGGAGGGAAAAAGGGCATGTGGGACGTTTGGGGGGCAGGGAACCAGGAAAAGGGAAATGAACTGTAAATATAGAATATATCCAATTAAAAAAATTTAAAAACAAAACCTCAGGAGACAGAAAGTGTTGGTGAGGATGTGGAGAAACAGGAATACTCCTCTACTGCTGGTGGGATTGCAAGATGGTACAACTACTCTGGAAATCAGTCTGGTGGTTCCTCAGAAAACTGGGCATGACACTTGCAGAGGACCCTGTCATACCACTCCTGGTCATATACCCAGAGGAATACTCCAAAACTTCTGAACAATCCAATATACACACTTAGTCAAAGATTTTCATTATTTTCTATCAATACACAATACTCAGATAGTCATAGTCTATGAGTTCAGTAGGAAAGACATATGGAAACAAATAAGAGCATGTTTATGTCAAGGTATTAAATCTTACAGGGGCCGGGTGGTGGTGGCACATGCCTTTAATCCCAGCACTTGGGAGGCAGAGGCAGGCGGATTTCTGAGTTCGAGGCCAGCCTGGTCTACAAAGTGAGTTCCAGGACAGCCAGGACTACACAGAGAAACCCTGTCTCGGAAAAACCAAAAAAAAAAAAAAAAAAAAAAAAAAAAATCTTACAGGGTCATTACACTGAGTTAAGTCTCAACAAAAGAACATAAAATGCTATTCCCACTTTGATTTCTGTGAAGTTTACCACAACTATCCCTCCTACAACCAAAATGAAATTCCTGTGTTTTGCTTGAGTTGCAAACCATTAAATTAGCAACACACTGAAAAGGGAAGATAGGACTCCAAAATGATTGAATAATTCTAGTCACATGATTTCTTAAGGCTTTAATGAAAATCATCTGAAGAATCCCTTTAATTTTAATGAGAAATTTTATGTTGCATTGTTAGCATGTTAAAAATAAACATATAACTGACATCTAAAATTAAACAGTTCCCTTTAACATCGGTCAAAAACACTTACCATGAGATTGACAAGCACATTTTCATGATCATTAAAGTGAGAAGAAATATATCATTAAGAGGCAACTGTGTGTGTCAAACACTGTCTTTGATACTCCCCATATCTTTAGTCACACTATCAAATGTTTGTTATTATAACTATTATGTGAATGAATAGATCAAAGCACAGAGAAGTTAGGTAACCTGTCCAGAGTGAAACAGGTATGGGTAAAGTTAATGCATTATTGCGTCTAAATGCTATGCTGTTCCTCCCTAGAACACACTGATCACAAACATTTCCATTACATAGAGCTGCTGAAATTATCCAAGTAGACTTTTATATTGTATAGTTAATATATATTCTGTTATAGGTTTTTATTGCCCCCACAATGAAAACCTAGTACACCCTTGAGCTTTTATAATGCTGATTAATCTAAAACTGTCTAGGCTATCAATGCTATCTCTTGCTCTTCTCTCACTCACAGAGTTGCATGGTCAGTAGCCCTCTTTCTATACACAAGTAGTCCAACATGTTTCCTATGATTGTCACTGCCCATGTTACCTGGCCTATTCTTCATTACTGTGTGTTTGACTCTATCCCTTTCATGTTTTAGGTGAAATATCAGGAAACACTTCATAGTATAAAACATCCAAATCCAAATAATCTATATTTGGTTATTCTCTTGGTTTTTTTACTCTTGCCTTTACATTGCCTAAATATTTGTTAGGTTTTTGTTACATATTTTACATCCTGAAATCTAGTTAAATGAAAGAATTAATTCTTTTTATGACATATATCATTAAACCTAATGCATAGAACATAGTATAAGCTCAGTGAGCAAGGCACCATTTAACTCAGTGTTTTTCCCCTAACCTAGAACAGCATGCTTTCTCAGTAAATGATTGCCCCTCTCCAAATGAGTGATTCTCACATGGGAAATTCATTTTTTCCAATGAATTCGAACACCCAGTTTGAGGACCTGCTCTGTGACAGGCTGTTCTCTACCTACTAAGACGTGTGTGATCTGAAACGGGAAATAAATGATGAATTCCATGGCCTGAAAGGGGTTCATACTGCAAAGTGGGACCTATCCCTTTGATAATCCCAGACCTGGAAATGGAGTGTTAAAGCAGAGGTCAGCTGGTAATGGAATTCAGACTAAAGTAGAGTGTTAATAGAGTAGAAGATCAAATTAGAGAAAGCCTCTGCATGTGTGGTTTGATAGCAAAGTGGAGTGACCCTAACGGAGCAGGCACCAATCCTCCTCTGATATTGAAGTGCAGCGCTGTCATACTGGGGAAATATGACTGAGAAAGTACACTGGGGCAATGCTTGATGCTGCTCTGACCACACTTCTTGACAGTGGCCAGCTTGTCCCCAAATAGAGTCATTTCCACTACTGAGAGCCATCACACCACGGCATCACCTATGCGAGTATATTTAGACTATATTTCATGGGATTTTTGAAAATATATGTTGTTCCATAGTTATACAATCACAAGCATAAGAAAAGTTGGCACACCTGGAAAATATCATCCTGAGTGAATTAACCCAATCACAAAAGAATGCACATGAAATGCAATCACTGATAAGTGAATATTAATGAGCCCAGAAGCCCTAAATACTCAAGACACAAATAGCAAGTCAAATGATTCCCAAGAAGAAGAAAGGAGAGGACCCTGGGCCTGTAAAGATTGCATCCAGTTTAGTAAAGAAACCAAGGGGGGAGGGGGAATTATTGGGGAACAGATGGGGGGGGTGAGGAACTATGGGAACTATGGTGGGTGGGAACTGGGAAAGGGGAAAGCCTTTGGGATGTAAACATAGAATATAGAAAATAAAATAAAATTTTTAAAAAAAGAAATGATGCTTTAATAAAGAGCGGTGTTTATTTAAAAAAAAAAGAAAAGTTGGCACACAAGAGGGACTAGAAGTAAGAATGAATGAAAACAGAGAAGGTGGGAGAGCGAGTCAGGGAAGAGGCAGGGATGGAATACCAACTACCAAGTTGAGTGGTTTGCTGTTATAAAAAGTTAACAAGTCAAATGATTCCCAAGAAGAAAGGAGAGGACCCTGGGCCTGTAAAGATTGGATCCAGTTTTGTAGAGAAACCGTGGGGGAAGGGGGAATGATTGGGGAATATTTGGGGGGGAGAGGAATTATGGGACATAGGGAGGGGGGGAACTGGGAAAGGGGAAAGCCTTTGGAATGTAAACATAGAATATAGAAAATAAAAATTAAAAAAAAAGTTAACAAAACAATTACATGACTTCAAGACTTGGAACTATTTTCTCCTATCAACTGTGCCCAGAGGATGGAAATGCATACAACATTTTAAAACCTGTATAAAACAAAGGAATTTGTTTATATTTATGACTTGTAATGATTTCCATCCTATAATATTTTCGATACAAATATGAGGGTTTATAAACTGGCAAACAATGCATCAAAATTTAGTAAAACCTGGTTGATCACAACTTTATTCTTGGGGATGCCAAGAAGGTATGAGGTTTGAAACCAGCCTTCAGCTTATCAGGAAAAACCTATCAGACTTAGGGCAGGAAGGTAGGGAAAAAAGATAATTTTCTTAGTTCTTTGTGGGTTTTATTTTTGTAAGGCCCTACCAGATCTGCATCTTGAAAGCAATTATAACTATTAATTTCTGTTCAGGTTTAATTTCATTCTGCACTGACTAAACATTAAAATTAATCAATCAATACTTTACCATAGTAGTTACCACAGTAGTTAGCACTACCATCTTGATGCAAGATTTTTTTTTTGTAATTGTAGCCCAAAAACTATTGAGGCACCTATATCAAGTAAGTTTAGGCTGTAATTAATGAAGCTTTTTTAAAAATATATACATATATATTATGTTTCTGTTAGAACATCACAAGAGGTGTTACAACATACAGGGGACTAGAAAAGAGTATATATGGATGGATGGATGGATGGATGGATGGATGGATGGATGGATGGAAGGATGGATGGATGGAAAGAGGGAAGGAAGAAGAAAGGGGAAAAGGAGAAGACATCTAATCATTCTTATTGTGGTACAACCACATAGACTACAAGATAGATATGCAAAGTGATAAATGGATGTATGGAGGAATGGATGGAAGGATGGATGGATGAATGAATAGAAGGACGAATGGATGGATGGACAGATGCATGGAGAATAGACCAAAACAATCTATCTGATCATTGTGCATAACACATACTGGGGGTTATCTTAACAATCATCTTCCTTTTCTAGACTTTCTCTCTTAGTCATTACTATCAAATACTCCTTCCAATAAAATATTAATCATCATATTTATAACACCAGTGCCATATAGTTTTACACCCAATAGTCACTGAAATTTGGTAGAAGTAATATTTTTGTCTCGTCTATGTACATGTCCAGAGAAAAGGTTACTTTCTCCATATCAGCATTAGGCTTTACTCACAAGTTGTAACCAATTTGCTTGGCAGTTTTTCAAACTTCTGCAACTCCTCTCACCATTCTTGGCTTTTAGGACAAAATGTTTGCATACATCAGTAATCGTCACCTGATCAATTTGTCTTTCTCAAGCTGTACTTTTGCTGAGATATACTTCAAATCCTCTGTTTTATGACTTCATATCATTACCTATATCATGTAATTTGACCTACTATGACTGATTCAGACTATATTCCTATGGAACATTCTCAAAATCATTTTATATGTTCTAAAATTTTATTGATGACTGGAATTTGGACTTCAACAAATTTTGTTTTATTCATCCCTAAAACATGCTCCCTATAAAATTTCACACAAAGTAAAGCAAGGTGTACTATGAAAAAATTACTTGGCATTAAAAATAATGAGTTTTGCTATGGCATCTTGATACATATATAATATAAAACATTGCTCATATTCAACACCCTCTCTGTCCTCCACCCTCTCTTTTTCCCTACTTTCCCAAATAGTTTCTCTCTTCTGATTTCATGTCAAATATATAAAAATTCTGTATGTGATAAAATACATGTAGTTTTTATCTTCTTAATTTCTATTTAATTTATTTAATGTAAAAATTTCTATTTCCATCCATTTTTCTAAAAGATGTATAAATTGTATTATTCATTCTGAAAGTAGAATTACTTCCTTAAAATTTTATTTCAAGAAATAATTTGCCCTATTCTGTCTGCCCGGGGCTGGATAATTAGCTCACACTTGGATTTCTTGGTGCTGATAATTGAACATGACTGGTTGCATGTAGGTGAGGAAGCCCTTTCCTACAACAACTTTTTAGACTATAATAAGCCTTGTAATTTTGTATAACATGTAGCAAGCAGGCTATTTCAAGTTAATAGATAACCTACTTTATTGAGAAGTTAAATTAGTAATACTCTCATGAAAAGCAATGGAAAACCTGGACAGGACAGAAGTAGCATGCTGAAGAGCAAAGCCATCAGTATTTCAGAAAAGCCTCTGTACCAGCAGCCAATTCTAAATTCAGAACTGTTCAGAGAGAGGGGGAGGGAGAGAAAGAGAGAAGAGAAAGAAGAGAAAGAAAGAAAGAAAGAAAGAAAGAAAGAAAGAAAGAAAGGAAGGAAGGAAGGAAGGAAGGAAGGAAACAGGTAAAGAGAGAAAAAGAAAGGAAGAAAGGAAGAAAGAAAGAGAGAAAGAGAGAAAGAAAGAAAGAAAGAAAGAAAGAAAGAAAGAAAGAAAGAAAGATAGAGAGACAGGTAAAGAGAGACAGGTAAAGAAAGACAGGTAAAGAGAGAGAAAAAGAAAGGAAGAGAAAGAAAGAACGAAAGAAAGAAAGAGAGAGAGAGAGACAGGTAAAGAGAGACAGGTAAAGAAAGACAGGTAAAGAGAGAGAAAAAGAAAGGAAGAGAAAGAAAGAAAGAAAGAAAGAAAGAAAGAAAGAAAGAGACAGGTAGATAGAAAAAGAAAGGAAGAAAAAGAAAGAAAGAAAGAAAGAAAGAAAGAAAGAAAGAAAGAGAGAGAGAAAGAGAGAGAGAGACTGGTAAAGAGGGAGATAAGGAAAGGAAGAAAAAGAAAGAAAGAAAGAAAGAAAGAAAGAGAGAGAGAGAGAGAGAAAGAAGAAATCAAGAAAGAAATCAAGAAAGAATCAAGGAAGAAATCAAGGAAGGAAGGAAGAAACAAAGCAAGACAATAACTAGTGTCTTGGTTTTCATAAAATGGCAGTTCTTTTCTAATAAAATCATGTTCTTTTCATAAGTATATCTGCTTTAGCAATCACTGCTAAAGGTCTAAGATTTCTCTGTTTCTCTGTTTATTTTGCATGCTTTCTTGTTTGTTTGTTTATTTTTAATACTGTTAATTTAATGATGCAATAGTGGCTTGGATGTTGTGGAAGTCACCACATACTTTGACATTTTTCATGCAAGGGCCATCCCATAATATAGACATATCTGATATATTGTCAATAAGGCCTAGAGTATCTGGACTAAATAAGCCATGGCTCCTATGGGGAAATGTTTTGGCAATAAAATTATTTCTAACAGCAAATTGCTATAGCTATGAGCTCACCCTCATCAGAAAAGCTTCTTGCAGCAGATAACAATTAACACAGAGACCTACAACTGGACAATGTGCAGACAATAAAATACCTCAAAATTCTAAGTTATAAGTAGGATGTCTCTATTACATACACTTAAAGATCAAATATCTATATTGAAGAGAAGACAGGAAGATTACAAAAGCTAGAGGTACTGGATGGCTTCAAATAAACAGTGCCACAACACAGCAGATGCACATGTATATTCACAGAACTGTGAGAGCATGCACAAGTTCCAACCAGACAAAATCATGAAAGAGAGGAAGTGGGCACAAATTCTTACCACTAACTGAGGAACTATTGGCATTAATTCACTGCTGGAATAGAAGTCAGTTTTCTTTAAGGAAGATGAGTTAATCTACATTGCTTCTAGGCTTGCACATTGCACCATGATTTAACATACATATTAATTGGGAATACAATAGGAATTGTGTCTATGAAACAGAATAAACAATTTCAAAGTAAGATACGACAGGTAATTTTCTGTATGTTCATGGCATGTTTGGACTTCGTGTCAACATTTCTTCTTTGTTGTTGTTGTTGTTTGAGGCAGGAAACACTTTTTTTTTTTAAAATTCACATCCTACTTTATTTCCAAAAAGTGATTTTAAGATAAGTTACAAAGTTTATGTGTGATGGTACCACAGGCTAGTAGTTACAACACTTGGTAGGTGCAAAGACCATTGGGCATATGAGGTTAGCCTAGACTACAAAGAAAATTTTATAAACAAAAATAAAACAAGTTTATATTCATTTAAAAGTTCAGTAAGAAATATGATTCAAGAATGAAAAATAAAGGAGAATAAGAAGATAGGGTTTGGGGATTTAGCTCAATGGTAGAGCACTTGCCTAGCAAGTGCAAGGCCCTGGGTTCGGTCCTCAGCTCTGGGAGGTGAGGTGGAGGAAGAAAGATAACTCAACTACAGGCTGACGGAAACTAAAGTTAACACAATACCAGTTTTCACTATAATATTTTGTTAGCTGTTAAAAAAAAGGGGGGATTGGCAAATTCATCAGGAACTTAAATGAAGCAAGAAATATGTATGTAGATAAATGTGTAAGAAAAATTTTAACTATGATTTTATGAGAGGTAGGAAGACATCCTTCATAATGATTCTTATTTATGCTTATAAAGTAAAGCAAGGACTTGCCTCACAATCAGGGTTCAGTGGCTAGATTCTTATATTCAATACAGGAACCAGCCAAAAACCTGTAGCTTTTTGGTGATCTTACTTGATACTGGGAAACAGTCTGTGTGACAGACAGCCCATTTACATCTTTATATAATGGTTTCTTTTTTTCAATGTTTCTTTTTTTTTCTATATTCTTTGTTTACATTCCAAATGCCTTCCCCTTTCCAGGTTCCCACCTCCCCATAAGTCCCATAAGGCCTCTTCCCTCCTCCTATTTTCCAATTTTCCCCTTCCCATTTGTCTGTCCTGGTACTCCAGGATGCATCAAGTCTTTTCAGGACCAGGACCCTCTTCTTCCTTCTTCTTGGGAATCATTTGATATGTTAATTGTGTCTTGAATATTCAGAGCTTCTGGACTAATATCCACTTATCAGTGACTGTATTCCATGTGTATTCTTTTGTGATTGGGTTACCTCACTTAGGATGATATTTTCCAGTTCCAACCATTTGCCTAAAAATTTCATGAATTCATTGTTTTTAATTGCTGAGTAGTATTCCATTGTAGAAATACACCACATTTTCTGTATCCATTCCTCCTTTGAGGAACATCTGGGTTATTTCCAGCTTCTGGCTATTATAAATAAGGCTGCTATGAACATAGTGGAGCATGTGTCCTTATTGCATGCCGGAAAATCCTCTGGGTATATGAGAAAAGACTTTTTTAAATGAAAAACATAACACTGTAGTGATTCTTAAAATTTCTTTTTGCACATGCTCTTGAAAATTTTATAAACTGTGGTGCAATCACACAGTCAAGTTCCAATTTCAACTTTTTATACTGACAAAACAACACTGTAATGCAGGTATTAAAAATACCTTACATCTTTTTTTGGTGTGCGTTTTACATCTTTCAAAAGCAAGCTTACTTTTTTGTTTCTTTCCCTTTTATCACATTTTTTCTTTTATTATTTTTAATCATTCCATTTGTTTACATCTCAAATGATATCCCAATTCCCGGTTACCCCCTACACCAACCCCTCATCTCATGTTATCTCATTTCCTGGTTACCCCTCTACCACTCCCCTCTATCTCACATATGCCTTCCCTCCTCCCTCTTGCCTGTATGGGAGTGATCACCCACACTCTCCCATCCTACCACTCCAGCATCCCCCTACTCTGTGACATCAAACCTACCTGGGACCAAGGGCCACTCCTCCCGTTGCTCTCAGGCAAGGCCATCCTCTGCTACATATGTATCTGGAGTTAAAATTCCCTTTAGGTACATTCCATAATTGGTTGTCTAGTCTCTGGGAGTACCTGGTGGTCACGCCAGCTTATCCCGTTCTTCCAATGGGGTTGCAATCCCTCTCTGCTCCTGCAGTCCTCCTGCCAGTTCTCCTACTAGGTTCCCTGAGTTCAGCCTGATGGTTGGCTCCAAGAATCCGCCTCTGCTTTGGTCAGTTGCTGGCCAGTCCTCCCCAGGAGCTACCACTCTTGATTCCTTTCGGCAAGCGCCTCTTGACCATGATAACAATGTAGGGTTTGGTGTCTGCAGACATGGTGTATCCCCAGGTGGGGCCATTCCCCACTTGGCCCTTCCTTCAGTCCCTGTTCCATTTTCTGTCTCTGTTCTTCTTTGCACAGGAACATTTCTTGGATTAAAAAGAGAAAACTTTGAGATGGGTGGGTGTTTCCATCCCTTGACCAGGGGTCAGGCCTATCTACTGAAGGTGGTCTCAACAGGTTCTATCGCCTACTTCTCTGTGCATTACAGCTAAAGTCATTCTCATTTGCTCCTGGGAACCTCATGTTTCTCTGATGTTTGGGGCCCTCCAGTGACTATCCCCAGTTTCACATCCCCCACTTCAACCTATTTTTATTCGATTTCCTGATCTTCTGTACCTATCTCACATCTCCAGATTCTAATACTGCACCCTTTCCTCTCCTTCTCCTTTCCCCCTCTGTTGTCCCCCTAGCCTTCCATTTCCCACAATCATCCTGTTCCCTCCTCAATACAGGACTGGAGTATCCACCCCCTGACCTCCCTTCCTTCTAGGCTCCATATGGTCTGTAAGTTGTATCATAGGCTTTGTGAGCTTTGGGGTTAGTATCCACTTATTAGCGAGTACATGCAATTTGTGTTCTTTTGTGTCTGGGTTACCTCACTCAGGATGATATTTTCTAGTCCATCAATTTTCCTGCGAATTTCCTGAAGTCATTGTTTTTAATAGCTGCATAGTACTCCATTGTGTGTATATACCACATTTTCTGTATCTATTCCTCTGTTCGACATCTGGGTTGTTCTCAGCTACTGGCTATTATAAATAAGGCTGCAATGAACATAGTGGAACATGTGTCCTTAGTGCATGCCAGGGAATCCTCTGGGTATATGCCCAAAAGTGGTATGGGTCCTCAGGTAATAATTTGTCCAATTTTCTGAGGAACTGCCAGACTGATTTCTAGAATGGTTGTACCAGCTTGTGATGCCACCATCAATGGAGGAGTGTTCATTTTTCTCCACATCTTCGCCAACAGCAGCTGTCACCTGCATTTTTTATCTTAGTCATTCTGAGTTGTGTGGGTTCATTTTTGGGACTTCAGTTCTATTCCATTGATCTACTTGCCTGTTTCTGTACCAATACCATGCAATTTTTATCACTATTGCTCTATAGTATAGTTTGAGGTCAGGGATTGTGATTCTCCCAGAAGTTCTTTTATTTTTGAGAATAGTTTTTTGCTATCCTAGTTTTTTTGTTGTTATTCCAAATGAATTTGAGAATGCTCTTTTTAAGTCTATGAAGAATTGAGTTGGGATTTTGATGGGGATTGCATTAAAACTGTAGATTGCTTTTGGAAAGATGGCCATTTTTGCCATATTAATCCTACCTATCTATGAGAATGGGAGATCTTTCCATCTTCTGAGGCCTTTTTCAGTTTCTTTCTTCAGAGACTTAAAGTTCTTGTCACAGATCTTTCATTTTATTGGTTAGAGTCACACCAAGGTATTTTATATTGTTTGTGACTATTGTGAAGGATGCTGTTTCCCTAATTTCTTTCTCATCCCTTTTAGTCTTTGAGTCTAGGAAGGCTACTGATTTGTGTGAGTTAATTTTATATCCAGCCACTTTGCTGAAGTTGTTTATCAGCTGTCAAGTTAGGAGGACACAGAAATGATCAAGGCCAAAATTCTTTTTCACTTAAACTATGTTAGACTTTAAACTTACAACAGAAGAAAACTTTAAATTAAGACAGAGAGATTTGTCTTAATCATTTCAACATGACATAAGTCAGATTAATTGAGTTAGATTATTTAGTAACTCAATAATTTTAATTATACCACGGTTTGTCCATTATTTTTGTGATGTAAATAGGAGCAAGAATAGATTAATAAATGAATGAAATAATACTAATCTTGGTTTAAAGGCTGGCCAACATTGTATAGGTCTACATTTCCAGAAGATGACACTCATCTAATATTTTTTCTGGGCATGAGCAAAGCTGGAACTATAATTGATGGATAATAACAATTCTATTATTTCCTGACATTGATATAATGTTCAAGGCATGATATTTGGGGCAATGTAAATTCAGTCAGATGTAAAAGATATGTATATCTTTAGGTGTTAAAAAAGCTACTCTTGTGGATTTAGAAAAAAATTGAAGACATGAAGATGGGAGAAACTCTAGAAGCAGATGAAAAAGCAGGGCCGTATCACAGACACTGGTTTCAAAAAATAATGGTGTTGAATATAGCATCTATTAAACATAATAGTGAAAGCTTTCCTCATTCACTCTGAGCTTTCTAAATCAGATGGTTCAAAAGAGTTCTTTGGCCGGGCAGTGGTGGTGCATGTCTTTAATCCCAGCACATGGGAGGCAGAGGCAGGTGGATTTCTGAGTTCGAGGCCAGCCTGGTCTACAGAGTGAGTTCCAGGATAGCCAGGACTACACAGAGAAACCCTGTTTCAAAAAAACAAAAAAAAAAGAGTTCTCTGTTAAGTAAAATGAGGGGCTCCTCTCATTTTACAAATTTCATGGTCATTGGATAGTGATATTTCAAAGTAGAAGTGTTAGAGGCAACACAATCATTAGGAAATACAGACAATTATGATCTTTTGTTGCTAGCTTTCATCTTTAGACGGATTAGTGCATGGAGACTGCAGGTGACTTAAGATTAGCCATAGCTTTTTGAAGCAGCAGAACCATAATGGAATAAACTGGTACAAATTCTTTCCCTTCTCTACTTCTAATTGATGAAACATAAGTTTCCAGGGATAGCTTGCAAAGGAGAAGCCTCTCCACATCCTATGGAAGAAGTACCCATGG
The DNA here is from genome assembly GCA_964023405.1 of Apodemus agrarius. Classification (NCBI taxonomy): domain Eukaryota; kingdom Metazoa; phylum Chordata; class Mammalia; order Rodentia; family Muridae; genus Apodemus; species Apodemus agrarius. The sequence goes on from OZ030009.1 coordinate 78,020,162, forward strand.
CAATTTCAGCTCAACTATTGCTCTTGTGAAAAGAAAATAAATAATGATAGTGAATAGAGTAACATCTTCTAGTGCTGGAGATGGGCTACATATTTACTTGTCTGGAAAAGCAGGGGTTTGAATGACCTCAGGATTCTGTGGTTCTTTCCCAAATCAAACGCTCCTCTGCAAAGGGGACCCACAGCCAACTTCATCTGTGCAAATCAGGAGCCAGTCACATTTTCACACCTTCACCAAGAGGTCTTATGTGCCTGGCCTTGATGATAAAAAATTTCAATGGCTCTCTGCACAATAGCTTCAGTGTTGTCAAAGACAAAATTCAAGCAATCAAAGTGCTTAAAGTAGTCATTCATAACTCTGGCAATGAAACCTTGTAGCTATTTCATGTACAGAGAACAAGGAACAGGCTTTCCTGGGCTAGATAATGATCCAGAAAAAATCTTTCTGAAGCATGGTGATTATTATAGCCTCAATTGCATCTGCCACTGAAGTCAGTAAGGGTTGTATGGCATTCCCCATAAGATTGTGAATTGTCTTTAGGGATGACATTACAGTTTACTCAGCTGTTGAAGAGAATGATCTCTTACTGGCAGCCACATTTGTTACTGATTGGTGAAACAAACAGGGAATTCACCACTCCCATATTTCTCTACTGTCCTTTGATGAGAGGTCCAATCATGTGACTTGTATCTCCTTGAGCAAAGAGAAGGTACTCTGATTTCGTACCATATAAGTGAATTGTCATTGCCACATTTTTGACACAGCTAATGTAAGATTTGCATCAAAGAAAGCTGCACTGAGTTCACTTGTTATAGTTTCATGACCCTATCAAGCTCATGAAAGAAAGGATTATGCCCACCCAGGGGGAAAAAAACAAGTTGATGAGTTCAAAGATTCATGATTTTGAGAGATAAAGAGCCTCATATGTTTGAAGTGACTCTTTTGAAGCTTTTTCTGAACTGTAAACTGGCTTTCTTAGTATGAAAATGTGCTGTCTATCATCTTCCATGTATGGGGAGTACACATAGCAGTTAGCAGTTCCAGTTGTACTGAAGTTTCTTTGGGCATTTCGACTGTACTTATGAAAAGGCTTCCAGAAGTTGCTATAAAGACCTAATAGTTTAGGGTATGCATTCAAATGCCTGTTTCAAAATCATAGAACAGACTGCTCCTGCATGAAAGGGAAAAGACAATGCCAGAGTCATTGCACTCTAAAATATGTATAAAATTTCAGGCTCTCCATCCTTAACTATTTCTTCCATGACTCAAAGGGGAGCAAAAGTATCTTTCTTCTTGATTCATACTTTTTATATATGCTGTACCTGTCAACAAGCAGTACATATATATTCCACAATTTTTCCATATTTATCCAGAAGGAAGCATGAAAAGATGCTGTGTTTTCTGGTGTTGATATGGTAGATTGCCCAGGACCAATCTCTTCTCAAGGCCATCTGCAAAGTCATAGTCAAAACTTTGAAATACAACACATTTTTGATACTGTCTTACAAAGTATTACAGTAATCATCCACAGAATTGATAACAGTATCCTTAGAAGTCCTGAGACTATGCAAAACCTAACGACCTGTTTCAACCTGAGCTGGATCCTAGGTGTTCATCCCTTGCTCCTGTAGACACTTAGCTTGATTTTCCACTCCAAGTTGAGCTCTTACAATAAAGTGTAGCTCATTTTCTATTTCAGAAAGATCCATGCCTTGAAAAAGATAATCAAGTTCATTGAAACTCAGTGCAAATTTTGTTATCTCTCTACTTCCTTCTCACAGTTGTCACTGGAGTCTCTTACTGAGATGTAAGATGAGAATTATTCTCTAAAGCAAATCGCTGACAAGATAAAGTCATGCTAGTTGTACAGTGATGGTTTCTAATTTATTGCATGCCTCAACATTTGTTTTATATTTTATCATATCAACAGTTCCCTGTAAATCTTCAGTTCTCATGTGCATCATCTGAAGAACATCTTCCAGAGACTCAATCCCAGTTGCCTGTGTCAGTAAATCTTCATGCATCGTGTAAAACTGTAGGTGCAGTTCTTTATCCTATTGACTGATCCCATGAGCAAGACTTGCTAATTTCTCAGATAGTACAGCTTGACTAATATGAGGATCTATAAATTTTTATATCAAAATATTCAATTAAAAATTTACTGTAACAATCACTCCTACAAGATTAGCCCCACAGCTACAGAAACCAGAGCCCTACTACCAGCCACTGAAATGGGACTCTATTTTGAATTCTAATTCATTTGAACTGGGAGTTGGATGCATAATGGGGTCTATAAAACTATATTTTGTTTTCATGCCCAAAAAATAAAAAAAAAAAACACAACCACTACACTACCTAATTTTCCACAGTTTGGTGATTATTAAATGAAATAATTTAGGAAAGTTAAGCTAATTGACACTTTGTAGGCAAATAGAAAGTGCTACTTTTTGGTTTCATTTTTAGAACTCTGTAAATGAAAATTTCCAACAATGACATGGAAACTCAGATATGTTTATACTTAATGTCACTGTCTTTTGAAATGTTGTAGACAGGATCAATATTTTAATATAAGCCAAATCTGCCAAGGTCTCACAGAGGTAGTGCTTGTGGATCCAGGCTTTAACGTCTTCTGTATGGATCTGCTTCTAGAAAGGAACCAACATAGAGTCCTACCTCAGTTTAGAAATGTAGCTTCATAAGCAATTAAATATGTACATACTTTCATATTGAGCAGTTTTGCATTGTACCAATTGCCCTCTATCTACATAGACTCTGATAAATGACATTTGTGGTAATGAATATTTTTAGAATTCTTTCATAGAAGGTTTATAGAGCTCCCCCACATCTTTTATTGCAAATGGAGTTTTTTCACACACAATATATTCAGTTTATTGTTTCCATCCTCCTAGTCCTCCCAGTTCCTCCCATCCTATGCCCTCCAGAGCCACATATTTTTTGTCTCTCATTAAGAAACAAGAAGGCATCTAAGGAATAATAACAAAATAATATAAAATCAAAAAATCAGAATAGAACAAAACAAATAGAATAGGGGAGGAAAATACCCAAAATAGGTATAGATACAGGAAAACATGCTAACACAAAGAATTCTGCAAAAGCATAAAATTAGAAGCCATCATATTTATGCATAGGATCTATAAGGTTAAAAAAAAAGTCTTGAATCAACATTATGAGTCAAAAAAGTCCTTCAAAGATGCTATGGAGTTCATTTGCTCTGAAAATCCTGGGTCTACCTATGAGAGGCTTGTTTCCCCAGACACAGTCCCTCAGTGGAAAATAATTTTTTCATTTGCAAGTGGCTATCAGTTAGAGATAGCTGCTGGGTTAGATACAGGGAGAGCATTCAGTTCTATCAGCTCTATGACCTCATATGTTGTGGGCCATGAATGTTCTGTATATGCTGCCACACTCTCTATGCATTCATAGGTGCATTGGTCATGACCTGTGTTTAGATAGCCTATTTGCTCAGTCGTCTCCATCCTCTTTGGCTTTTATACTCTTTGACTCCTGTTCTATAGTGTTTCATAAGTCATATGGGGAGGTATTTGGTGGAGATATCCCAGTATCTTCAAGTTCTCCTTCTTTGCATGCAATATGGTCTGTATTTGTTGCTATGTGCTTTAGGAGGAAGTTTTCTATGATGGATGAGCATGGCCAGATGTACGAGTATAGCATAATGTCACTAAGTTATTTTATTGCCATATCTCTTTACCAGAACAATAGCATTTGGCTTTCTAGAACTTTCTGTAGCACTACAGTTTCCTAATGAAACATCAGTCTGCATGTCATCACTGATGTAGCAGCTCCCAAGATGTTACATGCTATCTTTTTAGCCTAAACTAAAATCACTATATATTACTTCTTTCATCAAATACATTAGCAATATATCTTCAGTTTATGCTTCTCTACTCTATGACATACCAAAAGTTTAAAATGACAGTGTGTACTGTGATCTCCAGAATAGAAGTATAAACATGCATATACACGCTCATTAGATATGGGTCCTTTATGTAGCATCAATCTATTTGTATGCTTAAAAGTATTTCAATAGTAAAGTTTTGGAAATGATAAGAGTACTATTTCTTATAGTCCAATCACCTGTTTTAAATGTGTTAGTATTTGATACTGCTTCTACAATCATTTAATCATACAAATTAAATTATATAGGAGTATTTATGCATTCTGAACATAGGCTTTAGGTCTTAGGTCTTCATGTTTCTTCTTAAAAAAACCCACACATCCACTTAATAACCCTGAGAGACATATTTTTTAACATTCTGTACAATACAGAGAGCTTTGACTTCACCATCCTTACTAAGTTACATTTGTAATGCACTATAGGATATGTCTATTTTTATTATTAACAGGAAACAATGTATGTATGGCAGCATACATCTTAATCCATGCACAGAAGAAGCACAGCTTGGAGGACCAGAAATCATATACAATCTGGTCTATAAAATAAGTTCAAGACATTATCTCAATTCGAACAATGAAAAAGATGCACTAGGAAGAAACTAGGCATCGTGGTTTTAGACAGACAGTGGCCACAGACAAGAAGTCACAGAGACATTCGTGATGTTGACCCACTCTATCTCTTGCCTGTAGGGTGTCAACCAAACAAAAGAACAATAAGATGAAGCTGTGATATTCCCCTGGTGATGAAGAAAAGATGAACGATACAACCATTAAATTGGCTATCACAGTATTTCTGTATGAATCATATAATACTTGTAAATAACTATCATTCACACCCACTACTATGGCTGCAGACCCTCTCTCTACCTTCCCTTTTATTGATGGGTGAGACAGAGTGAGTTCACCCTTATAACTTTTGCCAGAAGTGATGGCTCTGCTGCATTTATACTTGACTCATAAGTTTCTCTAAAGTACTATTTCATCCTCCACTGATCATGTGGAATTGAAATTATGAAAATGAAAACATTAAAAAGTAACACATTGAGGACACTGCTTTCTTGTCTTCATATGTGCTCAGTTATCACCTGGCCCATGCTAGCCACTAACTTCCAGGCGACTGGTAAGACCCTGTTGTTTTAAGAGAGGAAAACTGTATTTTCATTGATTTTAGAACTTTATTCTTGACTTTTTGAGTGGTTATGGTATGTGGGAAGTTGAATCACCCCTGGTTTCTATGATGGGTACCAGTTGGTAGTATTGCCACTTTGGTTCTTAAAAAAAAAGAGTAAAGACAAATCCTCCTGCCAGTAAGAGAAATCCAGAGCATCACCAAATGTTGCTCAGGCCAAATCACTATGCATCTGCTGGGAACTTGGGCAATATTTCTCTATTCCCATTTCAGTGTTTGCAGGAATTGGTCAGCTAACTGCTGGCAAATAGATTGTATTGGTACTTTGCCATTTGCAAACCTATACAGTTTGAGGGTCCTACTCACTATGTGATCCCTGGTAGATCAAGCTAATCAAGGAAACAATATTATTATTGTTTATTAAATAATAACAGTATTATTTAAACAGTTGTAACACCTACAATTAATTCCTTTTTTCAACTTTCAAATCCTGCAGAGCCATCTTTGAAGAACTTAGAAATAATTGTTTGGGTTAAATTGTATCGAATCATGGGAGTGGTAAAATTTAAATTCAAACTGAGACGAACATTCCTTTAACTGATCCATAATCTATACAGGTGCCTTTACCCAAAATAGAAATGGTGTCCTGCATAGGCATTTGGAACACAGTTTTCAGAATATACTAAACGTGCATGAGTTGAAAAGAATTTGGAGTCACATCAAATCATTCTTCTTAAAACATACTAAGTATACCAATACAGAAAGATAAAGCAAAACTCTTCATTAACTTCCCCCACCACATATAACTTAAAGCAGGTAAATTCAGAAAATGCCTTCAACTCTTTCTAGAAATAAGGGAGGAAAATTCAGTCATCCATTAGGTTGATAATCTAGTAATCTGCAAGAAGGGAGGAGATCTCTGAAGCATACAATGAAACTGTGGACTGGGTTGTAGGTATGTCCATACCTATGCTATGGATGGGGTTAGGAAGTATTTTCTAATATACAATCATCTTATAGCCTATGTTTATGCAGAAACACTTTGAATGTGCACATGGAGAGTTGCAAATGACTGGGCTAGGGCTTCCCATCTCTAACAAGCCCTGAAAATGCACTTGTGTAAGAAACTTTCCAAAGCTGTGCATTCAGGAGACAGTCTTTTTCATCTAGAGATTTTACAGAGCCATTGCTTCCTTATAGAACTGTCAGAAAACAGGATTTTGTGTCTTACCTTCATTCTAACTGTTGGACCATCAGCATCTATCACTGTTGCCTAAAACTACATTATAGAAACCCACACAATCAGCAACAAGTACTGTAGGCAGAATGACCAGACTATGACCTTTCATCAGGCTTGTATGGAAGTGTTGCAGGATTTTCCATATCTACTCACATTAGGACAGTGGAAGGCCAGTGATTGGACAGGAAAAGGGAAGCAGATCTAGAACTAGGGGGGCAGACAGGTTGTAGGAGGAGAACCAGGAGACTCAAGATGGCTTCTGGCATGGACCTGTGTGGCATTAGCCACAAATAGCTATGTTTTTACAAGGTTAGAAATATTGGGATAAACCTTTTATCATTATGAATTGACTCTAAAATTATTTTATTGGCATCTTGTAAATTGTGATATTAATAATACATAAATCTGATTGGTAAATTGAGCGTTGAGAGTTCTGATTTACTTGGATACTTGAATGTGGGTCTACCAATTAAAGTGGTTTATGGCAGAGAGAAAACACAGCTGGGATGCTGTGGGAGCTAGCTGGGAGAGAAGAGCTTGGTGACTAGAACACTCTGAGCAGGACCCACATGGACATGTTGTTGCAGCCTGGCAGGAGAGATCGCGGGATCCTTTTTAATCAGAGGAAACTCAAATTCTGTCTAACCTGGAAGCAAATAATCCCAATTTTAAATTCGCAGTTTAATTCCTCTGCTCTATGAGGTAGGCAAATTCCATTCTTCTCCTAACTCAGAGCAGCCTGTAATTTCCCACAGTAGGGGCCCTCAGCAACATCCAGAGCTTGAGTCACATGACTCGTTCTTGGCACTACTCAGTTACACACTTAACAAAATAAAAAATAAAATAAAACTCTAACTCTCAGGATAATAATCTTAAATTTCTAATGGATTTGTGCCCAGCCAGCATGTTTGTTCGTCACCTATTGCAGGAAATGTTAAAAAAATAATAATAAAAAGAGAGTACACTTGTACTCTCCATGGATTCAAACCACAATCCTGTGATCTTGCCAACCTGCCAACTGCCCTGTGGTCCGCCGAGTTCACACTGGGTCTGAGGGCTCCTGCCTGGTACAGTCTCACTTGGTGGGTCCCTCTGTTGGCCATCTCTTTGGTAGGGGACCTCGAGTACCTCTCACTTCCACACATTGCCCACGCACCCACGATCTACCACCTCACTACCCAATTACCAGGTAGAAGCATGACTCTTAAAGCTTCATAGTTAGCCAATTAGATTTACGTATCAATAAAATCACAATTACATGATGCCAATACAGTAATTTCAGAGCCAATTGATAATGATAAAAGCTTTTTTATTATATATTTTCTTTATTTACATTTCAAAAGTTATCCCCTTTCCTGGTTTCCCCTCTGAAACCCCCCTCCCCCTCCCCCCCCCCTACTCACCAACCCACCCACTCCTGCTTCCCTGTCCTGGCATTCTCTTACACTGGGGCATCAAGCCTTCATAGGACCAGGAGCCTCTCCTCCTACTGATGTCTGACAAGGCCATCATCTGCTACATATGCTCCTGGAGCCATGGGTCCCTCCATGTTTATCCTTTGGTTGGTGGTTTAGTCCCTGGGAGCTCTGGGGGTACTGGTTGGTTCATATTGTTGTTCCTCCTATGGTGCTGTAAACCCCTTCAGCTCCTTGGGTCCTTTCTCTAGCTCCTCCACTGGGAACACTGTGTTCAGTCCAATGGTTGATTGAGAGCATCCCCCCTCTATATATTTGTCAGGCACTGGCAGAGATTAAATAACCCAATATTTCTAATCTTGTAAAAGCATAGCTTATTGTGGCTGGTAAATGTCACACAGGTAGACATCCACAGCTATCTTCCTCCTCCCCACTTCCTGTGACCTCTCTTGTCTCTCAAATCCCTAGCTCTACCTCCCCTCTCCTGTCCAGTCACAGGCCCCCCACTGCCCCAATGCAATTCGCCTAGGAAAATCCTGCAATATATAAATTGTAGTGACAGAATTTTTGTTTGAAAATTCAGTAGAAATTCATATTTTTCAACTATGTTTCTTGTTATTGTTAAAGTTTTGTTTTATTTGTATGATGGTCTTTGCTTTATTACGCTTATTTGATTTAGCCCACTCAAATATGTAGGCCATATATGGTGGTTTGCCAACTAGGAATGGCCCCCTAGACATGTGTTTGAATGCTTGGTCCATAGGGATTGGCAACATTAGGAGAAATGGTCTTGTTGAAGTAGGTGTGGCTTTGATGGAGGAAAAATGGTACTGTGAAGGTAGGCATTGAGATCATATATGTTCAAGCTATGTCCAGTATAGCAAATCTTTTTCCTTGCTGCCTGTGAATCAAGATGTAAGTTTATTGACTCAATCTCCAACACCATGTTGGCCTCTGTGCTGTCATGTTCTCCACCATAATGATAATGGGCTATACCTCTGAAAATGTAAGTCAGCTCCAATTAAATGTCTTTATAAGAGTTGCCATGGGCATGAAATATCTTCACAGCAATAAAACCCTAAGACAGTACCCCTAGTAAAAAATCTTCTGCCTCTATCTTGAATTTTTCTTTCTTCCCCATATCTCTTGTTCCAAAGACATAACAATTCTTATTGTATTCCTTTGAATACAATAAGACAATTGATAACTGACTATATTATGTTGTCCTCTATAATATAAAATGAGGCTATCTTATTTTATTTTTATTTGACCAAGGTTTTTGCAATGTAGGAAAGTGTCCATTGTGCTTCGACTCATACTGAAGATGCATTATAGCATCCTGGGCTGCAGAGTAAGAAACTGGGGTCAGCTGACCTATTAAGTATAACTAGAGGTCAGAGGATGAGGTGAAAGTTGATTATAACACCTCCAGTTCTCAGAAGTCTGGTCAACTGCCGACTGCATCATTCTAAGCCTAGAATAATAAGTTAACATGCACAAGTCCTCTCTTTCTTAATGTTTCTTCTCCTAATCCCTCAGGAAATTTGCATGGGAAAAAGTCTAAACTGGGTTTCCTAGCTTTCTCTAGTTTTCTAGCCCTAATTCAGAGCAGTTTCCTATAAATTCACTATTACTTCACAGTCCTTCAAAACACTTCCCCCATATATTACAAATATCCATTAGTAATATGTGTGGATTAAGTATGTAATGAATTTAGGTTAGACATCAAGTAGAGACCTGAGAGCAATAAAGAAATCCTCACAAAAGCAAGGAAAAAATAAGAGCTTTGCTGCACTAAGTTTATCCCATGTGGTTAGAGAATAAATGCATCCTTCCCTTTCCCCCTCCAAGGTCTGTGATTCACATACCTGCTAGAGAAGCCCAAGATGACCAAAACAGGTGTCATGTGGCAGCATGGAGTACACTTGCCTTCATATTGTTTCATTGAAAACAGGACGCAAAAACTCTTACTTCCTCATAATTTCTTTCACAGATTTATTAAGGCTAAAATTCTATGTGAATTTAAGCCTTCACATTTATTCTTTTTCTTAAAAGCTTTCATTTTGCTGTGTGATGAATATTGGACTCCAGTGGATTATCTGGATAAAGAGAATTAGCTGAGGTTTGCATCAGTCAAGAGACTAAAGTCACCAGAGGCTTTAAGGGAGTGCCTTACAATATAAATAGGACTAATCTCCTTCAAGCATTGACTTTCAAGAAAGAGAATTTTCTCAAGACCAGTGTTTTTAATCAGAGATCTACGAGATTGAAAGTAATGCCAGTGATAAGGGAAGCCTGCTGTATACGAGGAACTAGAGTGAGCAAGCAGTCAAGGATAGGATTCTCAAGGAAAGAGAGAGGCTGGGGGACGGATGAAGAAGTCTGTTGGATCACCCAGCTACTTCTAGCTCAGAAAATGCTATTTATTCAAAGCCATCCCTGCCAGAAGGGAGAATGTACCCTTTGGAGGGCACTGGATTTTTAGCTGGAGGAAGGCACCATTGAGATGCTGCCGATGTAGACCATGCCCTAATGTTTCCAGTGTTTCCATTTTTTCATGCCAAAGGCATCAGTGCCGGCTACAAAACAGGTGATATTATTCCAGCCTGCCTTTGTAGAGGGAAAGAAGAGTGAGGCATGTACTTTATCTGAGATGATGGGGCACCAGTAAAAGCAGAGAAGGTGAACAGAAAATGAAACAAGAAATGTCCCCAGCCAGAAATTGCTGGAGCCTGGCAGTGACCTGTTCTTCTAAACTCGTACCTTCTCTCTGAGAAGCAGGAAGGAAAATACTTCTTGAATGTCTGCCTTTGGTAACAAAAAGTAAATTGTTTGTTTGGTGTTATGTAGTTTATGGGATAATAAAATAAAGAAAGCAAATTTTCACTGTGAAAAGTGCAATTCATAGCTAAATTCTTTTCTAATATTCATGTGATTTACCTTTGAAACACATAAGAAATGGGCTTAGACTCTGATGGAAAATTGTTGTGTCAATACTTTGCTGGCCAGGTCACTGTGAGCAGAGGCTAAATGTGATGCCTTAATAAAATGGTACTTCTTATACCCAAGATGATATTTGAATTTCAGAAGTGCATTTCTTTAAATTCTTTTTTTTTGTTTTTTGTTTTGTTTTGTTTTGTTTTGTTTTGTTTTGTTTTGTTTTTGAGACAGGGTTTCTCTGTGTATCCCTAACTGTCCTGGAACTCATCTGTAACTCAGAAATCTGCCTGCCTCTGCTTCCCGAGTGCTGGGATTAAAGGCGTGCGCCACCACCGCCCGGCTAAATTCTTAATATTGAGTATTTAAAATACAAAAACTAATGTTTCCATTCCTGCCCAAGGTCATGACTGAGCATCTAGAATATGAAAGCACAGGATCAAGTGAGGCTCCCTACCAGGGAAGCATCCTGAAGGTTCCCACCTATAGACAGGTTCAGGGGGTTTTGTGAAGTGTTGACGCTCAGCCAACTGCACTGAAAACCAAAGTGTTCTGGAAAGCCCTGACACTCTAGCGAAGGAAGAGTAACCAATCACTTCCTTTCTGCACGGTAAGTTCCTAGTTACATCCTTGAACCCAGCTCAATTTCACTTTTCCTGGAACATTTTCTTGTTCTGTCTCAGATATTTTGAAACAGAGAACCAGATAATTTACTTTATTTCTTGAGCACCCCACTGCACTATAAATTCCATTATGATAACATATTTACTATCATGTACCATCTAGGATAACTGTGTGCAAACCATTTCTGTACAAGGGAAGGTAGCAAATACACATGAGATGTTGGGGACCATACTGTGACTGCATCATGCTTGTATTTAACTTATCTATAGCACAAAAAGCCAAAAAAATATAAAGCCATAAGCAATATATAAGCAAACGGGTGTGGCTGTGTTCTAGTGAATATTTACCTGCAAATATATGTGATGAGCTGGATTTGCTTCTGGGTGGACACAGTACTTGGAACAAAATAGTTCTCCAGAGAGTAAGTTTTATCTAAACTGCAAGCTAAGCTCATGTTATTCTGAGGACAGAGATGTCTCTGAGAACCTTTGTTTAGTTATTGGATTATTTTGTAACTTGATATAGTGCAGGGAAAAGGGTTGAGCAAGTCTTCATTTCTGGCCATAAGAAGGAGGCAACAGCACTGGGTGTGGTCAGGGGAAGTTGGAGGGGCACATTTGCAACATATGAGCATGAGAAAACTGAGCAACTCTAGAACAGTACTTTGAGGCTGTACCAGAGAACAGACTTCCTGGGGTTCACTCCTGAGTTTCCTGATTCCTGTGTGGGTTCAAAGATTTGCACTTCTATCCTGTCCCAGAATAATACTAAAGTTTCTGGTTGAGGCTATGCTGTGAGGCCGGCTGTCATAAAAAGATAGGACAAAGTGTGATATCAGGAAGGCATTAGCATAGGAAGTGAATGAAACTGAAAGACAATCAAGGACAGAATGCAAGTCATCAGAAGCACAATGTGTATATAAATTTTACTTAAAGCAAATGACTTACTAGCTTTTGAGACTAAAATGATTTGCTCTTTGATGGACCCTTGACAGTCTCCTCCTATGATTGAGTTTTGGTACCCACCTGTTCTCATTCCATGCCTGACTCCTGAAGCATCCCCTGGGTTAGGGCCAAGCTCTTTTGTTTTAGTGCTATCCATTGTACTTCATATCACTTTTTTTGGAGCTCAGGTCCTCCATGAAAATGGCACTCTCACCTTTGGTCTATATATCAGATTTGAGCATCTGAGCCTTCCTTATCCCTAGTATTATCAACAGATTGTTATTTTCCTTCTAGGCTAGGAAAGCTATGACCTCTAGGCAACATTAGGAAGGCCATCGTGATTAAGCAACTCCATGCCCAACACTATTAGAAAAATATTACCAAAAATAATTCCTTAAATAAGACAAATATAAGAGGCTTCAAACCTCTGAAATGTCGAGATTTATGGTTAATATTTGTGGTGGAAATTTTGTGCACATTTTTGCAATTACAGTCAGAGGCATTACTCAGCAGAGGCCGCTCTCTGCTCTGCTTCCTTTCTTACAGCCTCTATCTCCACTCTCCTTATTATCATTGGCATGGTTTTTAGTATTAGCAATTATGTTGAAAGCCACTATTCATTTAATGTTCCCTACAGTGTTTCGTGTTTATTTCCTTATTTCATTCTCACAGCCATTGCTGGTCATGCTGCTGCATCTCCATTGCAGGGAAACTCAGAGACTAATTAGCTTGCTGAAGATCAAAATGTTAATAGGCAACAGTGAATTACTCCCAGACCTCACTGGACACCACCCATTTTCATGGAGGCCTTAACATTCTAGAGTTTTCCTTTTACAGATGAGCAATGAAAACAACACCAATAACAAAGCCTGCACAAATACTAGAATTTCAAAGTCTTTTGCTTTGATTGGGCATAGTTATAGATAGGAAATAACAAGATTATCAAGGATTTGCAAGTACAGAAACATCTTAGAGCTCCCATGTCCCTAATCCACAGCAGGTGAGACTTGTTTACCTGTGGAGGTCCACTCACAAATCTCCTTGCATAGTACACTGCTGAGGGAAATTTTCACCAGGACACCTATGGTTTTCCCCACATCCTTGGCTTCCTGCCGAAAGTAGCAAACCATGCTGACTCTTAAATAAGAATGCTTTCCTCAGTAAGCCACAAAGAGTGGGCATGAGTAACAGAAAGTTAATACATTTTCAGGTACTGGTAATATTCTCTAGCAGAAGCACCAAAGAAGTGCAAGGACACGATTGTGATCTGTTATCTCTTGTTTTTATTTTGCTTTTCTCACTCTCTTTTGTAACCTATGTGTTTCTTGGACTGTTACTGAAAACCTTTGAGGATTACCAGAACGCCTCACCTCATCATGGATGATGATCTCATGAAAGTTACACCATGGAGCCCCCTTTCAACCAGCTTCCATTTCCTGCATTTCTAGAAGTTCCCAATTATTTGTGGGAGTGTCTAATCATTTTTATGTGTATGCATGCTTGTGCACTACTTGTGCCTGGTGCCTCCAGAACCCAGAAGAGGGTGTCAGATTCCCTGGGACTACAGTGACAGATCTTTGTGAGGTCCTCCATTTGAGCACTGAAAACAGAAGCCAGAACTTCTTCAAGAGCTTAACCACTTAGTTATTCATCCAGCCCCATATGTAATCATATTAATTGCTTATTAACATCCATACAATCCCCAGCCTAGACTGAGGGAAAGCCATGAAAGTAAGCTACCACACTTATATAACTGTTCTTAGATATACTAAGCAGAAACAATTATTGATTAAAAAGTATTTATAGTCTTCTGATTTTTAGGCAAGTACTTGTGATTTAGTCTAGAAACATGCTAGAAAATGTGATATATGCCAGTTCATATTAAAACATTTAAGATCTGTGAAAAGGTAAATGTTTGTTATAAGTGGCACAACATGTAAGGTAAAATATCATAGCAATGAAAAAGGGAATGCCATCCCTTAAAACTGTTCCCTGTATGTGGGCATACAGCTAGCTGGGCTGCCTTGTCTGGCCTCAGTCAGAGAGAAAGTGTCGTGGTTGGGGAAAGATACCAAGGGGCCCCACCCACTCAGAGGAGAAGGAGATGGAGGATGAGGAAAGGATTGAGGAGGTATGCAGGAGGGGGACAATAAGTGGGATGTAAATTGAATAAATAAAAAATAATTAAACTAAATTACAAAAGAAAATTACATTTAAACTTGACTCTATTAGAGTAAAAAATGTTTTGTAGGTTGGATATGTGGCCTAACAATTGTGAGGATCTATGTTCATCCTTCATATAGAAAGAATAATATCTGAAAAATTCTGAAAGGTAGAGAAGAAAGGAAGCAACAGGCAGTATAGGAAGGAAACTAGGGAGAGACAGGGAGACATGCACACATACACAGAGAGACAAAGGTGGAGAGAGAGAAAGAGAAAGAGAGAGAGAGAGAGAGAGAGAGAGAGAGAGAGAGATCAAAGCAGAGAAGCAGGGAGGGAGTGAAGAAGGAAAGGATGAAGGGACAGAAGGAGGGAAAGGAAGGGAAAGGAGCAAAGAAAGGAGGAAGAAAAAGAAATGTTGAAGTCATTCCTTATTCCAGGATAGCATCACCCATCTAAACTAGTATGAAATCTCAATAAACTAAGCTAATTTACAGTTCTAGATCAGACTAAAGAATACATACATGAAATGCTGTTCTAAGGATAAGAGTTAAATTATGCAGTGAAGTACAAAATATATAATTTTAAATTAAAAGAAAATTATAATGCTGATGGCACAAAATAGTATTAGATGACATTTTCTAAGACTTGTATTAATTGAACTTAATTTTTATTTAATTTTGAATTTTATTTAATTTAATGTGTTTATTATATTGCCTGCCAAACAGATGTACTTTATTTTTAAAATTTAGATATCATTTTCATTTTTATTAAATTATTTTATCTATCTATATTCCAAATGTGGTCCCCTCCAAGTTCCCCCTCCCAGAGTTCTTCACCCCAACCCCTACCCTTTGCCTCATAGAGGGTGCTCCCCCAACCCCACACCCCCTACACACCACACACACACACACACACACACACACACACACACACACACACGCATGCACCACACCACAAACCCCACTACCACCATCTACCTTCCCTGGGGCATCAAGTTTCCACAGGATTAGATACATCATCCCTCACTGAGGCCAGACAAGGCAGTCCTCTGTTGTATATGTTCTGGGGGGCCATGGACCAGTCGATGCATGTTTTTTGGTTGGTGGCTTTGTTGTGGAAAGTATTAATAAAGTAGAACCTGCTCATTCCTGCATTTATGCCTCTAACTCTCTGCCCCAGTGACCTGGCTAGCTGTGCTCTGGAGATTCATGGAGACTCACTGGCCCAGAACTCCCGAAATGTCTCCGCCCAGCTTGCTAGGTTCTCAGTAGTGGGTCACTACCATGCTAACTATGTGCTTCAAATTCCCTGTGGTCGTTGTGATGCGCATCTGACAAACCATGCTTGTCTGGAGTACCTTTCTCTCTTGAACCCAGACAAGCCACCCAGTGTGAAGGAAAACACAACACAAACTTAGTTCAGAAACAATCATAACTTAATTGCTGGGTACAACAACTAAAACCTAATCTTGTAAGCCTTATTAAAATCTGATCCCTCCACAAGGATCTGCCATGATACTAGGAAACTATAGCAGCTACATTTACCCCTCTGCTGTCCCAGCTCCAAAAGGAAGTAACTCCCCCCTGTTTCCTCTCTTCCTCCCTACAACTCAGAAATCCCACCTACTCACCCAGTGATTGGCTCCTTTATTCATTAGGAGATTGTTCACTAGAACAGCACCATGCCCATCCATAACAGGCTTATTCTCTTAGAGCTCTGAACAGTCCAAGTTAATTGATGCTGTCTTTATTTTTATAGGGTTTTCATCACCTTCAGCTCCTTAAATCCTTCCCCTAACTTTTCCATAGGAGGTTCCAACCTCATTCCAATGGTTGGTTGTGAGTATCTCCATCTGTCTCAGTCAATGGCTGGTAGAGCCTCTCAGAGATCAGCCATGTTAGGTTCCTGTCTTCAAGCACAGCAAGGCATCAGTGTTAGAATTTTTTGACAGCACATAGAACGGGTCCCAAATTGGGCCAGTCCCTGGATGGCCTTTCCTTTTGTCCCTGCTCCATTTTTTGTCCCTGCATATCCATGAATGTCCTTTTGGATCTAGGTTACCTTGCTCAGGATGATATTTTTATAACATACTTATTCATAAAACCTAGAATATTGAAACAACCCAGATGTCCTTCAATCAAAATGGAATACTACTCAGCTATTAAAAATGAGTGCATCATGAATTTCACACGCAAATAGATGGAAATAGAAGATATCATTTTTACTTATATGTCATGTACATATACACATGAGAAGGTCTGTCACATGTATGCAAGTGTCTTTGAAGTCTAGGAATGGGTATCAGATCCTCCAAAGCATGAGTTACAGACAGCTATGATCCACCATAGATCATGAGCTCTAGAAACTGGTCTCATATCATCTGGAAGAAAGTAAGTGCTGTTAATGACTGCAGCCTGTCTTCAGCTCTTTCCTAACCAATTTGTTTTTTTCAAGATATGAGAAAGAAATATGTCAGTATTATAAGAAAAGAAAAATTGATAATTGAAATTTTGTGTGAGAAATGTGAATTGGACATTTATCACAGGTAAAAAGTAAGGCAAAGTAATTGAAACTATACTTTCCAATGAAGTATATACAATATAGACTTTCAAAGAGTAAATAAAAGTGTGGAAGCTAAAGTAACAAATGGAAGGATAGTACATCATGGCCATCAGTCATAAAAGAGACAGGAATATGAGAAACTATGGGCAACTGAGCACGATAAAAATGTTTTAGTGATGCCATCCTTAGGGCCAAGATAAATAGACAAATCACCAATAAGAAATTCTGTAGTATTTGTTGATGAAAGCTTCCCAATCTGAGGGAAAAGAGCACATATAAAAACAGAGAGCAGTAACATCTGTCTCATAAGACATCTGTGTACTTCATCATTGATGTATGTGTTATATAAATAGGTTTATGACTCTCTATGTGTGTTCATGTGTGTGTGTGTATGTGTCTCTGTGTATCTCTCTGTTTGTATATATGTAGTTGTGTGTCTGTGTCTATGTGTATGTTTGGGTACATATCTGAGCAGATCCACACATACATACATACATAGACTTTTGCTGACTTATCTAGGCAATTGCTTATTTACTGAAGGTAGTTTCCTTTATGAAAAATACAAGTTCACACAGAAGAGGCAGATAAGTGTTTTAAGTCTCTTCCAATAACAATATCATTCCAGAGACATGAAATGGGTTCATGGTATCTAAAATATTTATTGATAAATAAGCATCTAACCTTCTTTTAATATTTCAACCATTCCTGGATGAAAATTGACTTAAGACAACTGCCAAGGATGTTCTAGCATGTGCATTCAGCTTAACTGCTGTGCATAGATGAGACCATGTCAAAGTCACATCTCAGAATCCCTGCCAAAGAATGCAGACAGCTGGTTTCTGCAACCTTACACCTCATTCTTGTACAAGTAGGAAATCCAAAACAATACTTACACTTATCATAGCAATTGAAAATTCATTTCTAAATCTACTAAGCTTATCACTCCAACCTCTGATGTTAGCCTATATAAGATTATTAGAGGTCATGGCTGACATGTATAACTTTAGAAAGCATAATTCTGATTAGAAGTCTTTAAATACCAGCTATCCCTGAAATATGTTCAGTCAAACCAACTGATCTCCAACTCAAACACACAGAGTGGGAAGGTAGGAAGAGAAGTCATCCTATTTGTGCTAAAATATTTTAAAAATAAAAATGCATCATAACAATTCTAAATCATGGAGATGGGTAAGCAGCATATTTAGAGGAAAATAGGGAGAAATAACTACTATATATTGGACTATTTTAAGTAGCCTTTGGACAACCAAAAAGCCAGTATACAGTTCCTCTTTCTTAAGAATTAATGTCAAATGATGGCTTTACTAAAGTTACAGCATTACAGATCAACTTTCAATATGTCAAGTGCAGCCAAGAGCCAATGTGAATGAGCCATCACTGTCTAACTTTTGTGGTACAGAGGTGAAATCATGAGAACTCCAGAAGCATCTTGCCTAAAGTCAGATCTTCTACTTGTTCTGAGTTTAGGCATATTATTTAGTGACACTTCATAATTTCAAGATGGGAATATTGTCATAGGTGCTTAAAGCTTTAGATAAATTAAGATACATAAAGTAAAAAAATTCCTAAAGCATACCAGGTAGTATGTATCTATTACTGTTAGTTATTGATATTATTCTATACACTCATGACTCCTTAGATATTGCTGGGAAATATATTATACCTGTGATGGCCTCATTGCACTCAGTGCAGATTAAATTATATGTCTGATTTTCTGTGGTTGTGAGATCCATTAGATGATGAAGCTTTCTGATTTAATCATTAGGTTGTAAACATTATTCTCAAATCTTCGAAATTTTATCAGTCATAGCTATAGGTCTAACTCTTTAGATGATGTCTGAAGGAAAAGTCCAATAACCTGAAGATCTTCCTCGATCATAGATATCATGCTGTAGGAACCTACATGCCGCATTCTCCCTAACACTATATACTAACCAGGAGCCTAGGGGAATGATAGTAGTCCTGGTTTTTATCATTATAAATGTCAGAAACAATAACTCAAAAAGATAAGATTTTAAACCTGGACTAGAGAGTTAATAAAGCAGTTAAGAACATCTTTAGGTCATGCAGAAAACCCATGTCTGATTACCAGCACCCAAAAGGCAGCTCACAGCTATCCGTAACCCCAGTTCCAGGGGATGCAATGATCTCTTCTGACTTCTTTGGTCACCAGACACATGCATGGAACATATGCATACATTCAGGCAGACTATTCATATGCATAAAGTAATAAGATAAATACATTTTGGAAAAAAATTGAACCCAAAAATGATACTGACGCTTTAGTAGAGCCATATCACACATCAGTTGAATTATTTGAAAGCTAAACTGATAATCCCTGCAATGTGTCAGCTTTCCCTTTCAGTGGGTTCCATCCACTCTCCTAGGTCATTATACAGATGTTTGGCTTTTTTACCTTGGGAAATTCTGGCCTTACTTGATGAAGTACTCAGTCACCTATAATCTTATGAGGGACACAAATGATGGTAATTACAATTTATGGAGTCACCCAGAATGAAGAGCACAATATGCTGAGTCTGAGAGCTGACATAAATGTGTTTTTAGTTAAGATCAGCAGAAAATTTAAAAGACAGAACATCTTTGGAGCATTGTATTCAATTGAATTTTCTCTGTTTTATTAACTATAGTCATTAAGGACTCATTGAGGAAAAGATAAGATTGCTCTGCCAGCTCAGTTAGAGAATCTGCATGGTAAAGAATAAGCAGGAAATAATTGTAGCAAGTTACTGAGAGTGCAGGCAGAGCTGCGAGAAACAGTGCTGTATGAAAGCAGAAGGACCTGGGAAGTAGGTCAGGTATGTGGAAAAGCTGGGTGAGCACGCACTGCCTTCTTTTAGAACTGATTCCTATTTCACTAAACTATGAAAGTCTTAACATATCACCACTATAGCATCATTCATCCGTGTAATTCCATGACTGAAAAAGCTATTAATTGCTACCTTTGGATAAACAAACAAAAAGTTAATATGTGAACTGAGAAACTTGGCAATAAATTTTTTCTTCTAACAACATTGAACAGATGTTTGACTTTGTTTTGTATTTGACACAGTCCCTTGTGTCCTTGTCTCACAACAACCATCACCCTGGACACTAGCAAACAGTTTGCTGGAATCACAGCTATTTTTGGTTGTTGAAATTCATGAGTATATCTAAATCATTTGTTTCCTATGCTGAGGGAAAGGTGTGGCACTTATTGAGGGTCTACAAAATGAGCATAGGTGGTTACCAAATAAGTGAACAAATGAGCATTGCTTGCCAGGGAGGTATGGGTAAAGAAGCACTCTGCTCCTACCTCATGTGGGCACAGCCCGATGCTGCATTGTGAAGTTTCTGGACAATCTCAACAGAGGAAGAAAATGGAAATGAAACTTACCCTTGACCCTGCTTTAGGTTTCGGGAGTATACCAACATGGAGAGTAGAGAGATGCCTCTACATGGAGAGCAGAGGGGTCACCACTATTGAGAGCAGAGGGGTTTCTCTTTATGGCGAGCCAGGAATTCATGTCTATGGATAACAGAGGGGTCCATCACTGTTGATATCAGAAGGATTCCTCTCTATGGAGGGTAGAGGTTTTCTTCTCTATGGAGAGTAGAGAGGTTCATCACTATGGAGAGCAGAGGTTCCTCTAGCATTTGGAGTAGGCAAATTGTTCAATCCCATTATATTTTCAATGGAAAGATAATTGCTAAAGGAAAAGGAAAAGTACTGCAACCCATGTCAATTTTCAACAATTAAGCCATGAACTATTGCAGCTAATTATTTTCTTCAAAGTAAGATATTTACATTGAACTTACATAATCATCCCCAATAATATTCATTAGATATTATTCACCATTTCTTTCATTCATCATACTTTACCAAGATCATCCTATTCTAATTCAAATAACCACTGAATGGCTGATTTCTAAAGCTATTTATTTGGTTTGAGAACATTCATAAAGTATCCTGCTGTCACTCTTCAGTCTCAAGAGTTCTCTTTATGTTTTAGGGACTTTGATTCAAGCCAAACAAGGATCTGTGGCTTTGATACAAAAAATAAGTTCTGAACTAGACAGTTTGAACCAGAGTTGGAGAGTTCATTAAAGATAATTTTAATATAGAATTGAGCATGAGGATTTGAAGAAAGAAGGGCAAATGAGGCTCATGGTTATAGAGTGCCAAGTACTGTGTGATCAAAGCAGCTGAAGGAAGACAAAGGTGACTCACTACCTGTGTTCATTTTCTAATGGAGATAAAGGGTCACTGCAATAATTACAAGATATTCAAATGAGTACCTCCCAACTTTCTGCTTGTTGGTATTTTTCTTGGGTGTCGTCTTGTCCTTTTGTGTCATATTCCAATATTGAGAACAGAAAGAAATCTCCATTGACCAACTTAATTTTGTAAGAATATTTACTTAGGAAGTGGTGGTGGTATATGCCTTGGGAGGCAGAGGCAGGAGAATCTCTGAAATCCAGGCCAGCCTGCCCTACATGGTGAGTTCCAGAATAGCCAGGGGACACAAACCAACAAAAACATAGACAGATCCAGCCATGGGAATGAAGTATTCTACTATGGTCTCTGCTTCAGTTTTGGTTGTGAGCCTAACCTTTAACAGCTGAACCATCTCTCCAGCCCTCTGCTTCCGTTTTGAAGGAAAGAAAACTGAATATTTATTTATCTAATGGATGTTAATCACTTCTGAGGAAGCAGTTGTAGGTTTTTTTCTTTCATTGGACATTTTTTTTATTTACATTTTAGAGGTTTTCCCCCCTTCCCAGTTTCCCCTCCAAAAACCCCTTATCCCAACCCTCCTCACCCTGCTTCTATGAGACTGCTTCCCCACCCAGTCACCTGCCCACCCACTCCCTCCTCCCTACCCTGGCATTCCATTCTACTGGGGTATCAAACTTTCACAAGAGCAGGTCCTCTCCTCCCACTGATACCCGACAAGGCCATCCTCAGCTACATATGTGGCTGGAGCCATGGGTTGTTCCATGTGTTCCTTTTAGTTGGTGGCTTAGTCCCTGGGAAATCTGGGAGGCCTGGTTGGTTGATATTGTTGTAGTTTATTTTTAAGGAGAAACCATTATTGATTGGTAAATGTCTCTCTCTCTGTGGGCCATGTCCTCTGTATTATGAGCTACCATGATGGCAAAGTGAGTCTTGCAGCCCTGGTTCAGTGAGAGAGGAAATAGTTACCTCCTGATTGATGCTCATGAGGCTCTGGGAGCAGAGCTGGTTTGGATGCTGGAGAAGCCAAGTGGCTGAAGGCCACCTACTCCACTCGTCTGTTGGCATGGGTCTCTGAATGACTTGGAAGAAGTCACAATTCCAGCAGCATGGTTATGGTTCAGTGGCTCAAATTGCCCATTCTCTTTTGTTTAGTTCATTATACTACCCAGGCCCTGCTTGTTGATAATAACTCTAGATGATAAATTAAAAGGAAATACAGATCCAACATGATTTCCACTTTCTCCCTATCAGTTGTGAATGAGATGAAGGGTGCCAATGTAAAACTCTTAAAAGCAAAGGTGATTGTGAATTTAGCAACATCAATAATCTAGATCAGTACTTCTCAACTTGTGGGTCACAACTGCAAAAGACTATCTGAAGCCCCTGATATTTACAATTCATAACAGTAGCAAAATTATAGTTATGAAGCAGCAAGAAAAGTAATTTTGTGGTTGTTGGGATCACTACAGCATGTGGGACAGTATTAAAAGGTTGCAGCATTAGAAAGGTTAGAACCACTGGTCTAGATATTTGCAAAACAAATGTAACACAAACTTGGAATGTGATTTCCAATATTTATTTAAAAGTTCAGTTAAGTTTTTAAAATTTACATATGACCCTATATGTTTACTTGCACCTAGCCATGTATTATATCCTGAAAGATATTTAATTTTTGATCTTTTATAATAAAGCTGAAGTCAGATCACTCCCTGGAGAGTATGTTTTCCTTTTTTTAAATATCACACTAGCACAGCCTTAAATATTGTCTGCATTGTGTCACTTACTCAGAATTTTATATTTAAACTTAAAATTTAAAACTTTTAATAATGGTAGTATTCAGGAGTGTTTGAAATGAAACTTTCTGTATGTAACAATGTACATTTAAGGAATAGTTTCTTCCCATGTCAAATCTTCAAGCAAAAAAAAAAATTCCCATGTACAATACATATGGGCTAATTATTATTATTAGGAATAACTCAATGAGGATGAAAGTATAAGTGACAGGCACATGTCATGTTTTAATTTTCCAGCTTTTCTAGTTGTTTGTGGATAACTGCATGGTTTTATTGCTTCAGAGATTTTTCTTTTTTAAATCAGGTGCTACAAAAGATAATTCATAGGATGCTTTGCCTGTATTATAAATGTCAGTCATGGCAATCTTGAGAAGGCACTTTGGTTTTCTCATTACACCTTGCCCTGCTGCCTCATTATGCATTGAGAATATCTCTAGTGTTGCCTTCCATACCCTTCCTTGACTTCATGGGAGGTGCGGATGGTAATCTTATCTGTGCAGGTGTTTCACAGAGCTGAAAACAAAATCCTTCTGTTCACTCAAGAGCATCATCTGTCTGTAATTAATATTCTGTCTACTTAAAAATAAGAAGCAAATACCTATCTAACCTTTCAGATTCTTTTACCCAGCAATTAAGTTTTGCCTACTGAAGCTCAGACATTTTTTTCATGGATACTTTATTATTTCCATAACTTTATTATTGACTTGGTCAATACTATTTTTTACTGTTACTGCTGATCCCAATCTCTTGTTCTTGTTACAAGTTTTTGATTGCCAATTTGTTCAAATTCTATAATGCCTTCATCAGCATTCTATAATTTTAAGCATATTTTTCTACTTGAGTTTTCTAAATAATAAGGTATAATAAAAATTAACAAGGTAAATTTTCTTTCATATTCACAAATGATAAATTCTAACACAATCTAATAACTAAGTGATTATAAACATGAGAAAATGATTGGGTGTCAATATAAGTAATATGAGTTTGAAAGTCCTTGATTCTTAGGAATTCAGCATTTCATCAGTATAATTCACTGCAGAATCCTACTTCCCATCATCAGTAACTAATTTTAAAGATGGGAATGTACCTGCCTAAAAATGTCCCTAGGATGAGAACATTATCTTCAAAATGTGACTACTAATTTTCTCAGGACTTTTTATCTTGCCTGTTACCTGATAGTGGAACCATCTGTTTTTGTCATCAAATTTATGTTCTGTTTTCTTCTTTACATTTTCTGGTACAAACAAATAAATGACAAATGTGGTGATCATCTTCTGGAACAATGTTATGTCTACCTGCTCATTCCAACAAGATGTTAAGTTTCCTGGGTCATGTCATCCTGTCCCAACATAGAAGGAGGAGGTGGTGTCTTCCAACACAGCAGTGGTTGAAACAAACACAGCTATTTATATACAACTCTGTGTCATCATAGATTCTCTTTCAAGGCATTTTTCAGAAATCAGTGTATCTTAGGACATCACGCTCTTCCCATAAATTTTGGTGCCAAAATGGAAGAGCTACAGGGTTGCAGGCATATTTGGGAGCAGATGGTAACGCCTACTGCTGTGTCCAAAGAGGCTGGTGGGCATATTTATCTGAGATGATAGTGGTGGGCATATTTATTTGATGTAAGGCTGGTGGGCATATTTATCTGATGTGAAGCCCGTGGGTGTACTTTTGTGATATGGTTTTGAGTGATTGTAAGAAGCCAACCATTTTACTCCATTTATCCACACAGCTATGCTCTTCATAGTAAACCCTTTTTGTATAGTATGGATTCCAGTTAAAAATAAATAAATAATTACCAATGTTTTGTATCTTGTCATAATAAAAGGAAGATCATTTTATGCCTCTTCCACTGTCTCCTTAAATATTTACAAAATGTACTTTTGTATAAAAAAGTATTACGTATTTACATTATATGTGAATTAAAACACAATCTTTCTTCCCTGCATGGCTTAAAATGTATTTTCAGTGCTCCACAGCCCTTCAGTATAGCTCTCTCCAATTCTAATTAATTCACATTGCAAAAGCAATGAGTTTGATCTCAGCTGTAGATGTCACAGTGACTTATTCTTTCAATGAGGTGATAATTGGTGTCTGGTTAATTCTATTCATAGAAACCATGGTCCATAAGAAAGTAATCCTCATTTCTATTACACAGCATGAAGCTTCCAATAACACCTATACTGCTTCCTACTAGGAAATATTTTATTCTTGAAAACATAATTACAATTGTAGAAATGTAACCTATAAGCAAATATATCCTATCTGCCCAACAATCACACAGGTAGAGAATATGCCACTAAATCATACTTAGTCACACAGATGGTCACATGAAAATAGATAATGCTAGAATGTGCAAAACCCACCTAAGGTGGTAGAAGTTTAAACATCACTCTATAAAATAACATCTAAATCTTAAACAGATAAAATCTACAGACATGCATTAAATACAAAGGTGATTGATGATATCCAATGTTGTTCATGCTCATGTTTTGCTGTGTAATATTTTAACATGCATGAAGAAATACACATGTCTTCCTGGTATGTACTTGTAGATTCTGAAGCATAAGGGATGAAAAGCCATGAACCAGCTCCCATCTCAGCAAGTAGGTTCAAATTCTAATACTTCCACCCAAAAGGCACCCACAAAAATGGTTTCAACATCTTAATCATCTGTCTCCAACAAATGTTTGCACATCATTACATTGCCTTTTTAAAAGTTTCATCAAACATTTAATCAGATTTTCGCTCTACCATTCATTCGCTGTTTCTATTCAGTTTTTATTTCTCAGTAGTATAAGTGCAATTTTATGAAACTATGCATGATCTTGTTTTAGAGTTCCTACATAAATTCATTATAGTATGATTCTAGCACAGCACTTGCATTCATTTAATGGTTGCACACATCCCATCTCCTTCCATAGTTTTGCTAACACAAATAATGCCATTGTGTATATGAGTATGTTTCTTCCTGGTGAATGTTGTGTATATGGCTCTCTGGGAATAGAAATTCTGGTACACAATATATTCAAATGAATAATTTATTAGAATAAGTCAGTTCTCCCACAAAATGTCAATTCAGTTTCTAAGCCTACCATGAGGGTACATAGAAACATCCTTGGGCATTTAGAAGCCTGAACCAGGTAGATAGGAGGATTAGTGTATGATTAAGATCAATGGGGATGATTTGCATTTTTCTACATGCAGACCTCCAGTTGATCAAGCACCATTTGTTAAAAATGCTGTCTTTTTTTCCCACTGGATGTTTTTAACTCCTTTGTCAAATATCAAGTGACTGTACATGTGGGTTCTTTTCTGGGTCTTCAATTCTATTCCATTGATCTTCCTGACTGTCTGCATACCCATACCAGTTTTTATCACTATGTCTCTGTAGTAGAGCTTGAGGTCAGAGATGGTGATTCCCCCAGAAGATCTTTTGTTGTGGAGAATAGTTTTTGCTATTCTGGGTTTTTTGTTATTCCAGATGGATTTGAGAATTGCTCTTTCTAGATCTATGAAGAATTGATTTGGGATTTTGATGGGGATTGCATTGAATCTGTAGATTGCATTTGGTAAGATGGCCATTTTTACTATCTTGATCCTGCCAATCCATGAACATGGGAGATCTTTCCATCTTCTGAGCCTTTCTTCAATTTCTTTCTTCAGAGGCTTAAAGTTCTTGTCACATAGATCTTTCACTTGCTTTGTTAGGGTCACACCTAGGTATGAAATATTATTTGGAACTATTGTGAAGGGTACAAATCGACCCATTCTTATCTCCTTTAACAAAGCTTGAGGCCAAGTGAATCAAGAATCTACACATAAAACCAGATACAAAGAAGCTTATAAAGGAGAAAGTGGGGACAAATATTGAACACATGGGCATGGGGTAAATTCCTGAACAGAACACCAATGGCTTATGCTCTAAAAACAAGAATCAACAAATGGGACTTCATAAAATTGCAAAGCTTCTGTAAGGCAAAGGACATGGTCAATAGGACAAAACGGCAACCAACTATTGGGGAAAGATCTTTACTAACCCTACATCTGACAGAGGGCTAATATCCAATGTATGCAAAGAAATCAAGAAGTTAGTCTCCAGAGAATCAAATAACCCTATTAAAAATGGAGTACAGAGCTAAACAGGGAATTCTCAATTGAGGAAATTCGAATGGCTCTAAAGTACCTAAAGAAATTTCAGCATCCTTAGTTATCAGGAAAATGCAAATCAAAACAACACTGAGATTTCACCTTACACTAGTCAGAATGGCTAAGATGAAAAACTCAGGGGACAGCGGATGCTGGAGAGAATGTGGGGGAAAAGGAACACTTCTCCATTGTTGGTGGGATTGCAAGCTGGTAAAACCACTCTGGAAATCAGTTTGGCGATTCCTCAGAAAATTAGACATAGTACTACCTGCAGACCCAGCTAAGCCACTCCTGGGCAT